>CM060926.1:241243863-242451720 GCA_030737875.1 Allium sativum
CATCGTCCGCATCTCCGTACACAACGCCATAAACCATTCTCCAATTTCATCCCCAACCACTTCTAATAATCACGCCTTTCATCCCTGTCATCACGGTTTACACCCAATTCACAAATCCCAAAACAAACACTCCTCGTTCACCAATTTTTAAACCATATTCTCACACAAACCCCTCGGCACGTTCAGCACCACAGTCCTCTAATTCCTTTCCTCTTTTCAAATCCTCTTCCAAATTTTCTTCAAATTTTTTTTCATTTCCAATCTCTACAAATTTCTTTCCAAAAAAAAAACAATTTTTTCTCTGTTCTTCCTTATTTTTTTCCATTTGTCTTCTTCACAAAATTCTCCATCCACCATAACAACACATAAACCCTCTTTCACAATTCTCCACCATCAATTCTCCAACAGTCTGACCTCCTTCGCAACCAGTGCAAACTACACCGTTCAATCCAACATTTCACATCGCTTGCTTTACTTCACCAAATCAAGGCCGATCACATTCAAACCATCACTCTTCCACAAGCCTTTCAAACCAACGCAACAGCGCCACCTCAACTCATTGCGCAACCAGAAATCTCAAAGCCAATTCCTCAAACTCATTGATCAATCGTTCACTTATCCATCCTCACACAGAGCCACCAAATAACCACTGAAAGCATCCAAATACCGAGCATCATATCCAATACCCCAACTGCAGTGCTCGCAAACCACAACCCAATTTCAACACCACAGATCTACCACGACCTCACCTGCGTCTACAACTTCTGATAGTCACTAATTCAAACAATCCCAATCCTGTTCGAGACCTAGTTTCTGTGTCAACATTCTTGCGTCTTCAACCCATACAACCATAAACCACCCTTGCTTCCCTTCACAAACCATTCACACAACACCCCCCCCCCCCCGACCCAAACATCATCTTCAAAAACACACTTCTACCACATCGAACCAGACAAAACTTCAACCTCCCACCATACCCTCACGCATCACCATCATCCCTTCTGCCTTAGTTTGCCACAGCCTCTCTCACCGAACAGAATACATCACCTACTCTCCACCGCTACATCCACAAACATATCCCATTCACCCGCCTTCATCCAATCACGCAACCCATTGATCACCACTAGCAACTTCACATCAGTTCAAACAGCACCAAACATCCACCAACCCGTCGACAACTCTTCACCAATTCAATCCAAACTCCGTAACACCTTCCGACCCCCTGCTGCATCACCTCCGAACCCAACCACTATAGATAGTCTCGGTCACCACCTCGCCAATTTTCACCATCTCCAGAAACCCCAATTCGAACAGCAAAACCAGTTCAGCATCCGCACTTCAAAACCCTACAACAACTTCCCTCGTCAGCCTTGACAACACCCAGCCCTATTCGAACCCCAAATCCGATCCATAAACAAGCCTTCTCCTTCAGTCCAACTCCAGTAATCTCAATTCAACAGCGTTCGAACTCCCATCAAATACCATCTTTTACTCATCCTCGAATTCAGAAACTTGTTCTTCGGATCGGATTCGAGCCTAGAAATCCGAAAGGAATTTCTTTTTTTTTATATAAAATCGAAACTGTTCGATTTCAAGAGAAGGTGCAAATTTGTTTATAATTCCGTTCGATTTGGGAACAGAACCCAGAGTGGTTTGCGTTTTTTTTATTTGAGAAGAGAACTAATTTTGTGCGTTGAGAGTAATTTGTTTCTGAGATATTTATAAGGACGTGAACTTGTAAACAACTTGGTGTGTCAGTTCTTCCTTCTAGTCAGGGGCGTGCGATGGTTCTAGAACACGTGTGACACTTCTTGAATTATTGTTGGCCTTAATTTGCTTGGTTTTCCATTTTTCTAGTTCGGTTTCCTAGCTTTCTTTTACAACGTTTTTTTTATTGGTCTAGTTAGTTCCAATTTTTTTCCTTTTTTTCAGATTCATTTTAGTCGTTGTTTTAATTTCAACTCAGTGTGCTTTTCTTTTCGATTATTTTTATTTGCTATCTATCCTCTCAAAAAAACAAGATCAAAGACCCAAGTGAAAGAATAGATTCAAGCAAACAAACAGGAAATTCAAACATCAACCGATTCACAAATAGTGGGCTTCGATTTGTTAACGCTACTCAACTGCTTTGGACAGACAGCCATACCCCACGGTAATATTTTTATAAACTTTACAGGTGCTGAAGCTGCTTCGAAAATATAAAAATTGCTTGTAAAAATCTTCTGCAGGGGCAGCGGCTTGCTATGTACAATTTTTAATTTCTGCAATTATTCTATCTGATTGTTGTAAGTTGAAATTTCCATAAATATTGTCATCATTCTCATCATTTCTCAACAATAAAAATAGACATTGCAAAATAATATAATTGAAAAGCGGTGCTTTGTGAAGTTAATTGTCTCATATAATTGGATCGTGGATATATATTAGTTCAATTTATTGAACTTCTAGCAAAAGAGTTTGCATACTACCCATAAAACATTGGTCGTATCCCTTAGTATTTATACTATACGTGAACGGCCATAAGACCCTCTTCCCCCTTCTAATTGAGTTAGTTAATTAATAGAGCACCGCTTGTATTTTATACTATTTTGAAGTGAGAATAATTTCTGTTTTGCCGTGATTTCTTTAAAATGTCTGATTCAAAAAAATCATTGAGAGAAATGTGGGATAATAATCGGAGTAGACGTCCGCTTGAAGAGTATGAGTATGAATTACAACTCATAAGGCAAGATTTTCCAAAATTTCGTGAGCCCAGTGTCAACAATTTTCAAAATTTTCCAACTGACCATCATTTTCAAAATCAAACAAATGATCGAAATTGTGATTTCAATTCAAATTTCAAAATTTTCGACTATGGTCCACATCCACATCAAAATAGCTTTGAATCTCAGTATGGCTTTGATCAACATCAATATGGGGTTGTAAATCAAAATTTTGAAAATTACAACCCATATCCACATCTTGAGATTAACCAAAATTACAATTTTCCCTCGAATTTCAACAATTTTGGTTACGAACCTAATTTTCAAAATCAAAATGATTTTCAATATCAATGTCAATTTTCTGAAAACTCAGATAATTTTGAGAATCAAGAAATCCAAAACGAGAGCTCTCAAATCAACAATCGTCTTAACATTCTTAGAGAGAGGGAAGAAAGGCTAAATAAAAAGATGGATGAACTTCTTTGTTTAATGGCATCTTTGAAAGAACAACGAGAACAACAAAATCAAATTCAATGCGATGAATCAGGAAATAATCCATTCTTTACTGATATTGAAAATTTTCAGATTACAACTTTGGAAATTGAAAATGACGATCTAAATGAAGTTGTTCACAATTCAGCAAATGATTTAGACTTCGATTCTTTTCAGGAAAAAGATTTAAGCTCAGATTTTGATCTTCCTCTTTCGGGCTGTGAGAAACTTGAAATTTTTGAAATTGAACAGAATAAAAATGTTGAATTTTTCAATTCAAATTTGCAAAAGGATTTTAACGAACATGAATTCTTTGGATTGTCTGAGGATGAGTTGCCAAATAAGGAAGAAGTGGATTCATGTCATGAGTTCGAAAATTTTAACTTTGAGAAAATTTCAAACGAACTTGAAATTGTCAGTGTCAAAAATACGTTGTCAATTAATGATGAGAAATATGATCACATACTCTTGAACAACACTCAGATTTCAAATTTCACTGAATTTATATACGATCACAAATTTTTGAAAAATTACACTGACAATTTTGTTGAATACATAAATTACTTTTGGAATGCTGGCTTGATTGAAAAACTTCATGTTAGGACGACCCAGGATATTTATCTCCTGGACTATAAATCTAGGTTTAAAGATGAGATGGTTTTCAAAAACCTTTGCTTATTAGAAAACATGCCTAGACATAGTGGGAATGTGACTCATAGGGCAAGAACCAAGTGTGGGGGAAAAAGTTGGTGGAATTCCTTGCGTCGCATGCATCGCAAACACATATATCATTGTACATATGATTTTCATTCGCATATAGTGGCTAAACTCCATTTCATTCTTCAAATAATTCTGCATCTCATTCACCTTTAGGTACGATCTTTCAAATTTAGGAAACGTTCACAGTGTGGATACTGTTTAGTTCTAGTGTGCGGGGGGGGGGGGGGGGGGGAGTTTTCATTTCACTCATTTTCGTTTTTTTTCTTTATTTCTCTTTCTTTTTCAATTTTAGCCATTTAAATAGGACCATCATGCATTTTAGACTGTACTAACATGCCAATTTTTTTTATTTTTTTTGAAACATGACTCATTTTAGATTGATACAACAAAATAAGTTAAGGATTGTTAATCAGTTGATAGTAATTTTTTCTCTCAGCTAAGATCAAATAAGAAATATAATGAAAAGTTGAATTTTGAGGGATAATAGTGTAGCCGGTACATAGGGAGATTCTTAGGTGATGGCCATGAAATCTATTCTATATTGTAGACTTTGTTTAAATAAGTGGAGGACTTAAAATACTTATAATGGCTTGTCAAATCTTTAAAACTAAGTTGTGTTAAGTTGAATTTGCGTAACTTTCATTTGTGCTTATAATTTCAATAATAATAATAGTAATCCAAGGGTATCCAACATTGCTTGTATATCAAGCGTTGGTGTGCAAACCCGCCAAGCTCTATCCGACACGTTGTTGACAAAGTCAGCGTTGGAATATCTTGGTCTCATTTTATGAGATTGGACACCTAAGGATTACCGACACGTTGTTGACAAAGTCAAAGTCGGCCTGCATAATCCGCCAAGCTCTTTACCCGCTCTCCGTTAGTCCGCGAGGCAGTGCATGGGTGGTAAACCTTGGTCTTCTAAGTTAGGTGTATGTACTTAAACATAAATTTTAAAATTTTATGGAATAAAGAATAAGCGATGATGCCCAAACACTTCTTGACCTTATTGATTTGACTAGCCATACACAAGGAAATTAGAATACCACTTTACAAACTGTGCCAAGCAAACTAAGAATTTATTTCATGGCTGCACTATGTTATCGACTGAACCAACTGGCCAAACTGGAATTTAACATTTGAAAACTTGATTTATATTGAAAATTTGTGACAAGTTGAGGTATCTAAAATAAAATCAACTGACTAGAAGTTGTTAATTTAATTTGTTTGTACCACTTCCTTGAAACAAGTCGTGTTTTCATTTTTTGTTTTTATTTTGCATATGTCCATTGCATTCATGTAGTTTCATTAGAATCATAGCATACTGCATTTGGATTTTGTGGGTAGTATCCGCTGAAAACCCTCACGAGACACCACTCGTCCTACTAGGGACACCTAGAGGTTTAACGGCTTGTTGCATATGCTCAATGCAATCGTGTTTCCTACGAAAGTGTGACCTATCTAGTTTAGTTTTTAATTTTTGTTTTACTCGAGGACGAGTAAAAGATAAGTGTGGTTGTATTTGATTGACATAGAAATGTGTTTATTTTATGCTCTTATATCTTATCTTTTGTATATAAATAAATATTACTTGGGTATTGTTTTGTTACTTTTACAGATATTCCAACCCAGCCCGCATGCAACCAGAAAAGTAGAGAAATGGAGATCAGATTGCTATATATTTACATTTTGAAGAATTGTAGATGAAGATTCCACATCCAGTTGCTGTTGGACAAGAAAATGACTGATAAAAAGACCAAGAATTTCTCGAATCAAGGGAAGCTTGTCAAAGAACCAAGAGGAAAAGAAGAAAGGCCAAAAATTTAATAGATTTAACTAAGGCCCATTTGAAACTCTCTTTGTAAACTCTTTTGTGGATTCCCTAAGGCCCGTCTATCATTGTATTAGGGTTAGGGTTAGGGTTTGGCTATATATCCTATAAATACCCTTGTAATGTCATTGTAGCCACCATCCTATCCTATTCTATATTCTCTTCTCCATTAATAAAAGTTCTTCTTCTTTTTATTATTTCTGCATTTTTCTTTTTCTTAACAATCGGTGTTGTCTTCACAATTAAGTTTGGAAGAACACCAATTGTATTTTACATTTTTTGTTAGTGATTAGTCGTTTGATTAGTTTCAATGACAATCCTAATTTACTTTTTATTATTCTTCTTTTCCTGCAATTTTACTTTCTGCATTTTATTTCTGTTTTGCACTTTAATTTCCAATTGATAATTGTGATTTAATCATCGGTTCAATTAGATTTGTTCTGAATCGGATCGCAGTTTCAATTTTTTATTGTTTTCAAAAACCAACCTCGAAAATCGTCTAACTCGCCCAAGAGATTAAATAAATAATTTGATTTTAATCTACCTCCCTGTGTTCGACCTGTATGCTACACACCTGTATGCTTGCAGAATTTATTACAAATATCGCACTTTTCTAGCGTCGATCACCTAATCTATGGCATTCTAGACCAGGTCATGTGAATTTTGATACTTTACAAAAACTGATCAATCTAGAATTCATACCTAAATGTAGAATTGATTCAAATTACAAATGTCGAATTTGTGCTGAAGCCAAATTGACAAGAACCTCATTTCATCATGTTGAAAGAGAAACCGAACATCTAGACTTAATACATACTGATGTATGCGACTTGAAAATGTGTCAAACTAGAGGAGGATAAAGGTACTTCGTCACATTTATAGATGATTGTACAAGATACTGTCATGTATATCTCCTTAGAAGCAAGGATGAGGCATTAGATATGTTTAAACAGTATAAGGCAGAGGTTGAGAACAACTCAACAGAAAAATTAAAGCTTTAAGAAGTGATAGAGGAGGAGAATATGAGTTTCCATTTGAGAAATTCTGTGTTGAGCTTGGTATAAAACACCAAACTACAGCTCCTTATTCACCTCAATCCAACGGTATAGCCGAACGGAAGAATAGAACTCTTAAAGAAATGATGAATGCCTAACTAATAAGCTCTGGCTTGCCAGATAATTTTTGGGGAGAAGCTATTCTTTCGGCAAATCATATTTTGAATAAAATACCACGAAAGAAAACGTCCAAGACTCCCCATGAACTTTGGAAAAACAGACCACCATCCTACAAATACTTAAAAGTGTGGGGGAGTCTTTCCAAAGTAGAAACTCCAAAACCGAAAAAGGTCAAAATAGGACCGAAGACTATAGATTGCATATTCATTGGATATGCTCATAATAGTAGTGCATATCAATTTTTGGTGTACAAATCTGAAATTGATGACATTCATGAAAACACCATTATCGAGTCTCGAAATGCAAGATTCTTTGAACACATTTATCCTATAAAAACCTCTTTTGAAACAAGTGTTCAAAAGAGGCCAAGAGATCCAGATACTCCCGAGGATAATACTGATCAAAGAAAAATGAATGATGAAACTGAGATAGAGGAACCGAGAAGGAGCAAGCGACAAAGGACC
Organism: Allium sativum; assembly: GCA_030737875.1. Lineage (NCBI taxonomy): Eukaryota > Viridiplantae > Streptophyta > Magnoliopsida > Asparagales > Amaryllidaceae > Allium > Allium sativum. The sequence continues at coordinate 241,251,245 of CM060926.1, forward strand.
TCAAAATCCTTTGGACCTGATTTCTATGCATATATGATAGAAAATGAACCTCTGCCTTATCAACAAGCAATGTCATATCCCGATGCTCCTTATTGGAAAGAAGCCGTCAATAGTGAAATAGAATCCATTCTACAAAACCATACGTGGGAACTTGTGGATTTCCCTAAAGGATCAAAACCACTAGGATATAAATGGATATTTAAGAAGAAACTAAAGGCTGACGGCTCAATAGACAAGTATAAAGCAAGACTTGTAATAAAAGGATTTAGACAGAAGGAAGATCGGGATTACTTCAATACATACTCTCCAGTTACCATAATAACATCAATTAGGATGCTCATTGCAATCGCATCTATATTGAATTTGGAAAAACACCAAATGGATGTGAAAACTGCGTTTTTGAACGTTGAACTAGAAGAAGAAATATATATATGCAACAACCAGAAGGATTTCTAAGCCCAGGAAATGAAAATAATGTGTGCAAATTAGTAAAATCTCTTTATGGCCTTAAATAAGCACCAAAACAATGGCATGAGAAATTTGATGAAACAATGTTATCAAATGGATTCAAAATAAATGAGTCAGATAAATGCGTCTATATAAAATGTATAGATGTTGGATATGTCATTGTTTGTCTCTACGTTGATGATTTACTGATCCTAGGAAATAATAAGGCCATAATAAAATCTACGAAGGACATGCTATCCTCTAGATTTGATATGAAAGACCTAGGAGTGGCCGATGTAATTTTGGGTGTAAAAATTATAAAGACACCACAGGGATATGCGTTATCTCAGTCACATTACATTGCTAAAATTCTTGAAAAATTCAAGCAGTATAATATAACTACTGCAAAATCACCAGTAGATATGAACCAAAATTGGGTAAAGAACACTGGTGATGGTATATATCAGCTTGAATACTCACGTATACCGGGAAGTATTATGTATGTCATGAATTGCACTAGGCCTAATAATGCGTACACTATAAGCAAGCTAAGTAGATATACCAGCAATCCTGGTAAAAATCATTGGAAGCAATAATCAGATTCCTAGGATATCTAAAGTACACACAAAACTATGTGTTGCAATATGATAAGTATCCTTTAGTAATAGAAGGATATAGTGATGCCAATTGGATAACGGGCTCAAATGACACAAAATCCACAAGTGGATATGTGTTTACATTAGGAAATGGAGCTATTTCGTGGAATTCATCCAAACAGACTTGCATAGCAAGGTCAACAATGGAATCTGAGTTCATTGCTCTAGATAAAGTCGCGGAAGAAGCAGATTGGCTTAGGAGGTTTTTATAAGACATTCCAAATTAAGAAAAACCAGTACCTCCAATATGTATACATTGTTATAGTCAATCTGCTATAGGAAGGGCGAATAGTACATTGTATAATGGTAAATCTAGACATATTCGTCGTAGGCATAAAACCATAAGACAACTTCTCTCTAATGGAGTTATCACTATAGACTATGTAAGGTCAAAGGATAACATTGCGGATCCACTAACTAAAGGCTTGCCTAGAGAGAAAGTTCAAACCTTATCGATGGGAATGGGTTTAAGACCTATGATCTAAAAAGTTTTTCTAAACGGAAACCCCACCCAGTTGATTGGAGATCCCAAGATCTAGGTTCAAAGGAACAACTAAGTTTAAGGATAAACTTAAATGGCACTGTTAAAATACAAACCTTTCCTATGATAAGTCAGTGCACTACCCGTCGGAGAATAGGATAAGCTTAGCTTTTAATGATGTCTATACTGTGGTATTATAAAAGACCCAAGTGGAGTATTACGGGATACTCGTTATAGAATCACCTACGTGAGTGTGAAGGCGCCACTTCAAAAAGAATTGTAAGGTCGAATTCTTTAAACACTCATGAGACCAAGCAGGTGTTCATGGAAAAAACGAACACAAACAGAGAACCAAGGGGTTAAGAAACAATTAACGTGTGTAATCCTTATAGACTTCCACAAAAGGCTTACAGTTCAAAGACAATCTAGTCCACTGATTCGCCAGTAGGTTATAACGATAAACACTAGGAAAAGTTCAAGGCCATTGTGCTACTTTTACCGATACGTTAAATGGTTCACAAAATTTAAGAACAAAAAGAAATCTCTCATTCATGTGGGGGATTGTTGGAAATAAATGAGAAGATTGGGAAGAAGAGGTTGAGAGGTATTGGAGAAATATAAGTCCCACATTGTGTGTGATTTGTGAATATATCTCCATATATACCAAAGCCCAATATGCTATTTCAAAACAAAAGAAATAAGCACATGAAGCATTGAGTGAATGGGGCTATGTAGGCAATAGGCCTTCATAATAAATACTAAAATGTCAAAGATAGCGCCTTGGGGCTCTTGGGGTCTCCTGATTTCCATGGGCCACTAACCCTCTCAGGCCTATTGCGGTTAAATAGATTTGTTTTAAACGGAGCGGTTGTGTCTATTCGCTTGCACAGCGAACAGGTACGCCCGTTTCCTTTCAGACTCGGCCCAGCCTACGCACCCGCGCCCGTACGGACAGTCGCATCTGCACGGATAGCACCCCCTGGCCACTATATAAAGGCTTCATGACAGAACAAAGAAAATCACCAGAAAATTCTGTGCTCTCTTCTCTGTAAAACTGTTATGAAAATTACCTTCTTGTGTTCATTGTTGCTTTGCAATTGAAAGCGCTTCAAATTGCAAAGATCGGCCCGTTTTATCTTGGGAGACAGTTGCTCAATAACCTACAGCGCCGCAGAGGGAGCAATAATGTTTCAAGGAAACAGATTTACTCTGGACTCGGACATTTCTGATAGGTACTCCTCTCTAATCTTTGTTTTGCAACAGTTTTGTACTTTTGCAGAATTGGTCACGCTTTTAGCCGTTGCTAATTTTGTTTCTGTTTCAAACTAGCAATGCTTCTTGACGTGACAATTGGATAGTGACAATTTATTGATTACTATCGGGTTCGTACTCCATTTACATTGTTACGAACAACAATCTTGAAACAGTATTGTCGTTTTGCAGAAAATGATAATGGCTAAGAACAATGATGGTCCTGTTGCGCCAACACCACCTATAACCAATCCTTTTGCACCCGTGGTTACGCAAATGACACTGTCTCATGGAGAAAGGCCAAAAAAGTTCACCGGAGCGGACTTCAAACGTTGGCAGCAAAAGATGCTATTTTACTTGACAACATTAGGCCTAGCAAAGTATCTTATAGAAGATGCTCCAATCTTTGCAAAATTGGAACCGGATCCAGTTAAAGTTGAAGTCCTTACTGTTTGGAAAAATTCTGATTTCATGTGTAAAAATTACATCTTGAATGGCCTCGACAACAGTCTATACAACGTGTACTGCACTGTTGCAACATCCAAACAACTCTGGTTGGCTTTGGAAAAGAAATATAAAACTGAGGATGCAAGCATGAAGAAATTCATCGCTGGGAAATTTCTTGACTTCAAAATGGTCGATACAAAAGCTGTGATCAACCAAATTCAAAAACTGCAACTTATCATTCGTCAACTAGAAGATGAAAAGATGACACTTAGCGAATCTTTTCAAGTTGCCGCTGCTATTGAGAAGCTTCCCCCATCGTGGAAGGACTTCATGAACTACCTAAAGCACAAGCGCAAAGAAATGACAATGGAGGAACTTGTAGTTCGACTGAGAATTGAGGAAGATAATAGAAATTCTGAAAAGAAGTTTTCTCAAAATGTGATTGCCAAAGCAAACGTTGTCGAGACGGACAAGTCCAATAAGAGAAAACGTGACAACCAACCTAAGAAGTCAAAGAAATTCAAAAGATCATGCCATAATTGTGGAAAGAAGGGTCATAAAGTTGCAGAATGTCGCGGCCCACCCAAAAAGAAGAAATCAGAAGCAAATGTGGCGGATGTTTCAGACGATGTTTCTGAAATGGACCTGTGTGCAGTTGTTTCAGAATGCAACCTTGTTGGCAATAACAAGGAGTGGTTTGTAGACACTGGAGCCACTAGGCATATATGCGCAAATAAGTGGATGTTCACAAACTACAAAAGTGCTACTAATGAAGAACAACTGTTTATGGGTAACTCGTCCACATCAAAGGTCGAAGTCAAGGGAAAGATCGTGCTGAAATTGACTTCTGGAAAGGAACTCACTCTAAATGATGTTCTCCATGTTCCAGAAATTCGCAAAAATCTAATTTCAGGATCGTCGCTCAGCAAGCATGGCTTCAAACTGACATTTGTGGCTGATATATTTGTGTTGTCTAAGAATGGAGTGTACATAGTAAAGGGTTATGTATGTGATGGTCTATTTAAGGCTAATGTAACCACTGTTGTACCAAACAATGATATGAATAAAATTGAATCTTCTACTTATATGGTTGACTCTCCTAATCTATGGCATTCTAGACTAGGTCATGTGAATTTTGATACTTTACAAAAAATGATCAATCTAGAATTCATACCTAAATGTAGAATTGATTCAAATTACAAATGTCAAATTTGTGCTGAAGCCAAATTGACAAGAACCTCATTTCATCATGTTGAAAGAGAAACCGAACCTCTAGACTTAATACATACTGATGTATGCGACTTGAAAATGTGTCAAACTAGAGGGGGAAAAAGGTACTTCATCACATTTATAGATGATTGTACAAGATACTGTCATGTATATCTCCTTAGAAGCAAGGATGAGGCATTCGATATGTTTAAACAGTATAAGGCAGAAGTTGAGAATCAACTCAACAGAAAAATTAATGCTTTAAGAAGTGATAGCGGAGGAGAATATCAGTTTCCATTTGAGGAATTCTGTGCTGAGCATGGTATAATACACCAAACTACAGCTCCTTATTCACCTCAATCCAACGGTATAGCCGAACGGAAGAATAGAACTCTTAAAGAAATGATGAATGCCTGACTAATAAGCTTTGGCTTGCCAGATAATTTTTCGGGAGAAGCTATTCTTTCGGCAAATCATATTTTGAATAAAATACCACGAAAGAAAAAGTCCAAGACTCCCCATGAACTTTGGAAAAACAGAACACCATCCTACAAATACTTAAAAGTGTGGGGCTGTCCTGCCAAAGTAGAAATTCCAAAACCGAAAAAGGTCAAAATAGGAATGAAGACTATGTATTGCATATTCATTGGATATGCTCATAATAGTAGTGCATATCGATTTTTGGTGTACAAATCAGAAATTGATGACATTTATGAAAACACCATTATCGAGTCTCGAAATGCAAGATTCTTTGAACACATTGATCTTCTAAAAACCTCTTTTGAAACAAGTGTACAAAAGAGGCCAAGAGACCCAGATACTTCTGAGGATAATACTGATCAAAGAAAAATGAATGGTGAAACTAAGATAGAGGAACCGAGAAGAAGAAAGCGACAAAAGACCTCAAAATCCTTTGGACCTGATTTCTATGCATATAAGATAAAAAAATGAACCTCTAACTTATCAACAAGCAATGTCATCTCCCGATGCTCCTTATTGGAAAGAAGGCGTCAATCGTGAAATAGAATCCATTCGACAAAACCATACGTGGGAACTAGTGGATCTCCCTAAAGGAACAAACCCATTAGGATATAAGTGAATATTTAAAAAGAAACTAAAGGCTAACGGCTCAATAGACAAGTATAAAGCAAGACTTGTAATAAAAAGATTCAGACAGAAGGAAGATCTGGATTACTTCGATACATACTCTCCAGTTACCAGAATAACATCAATTAGGATGCTTATTGCAATTGCATCTATATTGAATTTGGAAATACACCAAGTGGATGTGAAAACTGCGTTTTTGAATGGTGAATTGGAAGAAGAAATATATATGCAACAACCAGAAGGAGTTCTAAGCCCAGGAAATGAAAATAAGGTTTGCAAATTAGTAAAATCTCTTTATGGCCTTAAACAAGCACCAAAACAATGGCATGAGAAATTTGATGAAACAATGTTATGAAATGGATTCAAAATAAATGAATCAGATAAATGCGTCTGTATAAAATGTATAGATGTTGGATATGTCATTGTTTGTCTCTACGTTGATGATTTACTGATCCTAGGAAATAATAAGGCCATAATAAAATCTACGAAGGATATGCTACCCTCTAGATTTGATATGAAGGACCTAGGAGTGGCCGATGTAATTTTGGGTTTAAAAATTATAAAGACACCACAGGGATATGCGTTATCTCAGTCACATTACATTGCTAAAATTCTTGAAAAATTCAAGCAGTATAATATAACTACTGCAAAATCACCAGTAGATATGAACCAAAATTTGGTAAAGAACACTGGTGTTGGTATATATCAGCTTGAATACTCACGTATACTGGGAAGTATTATGTATGTCATGAATTGCACTAGGCCTGATATTGCGTACGCTGTAAACAAGCTAAGTAGATATACGAGCAATCCTGGTAAAAATCATTGGAAAGCAATAATCAGAGTCCTAGGATATCTAAAGTACACACAAAACAATGTGTTGTAATATGATAAGTATCCTTCAGTAATAGAAGGATATAGTGATGCCAATTGGATAACGGGCTCGAATGACACAAAATCCACAAGTGGATATGTGCTTACATTAGGAAATGGAGCTATGTCGTGGAAATCATCCAAACAGACTTGTATAGCAAGGTCAACAATGGAATCTGAGTTCATTGCTCTAGATAAAGCCGCGGAAGAAGCAGATTGGCTTAGGGGTTTTTTAGAGGACATTCCAAATTGGGAAAAACGAGTACCTCCAATATGTATACATTGTGATAGTCAATCTGCTATAGGAAGGGCGAATAGTACATTGTATAATGGTAAATCTAGACATATTCGTCGTAGGCATAAAACCATAAGACAACTTCTCTCTAATTGAATTATCACTATAAACTATGTAAGGTCAAAGGGTAACATTGCGGATCCACTAACTAAAGGCTTGCCTAGAGAGAAAGTTCAAACCTTATCGATGGGAATGGGTTAAAGACCTATGATCTAAAAAGTTTTTCTAAACGGAAACCCCACCTAGTTGACTGGAGATCCCAAGATCTAGGTTCAAAGGGACAACAAAGTTTAAAGATAAACTTAAATGGCACTGTTAAAATACAAAACTTTCCTATGATAAGTCAGTGTACTACCCATCGGAGAATAGGATAAGCTTAGCTTTTAATGATGTCTATACTGTGGTGTTATAAAAGACCCAAGTGGAGTATTACGGGATACTCTTTATAGAATCACCTACATGGGTGTGAAGGCGCCGCTTCAAAAAGAATTGTAAGGTCGAATTCTTTAAACACTCATGAGACCAAACAGGTGTTCATGGCAAAAACGAACACAAATAGAGAACCAAGGGGTTAAGAAACAGTTAGTGTGTGTAATCTTTATAGACTTACACAAAAGGCTTACAGTTCAAAGACAATCTAGTCCACTGATTCGCCAGTAGGTTATAATGATAAACACTAGGAAAAGTTCAAGGCCATTGTGCTACTTTTACTGATACGTTAAATGTTTCACAAAATTTAAGAACAAAAAGAAATCTCTCATTCATGTGGGTATTATTGAAAATAAATGAGAAGATTGGGAAGAAGAGGTTGAGAGGTATTGGAGAAATATTAGTCCCACATTGTGTGTGATTTGTGAATATATCTCCATATATACCAAATCCCAATATGCTATTTCAAAACAAAAGAAATAAGCACATGAATCATTAAGTGAATGGGGCTATATAGGCATTAGGCCTTCGTAATAAATATTAAAATGTCAAAGATAGGGCCTTGGGGCTCTTGTGTCTCCTGATTTCCGTGGGCCGCTAACCCGCTCAGGCCTGTTGCGGTTAAACAGATTTGTTTTGAATGGAGCGGCTGTGTCTGTTCGCTTGCACAACGAACGGGTGCACCCGTTTCCTTTCAGACTCGGCCCAAACGACGCACCCGCGCCCGTACGGATAGTCGCATCTGCCCGGATAGCACCCCGTGGCCACTATATAAAGGCTTCATGACAGAACAAAGAAAATCACCAGAAAATTCTGTGCTCACTTCTCTGTAAAACTGCTCTGAAAATTACTCTCTTGTGTTCATTGTTGGTCCGCACTTGAAAGTGCTTCAAATTGCAGAGATCGGCCCATTTTATATTGGGAGACAGTTGCTCAATAACCTTCAGCATCGTTGAGGGAGCAATACTGTTTCAAGGAAACACATTTACTCTGGACTCGGACATTTCTGATAGGTACTCCTCTCTAATCTATGTTTTGCAACAGTTTTGTACTTTTGCAGAACTGGTCACGCTTTTAGTCGTTGCTAATTTTGAATTTGTTTCAAACTAGTAACGCTTCTTGATGTGACAACTGGATAGTGACAATTTATTGATTACTATCGGGTTCATACTCCATTTACATTGTTACGAACATCAATCTTGAAACAGTATTGTCGTTTTGCAGAAAACGATAATGGCTAAGAACAATAGTGGTCCTGCTGCGCCAACACCACCTGTAACCAATCCTTTTGCACCCGTGGTTATGCCAATGGCACTGTATCATGGAGAAAGGCCAGAAAAGTTCACAGGAGCGGACTTCAAACGTTGGCAGCAAAAGATGCTATTTTACTTGACAACATTGGGTCTAGCAAAGTATCTTACAGAAGATGCTCCGGTCGTTGCAAAATTGGAATCGGATCCAGTTAAAGTTGAAGCCCTTACTGATTGGAAAAATTCTGATTTCATGTGTAAAAATTACATCTTGAATGGCCTCGGCAACAGTCTATACAACGTGAAGATGCAGGCATGAAGAAATTCATCGCTGGGAAATTTCTTGACTTCAATATGTTCGATACGAAAGCTGTGATCAACCAAATTCAAAAACTGCAACTTACCATTCGTCAACTAGAAGAAGAAAAGATGACACTTAGCGAATTTTTTCAAGTTGTCGCTGCTATTGAGAAGCTTCCTCCATCGTGGAAGGACTACAAGAACTACCTAAAGCACAAGCGCAAAGAAATGACAATGGAGGAACTTGTAGTTCGATTGAGAATTGAGGAAGATAATAGAAATTCTGAAAAGAAGATTTCTCAAAATGTGATTGCCAAAGCAAACGTTGTCAAGACGGACAAGTCCAATAACAGAAAACATAACAACCAACCTAAGAAGTCAAAGAAATTCAAGGGATCATGCCATAATTGTGGAAAGAAGGGTCATAAAGCTGCAGAATATCGCGGCCTACCCAAAAAGAAGATATCAGAAGCAAATGTGGCGGATGTCTCAGACGGTGTTTCTAAAATGGACCAGTGTGCAGTTGTTTCAGAATGCAACCTTGTTGGCAACAACAAGGAGTGGTTTGTAGAGACTGGAGCCACTAGGCGTATATGCGCAAACGAATGGATGTTCACAAACTACAAATGTGCTACTAATGAAGAACAACTATTTATGGGTAACTCGTCCACATCAAAGGTCGAAGGAAAGGGAAAGATTGTGCTGAAATTGACTTCTGGAAATGAACTAACTCTAAATGATGTTCTCTATGTTCCAGAAATTCGCAAAAATCTGATTTCAAGATCGTTACTCAGCAAACATGGATTCAAACTGACGTTTGTGGCTGATAAATTTGTGTCGTCTAAGAATGGAGTGTACGTAGGAAACGGTTATGTATGTGACGGTCTATTTAAGGCTAATGTAACCACTGTTCTACCAAACAATGATATGAATAAAATTGAATCTTCTGCTTATATGGTTGACTCGCCTAATCTATGGCATTCTAGACTAGGTCATGTGAATTTTAATACTTTACAAAAACTGATCAATCTAGAATTCATACCTAAATGTAGAATTGATTCAAATTACAAATGTCAAATTTGTGTTGAAGCCAAATTGACAAGAACCTCATTTCATCATGTTGAAAGAGAAACCGAACCTCTAGACTTAATACATACTGATGTATGCGACTTGAAAATGTGTCAAACAAGAGGAGGAAAAACGTACTTCATCACATTAATAGATGATTGTACAAGATACCGTCATGTATATCTCCTTAGAAGCAATGATGAGGCATTCGATATGTTTAAACAGTATAAGGCAGAAGTTGAGAATCAACTCAATAGAAAAATTAAAGCTTTAATAAGTGATAGAGGAGGAGAATATGAGTTTCCATTTGAGGAATTCTGTGCTGAGCATGGTATAATACACCAAACTACAACTCCTTATTCACGTCAATCCAACGGTATAGCCGAATGGAAGAATAGAACTCTTAAAGAAATGATGAATGCCTAACTAATAAGCTCTGGCTTGCCAGATAATTTTTGGGGAGAAGCTATTCTTTTGGTAAATCAAATTTTGAATAAAATACCACAAAAGAAAACGTCCAAGACTCCCCATGAACTTGGAAAAAACAGACCACCATCCTACAAATACTTAAAAGTGTGGGGGTGTCTTGCCAAAGTAGAAATTCCAAAACCGAAAAAGGTCAAAATAGGACCGAAGACTATAGATTGCACATTCATTGGATATGCTCATAATAGTAGTGCATATGAGAATATCGATTTTTAGTGTACAAATATGAAATTGATGACATTCATGAAAACACCATTATCGAGTCTCGAAATGCAAGATTCTTTGAATACGTTTATCCTCTAATAACCTCTTTTGAAACAAGTGTTCAAAAGAGGCCAAGAGATCCAGATACTCCCGAGGATAATACTGATCAAAGAAAAATGAATGATGAAACTGAGATAGAGGAACCGAGAAGGAGCAAGCGACAAAGGACCTCAAAATCCTTTGGACCTGATTTCTATGCATATACGATAGAAAATGAACCTCTAACTTATCAACAAGCAATGTCATCTCCCGATGCTCCTTATTGGAAAGAAGCTATCAATAGTGAAATAGAATCCACTCTACAAAACCATACGTGGGAACTAGTGGATCTCCCTAAAGGATCAAAACCACTAGGATATAAATGGATATTTAAGAAGAAACTAAAGGCTGATGACTTAATAAACAAGTATAAAGCAAGACTTGTAATAAAAGGATTCAAACAGAAGGAAGATCTGGATTACTTCGATACATACTCTCCAGTTACCGGAATAACATCAATTAGGATGCTTATTGCAATCGCATCTATGTTGAATTTGGAAATACACCAAATGGATTTGAAAACTGCGTTTTTGAACGGTGAACTGGAAGAAGAAATATATATGCAATAACCAGAAGGATTTATAAGCCCAGGAAATGAAAATAAGGCGTGCAAATTAGTAAAATCTCTTTATGGCCTTAAACAAGCACCAAAACAATTGCATGAGAAATTTGATGAAACAATGTTATCAAATGGATTCAAAATAAATGAATCAGATAAATGCGTCTATATAAAATGTATAGATGTTGGATATGTCATTGTTTGTCTCTACGTTGATGATTTACTGATCGTAGGAAATAATAAGGCCATAATAAAATCTGTGAAGGATAAGCTATCCTCTAGATTTGATATGAAGGACCTAGGAGTGGCCGACGTAATTTTGGGTGTAAAAATTATAAAGACACCACAGGGATATGCGTTATCTCAGTCACATTACATTGCTAAAATTTTTGAAAAATTCAAGCAGTATAACATAACTACTGCAAAATCACCAGTAGATATGAACCAAAATTGGGTAAAGAATACTGATGACGGTATATATCAGCTTGAATACTCACTTATACTGGGAAGTATTATGTATGTCATGAATTGCACTAGGCCTAATATTGCGTACGCTGTAAGCAAGCTAAGTAGATATACTAGCAATCCTGGTAAAAATCATTGGAAAGCAATAATAAGAGTCCTAGGATATCTAAAGTACACACGAAACTATGTGTTGCAATATGATAAGTATCCTTCAATAATAGAAGGATATAATGGTGCCAATTGGATAACGGGCTCAAATGACACAAAATCCACAAGTGGATATGTGTTTACATTAGGAAATGGAGCTATTTCGTGGAAATCATCCAAACAGACTTGCATAGCAAGGTCAACAAAGGAATCTGAGTTCATTGCTCAAAATAAAGCCGCGGAAGAAGCAGATTGGCTTAGGGGGTTTTTAGAGGACATTCCAAATTGGGAAAAACCAGTACCTCCAATATGTATACATTGTGATAGTCAATCTGCTATAGGAAGGGCGAATAATACATTGTATAATGGTAAATCTGGACATATTCGTCGTAGGCATAAAACCATAAGACAACTTCTCTCTAATGGAGTTATCACTATAGACTATGTAAGGTCAAAGGATAACATTGCGGATCCACTAACTAAAGGGTTGCCTAGAGAGAAAGTTCAAACCTTATCGATGGGAATGGGTTTAAGACCTATGATCTAAAAAAAAAAATCTAAACGGAAACCCCACCTAGTTGACTGGAGATCCCAAGATCTAGGTTCAAAGGGACAACTAAGTTTAAAGATAAACTTAAATGGCACTGTTAAAATACAAACCATTCCTATGATAAGTCAGTGCACTACCCGTCGGAGAATAGGATAAGCTTAGATTTTAATGATGTCTATACTGTGGTGTTATAAAAGACCCAAGTGGAGTATTACAGGATACTCTTTATAGAATCACCTACGTGAGCGTGAAGGCGCCACTTCAAAAAGAATTGTAAGGTCGAATTCTTTAAACACTCATGAGACCAAGTAGGTGTTCATGGCAAAAATGAACACAAACAGAGAACCAAGGGGTTAAGAAACAGTTAACGTGTGTAATCTTTATAGACTTACACAAAATGCTTACAGTTCAAAGACAATCTAGTCCACTGATTCGCCAGTAGGTTATAACGATAAACACTAGGAAAAGTTCAAGGCCATTGTGCTACTTTTACGGATACGTTAAATGTTTCACAAAATTTAAGAACAAAAAGAAATCTCTCGTTCATGTTGGGGATTGTTGGAAATAAATGAGAAGATTGGGAAGAAGAGGTTGAGAGGTATTGGAGAAATATAAGTCCCACATTGTGTGTGATTTGTGAATATATCTCTATACATACCAAAGCCCAATATGCTATTTCAAAACAAAAGAAATAAGCACATGAAGCATTGAGTGAATGGGGCTATGTAGGCATTAGGCCTTCATAATAAATATTAAAATGTCAAAGATAGGGCCTTGGGCCTTGAGGCTCTTGGGGTCTCCTGATTTCCGTGGGCCGCTAACCCGCTCAGGCCTATTGCGGTTAAACATATTTGTTTTGAACGGAGCGGCTGTGTCTGTTCGCTTGCACAGCGAACAGGTGCGCCTGTTTCCTTTCAGACTCGGCCCAGCCGACGCATCCGCGCCTGTACGGACAGTCGCATCTGCCCGGATAGCACCCCCTGGCCACTATATAAAGGCTTCATGACAGAACAAAGAAAATCACCAGAAAATTTTGTGCTCTCTTCTCTGTAAAACTGTTCTGAAAATTACTCTCTTGCATTCATTGTTGCTCTGCACTTGAAAGCTCTTTAAATTGCAGAGATCAGCCCATTTTATCTTAAGAGACAGTTGCTCAAAAACCTTCAGCGCCGTATAGGGAGCCAAACTGTTTCAAGAAAATAGATTTACTCTAGACTCGGACATTTCTGATAGGTACTCCTCTCTAATCTTTGTTTTGCAACAGTTTTGTACTTTTGCAGAAATGGTCACGCTTTTAGCCATTGCTAATTTTGACTCTGTTTCAAACTTGTAACGCTTCTTGACGTGACAATTGGATAGTGACAATTTATTGATTACTATCGGGCTCGTACTCCATTTACATTGTTACGAACAACATGTATGATATATGATGATCATCCACTAAGGAAGACTGGATGCAGAAGCCAAAGCCACTGCTTCAGCCCAAACCTTCAGACGCGCTTTTACTTCTCTCGGATCGCTTCCTGTGCACAATATATTCAGACAACTTTTTAGGTTTAACGTATAACAAGTTCTTATTGGTATATATATATAGTATAATTAAGACATAGTTGATAGTACCAGGACTGGAGATGGCAACAGGAGAAGCAGTACCACTGCTAATCTCGACAGTCCAATCAGAAGGGAAATCGATTCCCAGCTCCCTGCAAGCCCTAACCTCTTCGGTATCCATACTAATTGCTGCCTTAGATTCATCTCCACTTGGCTTAATCAAAACCCTGCAGTATTCATTATCATTAACGATACTATTATTACTGTACTTTTTCTTCATCTCCTATGCTTCATCCAGCTTCCATTCTCTTGCTCTCCTTATCCATCCTTTCGTCTTCCTTCTTCTTGGTGCTTCCGTGTCGCTCATGTACCTTTTCGTCCACTCTTCTGACTTCCTCCTCAATCTTTCTGCAGGGGTTTCTGGCAGCGATGTTGCATACTCTGCAGGTTTGTTAACCAATATTGATATTTAATTTATGCTCATTTTTTAAGATTACTGATTAGATGGAAGAAAAGGTAAAAAATTAACCTGGTCCTGTGGAACCATCTTCGGGAAAGAAGTCTTTGAACAAAGAATTATACTTGGTAGTAGCAGTGGTGTTGCCGGTGGTCTTATCTTCTTCTTCAACATCAGATATTTCTGCATCAGCTTCGCATCCATCTGATGTTTCTATTGATAAACGAGATAGGCGACTGAGCCTTAAAGAATAATAATCCTCATGGTCATCTTCTTCTATAAAACTTTTCATGGTGTCCTCCATTGGAAATTTTATATGGTCGAGGAAAATGAGCAAGCAAATAAATACAGAACGAATGGAAGTGGAAGGGACACGTTTTTATAAGTAGTTGATGTACTTTGTTCGGTTACCATTTTATCCTTGTATTGTTTCTGTGTTACCTGCCTGCTTTTAATAACTTTTGTAATGCGTCATCCTGTTATACGTTTATTGAAGGAATACGAGTAATGTATGTTTTTTAAACTGAAGTTTGAATCAATATCCTTAGTTTCTGCTTACGTAACCATACACTTTACGGATTTCAGGAATTCTGCTTCGTTCATATTTGATTAATCGTACTCCATTAAAGAATTATTCTTACGATGCTGGCCTTGTTGTTTGAAAATTTTAAGATAATGAAGAGATCAAATCTCTTCGTTAATTTTGATAAATCTGATTGTCAAAGCAGTGTTTTGGTCAGGCGAGTGAGACAATACATATGGCATGATACCAGACCTAGCTGTTTATCTTTTATTTAACGAACCGATAGCATTGGTGACTCAAAATAATTAACACCGAATAATTAAGCGATTTTGTTGTATTGAAAGTAAGTTTGAATATATTGTTTATTTCTGTTTAACAGGATAAAATTGAATATATTGATAATATAACTTAAAATTAATAATGACTGTTTCCCAAATTCAAGTATTGAATCTTTGGATTTTATAAGGACGTTCAATAGTAATGATTCTAAATTATTGATAATGTCTTAGCACTTTACATGTGGCCCTAGCTGAATGTTTGGTTTTAAAGTCCGTACACATCAATAAATCATATTTTACATGCATGGAAACACAAGTAGTAATCTGCAATTATATCCATCAAAGTGTCATCATCAAATGGACAAGGTAACAGCATTCTATACATCACTACCAGCCTGTAGAAGTAAAGGCAATCCAAAAGTCTATTTGGACATGAATTGGTAACACAAAATTTAATACATAAATTGTGGACTGTTAAACCTCGCTCTTAATTTCAGCTTACATGTAAAAACAAACAAATCTAATAATTCCTAATTTGTGTATTTAAATTTGTGTCACTAATTTGTGTTTGAATAACCACTCCCTATGTATATACATGTACGTAAACTGTAAAAAAATAAAAGATATTGTATATATAAATAAAGAAAGTATATAACCATTAACAAATACTTTCTGACAGAAAGCACTATATCCGTACACTCGCTTGAAATCTTTTTCGAATATCAAATACCATATATTGAGATATAAACGAGTATCTAATAATTATTTTATCCACTAATGATCGATAATTAAATAAACATGAAATGAAAATTCTAGTTCAAAGTACTTTTTTTTTTTTTTTCCTTTTATAGATAACTGAAACGTTAAAAATAAACAAATGTCAAGACTCCAAACTTTGGTTTGACCCATGGATTAACAGTGACATTCTGGTTAAATTGTTAGGACGGGATTTGTTAAACCTTTGTGGTGGAGATAATTTACTGGTGAGCAGTATTATTCACAATGCCACGTTTAATACCAATAATTGCTTAGCTACTAGGATGGTAGCAGATAAGATAAGAAAAGTAAAAATTCACCATTCTTATGAAAAGGACTTTTGAAGCTGGGATAACAAACCAAATGGTTTTTCCTTATATTCGGCCTGGGACATTTCAAGAGAGCATTTTCCAGAGCTCGATTGGTGTAAAGTGACATGACATTATATCAACTGCCCTAAAATGTCTATATGCATGTAACACCCCGCCTCCGCTAGGGTCACTCGGAAAGGAATGCACTAGCTTTAGAGGGGAATTATTGGTAAACATGTACAGAAATATCACAAGACAGAACATATAAAATAGCGGAAGTAAAATCAAACTTTCATAACATGAATAAATAAGGTCTAAAGCCTTTTACATCAGAGTACATCAAAACCTGTCTTGCAATAGTAAAGAAGCATAAAGACATTTTCATAAATTATTCCCCAAGTAAAAACAGTAAAGTAGCCATAGCCAAGAGAAGTCCAAGCCATCTATGATGACCTTCAAGCAGAAGAAGTCCGAACTAAACAGCATTGTTTCCTCCCTGAAACCTGGGGGGGGGGGGGGGAGAACGGAAGAAAAGAGGCGAAACAAAACGGGTCAGTCAAAAAGACTGAGTAAGTCCTATCTACTTCCAGTATAAAAACAGGTAAAGGTAACATGACATGCATAAACTGAAAGTAAACATAAGGATAACTACAAGATAGATAAACCAGGATAGCCGGTTGAACTACTGTGGCAAGGTAAACTAAGGTATCATGATAAACTGCGGGGTTATGATAAATCAAGGTATCACATCGTCAGATTTCTATCGAGTACATTATCCCAAGGTATCTACCCCGTCTAACATCCCACGGTATCTATTATGTACATTCTTCCTAGTTCTAACATGTATATTTGCTCTGCACCTCTCGTACTAGTATCCCAACCTTGTTATGTGGTAACCATGAATGTCCCTTACTCAAAGTCGTGTAATGGTCCATGTCAACCTAATATATCGCATATATAGGTTACTCAACTCGTATGTTTCTTTCCATGTATGTAAGTTCAGTCCTTTGCCGTACCTCGTACGGGCTTCCTCATGTATTATCCTTGAAATCGTTTGGACTGTCACCCTTGTTCTAGCTAGGCTCTTCCATATGAATCATCGTTTGAACTACTAGGACTTACGCCACCTAGCACCACTAGGGATTACGCTTACCTATTGCACGCTTTCGTATTTCGGTTTGGGTTAAACCACCTAGGTCACTAGGGATTACGCTAACCCTCAACCGCGCCCTTTTTCCCACGCATTCATCGTGAACCGTTTTTCTATAACTGTATGCACATGTATCACATCGTGCCATCCGAGTCCTGTCACAGGGCAAAAGAAGAAATACATGAATCGGTCGGGCGCTTTAGATTTATCTACCGATGCAGATACTAAGGTCTGCTTTTCTACACGTGGCTATGGTCCCACGAGACCCCTCCCTCAACTAGTGAAAGGCAACACAAGAGAAAATCTTGCATGAGAACTACACTCCGGCCAGCCCACATCCTACGGCCTACCTCACCCATAATTAGATAGCAAATTATGGTCTGTTGGGTGTCCCCTGCCTTTCCGTACGTACACGCTTGACTCAAGATGGTAGATGATTGGCGAACTTGCTATCTCGGGCACCTTATGTATCCGTCGACTCACTGCTATCCACCCCAGTCTTTAGGTCGCTCGCATAGCAACCAAGGCATATTCTTGGTTCTTCTACCGCAGACCTCAACCTCTTGTGAGCCCAGGATGATCATCTGCGACCTCACAGAGGGATACCAAGAATATCCTCACGTTCCCCGAAGCCGCTGCTTCGTTACCCAGTTCGCTGGAGCCTTTATCTAAATCAGATAGCCTGCTCCTACGCGTACTTAAACGATGACCTACCGTATCGGGTTACTCATCTATCTAAGAAGTGGTCCAAATTTCCTTGACTAAGAATTATTACTTAGTTTCCCTTAACTAAGGTTTACCACTTAGCCTTATTTCCATTACCCTTGTTAACTATGGTTATTTACCTAATCCTCCGAATTAGGGTTTATCTAATGGGTTAAGCGTCACTTAAGTTCATAACTTAGCCCGTCTACAAACCATGTCAAAATTGGCTAAGTATCCAAGTCCAAGACTTAACCCTACAAACCATGTGTCAAGTTGGCTAAGTATATCAAGCAATCCATAACTTAACCTCGTCTAATTATCATTTTAGATTGGTTAATTATATAAATTAACTTGACCTTGTCAAATTACCGAGTCAAATCGATCAAGCGTATTCAAGTGATTCGTGACTTAGCCTTATCATGTTTTCACGTTAGATTGGTTAAGTATAGATTAACTTAACCTCATCAAATTAACGAGTTAGATTGGTTAAGTATAGGTCACTTAACCTCATCAAATCATCGTGTTAAATTAGTTAAGTGTTTAACTTAACCCCATTAAATTACCAAGTTGGATTAATTAAGTCTAGGCTAACTTAACCCCATCCGATTACCATGTTTAGATTAGTTAAGCCTAATCTTAACCCCATCCATTAACTGTATTATACGGTTAAGTGTTATTAAGAAAATTTACTTAACCTTATCACGTTATCGTGTTGGATTGATTAAGTATTGGTTAACTTAATCCCATCCACTAGTCGTATAAAAATGGTCAAGTGTCATTAGGCAAATCAATTTACTTAACCTACCCAAGCTTATCATGTTTTGTTAAGTATCATTAGCCTAATCAAATTACTTAACCCATTTGTCCGTATCATATTTGGTTAAGCCTCATTAATCAAATTAACTTAACCCTATTATGTGGCATTAATTTAATTAATGCACCCTCAACCTCTCACATTAGACCTTGTTGTGGTTACTAGTTAAGCCGGGCGGGTCCGGGTAGATTTATACCACAACCTAGTCTAACCTCGGGTCTTAAGCGCGACATGACCAACTTCTCACATTGGGTCTTATTGTTTGCAACTACTAGTTAGGCCGGTCGGTTCCGGGTAGTTTTACGTTGCAAACTCAACCCAACCTCGAGTTGGCCATACTTATATTATCTAAGTTCATCATGTTTCCAAAACATGTTACAAGTTTTTCAAGCATTTGGGTAGACCTAACTTAATAGGTAAATTCCCAAAGGGTAGACCTAACTTAATAGGTAAATTCCCAAGCTCATGTTTTTATGCATACTTACATATCATCTTCCATGTTATCTTTCAAGTCATATTTTCAAGTATAAACACATGTCATATTCAAGTTAAGATTTTACGACATGTTCATGTTTATCTAACTACCCAAAATCGTGTTTTACCCAACGCAAGCAAAGCGAGTCAACATAGTAAGGATACTATGTCACATATTGGTCTCAAAACATGCATGATGCCAAAAAGGGCTTGGCTTCCACATGCATAACATCATAAAGGAATTGGCCATAAACATGCATAGTGTCATAAGGTAATTTGGCCACAAACATGCATATTATCAAGAGGGATTTGGCCATAAACATGCACAACTTAAAAGAGGGGATTGGCCACGAGCATGCATAATCTTATAAAGGATTTGGCCACAAACTTGCATGTTAGCATAAGGGGTTTGGGTTCATAAACATGCATGAGCCCGTAAATCTTGTCTTAGCCAATGTTTCACAAGTAAAGTGGTTCCTAAAGGTTCATGCTAGCATTTCATGCATAAAGATCCAAACTTGCAAGTTAAACTAGATTATGCATAGCATGAGAGGCATGATTAAGTCACTCACATGGCCTAAAATCATAAACATGAACACAAGAGGCAAGGTAAGGTTCATATAGGTTCGCATAATCATGTTTAGCCTCATTTTATCCCATGTCAACATTAAAAATACCGTTTTGATCCAAAAGTAGCTAGAACTTACCTAGTTAGGCCTAGGCAAAGAAGCATGGATCATCTTGGCTAAGAAAGATGCCTCCTTTGTAGAAGAATCGTCATGGAACTCGCATAGAAATGTTGATTTGGCCTTGATTTGGGGTAGCAAGCTTGCACCTTTTGATTTGAACTTGATTTGAATGCATAGGCTCTAGGGATTTGAGATGGAGGCCATGATCAAGATTGATTTTGGCAGCACTTAGTTGCTAGGTTTGATTTTTAGGGATTTAGGTTAGGTTTAGGGTCTTTTTATAGAGATTAGGATAGTTTTAGGCCCTTAGATTAACCCTAGGATAGATTAGGACCATCAGATCTCGGAAGCTTCCAGACCCAGCCCAAGAACAAGACCAGGTGAGACAAACAGGTGCGCCAGGCTATTTGCCCCGGCCACCCCCTGTCGACAGGCAAGTCGACAGGGCTGTCGACTTGGTCTGGGCCCAAGTCGACAGGCCTGTCGACAGCCCTGTCGACATGGCCTAGGCGGGAAACTACCCGCCTAGCCCCAGACCTGATTTCCAAAATTGTTTCCGAAATTCAAATTTTCCAGAGATCTTCTTTGGGCCTTTAACGGGTCATACGGACTCCGATTTTCGAAAACTCGGACTCTATTTCGCGTATTTTTCTGAGACGAACGCAATGGCATAGCCCGTTTTACTTGATTCAGAATTTAAAATTAAATTCTGCCTTGATTCTCGTTTTAACATGTTATTGAAATACGGGTTGTTACATTCTCCCCCCTTTTAGGATTTCGTCCCCGAAATCTCTAAGTTAGGAAGAACCTATCCTACCATCCATCATCCATTTACTCAAAACATCATCCACAAGCAACCATTGTCCTTAGATGATTTCTAATGCTGTATGAATATATGCAAACCGTGTGTGTACATGTTCCTTAGCTAATGCTAATGATCAGGCCTGAAAAATCTTTTGAATGCAAAAATATGTTTAGTGCTATGAATCCATCATGTATGCAAATAGTCCTAGTCATATACACTATATGCATGCACAAACATTCATCCATATGCAACGTCCACATGGTAACACATTCAATTTCATCCATAAACAAGTATAAATACTCGTGCATATGCAATATGAAATGTGACCGAGTCGAGCTAATATCTAATGTAAATTCGCGCATCCACGAGCAACCACTTGCAACCATTTGCAACCATATCAACCATAACATGTTTCAAATACATGTTTACATCCATAGGGTTCTACCTAAGATTCCCTGAAGTAGGGTCGAGAAGATAACCAAAACAAACTCCATACGGGGTTTGTAACAGAGACAGGACCGAGAGGATATCCATAAAAGATAGCCTACAAGCAAGCTCAACAGAAAAAAAACAGGGATCGAGGTTATATTCCCCAAAAGAGATATCATGCACGTATTTAGTCTTTGACCATCAAAGTCGTCTTTTAACTTCGCGA
Organism: Allium sativum; assembly: GCA_030737875.1. Lineage (NCBI taxonomy): Eukaryota > Viridiplantae > Streptophyta > Magnoliopsida > Asparagales > Amaryllidaceae > Allium > Allium sativum. Next base: position 241,272,736 of record CM060926.1, read on the forward strand.
TTTTGTAGCTTCTTATTCCTGTTTCCATAACATGAGCTGGAACTCATTTCTTCGTCGCCTCTCGTTCCACTTGCACTTATCCTTTTCCTAGAATACTTGACGCAAATATGACTGCGTACTCATGATCTCATGCAGGCTTTCCAAAATTCACTAGTGAATCTCGGACCTCGTACCACAGGGTATTTCTCGTAGAAGAACTTCCTCTTGAAAGTAAACAGATGCCAACCAGGTTATCAAGCGCACTTACTAGGGTGATCTCTATAACCCATGCATAAATGAAGTAAACCATCCGTCTTATCGGCGAACACCACTCGATCGGGCTTCAAATTTCCAATAAAGGCATCAAGGGATTCTAAGTAACTAGTCATGACAGAACCTCAAAAAGGTTACACGATACTTCGAGGGCATTACCAAGGCTAGTCAAAAGGTCTAACTACCCTCCTATCAAAACCGAGAGTGGCACCCCCTACTGGATAACCACTTCATCCCTAGAATCCATCCATAGCTTATAAACATAAGCATTATTTCCAAACTCAACACTTGGAATAGACATTCCCAAATCCAGACAAGCCATGAGTAAATGGACCGATCTTCCAATAGGACTTGAGACAAAAAAGGGATCCTCTACTACGCTAGTACTAAGGGGCAGAGACTCAACTATCGAAGCGGACTTAAAAGATGCGGTGATCAAAACAAAGTCCCGACAGGATGATAGAGAAGAAAAGCTAAACCTTTAACAAGATCGTTACCCTCCTTCCGAGGCACCCTAGAAATGAGAGCATACTATTGCCCTCCGAATGATCTTGTCCCTGTTCCATGATACTTAACTATCCATCCCGTTTCACCATGCCAAAGGTACTCTCTCATCATGGGTTTCATTGTTCATCTTTCTCCCTCCTTTTAGGACTCAGCCATACCAACATGTTGCTTATCCCTGAGCTCGTAACCTTTATCCTTGTTCTTACTATCCTTTCATGCATAACTCTGCAACGGTCTCTCGAGAACCACCTCCATCGTACGGGAAACACTTACGCAGCTAGAAAGACTAGTCGCAGTCAAAACCACTGTGACTACAGATGGAGGAAAGAAAGGAAAAGAGATTCAATCAGGGAAACAAGGATAATGCTAATGGCCTTTGGGGAATAGCCTTTTTCTTTTTTAAAAGAAAATTTTCTTGAAAAATGCTTCTTTGTAAACGGTTTTTCAAATAATTTTCAGAAGGTCTTTAAAAACTTTTGCCCAGTCTGGTAACCTTCTGCTCTGATACCAAATGTAACACCCCGCCTCCGCTAGGGTCACTCGGAAAGGAATGCACTAGCTTTAGAGGGGCATTATTGGTAAACATGTACAGAAATATCACAAGACAGAACATATAAAATAGCGGAAGTAAAATCAAACTTTCATAACATGAATAAATAAGGTCTAAAGCCTTTTACATCAGAGTACATCAAAACCTGTCTTGCAATAATAAAGAAGCATAAAGACATTTTCATAAATTATTCCCCAAGTAAAAACAGTAAAGTAGCCATAGCCAAGAGAAGTCCAAGCCATCCATGATGACCTTCAAGCAGAAGAAGTCCGAACTAAACAGCATTGTTTCCTCCCTGAAACCTGGGGGGGGGGGAACGGAAGAAAAGAGGCGAAACAAAACGGGTCATTCAAAAAGACTGAGTAAGTCCTATCTACTTCCAGTATAAAAACAGGTAAAGGTAACATGACATGCATAAACTGAAAGTAAACATAAGGATAACTACAAGATAGATAAACCAGGATAGCCGGTTGAACTACTGTGGCAAGGTAAACTAAGGTATCATGATAAACTGCGGGGTTATGATAAGTCAAGGTATCACATCGTCAGATTTCTATCGAGTACATTATCCCAAGGTATCTACCCCGTCTAACATCCCACGGTATCTATTATGTACATTCTTCCTAGTTCTAACATGTATATTTGCTCTGCACCTCTCGTACTAGTATCCCAACCTTGTTATGTGGTAACCATGAATGTCCCTTACTCAAAGTCGTGTAATGGTCCATGTCAACCTAATATATCGCATATATAGGTTACTCAACTCGTATGTTTCTTTCCATGTATGTAAGTTCAGTCCTTTGCCATACCTCGTACGGGCTTCCTCATGTATTATCCTTGAAATCGTTTGGACTGTCACCCTTGTTCTAGCTAGGCTCTTCCATATGAATCATCGTTTGAACTACTAGGACTTACTCCACCTAGCACCACTAGGGATTACGCTTACCTATTGCACGCTTTCGTATTTCGGTTTGGGTTAAACCACCTAGGTCACTAGGGATTACGCTAACCCTCAACCGCGCCCTTTTTCCCACGCATTCATCGTGAACCGTTTTTCTATAACTGTATGCACATGTATCACATCGTGCCATCCGAGTCCTGTCACAGGGCAAAAGAAGAAATACAGGACTCGGTCGGGAGCTTTAGATTTATCTGCCGATGCAGATACTAAGGTCTTCTTTTCTACACGTGGCTATGGTCCCACGAGACCCCTCCCTCAACTAGTGAAAGGCAACACAAGAGAAAATCTTGCATGAGAACTACACTCCGGCCAGCCCACATCCTACGGCCTACCTCACCCATAATTAGATAGCAAATTATGGTATGTTGGGTGTCCCCTGCCTTTCCGTACGTACACGCTTGACTCAAGATGGTAGATGATCGGCGAACTTGCTATCTCGGGCACCTTATGTATCCGTCGACTCACTGCTATCCACCCCAGTCTTTAGGTCGCTCGCATAGCAACCAAGGCATATTCTTGGTTCTTCTACCGCAGACCTCAACCTCTTGTGAGCCCAGGATGATCATCTGCGACCTCACAGAGGGATACCAAGAATATCCTCACGTTCCCCGAAGCCGCTGCTTCGTTACCCAGTTCGCTGGAGCCTTTATCTAAATCAGATAGCCTGCTCCTACGCGTACTTAAACGATGACCTACCGTATCGGGTTACTCATCTATCTAAGAAGTGGTCCAAATTTCCTTGACTAAGAATTATTACTTAGTTTCCCTTAACTAAGGTTTACCACTTAGCCTTATTTCCATTACCCTTGTTAACTATGGTTATTTACCTAATCCTCCGAATTAGGGTTTATCTAATGGGTTAAGCGTCACTTAAGTTCATAACTTAGCCCGTCTACAAACCATGTCAAAATTGGCTAAGTATCCAAGTCCAAGACTTAACCCTACAAACCATGTGTCAAGTTGGCTAAGTATATCAAGCAATCCATAACTTAACCTCGTCTAATTATCATTTTAGATTGGTTAATTATATAAATTAACTTGACCTTGTCAAATTACCAAGTCAAATCGGTCAAGCGTATTCAAGTGATTCGTGACTTAGCCTTATCATGTTTTCACGTTAGATTGGTTAAGTATAGATTAACTTAACCTCATCAAATTAACGAGTTAGATTGGTTAAGTATAGGTCACTTAACCTCATCAAATCATCGTGTTAAATTAGTTAAGTGTTTAACTTAACCCCATTAAATTACCAAGTGGGATTAATTAAGTCTAGGCTAACTTAACCCCATCCGATTACCATGTTTAGATTAGTTAAGCCTAATCTTAACCCCATCCATTAACTGTATTATACGGTTAAGTGTTATTAAGAAAATTTACTTAACCTTATCACGTTATCGTGTTGGATTGATTAAGTATTGGTTAACTTAATCCCATCCACTAGTCGTATAAAAATGGTCAAGTGTCATTAGGCAAATCAAGTTACTTAACCTACCCAAGCTTATCATGTTTTGTTAAGTATCATTAGCCTAATCAAATTACTTAACCCATTTGTCCGTATCATATTTGGTTAAGCCTCATTAATCAAATTAACTTAACCCTATTATGTGGCATTAATTTAATTAATGCACCCTCAACCTCTCACATTAGACCTTGTTGTGGTTACTAGTTAAGCCGGGCGGGTCCGGGTAGATTTATACCACAACCTAGTCTAACCTCGGGTCTTAAGCGCGACATGACCAACTTCTCACATTGGGTCTTATTGTTTGCAACTACTAGTTAGGCCGGTCGGTTCCGGGTAGTTTTACGTTGCAAACTCAACCCAACCTCGAGTTGGCCATACTTATATTATCTAAGTTCATCATGTTTCCAAAACATGTTACAAGTTTTTCAAGCATTTGGGTAGACCTAACTTAATAGGTAAATTCCCAAAGGGTAGACCTAACTTAATAGGTAAATTCCCAAGCTCATGTTTTTATGCATACTTACATGTCATCTTCCACGTTATCTTTCAAGTCATATTTTCAAGTATAAACACATGTCATATTCAAGTTAAGATTTTACGACATGTTCATGTTTATCTAACTACCCAAAATCGTGTTTTTCCCAACGCAAGCAAAGCGAGTCAACATAGTAAGGATACTATGTCACATATTGGTCTCAAAACATGCATGATGCCAAAAAGGGCTTGGCTTCCACATGCATAACATCATAAAGGAATTGGCCATAAACATGCATAGTGTCATAAGGTAATTTGGCCACAAACATGCATATTATCAAGAGGGATTTGGCCATAAACATGCACAACTTAAAAGAGGGGATTGGCCACGAGCATGCATAATCTTATAAAGGATTTGGCCACAAACTTGCATGTTAGCATAAGGGGTTTGGGTTCATAAACATGCATGAGCCCCAAAATCTTGTCTTAGCCAATGTTTCACAAGTAAAGTGGTTCCTAAAGGTTCATGCTAGCATTTCATGCATAAAGATCCAAACTTGCAAGTTAAACTAGATTATGCATAGCATGAGAGGCATGATTAAGTCACTCACATGGCCTAAAATCATAAACATGAACACAAGAGGCAAGGTAAGGTTCATATAGGTTCGCATAATCATGTTTAGCCTCATTTTATCCCATGTCAACATTAAAAATACCGTTTTGATCCATAAGTAGCTAGAACTTACCTAGTTAGGCCTAGGCAAAGAAGCATGGATCATCTTGGCTAAGAAAGATGCCTCCTTTGTAGAAGAATCGTCATGGAACTCGCATAGAAATGTTGATTTGGCCTTGATTTGGGGTAGCAAGCTTGCACCTTTTGATTTGAACTTGATTTGAATGCATAGGCTCTAGGGATTTGAGATGGAGGCCATGATCAAGATTGATTTTGGCAGCACTTAGTTGCTAGGTTTGATTTTTAGGGATTTAGGTTAGGTTTAGGGTCTTTTTATAGAGATTAGGATAGTTTTAGGCCCTTAGATTAACCCTAGGATAGATTAGGACCATCAGATCTCGGAAGCTTCCAGACCCAGCCCAAGAACAAGACCAGGTGAGACAAACAGGTGCGCCAGGCTATTTGCCCCGGCCACCCCCTGTCGACAGGAAAGTCGACAGGGCTGTCGACTTGGTCTGGGCCCAAGTCGACAGGCCTGTCGACAGCCCTGTCGACATGGCCTAGGCGGGAAACTACCCGCCTAGCCCCAGACCTGATTTCCAAAACTGTTTCCGAAATTCAAATTTTCCAGAGATCTTCTTTGGGCCTTTAACGGGTCATACGGACTCCGATTTTCGAAAACTCGGACTCTATTTCGCGTATTTTTCCGAGACGAACGCAATGGCATAGCCCGTTTTACTTGATTCAGAATTTAAAATTAAATTCTGCCTTGATTCTCGTTTTAACATGTTATTGAAATACGGGTTGTTACAATGCACTTATAAAGCTATCTTAAACAGGCTGAGCACTAAAGATAGGATGATCACTTGGGGATATGATGTAGACCCTAAATGTGTGCTGTGTACAGATAATAATGAGGACATTACTCCAGTGCGTGTTTTCTTCTTATCTTTGGACTCGATGCAGAATTAAGCTGGGTGTGCCTCCTTTGACAGCTGACCCCTTGCTGTTGGAAAACGAGATGCAGTCTCTCAAAACTATGTTTCCCATTAAAGGCTTCAGCCAAGACATCGCCTTCTGTAGCATCGTCACTACAGTTTATCATGTATGGAAAGAACGAAATGAAAGACTTCATGAGAAAAGTCGACGAGACAAATTCCAAAGGTGGGATCTTCTAAACCTGGAGATTAAATACCTGGTACGCAAATCGAAGAGGCAGGTCCAGACTCTTGCGAACTTAACGATTGCTGAAAGATGGGGAATCGACTTGAACGATGAGGGATAATTTTCGGGTTTGCTTTTATGGTGGATGGCGGCGCTCTACTCAACGAAGGAAATAGGGTTTCATTTTGGGAAAGTATGGTTTGAAGGAGTCCGATTTTGTTCACACTTTTTTTTAACGTGTGAACAAAACACTCGGACCCTATTGGAGGAATTCAGGAAGGGTCCATATGTGATCCACCAAATTCCTCCAATAGGAGGAAAGTGTTTTGTTCACACTTAAAAAAAAGTGTGAACAAAATCGTATTGGGTTTGAAGTGGAGACTCCGCTGGTTTTGATGTGCTGACGTGGACTGAATTTTGGTCCTTTTATGGACTTTATTTCTTTTTTTCCTCTGGTGGCCGATCTTGTATCAGTCTTTTTACTTTCTTTGTTGTGTTTTTTTTTGGCTCATGTTTGTTTATTTGCCCGATGTACTCTTGAACGTTGTATAGTTTTTATTGATTCGTCGTCAATAAAACGCTGCACTCTTTTTTCCTAACTAATACTTACGCTGAGTATTAGATTAGGTTTTTAACGAGGCGGTTTACCCATTTTCAAAAAATAAATAAATGAACAAATGTGATAATAAAATTAGTATTTAGTAAGTTTTGCTAAAAAAATTAGTATTTAGCACTCGATATATGAGTATACTATAAATAAACTTCAAATTTTATATATACACATGAATTAGGCTATAATATTGTAGAAAAACCAAATGGATAATTATTAGATGCAGAATTCTTTGTATAGATATTGACATAGTCTTTTCGAATATCAAATATTTATATTTTTTTTGATATGGATCCGAATGTATTTCGGGTTTTTTTTGTTTTTGTTTTGTATCACTTGACTATTCCGTTTATTAGAACATATAATATATATACACAGTTAATGATACTTTATATCTTTACAATTAGATTACTTTCTGATTTTCAACTGTCATATAAAGATAAAAATGGACTTAATATGATATTCAAGATATACTTTATGATTGAGGAAAACTAACATGTACATTGTACTTTTGAGATAAAAATGTTCAAGTTAGAGGTTGTCCTGGAAAATAAATGTTCAAGTTTTCCATAATATTTGGATTACGAAATAGAAGTTTGAAAGTTCAAATATTAATGACATATCTATAGGTGAGTGAATTTATAATGAAAAATCCATATTAATCCTAATATCATGAATAACTTCTGTAAGAGGTATGAAAAATGTTCTTGATTTAAAATAATTTAAAAAAAAATTAAAGAATTATTATATAATTATATCCAATGATATTGTTTTTGTTTCTTATTCCCTTACTTTTACTTTTTTTGAAAATAATGTGGTCTTTGCATAATTAACCCCTTTCTACCACATCATTGTTCCGATCATTTCCAAAATCCAACTAATTAGGACTACAATTTTTGTTTTGTCTTTGTTTAATTAGCAGAGAACAATAAAATCTTTGTTTAATTACTCTTAGCATATATTTGTATAATTATTAGAGAAAACTCAATTTAGAAACTTTTAGTGTAAATACATCCTTTGGAAAAAAAATCTATTTAAAAGGAAAATTGTAAATTTTAAAATTCTCCAATATCTAAACAAATCTTTTTAAGAAGCATTTTTTTTCAAAATCAAATACATAAATACAATTAGTGGATTCCTAGCATTGCAATATAGAACAAGTACCTACTATATAAAAATGAAAATAATAATAAACGATGATCTCTTTTTTTTTAAAAAAAAAAATCAAGTGCAAAGTACTTCTGATACAACTAAAAGTTAGAGACTAAACCTGTAACATCCCGCATATTTCACGATAATATATTTAAATAATTTATTTAAATATAGCATCGTTAATTGAGTGTATGTCCAAAATGTCACTTTTTGTATACGGATAAATTTGGACTCGATACCACTACCATTGAGCTTGAAATGTTGTTGTGTGATTGAACACTGTAAACATCAATATGTTTAAAGTTTGTGAAATTTGGGACTTTTAGTGGGGCTTGGTTTAGTAAACCTAGCCCATTAGCCCTCTCCTTTATAACTCTTTTAGCCACACCTCCTCCTCATTCATTTCATTTCCTAACACTTAGGCAAAAATGGACAGGGAGATTGGAAAATAGAATTCCAAAACTAGGGTTGGCTTCTAGAGATCCAAATCAAGAAAAAAATCAAGGAGACAACTTGATTAAGCTTCCTTAACTCAATCTATATTTTCTCCAACTCAACTTCTCTTTGTTTCTTGTTATTTCCTAAACCAGTTTTTTGGAAATTTGTGTCTGTGTTTAGATTTGAGATTCTAGAGTTCTTCTTGAAAGGAGGTTGATCTAGCTTGATTTTAGTTCATCTCCATGCTCGTTAAGCTCAAAGGTGATGTAACACCCCACGCCCGCTAGGGTCACTCACAAAGGGAATGCCATAGCATCGGTGGAGTATTTTAGTGAATATAGAACAGAAAAATTACAACAAGACAGATATAAATAGTACTTGAAATTTTAAAACATCATCTCATAACAGCGGAAAATAAACATGTCTGGTTACATCATAAAACCATGATAAAAGTCAAGTACAATATCCATCAAAATAAAGAAGTACATAATCCCACTCTCTCATACAATAGCCATAACAAAAGAAAAGATAACAGGATAACTGGAGCTTTACATCTACCCAAGCTCCGAAAGACTGGAACAGCAATCCGATCAAGCTCTACTACCGCTAGGATCCACCGTAGGACCTGAGGGTTGGGAAAAAGATAAAAACAACGGGGTCAGACATAAGTCTGAGTGAGTCCTATAACTTTAACAATACAATCATTAAAGTAACCAGAGAAGAGATAAACTTGACCTACGGTAATATCTGGGGATGAATGGCTACACTAAGCAGCTTGGTAGACTTAGGATAAACTAAGATAATCGTCAGGACGCATCTACCCACCCAAGGATAATTACTAACTGCACCACACCAGTCATTCCTACTTAAAGGTTGATCCCTTCCAAGGACTTAGAAAATTTCCCCAGTAGTTTCATGTACCCCTAGCCCACTACATAGGTGCCGTCTGCCCCTATCTCCACTAGGTGTACCCAGTAATTCTTACCCAGTACTTTCGTGTACCCCTACATAGGTGCCGTCTGCCCCTATTTCCACTAGGTGTACCCACTACTCCCCAAGCGATCGGCTCCCTACCGTAGATACCCGTGCTGGTCCCACAGTGGGGTGTATCACTCCCCTAAAGTGGCTACCCAATACTAACGGTGCACGGCTTTATATCTACACGATGCAACAACGGCTTATCTACCAGCCCGGGCCCACACACGCATATGAAGCCCGTTGGACTTGCGTTGCCACCGCTAACCCGTTTTGGCCTCTTATAATCAAGCCCAATATGCGTGTCCCGTCGCTCGACATGGGTCGAGCCCACAAAGATACGTTTTGGGATATTGGTTGAAATGGGCCCCCACAAGCTACCCACTTAAGCTTGTCAAATATCTAGTGTATCCCACTTAACCCTTTAATCATGTTTAATTACATGTTTCCACTTGGTTAAGTATTCTAATCGTATTTTCTATTGCCACCCAAGGCAACCCACTAGATTCCACATGCCACCGATGGCACCCATAAAATTTCCTCATGCCACCCAAGGCACCCACTTAACCCCTCATGTCCCACTACATGCTACTATGGTTAAGTGTTTCTTAATTAATTAAGACCGTGATCTCCCATAAAGACCTCCCACATTAGACTGGCTGTTATGACCGCCTGGTTAAGCCGGTAGAATCCGGGCAGTCTTACGTCATAACAGAGTCTAACCTCGTGTCTTTACCTTAATCACGTATTTAATTTATGGCTAAGACCTCTCACATTGGGCTGACATTTGTAGCAACTGGTTAAGCCGGTCGGGTCCGGGCAGTTTTACACTACAAATGAGTCCAACCTCGTGTCTTAGTCGATTAATTACACCTAATTAATCACCCCCATATTAATTATCCCTAATTAATATCAAGTTTTCCATAACATGGGTAGACCTAACTCAATAGGTAAATTCCCATGGGGTAGACCTAACTCAATAGGTAAATTCCCACTTATGGTAATTTATTTTTATGGTATGCTTAATCATACCCAAACATTCATTTATTAACATATTTACCAACCCCATCGTTCCCCACGTAAATCGTTCTCGTTACATGACATAATAAAGGGGAAGATCATCACAAGTATCATGGGTTTAACATACAACTTGGTCATGGGTTAAGAGGATGTCAACTTGCATATATGAGCATATATTAACCCAACTACATATAACCCAAACTTGCATATTATCATACATATGATTTGCATAACATGTTGCATATGAGCTTGCATATTATCATACACATATCTTGCATAACATGTTAAACTTGCATATAGGCATTCTCAATCTTGCATAACATGTTAAACATGCATTTAAGCATACACATAACTTGCATAAGCATTCACATACTTGCATAGGCATTCACATACTTGCATAACTTGCATATCATGTCATTTAAGCACATACATATCTTGAATAAGTATTCATATACTCGCATAAGCATGCATAACTTGCATATCACATAAATCTTGCATTAAACATATATATGACTTGCATAAGCATCCATACACTTGCATAAGCATGCATAACTTGCATATCACTTTCAACTTGCATTTAAACATACACTTAACTTGCATATCACTTTCAACTTGCATTTAAACATACACTTAACTTGCATATCACTTTACTAAACATGCATAATTCCACTTATTAAATATGCATAAATCCACTTATTAAACATGCATATATCAACTTGTTAAACATGCATAAATCAACTTATTAAGCATGCATAAACCAACCCATCAAATATGCATAAACATAGAACAACATAGAGTAACATATCATTATACATGATTCATACTCACTAATCCGCATTTAAGACCATAGATCTCATTACACCCAATCTACTTACTTTAACAATTGATGTTAAAGTGATAGAAACTCACCAAACTCAAGATTAGCAACCTTATTAGTTGCAAACTATGAAGATAATGATGATTAGAGATTGATTAGAGAGGGATTAGCTTGCAACTTCCTTCATGAACTAGTGGAGGCCATGCTCAAATTTCATTTTGCCATAGTTTAGTTACAAGACTTAATTATGTATGAATTAGGGTAGGGTTATGGTCTTATTTATAGGATTAGGTGAGTGTTTTAGGCCCTTAGATTAACCCTAGATTAGGTTAGGACACTTAGATTTAGGAAATCTCTAGAACCAGCCCTCCTAGCCAGCCTGAAACCCAACCTGGTGCAACCTGGTGCACCCAGGTTCACAGATCGGCGCCACCCTGTCGACAGGCAAGTCGACAGGCATGTCGACACCCCTGTCGACAGGCCTGTCGACAGCCCTGTCGACATGGGCTGGGCGGGAAGCTTCCCGCCTGACCCCGCCTGGCCCATTCCAAATCTGAATATTTTAAATTTTTAAATCTGTTTTGGTTTTAAATTTTCTGCAAACTTCATTGGGCCATAACCGGGCCATACGGACTCCGATTTTCGAAAACTCAGACTCTATTTCGCGTATTTTTCCGAGACGAACGTAATGACGCAGCCCGTTTCCCCCAATTCCCACGTCTGAGATTATTTATCCTGTAATTAGTGAATTTTAGTATTAACTAAAATTCGGGGTGTTACATTCTCCCCTCCTTAAAGGATTTCGTCCCCGAAATCTCTAAGCTAAGGAGAATGCATATCCTACCAACCAAACAACCATCTACTCAAATCATCAACCACGGGCATCCATTGTCCTTAAAACAATTTCTAATGATGTATGAGCATATGCAAAAAGTGTGTGTATATGTTCCCTATCTAATGTATGAACATATGCAAACCATGATAGTGCCATGCATCCATTATGTATGCGAGAAAACCCTATCGACACATACAATATCTACATGAGTGCACAATCATTCACCAAAATGCATCATCCATGTGATAGCACAACCATTATACATCCATAAATATATTTTCCTACACACAATTTTATGCAATATGCAATATGAAGTGACTGAGCCGATCTAGTGCCTAGAGTGTGTGTATATGCATCCACGAGCAACCACTAGCAAACACTTGCATCCACTTGCATCCATCAACCATAACATGTCTCAAACACATGTTTCAACCATAGGTTTACCCTATCTAAAGGTCAAAGGTACTAACGAGAGGACATACCAAAGATAAGATAAGTACTAGACAAGCGATAAAGGAGAAAGTAAAGGCATACCCTCAAAAAGAAATGGGTACAACGAACGCATCTTCGCTTCCGTCTCCCAAGTTGCGTTGCTCTCATCTTCTCCCCATTGCACTTTGAGTAGCTGAACCTCTCGATTCCTCAATTTCCTAGTCTCTGACCCAAGGATGCGAGTAGGAGCTCGTCGAATCGTCGCATCACGCTCAACCTCTACATCTCTAAGCAAGCTCGGCTCTACCACCTCTGCGGTCTCATGTAAGCATTTCCTCAAATGGGACACATGGAATACATCATGGACACCACTAAGTCTGTCAGGCAACTCCACTCTATATGCCATCCGTCCAACCCTTTCCTTGATAGGAAACGGCCCAACAAACCTTGGTGCTAACTTCCCAACGGATCCGAAGCGAACAACATTTCTCAACGGAGATACCTTGACAAAAACCATATCCCCAACCTCAAACTCAAGATCCGTCCTTCTCTTGTCCGCATAAGATTTTTGCCTATCCTGCGCTGCTTTCATCCTTCTTCGAATCAAGTCAATCTTCTCAGAAGTCTCCCTAACCATATCAGGCCCAAACAAGATCTTATCCGTAGATTCCCACCAACATGTAGGTGATCGACAAGGCCTTCCATAGAGAGCTTCGAAAGGAGCCATACCAATACTGGACTGAAAGCTGTTATTATATGCGAACTCTACCAGTGGAAGATGCTCTTCCCATGTACCTCCAAAATCTAAGATACAAAGCCTCAAAAGGTCTTCTAGAACACGATTCACCCTCTCAGTCTGGCCGTCTGTCTGAGGATGATATGCGGTGCTCAGACACAATTGAGTCCCCACTGCTTCTTGCAAACTTCTCCAGAACTCGCTAGTGAAGATAGGATCTCGATCACTAACTATGCTAGAGGGTACCCCATGTAATCGAACTATCTCTCGAAGATATACTGAAGCTAGCCATGGAGCAGTCCTCTTGCTCTTTACAGGTATGAAATGGGCGCTCTTAGTAAGCCTATCTACCACCACCCAAATTCCTGTATTACCCTTCCTCGACCTGGGTAACCCGTCAATAAAATCCATCGAGACGCTATCCCACTTCCATTGCGGAACCTCCAATGGGTGAAGCAACCCACCTGGTTTCCTTTGCTCCGCCTTCACTTGCTGGCACACCAAACATCGAGCGACATACTCGGCCACATCTTTCTTCATGCCGGCCCAGAAGAAAACCCTTTTCATGTCTTGGTACATCTTATCCCCACCGGGATGAATGGTCATCCTAGAACGGTGTGCATCATCAAGAATAACCTTCCTCAACCCTTCATCTTGTGGTACACAAAGTCTACCGTCTCTACGCAAGCACCCCCTATCGTCTAGGGTGTACCTACTCAAATGGCTGGACGACTCCCCCCTTATGAGTTTTTCTACTAACTCAACCAACTGTGGGTCGCCCCTCTGTGCTTCTCCAATCCGCCCCAAGAGAGTAGGTCTAACTTCCAAAGAAGCTAGCAAACCGGGTACATAGTCAACAGAAGGTCTGAAATCAAACATCGAGATAAATTCCAAGCTTTGTCGTTCTACGAACAATAGACTCAAGGACAACCTCTTCCTGCTCAAGGCGTCCGCCACCACGTTACCCTTGCCAGGGGTATACGATATTTCGAAGTCATAGGATGCTAAGAACTCCATCCACCTTTGCTGTCTTAAGTTTAAATCTTTCTGAGAGAATAAGTACTTCAATGATTTATGGTCAGTGAACAACTCGAATCTCTCACCAAGAAGATAATGACGCCAAATCTTAAGCGCAAAAACAATAGCGGCCAGCTCTAGATCATGGGTAGGGTAATTTTTCTCATGCGCCCTCAACTGCCTTCCACCATAGGCTATTACCCTTCCCTCTTGCATTAAGACTGCGCCAAGTCCTGTCCCACAGGCATCGGTATAGACAACAAATGGTTTGCTCCCATCTGGCAACACTAAAACTGGAGCGGTGGTTAAAGCTCTCTTTAACCGTCGGAACGCATCATCACAATCTACGTCCCAAGTGAAAACAAGATTCTTCTTTGTTAAGCGGGTTAATGGGGCTGATATCTTCGCGAAGTCTTTGATAAACTTCCTATAATAACCCGCCAACCCCAAGAAACTTCTTACTTCGGTAGCATTCTTCGGAACCTTCCAATCCTGAATTGATACTACCTTCGCAGGATCCACAGCTATCCCTTCCTTGGAGACCACGTGCCCCAAGAACCGCACTTCCCTCCTCCAGAAGTGACATTTAGAGAATTTAGCCTTAAGGCTATGTGCTCGAAGAGTCTTCAACACTTCCCCAAGATGTAGGGCATGCTCTTCTTCACTCTTAGAAAATACTAAGATATCATCCACAAAGACCACCACAAATTTATTAAGGAACTCCCTGAACACCCTACTCATCAAATCAACAAAGTATGCAGGGGCGTTCGTCAACCCAAATGGCATCACCAGCCACTCATAGAAGCCATCCGGAGTTCTAAAGGCAGTCTTGTCTATGCTATCCTTAGCCACCCTCAACTGATGAAACCCCGTGGCTAAGTCCAACTGAGAAAATACTGAAGCGCCAACCAACTGATCGAAAAGATCATCAATCCTTGACAATGGGTGTCTATTCTTCTTTGTGAGCTTGTTGAGTTCTCTATAGTCTACACAAAGTCTGAGGGACCCATCCGCCTTCGTAGCAAATACTACTGGAGCACCCCACTCCGATATGCTCCGTCTTATGAACCCCTTCTCAAGCAACTCCCCTACTTGCTTATGGAGTTCCCTCCTCTCACGAGGAGCCATGTGGCGCACTGGTAAAGATACCGGTTTAGCATTATCCACCAAATATATTCGGAAGTCAATCTCCCGCTTCGGAGGTAAGCCCTTCACTTCCTCAAACACATCCGGATATTCCCGGACCACTCTAACAGATTGCAAACTCTCGACCGAAGCGTCAAGCGATTCAAGATAACTTAGCATAACAGAGTCCCTGGGATTACAAGAAATCTCGAGAGTGTTACCCAAGCGGGTCATCAGCCTAACAACTCTCCTTTCGCAATCAAGAACGGCACCATTACTGGATAATCAGTCCATGCCCAAAATCAACCCATAGCCCGTGAAGCCCAATACAAAAGCATCACATCTAAACTCAATGCTAAGTATAGAAATCTTCAAACCCAAACATATCATGGACAAATAAGTGGAGCCCCCAATTGGGTTTGAAACAACCAAGGGATCATCTACCAGACTGGTGTCTAGGTGCAGTGACTCAACTAATGATGATGAAATAAACGAATGCGATGCGCCTGAATCAAACAATGTACGGACAGGATGGTCAAATAGAAAAACCAGACTTTCAACGGAAATAGTTCTACCTCTCTCCTGAATCGGTGGAATCGCGAGAGCCTGTACTTGCCCCCTAGCCTGACTCGGTGCCATAAGAGCTTGCACCTGTCCTCCTGAGGTAGATCCCGTCCTTTGCCCCTTCTTAGGGCAATCCTTCACTAAGTGCCCTGCTTCGCCACAGTGGAAGCAGCCAGTCTTCTTCTTCTTGCGACAATCCTTGCTTAGGTGGCCAGGTGTCCCACAATTGAAACACTTCTTCTTCTTGCCCTTGCCACCGTTGCCTTTCCCACCTTTGCTTTGTTGTTGTTGAGGTCTCTTTTGATCTCCCTTTTTCTCGGGTGCCTTATTAGCATTAGGACCCTTCTCTTCCTCATACATGAGTGCCATGTCAACTAGCTTCTCAAAGGTGGCCCCCATAGGGATGTGAGTCATAGCCAACCCATGCATAGGTTCATTCAAGCCTTTCACGAACCTCAAAGCCTTCTTCTCCGGTGTATTCACCATGTCTAGGCCAAACCTTGCCAATTGATTAAACTTGTTAACATATTCCTTCACCGAAAGATTCCCTTGTTTTAGAGTCAAGAATCTTTCCATATACAAGTTTTCCTCTGCCCTTGAGAGAAACTTTGCCACAAATCTTTGCTTAAAATCCGCCCAAGAATCAACGGGGCGTTCTCCATTAGTGACCTCCCACCAGAATGAGGCCTCTCCCTTCATTAACCAAGCAGCCAACTTGACTTTCTTCCCTTCTTCCATTTCAAAGATATCTATCAACTCTTCCACCTCTTTAAGCCAATCCCTAGCCTCCACAAAGGTTTCAGATCCTTGAAAAGATTTCCCTCCCATAGCTTTAAATTCCTTGCAAGTCTTAGCAAAAGTATCCGTGCGAGGAGGAGGGGGAGGAGGAAGATCGGGTGCCACGGTTGGTGGAGGAATATTTGCTGGACCCGTAGTGGTGGCCCTAGCCTCCATCAATCTCCTATACCATACTGGTACCGCTACACCCTCCGAAAGATTAATATTCTCGGCCATGCTGAAACGAAAAAGGAAAGATTCAAAACGGAGAATTCGAAGGATATAGATATGGCTATTGGGGATTATGCTTTTCTTTCAAAAACTTTTCTCTTAAAAGAGATGTTTTTGAAAATATCTTTTTCCAAAAATGTTTTAGAAAAATAGTTTTCTAAAAAATTTATCTGTTCCGGTAACCTTTGCTCTGATACCACGTGTAACACCCCACGCCCGCTAGGGTCACTCACAAAGGGAATGCCATAGCATCGGTGGAGTATTTTAGTGAATATAGAACAGAAAAATTACAACAAGACAGATATAAATAGTACTTGAAATTTTAAAACATCATCTCATAACAGCGGAAAATAAACATGTCTGGTTACATCATAAAACCATGATAAAAGTCAAGTACAATATCCATCAAAATAAAGAAGTACATAATCCCACTCTCTCATACAATAGCCATAACAAAAGAAAAGATAACAGGATAACTGGAGCTTTACATCTACCCAAGCTCCGAAAGACTGGAACAGCAATCCGATCAAGCTCTACTACCGCTAGGATCCACCGTAGGACCTGAGGGTTGGGAAAAAGATAAAAACAACGGGGTCAGACATAAGTCTGAGTGAGTCCTATAACTTTAACAATACAATCATTAAAGTAACCAGAGAAGAGATAAACTTGACCTACGGTAATATCTGGGGATGAATGGCTACACTAAGCAGCTTGGTAGACTTAGGATAAACTAAGATAATCGTCAGGACGCATCTACCCACCCAAGGATAATTACTAACTGCACCACACCAGTCATTCCTACTTAAAGGTTGATCCCTTCCAAGGACTTAGAAAATTTCCCCAGTAGTTTCATGTACCCCTAGCCCACTACATAGGTGCCGTCTGCCCCTATCTCCACTAGGTGTACCCAGTAATTCTTACCCAGTAGTTTCGTGTACCCCTACATAGGTGCTGTCTGCCCCTATTTCCACTAGGTGTACCCACTACTCCCCAAGCGATCGGCTCCCTACCGTAGATACCCGTGCTGGTCCCACAGTGGGGTGTATCACTCCCCTAAAGTGGCTACCCAATACTAACGGTGCACGGCTTTATATCTACACGATGCAACAACGGCTTATCTACCAGCCCGGGCCCACACACGCATATGAAGCCCGTTGGACTTGCGTTGCCACCGCTAACCCGTTTTGGCCTCTTATAATCAAGCCCAATATGCGTGTCCCGTCGCTCGACATGGGTCGAGCCCACAAAGATACGTTTTGGGATATTGGTTGAAATGGGCCCCCACAAGCTACCCACTTAAGCTTGTCAAATATCTAGTGTATCCCACTTAACCCTTTAATCATGTTTAATTACATGTTTCCACTTGGTTAAGTATTCTAATCGTATTTTCTATTGCCACCCAAGGCAACCCACTAGATTCCACATGCCACCCATGGCACCCATAAAATTTCCTCATGCCACCCAAGGCACCCACTTAACCCCTCATGTCCCACTACATGCTACTATGGTTAAGTGTTTCTTAATTAATTAAGACCGTGATCTCCCATAAAGACCTCCCACATTAGACTGGCTGTTATGACCGCCTGGTTAAGCCGGTAGAATCCGGGCAGTCTTACGTCATAACAGAGTCTAACCTCGTGTCTTTACCTTAATCACGTATTTAATTTATGGCTAAGACCTCTCACATTGGGCTGACATTTGTAGCAACTGGTTAAGCCGGTCGGGTCCGGGCAGTTTTACACTACAAATGAGTCCAACCTCGTGTCTTAGTCGATTAATTACACCTAATTAATCACCCCCATATTAATTATCCCTAATTAATATCAAGTTTTCCATAACATGGGTAGACCTAACTCAATAGGTAAATTCCCATGGGGTAGACCTAACTCAATAGGTAAATTCCCACTTATGGTAATTTATTTTTATGGTATGCTTAATCATACCCAAACATTCATTTATTAACATATTTACCAACCCCATCGTTCCCCGCGTAAATCGTTCTCGTTACATGACATAATAAAGGGGAAGATCATCACAAGTATCATGGGTTTAACATACAACTTGGTCATGGGTTAAGAGGATGTCAACTTGCATATATGAGCATATATTAACCCAACTACATATAACCCAAACTTGCATATTATCATACATATGATTTGCATAACATGTTGCATATGAGCTTGCATATTATCATACACATATCTTGCATAACATGTTAAACTTGCATATAGGCATTCTCAATCTTGCATAACATGTTAAACATGCATTTAAGCATACACATAACTTGCATAAGCATTCACATACTTGCATAGGCATTCACATACTTGCATAACTTGCATATCATGTCATTTAAGCACATACATATCTTGAATAAGTATTCATATACTCGCATAAGCATGCATAACTTGCATATCACATAAATCTTGCATTAAACATATATATGACTTGCATAAGCATCCATACACTTGCATAAGCATGCATAACTTGCATATCACTTTCAACTTGCATTTAAACATACACTTAACTTGCATATCACTTTCAACTTGCATTTAAACATACACTTAACTTGCATATCACTTTACTAAACATGCATAATTCCACTTATTAAATATGCATAAATCCACTTATTAAACATGCATATATCAACTTGTTAAACATGCATAAATCAACTTATTAAGCATGCATAAACCAACCCATCAAATATGCATAAACATAGAACAACATAGAGTAACATATCATTATACATGATTCATACTCACTAATCCGCATTTAAGACCATAGATCTCATTACACCCAATCTACTTACTTTAACAATTGATGTTAAAGTGATAGAAACTCACCAAACTCAAGATTAGCAACCTTATTAGTTGCAAACTATGAAGATAATGATGATTAGAGATTGATTAGAGAGGGATTAGCTTGCAACTTCCTTCATGAACTAGTGGAGGCCATGCTCAAATTTCATTTTGCCATAGTTTAGTTACAAGACTTAATTATGTATGAATTAGGGTAGGGTTATGGTCTTATTTATAGGATTAGGTGAGTGTTTTAGGCCCTTAGATTAACCCTAGATTAGGTTAGGACCCTTAGATTTAGGAAATCTCTAGAACCAGCCCTCCTAGCCAGCCTGAAACCCAACCTGGTGCAACCTGGTGCACCCAGGTTCACAGATCGGCGCCACCCTGTCGACAGGCAAGTCGACAGGCATGTCGACACCCCTGTCGACAGGCCTGTCGACAGCCCTGTCGACATGGGCTGGGCGGGAAGCTTCCCGCCTGACCCCGCCTGGCCCATTCCAAATCTGAATATTTTAAATTTTTAAATCTGTTTTGGTTTTAAATTTTCTGCAAACTTCATTGGGCCATAACCGGGCCATACGGACTCCGATTTTCGAAAACTCGGACTCTATTTCGCGTATTTTTCCGAGACGAACGTAATGACGCAGCCCGTTTCCCCCAATTCCCACGTCTGAGATTATTTATCCTGTAATTAGTGAATTTTAGTATTAACTAAAATTCGGGGTGTTACAGGTGAGTTCTTGCAAACTCACATATATGTAATCAAGCTTATATGCTTGGCAAGTGTGTCCTTGGCACGTATAAGTTGTGT
Source organism: Allium sativum (assembly GCA_030737875.1). Taxonomy (NCBI): domain Eukaryota; kingdom Viridiplantae; phylum Streptophyta; class Magnoliopsida; order Asparagales; family Amaryllidaceae; genus Allium; species Allium sativum. The sequence goes on from CM060926.1 coordinate 241,293,117, forward strand.
GTGTGCATTTGGTTGATCGGTATGTTGAGTGTGGACTTCCCGATTTGTGAGTTTTGATTTCATTTATTTGAATTTCTTATGTAAACCCTTTTATGGACGTTTGTTCATGTGCTTTATTGTATTAGGGAATGGCTTTAACCTATCCAAGAGTCTAGAGTAAGCACGTATCGATCAGGAGCCATTGGGTATTTTTTTCACCTTGAAAAATATCTTTAGAGCAGGTCAGACGTCCGAGATAAATTTCAGATGTCTGAACCAGTCCCGAGAATTGACAGAGGCCAATTTTAGGCGTGTCAACCAAATCAGACGTCTAAAATTGGGTCTAGACGTCTAAAAATTGTTGCTCCCCTGTTTTTCCTTCTATTGACCAATGGAGACCACAGTCGATAGTTTCGATTGTTCTAGGCTTATCACCAACAGAGTTTAGGGACGTATGCTCTTTTCCTTTGAATTTTCACGTTCTCTAATTCATATATTTCAACAGTTCGGTTAGATGGACTTTCAATTTATTCGTGGTGAATGAATTTATAATCGATATTCGTCGGATTTGATTCACGTTATTAAATAATGATTTTTCAGATCAATTGTTATTACAATCGATATTTCATGAGATTTTCCACTTTAAACTATAAAGGATTTTATATTATTAGCAGATACCAAAACTTTTATTAAAATGGTTTCTGACGCTATTTTTCGTACAAGGTCATTTTATAAATCATCTTCCAATCTACCAGTATATATTTATATAAACATTTTTCTCGTTCGTATGAGAAAATCCAATTAAACGCCTTTGTAAAAATAAGGACTATGAACCCTTGTATTTGCTCGATAATTAATTTTTGGACTCGTTCGATTGAAAACTCTGGTAACGATTGTTTCGTGTTCTAGTGGAATATACAACTTGTTCGTGAATATTCGAGTAGAGCAAGCGGTTATAGGACATGTAGCTTAACTCTTATATTTACTAGCTTAGAGTAACTTACCCTTTCCTTGATCATCAGATCATCTCAAGAGTCTTCAGACTATTTGTGGTACTTCGATTCATTCTTGTGATTCTTCGGATTATTTGTGGAACTTCGGTTCATTCTTGTGAGTCTTCAGATTATTTGCATAAATTCACTTCATCTTGAGAGTCTTCCGACTATTTGGGGAACTTCGGTTCATGGAGTTTTTAGACTCCCTTCATGTGACGATCTTCATATCGTTTTGGTCTAGGACCATATTTGTACTTTGATATCATGTTATCAATTTCGTGTTGATTTGATAAGGAACATCATTTCTTGTGAGTAGCTATATCATTTAGAATGTGACATTCTTTTGTAGCACTGGGATTTCTTCGAGATGTTATGTGGACATTCTAGGGGGTTCACATTTACATGTGAACATTATGCTTTATTGTGTATGTGTCATTACTCGTTATATCTCTATTTCTGTCTCTGTTTATTGTGATAAGTACAGCTAAACTGATCTGTTTATTGTTTATTTTCTTATAAATAATACTCGGGTCGAACCGAGTATTACCGGTGCTTACTCATTACTTCTAGTAGGGACCACTTCTTGGCTCTTGGCAACTACATTAGCATTGTAGTATTTCGGGTTCTATGTATATGAGACTCCTTTGTATACATATTATTTTGTGAAGCCTTGTAACTATTCTTACGTTGTTAAGTGGATCGAGTATGACTACTAGCTCTGTGTATACACTTATGTGCTATATTCATAACTATTTTCGCCTTAGTGATGTGAATATTTGTGTCTTACTCTGATTATATTGTAATGTATTTTATGTTGATTTTGAATTATATATAGCCACTGTGTAGTTGGTTTGAACTTGAATTAGCTGTGATAGATTTCCATATGAGATTTAAAAAGTAAGACCACATTTGCGACATGTTTAACACTCGTTCAAAGCTATTATATAGATGGTCGCTCCTCAACAGCCTTATTCTTCGGGTTAGTTGACAACGTTACTGGTAATGTTCTGGGTAACATGAGTATACAGGTAGGGCGTCACAGCATGGTATCAAAGCCAAGTTCAGAACAATATAAGATATTATGGCGAAGATCATTGTCTTAATTATCTCTTATGAAATCATGCTTTAGGATTTAATTCGATTCTTAGGACCCGTCATGTAACAACCCGGAATTTTTGACGATATAAATTAATTATTAGAATTTTCAAAAATAGGAATTTATGCAAATGATGGAATTTGGCCATAAGACTTCAACCGTTGGTTTTGTCTCGGAATTCTGGTCAATTTTCATATTTGGAGTTTCGTGAACGGAGTCCGTATGAAAAAGTTACGGACGAAATACGAAAACGAACGGAAAATAAACAAACCAGAATATTTAATTAATAACTTACCTAATTAACCAAGTTAGCCTGGGCAGTTTGATACCCAGGCGGTCAAACGTAGCGGGTCGACCTACTGGGCGTCAAATAGCCCAGTGACGGCTAGGTTTTGAGGTACTGGTTTATTATATTATTAAAACGAATGGACGGATGTAACTTAAAACTGATCCGACGGTTCTAGGCCATTTCCACCCCTATAAATAAAGTGGTAGAGCCCCATTCTCTTTCATTCAAATCTATAGAGGCAGCGGAGCTCTGCCATTTTTCTTTACCTTCTAATCTAATTTCTAAATAAAATATATTCATATATATATATATATATATATATATACACACCAAATCAAATCAAATTCATACGAAATTGGGAAGATTATTAGATTAAATGGAAGAAGATGCTCAACGATAAATTCTTCGCTCTTTTACCTTTTCCTTACATTTCTACAGATCTAGAATTTCTCCTTTCTAGATAAATCGTAGATTTATAAGAATTTGGGAATTGTAAGCCTAAAAGGGTTCAAAACTGAGAAACTGGAAGCTATAAGGTGAGTGGGAAATTTACTAATACAATTATAATAACTTATCTGTTTCATTTGAATCCAATCTATGTTTTATGCCTACCACATATGTTTATTTGAATATTGTGAATTTATTTGGCAACCATCAGATCTGATTATAAATGTGGTTAAAATTGGTAAATGATAAGTTGTGATTATGTATAACATGAATTGTAGAATTCTTAAATATTTTTCCCACATATTCCTACAGATATGTCATGAAATATGTTAAACATGTTACATAGCACTGTGGATTTGAAAATCAGTCCCATTAAACATAAATTAGTTGTAGTTATGTTCCAGATCTTTAGTTCAGTGCTGAAATATGAAATATGTGAATTTGGGTAAAACAGATGAAATTTGTGTATTATGTGATTGTAAAAATAAAAGAAATATTGCTGTTTATATTGAACATTGTTGGGTTTTGGCTTAAGCATTGTAAAACATATTGTTTTCCCCCTTAAATATAAAGAAGCATTATTTTGGAATCACAAGAAGTATGTCAAAAAGGATTAAAAAGGGAAAAGTGGTGCAAAGGTACATATAAATATAAATATATATATATTTGTATGTAATTTGCATCGACTATTCCAATATATACATATTATATATATTTCTTATGATTTGGAGATATGTCAATTACACAAAATAGGTATTATTTACAATGATTACGGCTAACAGTCCTTTGTGAGACTTGAAATCTTTTGGCAAGTTTGAATATAAAAAGGAAATGTTTGGTTAATTGATTAGACCAAATCATTAATTTAAAAGAAGAATAAAATAAAATATTAGTAACTACGCCGTCCGCACGAAAACCTTGATCTTATCCCTTCGTTAATTTTGATAAATCTGATTGTCAAAGCAGTGTTTTGGTCGGGCGAGTGAGACAATATGGCATGATACCAGAGCTATTACTTTTTATTTAACTAACGGATAACATTGGTGACCCAAAATAATTAACACTGAATAATTAAGCGATTTTATTGAATTAAAAGTAAGTTTGAATATATTGTTTATTTCTGTTTAACAGGATAAATTGAATATATTGATAATATAACTTAAAATTAATAATGACTGTTTCCCAAATTCGAGGATTGAATCTTTGGATTTTAATTATAAGGACGTTCAAGAGTAATGATTCTTAATTATTGATTTAAAAATGTCTTAGCACTTTACTTGTGGCCCCAGGCTCCTAGCCGAATGTTTGATTTTAAAGTCGGCTCACATAAATAAATTGTATTTTACATGCATGGAAACACAAGTAGCAATCTACAGTTATATCCAGCAAAGTATCCTCAAATGGACAAGATAATCGGAGATCATAGCTTCCTATACATCACTACCAGTATGCAGAAGTAAAGACAATCCGAAATTCGAATAGGCATAATTTCCAATCAAATTTAGTTAACACAAAATCAAACACAAAAAATCTCAACCATTAAATTTTCACCTGAATCCCACCTCCCTCGCCTTCCACATATATCAGGAGTCGCTACAAGAAAACACTGATTTAGCGTCAAATATTCAAAAGCGGAAATTTTCGTCACTAATTTGCGACGGATTTCCATGTGATCTATAAGGGATAAATTTTTGTTTTTCCAACTTTTTTTCTTTTATTTAATACCGTCGTCTTCTGTCATCCCCCGCTAAGCCGTTGCAAATTACGTCAAATTACCGACAGAAAATTTCTACTGCTATTTTCCGCTGCAAATTCAGGCAGAATACCGATGAATATTTATCAAAGCTATTTTGCAGCAGAATTCCAACAGATTTGCAAGAGATGTTTTTTCTATGATATACTTTAGTGTTATTTTTTAATAATTATTAACATGCTGAATAATTAATAATTAATTTCTTCTAATTAATGATTTATAAGTAATAATACATAATAATTTACATTCTATAATAAATAACTTATAATCAATGTTTATTTAGAATTAGAAAAATAATCTTTGCTCATAACAAATGTAATTACTAAATTCTTAATTAAGTCCTCTACTTTCATCGCAAATTTCAGTCAGTATGCCAGTATATTTTATGCTAAATCCCTAAATTTTAAATTGTTCTTTTATAATTGTTCCCCTAAATGATGAAAATATTAGTTTATAATAATAACTATTTAATAATTAATAATAAAATCTAATACTTATGAAATGATATCTAGTATTCAATAATGAATTTTAAATAATTGTATTTAATAATTACAGTTGATAATTATAGTTGATACTTATATTTTATAATTATAGGTGATAATTATATTTTATATTTTGAAAAATTTAAAAATTTGAAATCATCATGAATAAATTTGAGATAAATCATAAAGTTTATAAAACCAATTATTGTTTGACACGAAGTAACCAAAATTTCTAAACTTTAAAATATTGAAGAAGCTCATTTAATGGTTTAATTTAAATTGTATAATACTTCGTATTCTAATTTTAAAATATTCTATAAATTTTGAGCAAGATAAAGTACACTTTTTTTAAAATGTTGGCTCCGCATGTAAAATTTTGGCTCCAACGCGTGAATAAGGATTGCATTCAATTATAATCATAAAATAATAAGTAATCAATAATAATTAGTAAATGAGGATTGCATTTTCTCGTCACTTGTAACAAACATAATTTTAACAATTAAGCTTTCTACTAGTTGCAATAAACACATTGTTAAGAATTGCATTTCTTTATAGGTTACAACAAATATTTTACATTTGAGTATTTTAATGTTTATCTTTATAACTCATGCGAAATCTAAATAACAAACAGTAATTAATAAAAAAAATTGAAAATGGTAACTAATATTATATTAGTTAATAATTATTATTCAACATTTAATATTTAATTAAGAAATATGTTTATTATTTAGCTTTTAATATTTGATAATTTAATTTATTAATATTCAATAATTTAAAACACTCATAAAATTAAAAAATAAAACTTTATAACTTTCTTGAAATTCAAAATTATAATTTCACTTTGATAATTGTTAAGAAGTGCTGTATGAGAGTAGAAATTACTATATATGGATCGTGTACAAATTTTTTTGGGAATTCTTGTTCTAGTTGTGTACTATTGAAAATTTGTTGCAATAAAATTTGATTGATGTAAATTTTCTATTGTTTATTTCACTTTGATAAACGCTAGTGTTGCAACAAATCTGCATGTGATTGCTGATGGAAATGAAAACCATAGTCACCAATAACCTTGCTAAAATATTAGCATTTGTGACGAATTACCGACAGATATCTAAGGTGAAGCAAAAGTTGAAATTACCCCTTTCTAATCCCTTCCTGTTTAGCAAGGGATCTCTGATGGAATTTAAAAAAAATATTAAAGAAATATATATCCGTCGGTAAAATGTCGGTAAAAAATTTTAAAATTAAATTTAGATATATTGACAATTGACTGTAAACTGTCAGAGAGTTGACATTAATTTCCATCGCAAAATGATCACTAAAATACCGATGTGAAATCTACCAACCAGTGCTATCCGTTGCAAATCCGCGCCAATACATGTTTAGCGACGGATTCTTCCACTGCAAAATTAGTGTTTTCTTGTAGTGTGTGTTTCGGGTATCCCTGTTTTGTAGCACTCCTAGTGTATCGTGAGCTACACCAATCATAATCCAACAAAAATTGGTAGATGTACGTTCCATGTATATATATATATATAATCATCTATCTAGAATTAGAGCTTATTTTCGACATTCATAAAATTTTCAAAATCTTAGATCAATTATTCACCGTTTAGACATTTGTTCGAACCATTAAATTTAAATATCAGATATATTACTCTACGGTTGTCGGAACGAGCTCAAATTGGAGATGGGTGATAATATATTTATGTGGATTGAATATCCACAATTTTTCGTTAGATATGGATTGGTGTAGCTCATAATAAAATAGGGATGCTACAGGAGTGATACTAAATAGGAGTGCACCAGAATGCTTCTCTCTCTCTCTCTCTCTCGACAGATACTTTCTGACAAAAAGTGTTGTATCTGTACACACGTTTGAAATCATTTTCAAATATGGAGTACCGTATATTGTGATATGGACGAGTATTAAATAATTATCTTATCCCCTAATGATCAACAATTTAATAAACATGAATAGAAAATTTTTGTTCAAACTTACTATATACACACGAATTTAATAGTACTTAGCACTTAATATATGAGTATGTATAAAGTTCAAATTTACTATATACAAACGCATTAGGCTATAATCATGTAAAAAAACCAAGTGAATAATTATTAGATACAGAAGTCTTTATTAGATATAGAAGTCTTAATACATATATGTATTAACATCAATTTTTAGAATATCAAAATATTTGTATGTTTTTTGATGCAGATCCGAATGGATTTTAGTTTTTTTTGGGTATTAACTGTCAGTTCCGTCTATTAGCACACACAAAATATATACAGTTAATTATACATTATATCTTCACCACTAAATTGCTTTCTGATTTTCAGCTCTCATATAAACACAAAAATGGACTTAATATCGATATACTTCATGTTTGAGGAAAACTAACATATAGTTATTTTGAGACAACCAAAATTCCCTTTTTTAGACACTTTAAATACTATTTAAGATGAATACGAATTTGGCAGACCGCGATCAATCTATTGTAGTGGTAATTAATATACGATTTTGCTAATAAAAACATTGTACATTCCATGCTTGTCCTGGTCCACTTAGAAAACCATTAACAAAAAAACAAAAGGAGAACACAAACTAGTAAAGTCAAACCTCTCTCTTTTCTCTAGTTCACATTAATACGGTCAAAAAAGGAAAAAAAAAAAAGGAGCAATGACAAACATACTCTCCTATAAAGAGGGTATGCTTGTATTTGTTTTATGATTGGTGAAGAATGTAAGTCCATCTGCCACTAATTAATTTTGTCAATGGTTAACTATCATTCTGCATTAATCCTATAGTGTTAGTCCAAAATATGGTTCTAACACCCAAATTATCTTGATTTGCAGAAGATTAAAACTAGAAATGAAAGGAAAAAGCAAAAATAAAAACGCCAAATTTATAGTTGTTCGACGTTAAAGAGCCTACGTCCACTTTATATGACTTTGATTATAAGTTTGAATGCAAGTACAATCACAATATTCTCTCAATCTCACTTTTACAACAGTGATTCACTCAACAATTTCGAAATATCTCTGATTGAAAGTGATGAAGGTATGATAATAGTGGAATCAGAGCTCTGAATTGCCAAAAGATCCTCAAAATACCAAGTATTGGGCTGTTTATAGGTGATTCCTGCAGGTTGTTCGTGAAGACACATGGCACCAATCGCGAGGATCTCGGAGCCGTTCGTGAGTGGATGGAGAAATGGTCAAGGCAGCCATTATCCACACGTGTCATCAGATCCTAGATTATCGGTTCATGGATGACCAAGTCACGATCTCCATTTCCTGAGTAAGGGGTCGGTTCGTGAGGCAGAGGACAAGCTGGGTCGTGGGATCAGGCCACGAGCGGGTCGTGGCTCTGGTTCACGAACGAGTTACAGAAGGTCGCGAGCCAAAAGAGAGGGGGAGTTAAACCACGAGCCGGGGTCACCTAGATGTGTTACGACCAAGATTTCATCATCACGAGCCAGGGTGTATTCTTCTCATCCGAATACTAGTTCTTATGTTCTTGGTGGCTTGATCATATAAGCTAGCCTACATTTTGCCCACTCGAAGTACGTTATATCAAAGATGGAACGTGCTTCGAAATTAATCAATACGCGTGTTTCTGAATAGATGAGTACTGATAATCGTGTCTGTTTGTATCGTCACGCTATTTCAAAAGATCGTGTTCTATAACGAGTATAAATACATCATTGAGCTTCCAATTATTTCGCTGTTTGTTAGTCATCTTTCAATTTTGAATTCCAAAGCATATCGCAGGCAATTCTTTAGGTAAGTCCTCAAATTTCCATAAACAGTTTTGAAGAAATTCATTACATCTGCAAATAAAAAGTCTCAGCCATTCAGTTCGATAACCTTCCCAAAATCTTGGCTGCTAAGTCAGGCTACGAATCGTGTCATCTGGTATGTGTCATGGACCGTCAACGGAGCGTGCTTCAGCATGAGCAATCAGTGGGGTCATTTGAGCGGTCGTGATCCACTGGGCCAGGCTGATCCGTATGGACAGAAAGGGGAGACCAAGAGTACCCCAAGAGGCTATATAAGCCGATCCATCATTCGCCTTTTAGCCTCTTCCTTAGCCGTTTTACCCCCAAATCTCAAACCCTAGATTCAAGATATTCCCAAATCTATGGAACTTTAAATCATTCTATCCGATCGAAATAGGTAATCAACCGCTTTAGGCTTCGATTACTGGTCTTTAAATTTAATTGTACATAATATAAGATGTGGGTTTTGGTTTGATTTCTGCCATTGTTTACTAGGGATGCTGATGTCCTTGCCTTTGGTGGCGCCGCGGGTGTAGGTGGTTCTAGCCACAGTCAGGCCGTGGTAAGAAAGATGGAGGGACGCAGCTCCTTTGAATCTTCAAGAAGCACGTGAAGAAAGTGTTCAACTATACGGTGAAGAAATGGAGAAATAATTCGTATTGCTTCGCCGCTGGAGATCCACTCGAGAGATCGAGACGAGCAGCACTGAAATGAACACTAGATCGTGAAGTCGATGGGTTTGCGAGTAGAAGAAGAGGTTGGTAGAAAGGTGAGATTAGCTTTAGTAGTTCGGGTCACGGATCGTGGCAATATTTGGAGAGAGAGAGTGAGCTACAAGCGTTCGGGTCGTGGTGAGGGGACAGAAGTCAGGTCGGGTCGTGGATGGGGACAAGGTATCGGGTCGTATGGTGTGGCGGATTGTGGTAATGATTTGCGAACCGTCATGGTACATAGATGAATACTTTATCACGAGCCCTATGCCATCACGAGTCGGACTCCTCTCCGTGAGTCAACCCCCTATCACGACCCACTGTTTGGGCGAGCCGCTACATGTCTGTTGATCATGCCATCATCACGAGCTGACCCTTCTTCGCGAGCCGATTCCCTATCACGAACTGCCTTAGAAATCTTCATTGATCAATTTATCTCCAAACCAACTCTCATTATACGACTACATTCGACTTCGTAGTGTCAACTAATCAAACATGTCAATTTATACTTCTGCTGAAAAATCAACTATAACCCGAACGAACCAATGAACGGTTAGGTTGGAGCCTTTGAGACAAACTTCTTGAACTGGATTTTTTTTAGAGGAAATTTTTGAACTGGATTTGACAGAGACTTAGCTTAAAGACCAGCGATGACTACTTATTCTCTCATCTGATTTACTACATACTTTTCCTTATGTTCACCACACAGACTTGACACTTGCACACACATGGGGGTCACGGGTATTTAAGTTTGAATTCTTTCCATACTTGTTTATCAACAAAACAGACATGTCTGATAGATGCTCAACAAGATTATCAAAGAAGAGTGCAGATCTAGAGTCGTCAAGCTATTATAATCCTGACGTTTCCGTCGAACCCAGACTAGAATAATTCTGGATCTGATTCAAAAACAGATATTGATGCGGAATCAACACCTTCTGAAAGCACATCGCTTGAGGTTGAGGAAGATGATCAGGCTCCTGATGAGCCTGAGGGTGTTAAGAAATTAGACAAACCGAGTGATTCCATAGCTTCCAAACTCGATGATATAAAGCTAAAGAAAATATCCTTAAGACATGGGATCCCCTAGGATGATGTGAAAACCCTAGAGAAAGAGGACAGACCCCATTCTGCTCCGGAAGGGTATATGGCTATCAGCAAAGTCATGTGCTCGGTAAGTGCTATTCCTCATTTTCCTCCGATCGTCATCGACCTCCTGAGACAACTACACATTGCTCCCATGCAACTCTGTAAACACCCCACCTCCGTTAAGGTCACTCAGAAGGGAATGCATTAACTTTGGTGGAGTATTATAGGTAAAAGGTACAGGTAATTTACAAGACAGACAGTATAAACAGTGGAAAGACTAAATTTTATTTCATAAGCACGTGGTCCAGTCAAAACATTACAACAACTGTCTTAAAAAACAACTTCCAAAATCATTACAATAAAGCCTCTGTCTTGACTAAAACATAAAGAAGCATAAACAATAATAAAGCAGCATAAATCCTCAATTAAGAGTGTAACCACAGCCATAGCCCAAAAAAAGAGAATCCAAGCAATACGTCTATCTCTTCAAGCTGGAAAAGGTCTGGACTAAGTTGAAGTATTCCCTCCCTACGGACCTGGGGGGGGGGGGGGGGGGGTGGGGAACGGAAGACAAGAAGACGAAAGAAAATGGGTTAGACATAAGCCTGGTAAGTCCAGTGACTATTTAGCATGTAAACAGGTAAAAGGACCATGACATGAATAAATTGAACCTAGGACAATACCCTAGAAATAAGATAACAATAAAACTGAATATACTATCGCACTCATTTCTATTTCTCTGCACTTACTAACAAGTGTTCCAATTAGCACCATGTGTTCATGATAAAATGATCCCTCTATCGATTGGCTTCTACTCGCATGCATTTATGGCTTGTGTCATTCGGCCCCGCTTGATTGTAGATACCTGTGCTGGTCCCACCATGGGGTGTATCAATTCCTATAGTGGCAACCCGACACAAATCCAAAATGCACAATGTACACTACTAATGCCCAGTGCCTGATTTATACATGCCGGAGTACGTGCACGCCACACTCCGTCGGAACCTGCACTGCTGCACCACCCGCCGTTGTTTTGACCGCTTATAATCAGCCCAGTAATCGTGCCCCACCATGCCTAGTTCAGGGTACCATGATACAACTATGTGGGATACTGCTGAAATGAGTGCCCGTTTCTAGGGTTTCCTAATCAACATGTTAAGATGGTTAAGTGTTCTCAAATTAACCTAATCCCACCCATCACTTTAGTTAACATATTGTATTGGTTAATTGTTGCATTAATTAACTTAACCTTACCATTCTTACCCTGCCTTAGCTTTAATTCATTCATTAAAGCACCAACCTCTCACATTAGATCTATATTGTTGCGGTCGCTGGATGTGCCGGGCGGTTCCGGGCAGTCTTACACCGCAACTCAATCTAACCTCGGGTTTTTGGGCTTAGCGCGCTAACCTCTCACATTAGATCTGTATTGTTACGGTTGCTGGATGTACCGGGCGGTTCCGGGCAGTCTTACACCGTAACTCAATCTAAACTCGGATTAGGCATATTCATCTTTTAATTAATTTACATATATACCATTTATGTTTATATGTAAATTATCCACCAATGTTGTCAACTCAAGTCATGTCCCATTTACCCACTAAATTATGTCCATAATTCTTAGGTATACAAATTATACCATTTCATGCCGTTAATTATTTATATGATTATGAGCCAACCTATGCCAATAGCATGTAATTTAATATTTTTCCCATCGTATCCCCATTATTTGTTCGCATAAATTACATAAAATATTAGGCTCGCAAATTAGCCTAACTCATGAACAAAAGGGAAAAACAAAGGGACATGTAACATTCCACGGCATAAAACAGTATAGATTAACTAATCATGTGTGATATAAATTTGGCATAGTACTACAAAAATTTATTTAAGCATGTAAATGTGAACTTGCAGTTGAGTTGGACCAAATTAACATAGATCTAAACATCTAAGCATGTAGATCTAGACATATAAGCCTATATGAACATGACTTAGCTTATGAACTTGCATATAACATATCATAAAAGGATCACCAAACATATGTATACAACATGATAGGTTCATCACCAAATTAATAAACATGATAGGTTGATCACCAAATTAACATACAACATGATAGGTTCATCACCAAATTAACATACAACATGATAGGTTCAACACCAAATTCATATACAACATGATAAATCATATCAATCACAATAGCCTCATAGGCAGAGGTAATTTCAGAATTGCTACAGGGATAAACATAAATCACAATACGATTATCTTACAACTAGGCACAGTTCTAGTTTCTTTTTATTACAAGTCATGACTTTTATTCGTTCAAATCTAAAGAATAACTGAACTTACAAACAAAAGGACGAATTTTGTTTTTTGGGATCTAATTTCTGAAACTGGAAAGCTATCCTTTGATGTAGATTACCTATTCTCTATTTTCGATTTGATTTGGGACTTACTAACTTGATTTTTAGTTCAGAGAAAAATGGAGGCTACGCTAGTTTGGCTATGGACAGCATGACGGCTTCAGAGAGCAATTTAATGAGGTTTTAGGGTTGAGGGTTGGGGTGTTTATATAGAAGTTTAGATTAATGAGAGCTGTTAGATCATCCTAGGAGAAATCAGAGCCATCCAGACCAAATAGAGTCAACCGGAAGTCGCCACATATGCCCTAATGACTCAGAAAAATGTCACTAGACAAAACAATCCAGATCTTGCCGAGGGGGTCGACCCCTACAGGGGGGTCGACACCCCAGTCGACACCCCTCTAGGGGGGTCGACACCTATGTCGACCCCCCATGGGGGGAGTCGACCCCTATGGGCAGGAATTTTCCTGCCCAACCGCTTCTCGGAAATTTTGAATATGAACTGCTTTTTGATTTAATTATTATTTATATTTAATTTCCCTTTAAACTTGAAATCTTCTGAACTCCATAACTTTTTTCATACGAAGTCCGATTCACGCAAACTCGGACTCAATCTTAAGCAGAATTCTGAGACGAACGCAATGGCGAAACCCGTTTTCCCTAATTTCCAATTTTAAAATTAAGTATTCTTTAATTCGTTATTTTAATGTTCACAGAAAATATGGGGTGTTACATTCTCCCCTCCTTAAAGGATTTCGTCCTCGAAATCTTCAAGTCAACAAGAATGTATATCCTACCATCCAACCGTCCTTCTACTCAATCATCGAACACAGGCATCCATTTACCTTAAACTGATTTCTAATGCTTTCACGACTATATGCATAGTGTGTGTATATGTCCTTATCTAATGCAAAATCAGGCGGTCTACTGATTCAGTTGACATCCTTAATGCAAATCATGATAGTGCCATGAGTCCATTATGTATGCAATTATTCCTAATCATTCCTTCTACATGAGTGCGCAATCATTCATACAAATGCAACGTCCATATGATAACACATCAAGTTTCAACCCATATATATATATATATATATATATATATATATATATACATACATACATGCATATGCAATATGAAAAGTGACTGAGCCGATCTAGTACCTAGTGTGTGTATATGCATCCACAAGCAACCACTAGCAACCACTTGCAAGCACTTACAACCATCGACCATAACATGTTTCAAATACATGTTTACATCCATTGGTTTCTACCTAAGGGTCAAGAATAGGACCGAGGAGATATACTTAAAAGATTGATATAAGTATGCATAAACTTATGGAAAAGAGATCAAGGATGTACCCTAAAAAAGAAAAGGGTAGGTTATGCGTATCTTGTCCTCAGTCTCCCAAGTTGCATCTTCCTCAACGTCACTCCATTGAACTTTAACAAGCTTGACTTCACGGTTGCGTAGCTTTTTGACTTCTGTCCCTAGGATACGAGTTGGAACTCTCCTCACTGTCGCTTCTCGCTCCACTTCTATTTCCTCTAGTATGCTTGGCTCCACAACTTCCGCCGACTCATGTAAGCACTTTCATAGATTAGAGACATGAAAAACATTATGAACTCCAGCCAATCTTTCGAGCAACTCTACTTTATAAGCCATCTTCCCAATCCTTTCAATGATAGGAAATGGCCCTACAAATCTTGATGCCAATTTTCCCGTAGACCCAAAGCGAACAACATTCCTCAAAGGAGATACTTTAAGGAAAACCCTGTCTCCAACCTCAAACTCAAGTTCGGTCCTTCTTTTATTAGCGTAGGACTTCTGTCTATCTTGTGCAGTCTTCATTCAACTTTGTATCAAGTCCACCTTCTCTGAAGTTTCTCTAATCATGTCCGGCCCAAGTACGAGCTTGTATGTAGACTCCCACCAACAAGTTGGTGATCGACATGGTCTTCTATATAAAGCCTCGAAGGGTGCCATGCCTATGGTAGCTTGGTAGCTATTGTTGTAGGCGAATTCCACCAAAGGAAGATGATCCTCCCATGTCCCTCCAAAATCAAGAATGAACAATCTCAAGAGGTCTTCTAATACTCTGTTCATCCTTTCCGTCTGACTATCGGTTTGAGGGTGATAGGCCGTGCTTAAGCCTAGTTGTGTGCCTACAGCTTCCTGCAAACTCTTCCAAAACTCGCTCGTAAAGATAGGATCTCGATCACTTACTATGCTAGAGGGTATTCCATGCAGTCGAACCACCTCTTTAAGATAAATGGATGCTAACGATGAGGCAGTCCTCCTACTCTTAACAGGTATAAAGTGAGCACTTTTAGTGAGCCTGTCCATTATTACCCAAATACTGGTATTGCCCCTTCTTGACCTAGGCAACCCATCAATAAAGTCCATCGAAATGCTATCCTATTTCCATTGTGGGACTTCTAGAGTATGAAGCAGACCACCAGGCATGTTCTGCTCCGCTTTGACTTGCTGGCATTTTAAGCATTTAGAGATAAACTCAACTACATTCTTCTTCATGCCATTCCAAAAGAAAACCCTTTTTATGTCTTTATACATCTTGTCCCCACTTGGGTGTATGTTCAATTTAGAATGGTGTGCTTCTTCAAGAACGGTTTTCACCAAATCTCTTGCTTGTGCAACGCATAGTCTTCCATCCCGTCTCAACCAACCCTTGTCATCGATGGAGTATCTATTGAGGTGACTAGAAGTCTCACTTCTCATTAGCTTATCCATCACATCAACTAGCTGAGGGTCTTCACGTTGCGCGGTTCCTATTGAATCCAAAAGTGTGGGTCGCACCTCTACTGTTGCTAACAAGCCAGGTACAAATTCGAAGGAAGGTCTAAAGTCAAAGTTTGCTATGTACTCCAAGCTTTGCCTTTCTACAAAGAGAGGACTTAGGGTCAGCTTTTTCCTACTCAAGGCGTCTGCCACCACATTGCCCTTGCCATGGGTATAAGCAATCTCAAAATCGTATGAGGCCAGAAATTCCATCCACCTTTGTTGTCTTAAGTTAAGATTTTTCTGTGAGAAAAGGTACTTTAACGATTTATGGTCAGTAAACAATTCAAACCTTTCTCCTAGTAGGTAATGATGCCATGACTTAAGAGCGAAAACAATGGTAGCTAGTTCTAAATCATGAGTTGTGTAGTTTTTCTCATGTACCTTCAACTGCCTTCCTCCATAACAAACTACTTTGCCCTCTGGGATCAAGACAGCGCCCAATCCTGTCCTGCATGCGTCTGTATATACATTAAACATCTTACTCCCATCAGGCAATGTCAGAACTAGGGCCGTTGTTAGAGCTCTTTTCAGTCGTTGGAAAGCAACATCGCAATCCAAATCCCAAGCAAAAGTTGGGTTCTTCTTCGTCAACCCAGTAAGTGGGGCTGAGATCTTCGCGAAGTCCTTAATGAACTTTCTGTAAAAGCCCGCTAGTTCGAGAAAGCTTCGAACTTCGGTTGCATTCTGTGGAATCTTCCAATCTTGCACTGCAACTACTTTTGCAGGATCCACAACTATCCCCTCTTTGGACACCACATGTCCAAGAAATCTTACTTCTTTTCTCCAAAAATGGCATTTGGAGAATTTTTCTTTCAGATGATGTGCACGAAGAGTATCCATGACTTCCCTTAAATGCAAAGCATGCTCTTCCTCATTTTTCGAGAAGATCAAAATGTCATCCACGAAGACCACTACAAATTTTTTAAGGAATTCCCTGAACATCCGACTCATCAAGTCAATGAAATAGGCAGGTTCGTTTGTCAAGCCGAAAGGCATGACAAGCCGTTCAAAGAAACCATCCGGGGTCCTGAATGCGGTCTTATCAATGCTGTCCACGGCCACTCTTAGCTGATGAAACCCGGTAGGTAGATCTAGTTGGGAGAAAACCGATGCACCTACAAGCTGATCGAACAAGTCGTCTATTCTTGGAAGTGGGTGCCTATTCTTCTTAGTCAGCTTATTTAGCTCCTTATAGTCAACGCATAGGCGAAATGAACCATCCGCTTTGGTTGCAAACACCACTGTAGCACCCCATTCAGAAATACTCCGCCTTATAAACCCCTTTTCAAGCAATTCTTTAACTTGCTTGCTGAGCTCTTTCCTTTCCCTTGGAGCCATGTGTCTAAAGGGTAGAGCAACGGGTTTTGCATTATCAACAAGGTATATGCGGAAGTCTATCTCTCGCTTCGGAGGTAAACCTTTCACCTCTTCAAAGACATCCGAGTATTCACATACTACTCTAAAAGATTGCAGGTTTTCAACAGATGCATCAAGGGATTCTAGGTAGCTAAGCATAACAGAGTTCATGGGATTACAAGAGATTTCGAGAGTGTTACCGAGGCGAGTCATAAGTCTAACCGCTCTCTTTTCACAATCGAGGATGACACCATTACTAGATAGCCAATCCATGCCTAAAATCAACCCATAGCCCGTGAAGCCCAAAACATAGGCATTACGTCTAAACCCAACGCTTAGTATAGAAATTTCCAAATCCAAACAAATCATTGATAAATAAGCCGAACCCCCAATTGGATTTGAGACAACCAAGGGATCATCTACTATACTGGTGTCTAGTATCAGAGATTCAACTAAAGCAGTAGATATAAAAGAGTGTGATGCGCCAGAGTCAAAGAGAGTACGAACAGGATGATCAAAAAGATAAACTAAACTCTCAACGGAAATATTTCTACCTCGTTCTTGCGGAGGTGCTATAAGAGCATGAACCCGCCCTCTAGAAGTAGACCCAGTCCTCTGCCCTTGCTTTCTTGGCCAGTACTTAGCCATGTGTCCTGTCTCGCCGCACTGAAAACAGCCACCCATCTTCCTCTTCTTCTTTCTGCAGTCCTTAATCAGATGTCCAGGTATGCCACAAAAATTACACTTCCTCTTGTCATGGGGTTTGTTATTCTTCCTGCCCTTCTTGGAATCCGTCTTCTTGTTCTGTGATCCCTCCACTTTCTTGTCTTGAGGTACTTCCGCCTTTATCTCTTTCTTGCCATCCTTATCTTCCTCCTGTAACAGTGCCATTTCCACTAGTCTCTCAGAAGTCGCACCCATAGGTATATGGGCCATAGCCAGGCTGTGCAGTGGCTCGTTCAACCCTTTAACGAAATAGAGAGCCTTCATATGTGGAGTGTTCACTAACTCCAGTCCGAATCTAGCCAGCTGGTTGAATTGGTTGACATATTCCTAGATCGATAGGCTTCCCTGTTTGAGAGCTAAGAACTTCTCCATCTGTAAGCTTCGTTCAGCTTGCGAGAGGAACTTCATTTCAAATCTCATTCTGAAATCCTCCCAAGTTTCAACTGGTCTCTCAGCATTAGTAACTTCCCACCTATAAGAGGCTTCGTCCTTAAATAAATACACAGCCAATTATATCTTCTGCCTATCGTCCACTTCGAAGATAACAAACAAATCTTCTGTTTCCTTGAGCTAATTTCTTGCTTCCACGAATGACTCAGTCCCATTGAAGTTCTTTCCACCCATGGCTCGAAAGTCTCTACATATCTTCGAGAAAGCATTTGCACGAGGAGGAGGAGGAGGAGGAGCTGCAACTGGGGGGAGGAGGAACATCTGCTAGGCCTGCGTCATTAGCCCTAGCCTCCAGGTACCTTCTGAACCAACCAGGTACCGGCACGCCCTCAGGAAGATTAAAATCCCCAGACATGCTGAAACGAAAAGAAAAGGTTCAAAACGAAGGATAGAAAGATAATGCATATGGCTTTAGGGATTATGCTTTTTAAAATAAAACAACATTTTTCATAAAAATGTTTCTTTAAACTTCTTTTTGAAAAATAGTTTTCAAAAACTTTTATCTGATCTGGTAAACCTTTGCTCTGATACAAAGTGTAAACACCCCACGTCCGTTAAGGTCACTCACAAGGGAATGCATTAACTTTGGTGGAGTATTATAGGTAAAAGGTACAGGTAATTTACAAGACAGACAATATAAACAACGGAAATACTAAATTTTATTTCATAAGCACGTGGTCCAGTCAAAACATTACAACAACTGTCTTAAAAACCAACTTCCAAAATCGTTACAATAAAGCCACTATCTTGACTAAAACATAAAGAAGCATAAACAATAATAAAGCAATATAAATCCCCAATTAAGAGTGTAACCACAACCATAGCCCAAGAAAAGAGAATCCAAGCAATAGTCTACTCTCTTCAAGCTGGAAAAGGTCTGGACTAAGTTGAAGTATTCCCTTCCTACGGACCTGGGGGGGGGGGGGGGACGGAAGACAAGAAGACGGAAGAAAACGGGTCAGACATAAGCCTGGTAAGTCCAGTGATTATTTAGCATGTAAACAGGAAAAAGGATCGTGACATGAATAAACTAAACCTAGGACAATACCCTAGAAATAAGATAACAATAAAACTGAATATACAATCGCACTCATTTCTATTTCTCTGCACCTACTAACAAGTGTTCCAACTAACACCATGTGTTCGTGGTAAAATGATCCCTCTATCGATCGGCTTCTACTCGCATGCATTTATGGCTTGTGTCATTCAGCCCCGCTTGATTGTAGATACCTGTGCTGGTCCCACCATCGGGTGTATCAATTCCTATGGTGGCAACCTGACATAAATTCAAGATGCACAGTGTATACTACTAGTGAACAGTGCCTGATTTGTCCATGCCGGAGTACGTGCACGCCCATACTCCGTCGGAACCTACACTGCTGCACCTCCCACCATTGTTTTGACCGCTTATAATCAGCCCAGTAATTGTGCCCCACCCTTCCTAGTTCAGGGTACCATGATACAACTATGTGGGTTACTGTTGAAATGGGTCCCCATTACTAGGGTTTCCTATTCAACATGTTAAAATGGTTAAGTGTTCTCAAATTAACCTAACCCCACCCATCAGTTTAGTTAACATGTTGTATTGGTTAAGTGTTGCCTTAATTAACTTAACCCTACCATTCTTAGCCCACCTTAGCTTTAATTCATTCATTAAAGCACCAACCTCTCACATTAGATCTATATTGTTGCGGTCGTTGGATGTGCCGGGCGGTTCCAGGCAGTCTTACACCGCAACTCAATCTAACCTCGGGTTTTTGGGCTTAATGCGCTAACCTCTCACATTATATCTGTATTGTTACGGCTGCTGGATGAGCCGGGCGGTTCCGGGCAGTCTTACACCATAACTCAATCTAACCTCGGGTTAAGCATATTCATCTTTTAATTAATTTACATATTTACCATTTATGTTTATATGTAAATTATCCACCAATGTTGTCAACTCAAGTCATGTCCCATTTACCCACTAAATTATGTCCATAATTCTTAGGTATACAAATTATACCATTTCAGGCCATTAATCATTTACATGATTATGAGCCAACCTATGTCAATAGCATGTAATTTAATATTTTTCCCATCGTATCCCCCGTTATTCGTTCGCATAAATTGCATAGAACGTTAGGCTCACAAATTAGCCTAACTCATGAACAAAAGGGAAAAACAAAGGGACATGTAACATTCCACGACATAAAACAGTATAGATCAACTAAGCATGTGTGATATAAATTTGGCATAGTACTACACAAATTTAATTAAGCATGTAAATGTGAACTTGCATTTGAGTTGGACCAAATTAACATAGATCTAAACATCTAAGCATGTAGATCTAGACATATAAGCCTATATGAACATGACTTAGCTTATGAACTTGCATATAACATATCATAAAAGGATCACCAAATATATATATATATATATATATATATATATATATATATATATATATATATATACACACACACACACACAACATGATAGGTTCATCACCAAATTAATATACAACATGATAGGTTCATCACCAAATTAACATACAACATGATAGGTTCATCACCAAATTAAAATACAACATGATAGGTTCAACACCAAATTTATATACAACATGATAAATCGTATCAATCACAATAGTCTCGTAGGGATAGGTAATTTCAGAATTGTTGCAGGGATAAACATAAATCAGAATATGATTATCTTACAACTAGGCATAGTTCTAGTTTCTCTTTATTCCTGGTCTGTTAGGGGGGATCCCATGGGACACACACATCACATGCACCACACGTTACAACATTCATACACTATGTACTCATGATCCTTATTCTTGCTTGTAATTTTTGTAGGAAAGATGCCTCGTTGCCACTCCTATTCTCATCGTGAACATCGTGAGTGCACACCCAGACTTAGTCCCGCACCTGAGCATGAAAGCAGTGATAGTTGGGGAAGAGATAGTAAGAAACACTATGATTCCCATCAGCCTCATCCTACACGTTCTCGTTCTCCTTCAAGACAAGATCCCGAGAAGCACCACAGCCGTCAAGTGCCACATACGGGAGGCAAACAAATTCCCAGAGCTCTGACTCCCCCGAAAGGTATTCCTCCTCAGTATAAGTCCTCCAAAAAAGAATCATGAACCCAAGGATAAGCACAAGGGTCCAAGCAAAGGTTTGAAAAAAGAGAAGACAACCCTTGTCTCCTCCGGCCAACGCGACCTAGACATTACCACCACCCAGGAGGTGGTCCTTACTTATGAAAATAAGGAAAAGCTGGAGCGTCTGCAAAAGCAATTCCCCGTCATCTATTTCGAGAAGATGCTCTTCGTTCAAGACCTTGAACCGGTTTCTGATGATTGGGATACATAATTCGTTAATCGAGTGGGTCACGTGGCTACTCAATATAGGGCAATGAAGAAGCATGCGAAGAAGCTCTCAGAAGTTATCCACCGTCTGGAAATGGATGTAGCAAAAGCTAAAGAAAAGGATGAACATGATGTCAAGGCCAGGGACAAGGCTGAGAAACAGCTCGAAGACACTCAAGCTCTTCTTGGCTTAGCTCCGAGAGATGCCGAAAACTATAAGACACAGTTGGAGGAAGCGAAGAAACTTTTTACCTTGAGCTTGATTCGAAAAGCCAAGAGCGTATAGCTATGAAAAAGGAAATTGAAGATCTCAAGTTGGTTAATGCCGAGCTGAAAACATCACAGAATCGCTTTGCCGTGAAAAAGGCAGCTTGGGAGAAAGAAATGGCAGGCTTAAAAGATAAACTTGCTCATGCTGAGGAGAGAGCAGCTCTTGCTGAAGGACATGTTAACGAAGCCCTT
The DNA here is from genome assembly GCA_030737875.1 of Allium sativum. Lineage (NCBI taxonomy): Eukaryota > Viridiplantae > Streptophyta > Magnoliopsida > Asparagales > Amaryllidaceae > Allium > Allium sativum. The sequence continues at coordinate 241,315,251 of CM060926.1, forward strand.
GAGTCTGCCTCGAATGCAACCGCTAAACTTGCCATAGCTGAGCAAGAGATAGAAGGATTCGATGAACTATTAGTGGACTTTTTTGCTCAGATCATTCGGACTCTAGACATTTCCTGGATCAAGAACTATCCCTCTACTTTAGTTGATGAATGGGACCAGATTGTTGAAAGCGAGAAGCAGCGCCTAAATGCTGAGGATATCGATGAGAATCAACTTATGTAGACCTTCCTCGGAGGTGAAGAGACTGAGGTATTAGCTAAGGGTAGACGTCAGATTAAAGAGTCTATGGAGGCGGAGAGACTTAAGCTCAAGGGCAAGGACAAAGTTGATGAGGGTTCAAGCTCAGCCATGTAGATCAAAACTTCTAGGGTCAACGAGTATAACCCTGATGACCCACTTATCTCCAAGATTCATGTTCCCTAACCTACGGGGGTTTCCACTGCAACTCCGGATGAGCAGTCGGTGGAAGGTATCTCCATATTCTCTCCACAATTTGTTACAGCTGTCATAACTTGTCGTCACATTGTGGAGCAAACAATCGAGAAGACCACATTTTCTCCCAAATTAATAATAGTTGCTTCTCATAATGTAGGCGCCAAGCCGACCGAGGGGACTATAGCAAAGCAAGCAGAGGTCGAGAAGGTCATCATACCATCAAGCCCTAAGGTCCCTGACGTCCTTAAACAGACTGAGGTTGAAGCGACCGAGAAGGCCATTGTGCTAACGAGCACTAATGTTCCTAAGGATGCTGAAATCATTGGAGCTTTGAAGGACATGGACGGTGACTATGGGGATGAAGAAGAGGATGTTACTATCACATGAGAGATTAAGGATGATGATAATCTGACCTTAGCCGATATGAAGGCCAAAAAGGATGAGCAGCTGAGAACTAAAGCTGAGGAAGGGCCTTTAAATGTGCCACCTATCTCTGCAGCTGCTCCTAGATCTGGACTGATTATAAAGCTCTCCTCCAAGTCAATAACCACACAACTTGCATCCCAGTCCTCTCGTGCTCCACAAGACCCTCCCTCGGATAAGAAGAAGAGGAAAAAGCATGACAAGTCTGATGTTAACAAGGAGGAGCCAGAGAAGCAGAACAAAGAGAAAAAACCGAAGCCGTCTCCGAAACCCAAATAGAGCTCGTTTACTTTTGCTGGTCTTAAGTTTCTGGCCTTATGATGTAGTTGTGAGGGTGGCCCTCACATTTTGACTAATTTATAGTTCTACACTGTGTAAATAAAATCCTATTTCTTTCGCATTATTGTGTACCTGCAGGTTTATCATACTTAGTCATACATAAACATTCAAATTGTAATTAAGTTAAAATCACATCATAAACTATTGGCAATGATTTTTTTTTTAAATTTCGGCACTACGCGCATATGTGTAGGAGTGTTCCCTAAATCAATCATTAACACATTGCATGGCCAGGGCTTGTTGAGGATTGATTAGAATTGAATATATGTTGCCCCCCATGATCGGGAATGAGGGGTTCAGGCTCAGCTTTCATTCTTGTTCCCGGCCGTGTAGCGGGATAGGAGCCCTTTTGTGGCATTTAATCAAGACGCTTTATACTCTCCTATCGTATGCCCAGGATAGAGTTTGAACTCAGCTTTTAGTTTGCCCCCCAATCGTTCAGTGGGGTAGGAGTTCATTTGCAGCACTCAGTCCCTGGCGCCTTTGTACTCTCCCGTCGGATGCCAAGGGTAGAGTGGAGTCGAGGCGGTCTTTTTGATCTTGGTGCACCTTCACGCCTCGTGGACAATTCATTTCCTTGTCCTTTATAATCTTTCTCAGGTCACGAGAGTTAGAGTGTCCGAGGTTGCGTTGTTTACTTCATTGCACCTTCAATGTTCCGTATGCTATTGATATGCTGATTTGATAGAAAACTCTTTGAATTACGTGTTTTGAAATCTTCATGAGGTTTATAACAAATATAACAATCATAATAACTCATATGAGTAAAGAATGAAAGAGTGAATAAGAAATGGTGCGATAAAAGTAAATGGCACACGATGTTTTTATAGTGGTTCGGTCGAATCATGACCTACATCCACTTTATAATCTTTTGCTTATGTAACCAGACTGCTCTAGGAAAGTCGTGCCTTTTTACATGGTCCTAAAAACAAAAGAGTAAAAATGATAATTTCATGTCAAGTAATGCCGCAAATGCTGGGCATTCCACACTCAGGGGATTTCATCTCCATCCATGGTCGCTAGCTTGAAGGATCCATTAACAAGCCTCCGTAGGATGGTATATGGTCCTTCCCATTTTGGACCCAAATGGACTGGGGGTGGAAAGACACGCTTTAGAACAAAATATTCGGGCTGACAGGTTCGAGCTCGGACCTTCTTATTGTTTTACTGGGCGATCTGCTGCTTGTGCCTCAAGGCACGCTGGTCTGCTTCATCCCTTTTTTCTTCAACCATATCCAGGGATTCGAGGAGCAATTTATTATTAGTCATCGAGACATAGTAGGTGGTTCTGTGGGATGGTACTTCTAATTCGACCGGGATGACTGCTTCTGACCCAAAAGCAAGGGGAAAGGGGGTATTCCGCGTGGCCGATTTATAAGTTGTTCTGTAGGTTTACAATGCCAAGGGTAACTCGTCGACCCATATGGCTCTGGCTCGCTTCAGTCTCTTCTTCAAAATGGACTTAATCACTTTGTTTGCCGCTTCTACCTGTCCATTCGACTGCGGATGCACCACGACAGTATATCTTTTCTTGATGTGATATTTCTGGCAGAATTCCCGAAATTTCGTACTATCGAATTGGGTCCCTTTGTCTGTTGTAATGATTTTTGGGATCCCAAACTGACATATAATGTTTCTAACGACAAAGTTTATCACTCGTTTGGTTGTGATCGTGGTTTGCGGTTCAGCTTCGACCCACTTTGTAAAGTAATCCACAACTACGATAGCGAATTTTGCTCCACGCTTTGCAATGGGAAGGCTTCCAATAATGTAAATTCCCCAAACAGCAAAGGGCTACGGGCTCATCATCGTCTTTAATCGGCTAGGCGGCGCTCTGGGGATCTTAAAAAATTTCTGGCATCTGTCGCAATGTCGTGCATATTTAGTCGCATCATTATTCACGGTAGGCCAGAAATAACCATATCATAATATCTTCTTAGCCAATGTTTGACATCCGATGTGGTCGCCGCACTCACCTTCGTGTACTTCCCTCAGTACCCGCTCGATGGTGTCATGCGCTATACACCAGAGTAGTGGCATCGAGAATCCTTGCCTGTAGAGGACTTCGCCTTGCATGACATATCTAGAGGCTTTTCGAATAACAACACGTCTTTCACTTTTCTTGGTTGTAAGCGTTCCATTCATCAGGTAGTTCTTTAGGGGTGTCATCCACGACTCCCTTTCCGGTTCAGTTTCTAGTACCGGATCAATTTCCATCTGGTCGATACTTGGAGACCGCAATATTTCAACTAGGACCATCTCTGTGTCCTCAGGACTGTCAGAACTAGCTAACTTGGCTAATTTATCTACCTTCTGATTCTCCGACCGGGGAATATGGGTTATACTTTAGTGCTCAAAACTACCCAGCAATTTTCTCACTTCTTTCAAATATGATACAAGTCTTGGCCTCTTGGCCTGAAACTCCTCACTAACCTAGTTTACGACAATCTTAGAGTCGCAAAAGATACCCAACCTCGTTATCCTTAACTCCTTTGCAAGCCTTAGCCCGGAAATCAGGGCTTCGTACTCTGAATCATTGTTCGTGACATAGAATTCTAATCTGAGAGCATAGTATATCGATCGTTCTTTGGGAGTGACCAATACGACTCCAACACCAGCCAATCTATTGTTCTTGGCACCGTTGGTGTATAGCTTTCAGATGTTGGAGTCGAATAGTTGTTTTGAGGGACCAGCTTCTTCGCCCGCTACATCTTCCTCAGGAATAGTAAACTCTGCTATGAAGTCTGCCAATACTTTCCCCCTTATAGATCGTCGGGGCTGGAAGTTCAAATTGAACTAACTTAGCTCTATGTTCCATTTGAGTAGCCTTCCTAACACCTCTGGTCTCTGCAAGACTTGTCGGAGCAGAGGGTCGGTGTACACGGTGATGGGATGAGCTTGGAAATAGTGGCGAAGCTTTTTGGATGCGATCAGCAAACTGTACGCATGTTTTTCTACTCTCGGATAGTTTCTCTCGGCTGCCGCTAGTTTTTTAGTTACGTTGTACACCGGCCTCTGAATTTTATCTTCTTCCCTTACCAGGGCCGAGCTTATTGCATGAGACGACACTGCCAAGTACACGAACAATTCTTCGTGGTCGATTGGTTTGGACAATATATGGTCTCTCCAGATAAGTCAACAAATTTTGAAAGACTTCCACACAGTCAGGAGTTCCATGGAAATTTTGTTTTCCTCTCTTTATCAAGTCAAAAAATGGAATGCACTTATCTGAAGCTTTAGAAATAAATCTACTCAAAGCGACAACTTTTCCAGCGAGGCTCTGCACATCTTTTATCTGTCTTGGTTTTTGGATATTGCTGATTTCCGCGATCTGATCTATGTTAATTTCAATTCCACGCAAGTTGATGATAAATGTGACAGCCCGCCCCGCACCAACCGACATTTACTCCAAAAGTGCGCTGTACACATGTCCAGTTAGCACGGAACGGGTCGCCAGAAGGAAAAGGAAGAAGGAAATGAACATACAAGGAACCTGTAGAATGTCTCACAGCGCATAGAACAAAATATAATAATAACATACTTGACATAAAACAGGAGAGACAGTGCATAAGCTGAAAATCAGAACTAAACATCATAGCAGCGGAAATCCAAAATACAGCTTATTACAACTTTTCAACTGTCTCAAAGCAAAGTAAGATAAATGAGGTACACTACTAATGCCCAAGTAGCGACCACTAACGACACAGGGAGAATGTGTATATATATAATACGTGGAAGCCTCCTGCCCGCCTCCGAATCAGCTACTCGCGCATCACCAGCTAACCTGTCTCTAGTCTGCTCGTGTGAGAACCCAGAGTAAGAAGAGGAGACATAAAACTCTGGGTCAGACATAAAGCTTGGTATGAGCGATAAGCATCTAAAGTGAACAATAACAGGTAGACTAAAACATACCTGAACCTGGACCTGCAACCAAAGAGTTAGCACTACATACTGTACAACACTCTAAGATATCATATCAAACAGTGTAAAGATACGGAGGTGGGGGAGGTGTGCATGTCATAGGGATGACAAACAATCAAACATAGCATCCATCCTCACATCTCTCACTTAGTGCGTAAAGCATACGATATTCACCACTTCGGTCACCCAACATTCCTTGCTACGATCACTTTGCCCCATGAAGTCATAAATGGCTTCACTGCACTGATAACGTAGCCACAAATCCTTTGCTATGTCCACTTTGCCCCCATGGAGTCACAAGAACCCCACTGCACTGGCTCATAGCCTTACTAATCCTTACTATGTCCACTCTGCCCCATGGAGTCACAAGAACCCCACTGCACTGGCTCATAGTCTTACTACGCATCACCTTGCCCCTCGGGTCGTAATGACCCTACTGCACAGATAACGTAGTCTTGCTACGATTACTTTGCCCCTCAGGTCATAATGACCCTACTGCACTGATAAGTAGCCCATCATTCCTTTTTAGTGGTGAATCGAAGTTATGAACGTCGACAACTCCTTAACACACGTCCCGCAGCAAAGTCCAACCATGAAGTGAACTCATTGGTTCCCAACTGGTTCCGGGATCCTGAGCTCTAACTTCCATTTGGACTACCTTTGCATCTCGGGTTATTGGTCATCACAATCGAATCGGATCGAATCAGCCTTCACGTTCTTCATCGGATCGGATCGGCCTTAGCCACTCGGGTCGGGTCGCGCCTCCTGCGTCGGATCGGGTCGCACTCCTCCATCGTCTCGTGAATCCAGTCCCCATCAAATCGGTTCTCCACTTCTGGTCGGATCGTGAATACCCCATACGGATCGGATCGTGGTCCTTCAAGCGGTTCGGGTCGGAAAGCACTTCTCCAGGTCGATGGATCGTGCTCACCCTTCATGGACGGATCGGGTCGCAATGCTCATTCTCGATCCGGATCGGAGTACTTCAGTTTGGGCACGGCGCTGCATCGACTCATCTCTTGGCCTTGCGCAGGTGGTTCGGTTCGGAGGATATGACTCGACTCGTGGTGATGTCCCACGGTCCCATAGGGCGATCCGATCGTCCCTCAATCCCCTATGCGATCCAAATCCCTGCACCTTGTCCAGCGAGCTGTTTACGCCCCTCGACGGCGTTTTCGACCATTCCAACTATTCTAAACAGTCACAAAGCATTTCATACAGTCATAGCAACATGCAAAATCAACCACAAACATCAAAACATCGATATGATAGGTAAAAATGGATCAAACATACCCAAAATCCCATATTTCCCCTTAAGCATATTTAGGTGAAACTAATGATAGGATTAGCAAATCTTAACCAAATTAACCCAAATTCATATCAGAGGTCTAAAACATCATTCCGAATTTTATAAACATTTTTCCAGAATTTTATCATGTTTAAATTCACTAATTAACACTAATCACCCCTAATTAGCCATAATTAATGCAAAACTATGCAAATCACTCACCTTAGCCACAAAATGAACTAAGATCTGAAATAATTCTCTGATTTGATGTGAATCTCAATGCCAAACAGCAGCTACAATGTTGATTTGGTGAAGATCTTCCTTGATTAGGGGTTGCTAAACCAAATCCTTAACCAAAAGATGATTTGGAGGTGATTTAGAGGTTGGAGGCCATTTTTAGGGATCCTTGGTGATAAGTGGAGGCTAGAAAACTGAAATGGAATGATTCTCCATCTCATTTCAGCCCTCCCATAACCCTAATCCCGAAATGGGTTATGGGCCTACTCGCTAATCACCCGATTTGGCCCGGTTAAGCACTTTTTCACCCTCCAAACCTTGTTTCAGCCATATCTCCCAAACGGTAAGTCCGTTTGGCTATTGTGACCACTCTACGGAAAGGTAAACCATTAAACGAATCAAATGGAGGTGGTTTCAGGTCAAAATTCCTTTCCAATCAAAAGTTATGGCCAAAATAGTACCAACTAGGGGCAAAATGGTCATTTAAAAATCGACAAAAATCATAAACATGGGAAATGACTCTAATAGTTGTTTCCCAAAGTTACATGACCATACGACTTCACATGGAAAAGAAATAAATATTCTAAGATCCTATGATGTGTAGAATACGGGTCATTACACTCTCCCCCCCTTAAGAAATTTCGCCCCCGAAATTCCCTAATCCAAACATACACAAAGGTTCCCGCATGCCTATCAACCATAAAACAACAATCAAACATGCAAAACAAGCAAGATAAGTCTATCCTAGCATGCGGAATAACTAAATCGCAAGGTAAATCTTACCAGGCAAAGAGTTCTGGATATGCCTTCCTAATGCTCTCCTCTGTCTCCCAAGTACAATCATTCTCGTCCTCGCCCCACCGAACCTTGACTAGCTTCACCGCCTTCCTTCGAAGTTGCTTCGTATCATGCCCCACAATACGAATCGGCTTGCGGTTCCCAACCGCCTCGGGTTCTACTTCGAAGTCCTCTAACTGATCAGGTGAAATAGTCACATCTGAGTCGTGAACGAACTTCCTTAGTTGGGAAACATGAAACACATTGTGAACTCCCACCATCTTCTCTGGTAAGCCAACTCTATATGCCAAATTCCCAACAAGTTCAAGGACAGGGAATGGGCCAACAAATCTTGGTGCCAACTTGCCTCTCCTTCCAAATCGTATCACGCTTTTCAACGGAGAGATCTTAACGAACACCAAGTCACCAACGGAGAATTTTATGTCTCTTCTCCTCTTATCAGCATAACTCTTCTGCCTATCTTGGGCAGCCTTCATTCGTTGTTGAATGGTCTTGATTTTATCTGAAGTTTCCCTCACCACATCCGGTCCAAGCATAAACTTCTCGCCAGTCTCTATCCAACATGATGGTGAGTTGCACAGTCTTCCGTACAAAGCTTCAAACGGAGCCATGCCGATACTGGATTGGTAGCTATTATTATATGCAAACTCTACTAGATGCAAATGGTCATCCCATGATCCACCAAAATCCAATATACAAGCTCTCAAGAGATCTTCCAATATACGATTCACCCTCTCCGTCTGGCCGTCGGTCTGAGGATGATATGCGGTACTGAGATGTAATCCTGACCCCAGAGCCTCTTGTAAGCTCTTCCAAAACCCACTAGTGAATAACGGGTCTCGGTCACTCACAATGCTTTTGGGTACTCCATGAAATCTCACTACCCACTTCATATACAATTCTTCCAACTTGGCTGTCGTCCTGGTCGATTTGACTGGTATAAATTTTGCACTCTTAGTCAATCGATCCACAATTACCCAAATGCTATCATATCCCGATCTAGTCCTTGGTAGACCATCGATGAAATCCATCGAGACTTGCTCCCATTTCCATTCGGGAATTTCTAATGGTTGCAACAACCCACTAGGCTTCTTTTGCTCGGCTTTAACTAGCTGGCAATTCATGCATTTGGATATAAACTTCCCAACGTCTCTTTTCATCCCTTCCCAGTAGTAAGTTCGCTTCATGTCTCGATACATCTTATTACCACCGGGGTGTATAGTTAGTTTTGAGTGATGACATTCTCTAAGCACTTCATCTCTCAAACCATTCACGTTGGGCACCACTAATCTTCCATTCTTTCGAAGCCATCCAACCCGATCAAGCCCATACACACTCATCTCCTCATCGATACCCATCTCTAACTTGGAGATGATTTCCAATAGATTAGGATCGTCCCTCTGGCTAGAACCAATCCGCTCTATCAAAGTGGGTCTGATCGTCAAACTAGCTAGCATAACTGGATCCGACTCGCACTTTGGTCTGAAATCAAACCCCGCGATATACTCCAGTTGCTTCCATTCAAGAAACATTGCCCCTAAGCTGGCATGTCTCCTACTCAAGGCATCGGCTACCGCATTACCTTTCCCAGGTGTATATGCGATATCAAAATCATACGAAGCCAAGAACTCTAACCATCTCTGCTGACGGAGATTCAAATCTTTCTGGGAGAAGAGATACTTTAACGATTTATGATCGGTAAACAACTCAAATCTTTCTCCCAAGAGATAGTGTCTCCACATCTTCAGCGCAAATACAATCGCTGCCAATTCCAAATCATGGGTAGGATACTCCTTCTCATGTGGCTCTAGCTGTCGACTAGCATAAGCTACAACCCTACCTCCTTGCATCAATACTGCACCCAGTCCGGTACCACAAGCATCCGTGTATACCGTCATCTCTTCATTCCCTTTAGGAATGACTAACACTGGCGCACGCGTCAACCTCTCCTTTAGACTTTTGAAGGCATCCTCACACACTCCATCCCAAACGAAGGACTGATTCTTCTTAGTCAACTGAGTCAACGGTGCTGCAATCTTGGAGAAGTCCTGGATAAACTTACGATAATATCCAGCTAATCCCAAGAAACTTCTTACATCTGTAGCATTCTTGGGCGTAGGCCAATCCTGTACCGTAGCCACCTTCGCCGGGTCCACGGCAATACCACTCTCTGAAACAACATGGCCCAAGAATCTCACTTCCCTTCTCCGAAAATGACACTTAGAGAATTTCGCTTTCAATTGGTGTTTCCTCAACACCTCCATCACTATCCTCAAGTGTCCCTTGTGTTCCTTCTCTGTCCTTGAGTAAACAAGGATATCATCCACGAACACAAGAACAAACTTATTCAACTAATCTCTGAATACTCGATTCATAAGATCCACAAAATAGGCTGGTGCATTGGTCAACCCAAATGGCATGACCAACCACTCATAAAATCCAGACGGCGTCCTAAATGCCATTTTCGGAACACTCTCATCTGCTACTCGAAGCTGATGAAATCCTGTCGCGAGGTCCAATTGGGAGAACACTCTAGCTCCTTCCAGCTGATCAAACAAATCATCTATCCGCGGTAGAGGATACTTATTCTTCCTCGTCACCTTATTAAACTCGCGATAGTCCACATACAAACGAAGGGAACCATCTGCCTTAGTGGCAAACACAACTGGTGCTCCCCACTCGGAGACACTCCTTCTAATAAATCCCTTCTTCAAAAGATTGCTGACTTGCACCCCGAGCTCTCGCTGCTCCCTTGGTGCCATACGACGAAGTGGCATCACTATAGGTCTGGCATCTTTCACTAAATCAATACGGAACTCAATCTCTCGGTGTAGTGGAAGTCCGGTCACCTCCTCGAAGACGTCCGGATACTGGCCAACCACGGGCACATCTGACAACTCATCCTGCAGGATGTCGAGGGAATTTACAAAACTAGCCATAACCCCATCACTAGGTATACTACCAAACACTACCCTCCGCCCATCATCCGCCCTCACTGTCACCAAAAAGCCCTCACAGTCTACCACCACCCCGTATCTTTGGAGCCAATCGACTCCCAATATAATGTCATACCCAGTAAAGCCCAAAACAAAGCAATCACATACAAACATACATCCATGACTCGATAAGACCAAATTCCTGCAAATCATACTAAGGCTAGTCGAACCACCAATCGGGTTCGTCACAATCAATGGTCTATCGACTATCTCGGGTTCCAGTCCCAACCTATCTACCAGGTCACTAGATATGAAGGAATGGGAAGCCCCAGTATCAAACAAAACTCGAACTGGTATATCATAAATAGAAAGCATACCTTGAATAACAACATTCTTTCCTTTCTCCGCCGCAGTTGGGGCATTCAACGAAGAAGGAACAGCATCAATAGCATATGCTTTCACAATCTGCTTCTCCTTAAGAGGTTGCGGACACTTATCTTTCTGATGTCCCACTTGGCCACAGTTGTAGCACTTCCTCTCCACTGGCTTGGCCTGACATTCCTTAGCATAATGGCCTTTCTTTCCACAGCTGAAGCATTCAACATCCTTCTTGCTCTTTTTCTGGCCACCCTTTGATTGGTCCTGCTTCCTCTTATTCTGAGAATTATTCTTGCCTCCACCGCCTGCTTGCGGCTTTGGCCCTTCTGCAGATGCAGCCTCAATCTTTGACTTAGGGTAAAGACTCTCTGATCTCAAAGCTTTTCCCACAATCGATTCAAAAGTCTCATCGATGTGGTTGATAAGCCTTTCCCCCAAGTACCCATCCAAACCAGTAATGAACTTCTCATTCTTCTTTTCAGGAGTATCGATAAGAGACAGTCCATACTTCAACAAAGTGTCGAACTCAGCAATATAATCAGAAACTGCCCTTCCGTTCTGCTTGAGTTCCAAGAACCTCTTAAACAACACTGACTTCTGGGCAGCTGGAATGAACTTCTCGCTAAAGCGAGCCTTGAACTGATCCCAAGTAACCTGATCCTCTGGAGTAGCTGTTCTAATGGCATTCCACCAATTCATCGCTCGCCCTTGCAGCTGACGACATGCTAACCTTCTCTTCATCGCATCCTCGAGACCCAAGTCATCAAAGATACGGTCACAGCTATCCATCCAGTCCTGAACATCCGTGGCCGACTCCGTTCCGTGGAACGGCTTCCCACCATGATTAGTGTAATCTTTGCACAACTTGGCGAAATCGACCCTAGGCGCCTGCACTACTGGGCCAACACCAACTCCGGGATTGGGAATTGCCCCTTGCACTTCTCTAAGCATGTCTCTCATGAGGTTAGTAAACATAGCCCTCATGTCAGCAGCATTCCCTTGGTTGGTCCCTCTACCAGCACCTCTCGTGTCTCGGCTCATCGTTAATCTGTAAAAAGGGAAACGATTAACGACCCCATAGTGGTGCTAGTGCAGTGTGACTTAATCTTTATGCTACTAATAGTATATACATACATAGTTTTTGAAAACTAAAGTAATCACAAATACGCGCTCTCATATACGTACTATCTCTCCCTGGTGTCTTTCCCTAGGTTAACTACGCAACCTAGAGCTCTGATACCAAGTGTGACAGCCCGCCCGGCACCAACCGACATTTACTCCAAAAGTGCGCTGTACACATGTCCAGTTAGCACGGAACGGGTCGCCAGAAGGAAAAGGAAGAAGGAAATGAACAAACAAGGAACCTGTAGAATGTCTCACAGCGCATAGAACAAAATATAATAATAACATACTTGACATAAAACAGGAGAAACAATGCATAAGCTGAAAATCAGAACTAAACATCATAGCAGCGGAAATCCAAAATACAACTTATTACAAATTTTCAACTGTCTCAAAGCAAAGTAAGATAAATGAGGTACACTACTAATGCCCAAGTAGCGACCACTAACGACACAGGGAGAATGTGTATATATATAATACGTGGAAGCCTCCTGCCCGCCTCCGAATCAGCTACTCACGCATCACCAGCTAACCTGTCTCTAGTCTGCTCGTGTGAGCACCCAGAGTAATAAGAGGAGACATAAAACTATGGGTCAGACATAAAGCCTGGTATGAGCGATAAGCATCTAAAGTGAACAATAACAGGTAGACTAAAACATACCTGAACCTGGACCTGCAACCAAAGAGTTAGCACTACATACTGTACAACACTCTAAGGTATCATATCAAACAGTGTAAAGATACGGAGGTGGGGGAGGTGTGCATGTCATAGGGATGGCAAACAATCAAACATAGCATCCATCCTCACATCTCTCACTCAGTGCGTAAAGCATACGATATTCACCACTTTGGTCACCCAACATTCCTTGCTACGATCACTTTGCCCCATGAAGTCATAAATGGCTTCACTGCACTGATAACGTTGCCACAAATCTTTTGTTATGTCCACTTTGCCCCATGGAGTCACAAGAACCCCACTGCACTGGCTCATAGCCTTACTAATCCTTACTATGTCCACTCTGCCCCCATGGAGTCACAAGAACCCCACTGCACTGGCTCATAGTCTTACTACGCATCACCTTGCCCCTCGGGTCGTAATGACCCTACTGGACTGATAACATAGTCTTGCTACCATCACTTTGCCCCTCAGGTCATAATGACCCTACTGCACTGATAAGTAGCCCATCATTCCTTTTTAGTGGTGAATCGAAGTTATGAACGTCGACAACTCCTTAACACACGTCCCGCAGCAAAGTCCAACCATGAAGTGAACTCATTGGTTCCCAACTGGTTCCGGGATCCTGAGCTCTAACTTCCATTTGGACTACCTTTGCATCTCGGGTTATTGGTCATCACAATCGAATCGGATCGAATCAGCCTTCACGTTCTTCATCGGATCGGATCGGCCTTTAGCCACTCGGGTCGGGTCGCGCCTCCTGCGTCGGATCGGGTCGCACTCCTCCATCGTCTCGTGAATCCAGTCCCCATCAAATCGGTTCTCCACTTCTGGTCGGATCGTGAATACCCCATATGGATCGGATCGTGGTCCTTCAAGCGGTTCGGGTCGGAAAGCACTTCTCCAGGTCGATGGATCGTGCTCACCCTTCACGGACGGATCGGGTCGCAATGCTCATTCTCGATCCGGATCGGAGTACTTCAGTTTGGGTACGGCGCTGCATCGATTCGTCTCGTGGCCTTGCGCAGGTGGTTCGGTTCGGAGGAGATGACTCGACTCGTGGTGATGTCCCACGGTCCCATAGGGCGATCCGATCGTCCCTCAATCCCCTATGCGATCTGAATCCCTGCACCTTGTCCAACGAGCTGTTTACGCCCCTCGACGGCGTTTTTGACCATTCCAACTATTCTAAACAGTCACAAAGCATTTCATATAGTCATAGCAACATGCATAATCAACCACAAACATCAAAACATCAATATGATAGGTAAAAATGGATCAAACATACCCAAAATCCCATATTTCCCCTTAAGCATATTTAGGTGAAACTAATGATAGGATTAGTAAATCTTAACCAAATTAACCCAAATTCATATCAGAGGTCTAAAACATCATTCCGAATTTTATAAACATTTTTCCAGAATTTTATCATGTTTAAATTCGTTAATTAACACTAATCACCCCTAATTAGCCATAATTAGTGCAAAACTATGCAAATCACTCACCTTAGCCACAAAATGAACTAAGATCTGAAATAATTCTCCGATTTGATGTGAATCTCAATGCCAAACAGCAGCTACAATGTTGATTTGGTGAAGATCTTCCTTGATTAGGGGTTGCTAAACCAAATCCTTAACCAAAAGATGATTTGGAGGTGATTTAGAGGTTGGAGGCCATTTTTAGGGATCCTTGGTGATAAGTGGAGGCTAGAAAACTGAAATGGAATGATTCTCCATCTCTTTTCAGCCCTCCCATAACCCTAATCCCGAAATGGGTTATGGGCCTACTCGCTAATCACCCGATTTGGCCCGGTTAAGTAGTTTTTCACCCTCCAAACCTTGTTTCAGCCATATCTCCCAAACAGTAAGTCCGTTTGGCTATTGTGACCACTCTACGGAAAGGTAAACCATCAAACGAATCAAATGGAAGTGGTTTCAGGTCAAAATTCCTTTCCAATCAAAAGTTATGGCCAAAACAGTACCAACTAGGGGCAAAATGGTCATTTAAAAATTGACAAAAATCATGAACATGGGAAATGACTCTAGTAGATGTTTCCCAAAGTTACATGACCATACGACTTCACATGGGAAAGAAATAAATATTCTACGATCCTATGATGTGAAGAATACGGGTCATTACAATAAAGCCCAAGAATTTTCCGGAAGCAACTCCAAATGAACATTTCAGAGGGTTGAGTTTCATCCCGTATCGCCGAAGTATATCGAACATTTCTGCTAGGTCAGTAGTATGATTAGATTAGATGACTGCCGGGATTTTACAAGCATATCGTCAACATACACTTCCGTTATCTTCCCGATCTGATTGTAGAACATCCGATTCATTAGCCGTTGATAGGTTGCTCCGGCGTTCTTCAGACCGAAGGGCATCGCCATATAATAATATAGTCCCAAATCCGTGATGAAGCTGGTGTGATCCTGGCCCGGAACATGCATGGGAATTTGGTTATATCCTGAGTATGCATCCATGAAGGAGAGAAGTTCATGACCCACTGTTGAATCCACCAATTGGTCAATTCTAGGAAGTGGAAAACTGTCCTTTGGGCAAGCTTTATTCAAATATAAGAAATCATTGCAAGTACGCCATTTTTCGTTGGCCTTCTTAACCAAAACTGGATTTGAGATCCATTCTGGGTAAGTTGAATCTTTCACGAATCTGTTGCTTCTTAACTTCTCAACTTCTTCCTTTAGGGCAGTTGACCTCTCCAGGCAAAGCATTCGCCTTTTCTACTTAACGGGTAGATGCTTTGGGTTGATGCTCAACGAATGGCTCATGATTGAGGGAGATATCCCACACATGTCAGCATGCGTCTAGGGAAACACATCCAAGTTGTTCTTTAAAAAGTCAGCCAATTCTTTTGCTCAAAGAGGATCTAGCTGGGACCCAATTTTCAAGACCTTTGCTGGGTCGTTATCATCGATCGGAATATCCTCTGTCGTTTCATTAGGTGCCGCAATTCTGCCCCCGGGCTCTTCATCCTTTCTGGGATCTATGTCCTCAGGCAGTTCTCTGGGCGACTCCTTCGAAGTCATCTTCTTTAATTGCTATGACGAACCCTCCTTTGGAGGGAGAGAAGCGCCCTTGGTTTCTATGTCTTTTCCTTTGCGTAACAACTTTAAATCTGCTATATAGCATGCTCATCCAGTGAATTGGTTACCCCTGATTACTCCCACTCCAGCATCAGTTGGGAAATTTCAACAATAAACACCAGCGTGCAATGCAAGCCCTAAATTCTGCTATGGCCGGTCGGCCCAAGCATGCGTTATAAGGTGATTCAATATCTAAAACTACGAAAGGGAGAATCCTCACTCTCCGACGATCTCCTTCTCCCAGAGTTACCGATAATTCTACAAATCCAATCGGAGATGTTGAGGCTCCATTGAAGCCGCGTATCCATCCGTCGCAGGGCTTCAAATCCTCAGCTTTGAGCTTCATCTGATCAAACGCTTTCTTAAATAGAATGTTAACGAAGCTTCCATTGTCCACTAAGACCTTGTGGACTAAAGCAGGACCAATAGTGGCTGTGATCACTAAGGGGTCTTCGGTAGGGGAATGAACTCGAATACTTTCTCTGTCGTGAAATATGACATCACCAAACATTGTTTTCTGTTGTTTTATCGGGGCAGTATCTTCGGGATTACTGCACTCCCCTACTCTAACGTGCTTGGCTGCATTTACATATTGATCCGTCGCCCTGAAGCTGTGTCCAGCCGGGTGAGGTCCTCCAACTATACTGTTGATAACAATATTCTTTCCCTTCTGCTAAGCAGTGGGGCTAGAAGCAGGTTGGTTTTGATTCGGGGCATGTCCGACCTGCCCCCGTCTCTTGGAGCAACCTTGTATTCGTCCAACTTTCCTTCTCGAAGCAGTTTTTCAACTACGTCTCTCAAATGGCGGCATTCTTTAGTGGAGTGACCATGGGTCTGATGGAAAAGGCAGAATTTTCCTGTTTCACGCTCTTTCTCCGTAGAGTCTTGTGGTGGAGGCCTCTTACACTGAAGAACATTGTAAGTGTCAAGGTAAATGTTCTCCAATGTATCATTGAATGGTGTGAAGTTTTCAAAACTCCTGAATTGAGGTCTTTTCTGTGAGTCATTTCCTCGATTCTTTTTTTGTTGTCGTTTCCAGTTTGACGATCATTTCCTTGGTTCATATTTCCGACATTGACCTCTACCTTCCCAGAGCTATCTCCAGAGTGTTTGATGGCCACATTGCTCTGTATATCTTCCTTATCCTTGGCCTTCCACTATCGATTAGCATACAATTCCTCTTGGCGTAGACGAATATTGGCTTTCTCATAGAATATTTCCCTGGTAAGTGGCGGTTTTCCAGCTAAGTATCTGCCAAACTCTGTATCTTTATCTACTCCATCAATCAAGGCCATCAGGACTGATTGTTCATGAGGGTCTCTAACCTCCGTAACTGCTAAGTTGGACCAGTCTAGGTAAGATTTCAGAGTCTCATCAGGCGCTACTTGATGAGTGATAGCTCAACGACGTTTTTGGACCTTTGAGTATGAAGTCGGAACTGATTTATGAATCTTTCGCTCAATTCCTTGAAGCTGGAGATCGATCGAGCAGGTAAGCGGGTAAACCACATTAATGCCACATCTTCTAGAAAGATCGGGAATGATTTGCACTTCACTGCGTCGGGAGCGGCAGCAACATTCATATACCATGAATATCTCATTAAATGCTGAAACGGGTCCATCCTGCCCGAATAACGGTTCATAGTTGGCATGTTGAATTGTCTTGGGAATCGAACATCTAATATATCATCAGTGAATGGCGTATGACGGCGGTCTATACCCCAATCCTCGTTTCTTTATCCACGACTGTCTGCCATGATCTGCCTTACCTTTGCCTTAACGTCAGCATTAGTCAATGTGGATTCTGGATCAACACTTCTTGCCCTGTGCCCCCCCCCCCCCCCCAATATCCCTTCGATGTACTGCCCCTAAGTCTGGCGCTTGAGCAGAGCTTTCTTGCCCCCTATGGCCATGGTCAATCACGCGGCGAGGGGGTAGTGCTGGTTGATTTTGAATAAGGTCGTCAGCACCCTGAACCCCTAGGTAGTATTGTAGGTCCTCCTACTAGCAGAAAAGCGGGATTATTCGAGTTACGGTTGTCAGGTCCCAGATTAAGTGTTGTTTCTTCTCGAGAAGGAAGGGATCCAAATCAAAGCTGCTTTATGTTCTCTAGCCTTTCATATTGTCGTCGTGGGGGTCTAGGAGGCTCTTCCGACGAAGAGTTATAATCGAGAGTCAAGCGATGAGTCGGTGAAGGTGCCCTCTATCTTTGGAGTTAGTCGATTTGCCTGCTCATTACCGTCATATTTTTCCGTAGTAAAGAGCTCTCTTGCTTTTGAGCTGCCAACTCATCATTTGTCCTTTCCAACATATCGAGTACACGAGAAAAATCTCTTTCTGTTACCGGTGCAGAGGCAGGTGGCTGATCATTAACATTCACAGTTGGATGAGGAGCACTTGAGCTAGGTCAAGCAGAAGCTTCAGCGTAGGTGGAACGAGCCATAATTTCCTTTCCTAGCCGGGTCGTGGTCACCTAGCGGGAGCGGTTCATTACCACATCGTCAGGGCAGTTTGTGTCATGCTTCTGAGGTCGGCTCGTGACATTCTCTTAAAGGCGGCTCGTGGTTCCCTACAGGAACCGGGTCATGACACCCTCCTGGGGTCGGTTCGCCCCCTGCGAACCACGAGCCGGGGAGCTCACTTCAACTTGCTCCTGAACACTCTCTTCGTTAGTTTCGTTTGCGCGAGAAGCTCACAAATCCTTGGATTTTTTTACGGTCATAACGTCTTGAATTTGCTGAAATCTTCAAAAAACGAAATAGTGAGAATGCGGACTATTATCTTCGGACTTGAAAAATCCAAACTGTAGAGCAATAATCCAACAGGCTAAGAATTCAATTCTCAGTGGAAGCACCAAAATGTTAGACCAAAATATGGTTCTAACACCCAAATTATCTTGATTTGTAGAAGATTAAAACTAGAAATGAAAGAAAAAGCAACAAACACACCAAATTTATAGTGGTTCGGCGTTAAAGAGACTACATCCACTTTATATGACTTCGATTATACGTTTGAATGCAAGTACAATCAAATATTCTCTCAATCTCACTTTTACAACAATGATTCACTCAACAATATTGAAATATATCCGATTAGAAATGATGAAGGTTTGATAATGGTGGAATCAGAGCTCTTAATTGCTAAAAGATCCTGAAAAATGCCAAGTATTGGGCTATTTTTAGATGATTCCTACAGGCGGTTCATGAAGACACGTGGCACCAATCCAAAGAGGATCTCGGAGTCATTAATGAGTGGGTGGAGAAATGGTCAAGGCAGCCATTATCCACACGTGTCATCAGATCCTAGATTATCGGTTCGTGGATGGCCAAGTCACGATCTCCATTTCCTGAGTAAGGGGTCGGTTCATGAGGCAAAGGATGAGCCGGGTCGTGGGATCAGGAAACGAGTGGGTCGTGGCTCTGGTTCACGAACGGGTTGCAGAAGGTCGCGAGACAAAAGAAAGGGGGAGTTAAATCCAGAGTCGGGTCACCTAGATGTGTCATGACCAAGATTTCATCATCACGAGCCAGGGTGTATTCTTGTTCATCCGAATACTAGTGCTTATGTTCTCGGTGGCTTGATCATATAAGCTAGCCAACATAGAGCAATTAACAATACACTCTCTTAAATGAAACGTGGGCTTAACATTGCTCAAAAGAAATTGGCTACGTAAAGCACAACATAGAATTGCACAAATGACACTTACTCCAGCATACGCTTACATGGAACGAGAAAATCTATCTCCCTAACACTAATCAACCAAACCCCAAAGACCTCTTTAGTATCACAAGTCCGGGTTAATTAGTTGGATTTAGTCTCAAAGTTAAAATTGCTGGTACTTATTATTCTGCTGGCTTTGCCTTTGGACATGAAACAATTCCAAATTCATTGAAGGTGTTCTCTTGAGGGTCTAAACAGGTCAGACCAGACTGAAAAAAGATGTTCTCTAACTCTATACTATAAGGTTTTCAGACAAACACATACTAAAAAAGATTTAAGTTTGGTCATTATTCGTATGAGCCCGACAATGGATGAACAATAGAAAAACATTTCTACCTTTTCGAATGGACATTCTTTCTATTTCATATGTTATTTCTTGTTCTAATTCGCATCTTAAATGGAAATCGTATGGACATGGATCAAATGCATTACAACCACGGACCGAGCCAGACTTCGGATAATCTTATAAAATTACATACTATTATCTCTTTCCTTCACTTCATCGACTTTCAGTCCTGGGTTCTAGAATATTTTTGAAGTTGAATATCATAAGTTTTGATCTGATGTTGGTTGGAGTTTTTATATTCTAAAGAGAGAATTATGATGAAGGAAAAACCAATGAAAAATTTTTGTTTGAATAACATAAGTTTTAAAATTTAGTCTGAAGGACAATAAAATGATATATTCATATAGCATTATGAAAATGTAATATTATATCCGTATATCATTTCGTATATTCAATTTACGAAATAAGTTATGCAAATTAATAATTTTAAGTATCCTTCACTTTTTCAAAAAAATTAGAAGCTTCAGTCTACATGTTACAATTGTATAATTTTCACAATATTATAATGAGGTTTTTTATTCCAGTTTTCACCATATTGGAAGTAAGCTAAAATTCATATAGTACAAAAATGGTATAGTTCTCACTTATTAAAAAGTTATATGAAAATCAATATGTTAGACATTATAGGTACAAAGATCAAGACGTACGAATTTTCAATGCCAATAACTTTGGCTTTTCCTAATATTTAGACTGTCAATATATATATCGTCTCTTTTAAACCTTTCGTCCTTCCTTTCACATTTTATTAGTCAGTTATCACAAAAGGTGCATTTTTCTCCTATTGTTGTGAAAACATAATTAGCATTATATATTATCATATTTCCTATGTAATTTATTATATTTTAGTTTCAATATTTGACCTTATGTTTTTAAGTAATGATTTATTTAAATCTACCCTCTTGATCATTTCACTACAAGAGAAATGACAATTTTTTGACAATATAACGTCACTACGGCATCACATGAGCCTCATTATTAGATACGTGTTTGCGATGCAATAAATATTGATAAACTTTTACATTGACGTCACAAATGCGTTCGAAATATACTATAACTTAGCGATGTTAAGGAAAATCATCAATGCCAGACTATTATAGTGATCCAATCGAACAGTCATATTAAAATTCTACCATTCATTAAGTTTATAATCAACGTTTCATATGGGAAATCTGTGCACTCTATTTTGATTGGTAGTAAAAATATCAACCGCCTCTTTTAACTTCCAATTATCCTATAAGTACATAACTTCTATTCATAGACTTCCCCTAATTAACCACTGCATAACTTCTCGAGTCCTGTATCCCCACCAACCCTAATTTTCAAAATTCCCAAATTAAACACCGCAACGTCTATCTGTGGCATCTACGATCACAATTGGATTTGATGCGCCTGAAGTAGAAGAAATAGTCATGGGTGAACTTGAGTGAATACTCGGAAAATGGAACTACAAGAGCAATAGGTACAGAATTCCTCACTCAAATTCAAAACTAACATCCCCAAAACAATTTCTAGGGAAAAACATTCTTCAGTTTTTTATCTATAAATGGCTGGGATTATGGTGATTTTAATCGATAAAGATTTATCGATCTCCGCTCCACCATCGTTAGTATACCCTTCACCACCAACGATCTCAGCTCTATCATTGCCAGCTTCTCCTTCACCATCGCTTTATTGCAACTTCGTCAGCCTGTACCTGCTCCGTCTCACAGTCCCAAAAAAAAAAAAATTTGTTCTTCTCTTCTTCTTACCTTGTCCATTAATTTGAGGATTATTATTGTCACTTTGGCTTCATTTATTTTGCTCAAAATAGTATTGAACAATTAGAATTTCTAGTGATCAAAACAAAGATCACTCTGTTTTTCATATTCCTACAGCTCCGAGTTTTGTTGTAGTTATCATTGCAAATGTTTTTATTATAGGGAATTGTTAGAAAAACTCTATAATTTGATTGGAGACAGAAAGCATAAATTTGTCATGTAGTCTTAGCATGATGTAGCGATAAGATGGTAAGTTTAATATGTTTGTTGAATTCATTTGGTTTACATATTACATGTTTTCTTCCTATGATATAAAAGAGGAGGTTTTGTAATCTCCCATATATTTGTGAAACCCACAATGCGGAAACTAGACACTTTTGGTTAGATTTAGTGTAGTAGTTGCCACTAGCATGCAATATCTAGACAGTTTCCCGTAAATGGATAAATGTGAGATGGGAAATTAATTCATAACCGTGCACGACATTCTGTTTTGGCAAATGTGAACTAAAAATGATAACAAAATTCCTCACTCATGTGGTTGTCCTAACAAACTAACAGATATTTTTGGTTTGCTATTTACTTTAGAATTCACCTTAAATGTATGGAACATATATATAACAAGAGCAGTATATGTATGATTAACGTATGTTTCTAACTTTTTGAAAATAACAAAATGCGATCATTACCAATGTCATAGTATCACTTTTTTACTTTGTGTGAGTACTTACCGCATGTGCTTTATCATTATTATAAATCAGCTGGAGGTGGATTAACTAAATCTATATGCTTATAAGATTTTTCTTTCTGTTTCCAGTCAATGATCCATAGATTTATGCCCGCTCCATTCCAAATTATGTTGTAATATATCAATGCGTATTTTGCTTGATTTAACAATGAAAACCCAAGTGACGCTGATTCTGAAGCCAACTTGACTATCAATCACAAAGACAGCGAGGTGCATATGGTTGATACGTTAAGTCCACGGAAGCTTGACAAAGCAGGTATATTTTGGTGGTTTATTATCGTATTGATTGCTCTTCTTCTGAACTGAGGGGAAAGCCCATAACATTATAATTAGGAACGGTTCAGCGGTCATGTAGCATAGTTTCATCCAGTTCTGTAGGATGACAAGACTATGTATTGTGTGTTAGCACAATGAAAAAGAAGAAGCAATATGTCATGTACTCAATGCAAGATGGTACTTGTTTAAAATTAGTAGTTTAGAAGCTATTGGTAAGTTTTGTCTAACTAGTTTTGACTAATCAGTTTCATATTCTTTGTATTTGAAATCTAAAATGTAGACCTTAGTGTATTGGTTAACACCATTGTCATTTTATAGTAGTTGGTTACGTGTTTTTGATGATCATCTAAAGTAAATTGAAAAAGCCAACAAAGTTGATAGTAAGAATAATGACAAAAAAAATGTATTTTTTTGGTTTAATAACAATATATCGTTTTGATTGCATTGGTTATAGGACATCGACATTGATAATATCCACTGGAAAGGAGAGAACCTCTCAAATACCTATAGTTTTACAATTGCAGTCTGTATATATTAATGTTAGACCAAAAACTAGTATGTCACAACTCAATTTCTATCAAACAAACTACTCAGGACTTGAGTATAAACTTCTGTTGATTGGCAATCACTTGGATAGAGTGATAAAATTTTGTATTTCATGCACTCGAAGCATCGAGTCAGGTCTGACCATTCAGGTTAAATGGTTATGTCTTTGCATCAATACTCCATCTTTGGTTGAAGATAGCTCCGGGTCGAGCCCAACCCCGTCGCATATAACAATTACATGCACCAAAGAAACTTGGCAAATGAACTCCTCGGGTAATAGGCACCGACCCGACCCCAACCTTAGGAAATTGCCAAGCATGAACATGGCCCTATTTTTGCGGCAATCAACTCGCTCCACTCTCCAACAAACCCGGGTCGGGTTCCACCTACCACGCATGGTCAGGAGAGGACTTCTCCACTAATTCCACTTCGATTCCGAGAATTGCTAGATGGACGCCATGTGTTAGTTCGACCCGAGCCATGATGTGGCCTATAAATTCTTGTTTTCATGGCAAATGAAGAGATCCTTTGGCATGCTCGCTTCTTGGCCTCCTCCACTACAAATGTACATGGACTTTGCACATATCACAACCGCTTCCACTATTTAACACGAGGATTTTGAGTATATATGATTCTCTTTCTCCTCTTTCTATTGTAATGCAAGGATACTTTGTATAAATCATTTCTTTTCTCCACTTTCTTATAATCAATGTACTGAATTCTATAATCTGTCAATATAAACAAAAGATTATAAAGTGGACGTAGGCTTGGATTGAGCCAAACCACTATTAAAATACCGTATGTCCCTTGTTATTTACTATTTTCTGCATTCTGTGATCTGTGTTTGTGAGGACTTCACATGACTTTTTGGTGCTAGTACCAAATGCTTCCCCATTTACTTGATTGATATAGCGGCTATGTTATTTCGGCAGCTGGAATATGAATCGATAAATAGCTGGAATGTGTTGGTCACCCATTTCACTGAGTAATTTTGGGTCCACATTTCTCAACCCAAGAATGTTATGTCACTCACTTCAATCAAACAGAGGTTCGACAAGACCCTGTTTTCATTCCTACAAAGATTAAATGCTGCAGTGGCGTCAAAGATCGACTTGAACCATCTATGGTATTGATGGCAGCTATATCCAACATTCTGGATAAGTTGGACTTCAAAGTTTCTTTGCACCGAGAGATCTTGGCGAATTCTATTTTGAAGCAGACAGGTTTCTACGGGAAGAAGATGAAAATTTCGAGAAGGATTTTCTTGATGTTGACATGGCCAAGGACGAAGATCGTCTGATTCCGGAAAAGGCAATGACAGGGGCAAAGGAAAGGCCGCTGCAAAGAATGACCGCAATGCTCAGGCCAGGAAAGGGCCCAGATATAATTAATGCACTAAACTCAGTGTCGCACCAGTGACATCTACCTAGATACAAGGGACGCTATGTCTTATTCAAAGCCTCCGAGGAAGGAATCGACGCTAAGAGAGCGCGATTCTGGAAGACATTGCATATTTCATGAGGTGGATGGTCATCATACCGATGACTGCAGGAATTTACGAGCCTTAATTGAGGAATGGGTCACATTCGGAGAACTACCCGAGTATGTCAAATAACCAACAGCGCCTAAACCTACGCTGCCACCTCTTTCTCCTTGGACAAGGAACGATCTTGGTCCAAGCACTCCGGGATTGTTATCAGCTGATCTGGATTAGATCGCCGTGGATTTTATGCATTTTTTAGGATATAAGATATGTTTTTATTTGCTTTATCCTATCCGGATGGCTACATCGACTCACATATGCACGGGGATTAGGATTTAATCCGCAGACATACTATGTTTTCGACAATAAACCCATCCGACGAATAAATGGCTAAGTTGAAATACACACGTACGAGATTAGGATGTAGCCCTTAGGCGTGCTCTGGATTCAACGACAAACCAAACAGGATTTGTTTTGGCTTTGTAATAGTTTTTGAATTGAATAAAATGGACTTTTCAAGCATGGATTATATTCGACATGCCTAAGTATCTTGTTAGGTTGTGGCAAGATTTTCAATCTCAGCTTGCGTATGGCTTAAACTTATCTCAGAACCTTAGGTATGGATTATGCCCAAGGTGGACTATCTTGTCAGGATGTGGCATGTTTTACTCTACCTTGATATGAGTATGGTTTGTACTCAGTTGGATTCCTAATTATGGATTATACTCAGGAACGTCGAATTGTCTTGTCAGGATCTGACAGAAGATCACCCAATAAAACTCGAGTATGGATTATGCTCAGTTTGAACTTCCAGTTGTGGATTATGCCTGAAAGTTGGGACACCTTTCCAGGATTTGGGAGGACGATTCGAACGTCACCCGAGTATGGTTTATTCTCAATACAGACATCCAAGCATGGTTCATGCTCGAAAAGGTTAGGCGGTATTGTCAGGTTTTGACACATCTGTTTGCCTCATTTTCTTTGTAGGCATGGATTATACTCGCAGCTAAACGGACCCAGCGAGGCCTTGGTTTTCTTGGATTTCTTTTGGCCTTAATACGATCCTTAACGATTATCGGTTGTCTGGCCTTATTATATATAGTCCGACATGAGCATGGATATCTGGCTCTGTTATTACTTAATACGATCCAACGCAATCGTGGCTTTCTAGACTTCTACTCACATTGGATTTCTATGGATTATGGATTTATTGGATTATCCAATACACACCTTCCTTTCTCAAAAAAGATATGTTCTAAGAGGCAAAATGTTGACATGACTTTTGGAAAGGCCATCACAACTCGATTTCTGTCAAACAAACTACTTAAGATTTGAGTATAAACTTCTGTTAATTGGAAATCGCTTGGATAGAGTGATAAAGCTTCGGATTTGATGCACTCGAAGCATCGAGTCGGGTCGAAAGGTTATGTCTTTGCATCAATACTCCATCTTTGATTGAAGATAGCTCTGGGTCGAGCCCGACCATACCACATACAATGATCACATGCACCAAAGAAACTTGGCAAATGAACTCCTCGGGACGAACATGCACTGACCCGACCCTAACCTCAGGTAGTTTCCAAGCATGAACGTGGCCCTATTTTTGCGGCAACCAACTCGTTCCACTCTCCTACAAACTCGGGTCGGGTTTGGTGATGACCGCCCACAGCCCCCGCACTAAACAAGAAGAATAATGCATTGAAAGACGTGGCAGGCAGCTATGGACGATCATCATGGTATGGTAGCACAATTGATACTTGTCGTAGAACTCACAACACAAGGATAAAATATAATAGAAAATATACAATAGGTAATAATAGTAAAGTATCATATAACCTACTTTTGGAACTTTCACAACATCCTGAAAGATTATCCAAGCATCATAGGGAATATCAAAGTCTGTACATGAAGCCTCATTACAACACTCATAGAGCACCTCAAACGGCAGAAACAGAAATATTAGATAGTAGTAAAACTTGTACGTAAGCCTCCAGCTTGCTTCTGAACTGCAACACTGTCCTCACTAATCTATCACCTATCACCTGCCACCTAGTCAGCCCATCCACAACCGGATGAACAGCCCAAGGTAATAAGAGGGAAACATGAAACCTTGAGTTAGACAACAGACTTAGTAAGTGATAGAACAACTGACAAACATCAACAATAAAGTTATGAGAATGGATAGATAAACATACTAATCTACCCACAACACCAGAGAAGAACTCAATCATATCTTCCTCACATCGGACAGTGATAGCCTTTGCAATCCATTCAACCAAAGGAATAATCAATCCATTCATGGCAATAGAACAGTCTATGATAATACTTATAACATCCATATTATATATCTCACGTAAACCATCCTAATCGGATTCAACATTCCCCAGGCACAAGCCCCAGAGGCCTAAACCAATATCAGACAAGCACCTAAGGAACATCTCCTTCGACGTTGGATAATCTACGTGAGACGGTACAAACAAATAACCAGCCAACCATGACATACTCTGGCTATCACTGCCAATCCTGCTTCAAAACCATCGTTAATCGTATGACGGCCAACCTTGCCATATGTCAAGGGCTAATGGTAACCCCGATTCTAGCATAAAATCCATACGCCTTTAGTGTACTCCTACTTCGAGCCTGATAAACTTACGACAACAATAATCTCTCGGCCTTCACATCTCTAGTCATCCAACCCGACGACTTTTCTTAACTCAAGCAACCTTCTTGAGTAACCATTATCCACCAACTCACGACCTTTGAGTTGTCAGCTCATTCGTTGTTCTACACCGATCAACAAACAACTATTAACAATTTGAACCTTCCTACTTGAATTTACTTCGAAGTCACACCTTAGTGAGTCAAATTACATCACTGCGCTGCGGCTAGGGTTCGTGGGATTGTCCCCCAAATTTTTTAAAAGCTCTTTTGTTCAGATCTGGGTCGTACCCGAAAAATATAATTTTTCAAAAATGACCCACCGACCCGTACTTATGAAGACAATGATCGACCGACCTGTTTTGAAAGGCTACACCACCGATCGACCCCCTGATTACCACCGATCGGTCCCCTTGAGCACCACCGACCACCCCCCTGGCTTGTTCCCCAGACAAGATTTCCGACCGATCGGTCGACTATACAGCCCCAATCCAACTCCAGTTTCGACCAAAACTTCTCCAAATGACAAATTCGATGAAACCGACTCATCTAATACATCCCATACAATAATAAGCATGTTATGAAACCATTAACATCATAAAAACGACAATTATCATCAAATTATGCAAAATTTACCAAAATCATGATAAATGAACATATGATCCAAATTGTGGATCTAACTTGCATAGATATATGAAATGGTATAAGAATTACCGGTTTAAACATGCTAAATTAGATTCTAGGGTGACTCATAAGAAAATGGACTTACCAAAGTGTAGATCTATAAGAAAAAACTAGAATTTGATAAAAAAACATGATCAAACACTCATGCACTTGATTGTATCCATTGTGAGAGATGCATATCACTCACCGATTCTCCGAATCAAGCTAAAATTAATGTATTAAGATTCCAAACAGCGAGCAACTCGAACCAAACCCTTGATCCGATGTATTCTCACTTCAAATGATGTTGATCTAGCCTCCAATGGTGTAGATCTTCGATTTCCTTCCTTAGATTTTGATTTTTTAATGGTGGAAAGGTGTTAGAGGAAAGAGGAACATAGGCCACCAAATGAGAGAATAGAGAAAATAAACCCTTTCCCATATCTCTCACCCCCTATTTATAGATTCCACCGGCCCACTAATGGGCCACTTCAAATAAGCCCATTAAGGCTCCCAAAACCTGAACAGCCAACTGAAAAACCTTAAAACAACGATTCCTCCCAAACCGCGAAGCCAAATCTTTAATGTAACCACTCTACGGAAAGACAGTCATCATTTCCTTTCCAATGGCACAGGTCTCACCACCTGATTCGACCTGAGTCAAAAGTTATCCCCTATACAAGACTGACAGGGGAAAAATGGTCACAAACAAAATTGGTGAAAATTACGGACATGTCTCACATCCCCAAAAGCAACATATTAAAATATGAGAATGATCCAACCCTTAGGGAATAAAATAAAAATATTTTACGATCCTACGATACGTAAAATGCGGTTGTTACAGGTTCCACTTGCCACGCATGGTCAGGAGAGGACTTCTCCACTACTTCCACTTCGACTCCGAGAATTGCTAGATGGACGCCACGTGTCAGTTCGACCCGAGCCATGATTTCACCTATAAATACATGTTTTCTTGGAAAATGAAGAGATCTTTTGGCATTCTCTCTTCTCGGCCTCCTCCTTTACAAATGCACAAGGACATTGCACATATCACAGCTGATTCCACCATTTAACACGAGGATTTCACATATAAATGATTTTCTTTCTCCTCTTTCTATTATAACACAAGGATATGTGTATAAATCATTTCTTTTCTCCACTTTATTACAATTAATGTACTGATTTTTGTAATCTGTCAGTACAAAACAAAAGATTATAAAGTGGACGTAGGCTTGGATTATGCTGATTCACTATAAATATACTGTGTGTCCCCTGTTAATTACTATTTTTTGCATTTTGTGATCTGCGTTTGTGAGGACTTCACACGACTTTTGGATGTTAGTACCAGTGTTTGGTTTAACAATTAACATTGATTCTATAAGCATATATTTATATACTCATCGTCTTGCTTCAAAAGCAAACATTTGCACTTAATTTATAGCTTTACTGATTAGTTGTATTTGTTTTACAGGTGATGACATGCAATCTACAGGCAAGCAAATAAAATGCATTAGACAGTACATTTGGTATAGATGTTTGTGATGTATAGTACTTTTAAACTAGTTAATGGAGCTATTTGCAACTCATTTGATGTAAGAATGTTGTGTATTCTTGGAAGATACATTATTGTTTTATTATAAAATTTATTATTTGAATTTGATAATTGTATGATTTTAAAATTATAGATCAAAATGAAATGTTATTAAATGTTATATTTCACATTTGGACATTGCTATGACTTGCATAAGCTAATTTTAATAGAAAAAACGGCTCGTTTTGTAATCTAGTTGTTGTTAAGCGCCGCAGCAGTTGGAAGTTTATTGTCGCAACGATATCGTTAAATTTAGGGATGCATCTGCGACAAATTTTATGTCGTAGAGTGCTAGGATCACGACGCTATCACTAGAATTTAGTGACGACATGACGATTATATTAGATAAACAAAAGGCGTCACTATTGCATTCGTAAAAGTTTAACGATGCCATAACGACAATCATTTCCTAGTAGACACCATACATCCCAATGGTGTTGCTAAGTTTTAGCAACCCCACAGTGACGTCCATCTTGTGACGTCTTAATGACGCCAAACGACTTAATGACCCCTGTTTTTCTGTCACGCATTTGGCGTCAGTATGACGCCACTAAAAAAATTAGCGACGTTAAATGCTCGATAAAAAATTGCAAATTTGTAGTAGTGTTTGTAATAGAAGGTTTTTCTTTCATGCAATTTCTACTAATATTAGCAGTTCCACTTACATTACCTTTTATGATTGTGAGTTTCAAAAAGAATAAGCTATTGTCAATATTTCTAATATTTCTAAAACTAGATTCCTAATTGAAATAAATTACAGTACTTTGAGATATATTATGAAAATTAAAGTATAAAATTTAAGCTTATAATTTGTTTACATTTATTTATATTACGTACAAAATTATTACCATGTACAATTAATGGCGAATATTTTATGTTGGGGATGCGGATTAAGGATCTTAAGGCAAACTAAACACCAGAGGGAGTGAATAGTATTTTATTGATTTTATTAATTTCTTGAAATCATTTTGGATTAAAATGAATGTTATGCAAATCACAAACATCAACAATCACAAAATCAAAGAAAGATGCATAAAGTAAAATAAAAAGCAGTAAAAGGAAAGTACACACCGGGATTTTATACTAGTTCGGAGTTATCTTACATCCATTCCCACACAATGTTGGGTTTTGCAGATTTCTTTTCAATATAATTTTCAAATTATAATCCTCGATTTCAGTGGATAGGAGGTCCACCACCACATGCTTCCGAGCACAGGGTGCCCTCTTGATTCACCAGGCTGTATGATTACCTAATTGATTTCCGGGCTACAATCACACCCAATCGATTTACAGGCTATGACCACACCTTTTCTCAGCATCAGTTTTGAAGTATTGACTCGATGGAACTTGGTCTTACGATCTTTGATTACAAACAGTATCAGTTTTGAAGTCTACACATTTCATTGATTTAAACAAATCAAATCTATCTACAACATAAAATATTCCAAATGTTCAAATATTGACTCATAATCAACATTTGTATTTCATTTTTAATAGAATCCAATTAATCTACCAGTACTGCTACTAATGCCATTAATTCACTTTAAAAACAATCTACATTAATTCATTTTCACCTTGACAAAAATCCCACATTGCATTATTACTTAAATTTTCATACTCATTTCCAAATACGATTTAAAACACAATTCTTATTTTATTTTATCAAGAAAATACAAGTTACACTTTCATATACAAGTGAACCAATTATCCGTTATCTTATTGACAAAGAATTACTATTTCAAATGGAAAATATGTTTCACACTTTAATATTTATTATTTATCAGTATTTAATATTTTCCGTATTCACTTTAATCATCGAAGCATAATTTACAGGCATAGATTGGAATAAATTTCTTATTATATCAAATATATTTAATTTATTCCAATGCGCACAATTCAAAAAAAAATTAAGTTCATTATTTTCATTTTTCAAAGTATAGAAAACACTCTAGCTATAATCTGTTTTGCCCAAGAAACCATAAACCCGAGTTGTAACAGATAAGTTTGTCAAGGGAAACCCGAGGCCGACAACGATGCCAAGGAAAAATCGAAGCCAAGCTCAGTGCAAGATCCAAGTTACTTGAAACCAAATTCAGAAGAAAGAAAAATTTCAAATCTAGAAAAAATAGATCTGAATAAAGAAGCACACGAATCAAATTAAAAGCAACGTGGATACTCGAAAACAACGCCAAAAGCTAAATAGGGGTAGAAAAGAAAAAAGCGTCAATGGACCGAATAAGGGTAAAGTAGAGTAAAGTGACAGGGAGGAAGAAACTATTTAGTCCCATTGATGAAGAGTTCAGTTAATTATTATTATCATTTAATATTAATTTTTAAGTTTAAATTATTTTTATTTAGTTAATTGATACTGTTATAAAATAATTATCATTGATTATCAGTTACTATCACTAATAATGACTACTATTCATTAATTGAATATTTATTTAATTTTGATTAGCACTTTATTAAGTAATAGTTAGTTAATTTTCAATTACTGATTAATTATTAATTACTATTATGATAAAATTACTTTATGTAAAGTGTTTGAGTTTATGCCCTAGAGGCAATCCATTTGATGTGATTAATAATAGGGTTGATGTTATTATTTTATTTTATATAAATTATTCTATTACGTTATATTACTGCGTAATATAAATATTAACATAATAGAAGTCCTCAGAATAATAATGCAGAATTATATAGTTGCAAGTAAGTGACTTGAACATGAGATTATATGATATATTAAGTATTATAATTGTTAAATGTCCCTAGTCAAGTTTTATTGTTTATATATAGGACAACAACAAAGTATTAAGACCAGTATGTTTATTGACTGGTGATCACATCTTATTGATCATTAATATACGTGATATTAATCTCAATACATAAATACACATTGGAGAATAGCGTATTGGACTGACCCAACATGAGAAAACTGCATGAAATATAATTAAGTATCATAAGTTATTCTCATAGTGACAATGATGTAATGGTCCTTAGACCTGAAATCATTGTAATTTTTTTCAAGGATATTTGTGTTTTGATATCATCAAAAGTTACTTTTAACCGAGTAGACGATAAAGGTCATTATTTGTTATTTCTCGAATAAAATGAGTATTATGAATGATCTAGATGGAATTTAACCCTACGATATAAGTAGAGATATCCATGGGCCTCTTAATTGAGTGAGACTACGAAATGCATGGCCATGCTCAAATATTGATTTGTTTTAAATAGTCTACTCATCGATCAAGATAAAAGGATTAAATTATAAAGGGGATGATACGTTCCATGCCTCGAGTTTAATCTTGGATATATTTGTTAAAAGGATTATATTACATTGAAACACTGGTCATAAAAGAAGGTTGTATCGAATCGTCAATATTATTTTAACTCGGGTAGCAGTGACGTATCACTAGATGTCAATCAATATTTATGATTTTAAATACAATTTAAAATCATTGCCAACGTTGTAATAACCTATAGGATCAGACAATAGAACATTTGAAAAGCAATAACCGTTCTTAACAAATAAAATATTAAATGTTGATTTTATTTGTTTGAAATGGTAAAACCATGGTCTAAATTTTATCCCCTTTTTATTTTGTTTCTTTTATACACGTATAAAAGGTAGGTGCCGACCTATTTTTATTTTGTATTTATCAGATAGAAATAGATACATGAAACAAAATAAGATTAGGGAAAAATTGAAATCCATGGCGGCGACTAATGACACAACCTTTGATTTTGATTTCGTTTTGATGAGATCGAACACTCGTTCATGGATACCGATAGAGGCTAGCGATTTGTTGTGCTAAACACATTGATTCAACCCAGATTTGTCTTCGAATTCAAAAGCTCGAAAACCCTAGGTACGATTTTGTCTCGATCTATTATTTTTGTATTAGATCCTATTTAGGGTTTAATTATTCTGCTGCAAAATCTATTTGAAAACCCTAAATGTTACTTTCAACGGTATCAGAGCTTAGGGTTTACGAAAATAACTAATTGAGTTTATTTGGTAATTTTTCTAGCGTGAATCATTTGATTAATGAATCTGGGTTGATGTTTATAACCATGAATTTGAACCTATACCTAGTATTGCTGAAGATTGCTTAATGGTATTGATGTTTTGCTTGTTCGTTGGATGTCCAAATTTGAGTTTAAGCATTAGTGAATGTTATGTAATTGGTTATTTTATCTAAGTTATGGTAATGACCATAATAATGGAATTTCAATATTTTGTTTGATGACGTATTACGAACACTGATACGTTTTTGATAAAAGATTAAAAAAACATAGTTTTGTTCTGATGTAAATTGTTTCATCTAGAATAATATTTTATGTTTGATTTAAATTCTAAAAACAATTTAAGAATTGATATTGGATTTCAATTCTAAAGCTAATTCCTATGCTATTAATCCTATAAAATTGGATTGATTATATTGATAAGAATGGAATTTTGGGTTTGTTTTTCAAATTGAATCTTTTATTATTAAATATCATAAATATATCTCTGGTTCTATTTAAACTGTTATATAGATATTTGGGATTTAAACATCCATGTTGATTAAATCTGTTAATACATATCTAAATTACATTTGAGTCTTGTTTTATAAGCCATGTCAATATGTGAATCAATTTTGTTTTATTACTGAAGTTTATGTTGATAAATTGAGTTTTTTAAAGCCACTTACATCGTGAAAAGTTTTAATGTTAATATGTAACAATTCAGATTAATATGGGAATTCAAATAGATTTCAAAGATGTTGTTGAATTCCCCTAAATATCCTCTTTTATATATTATTGATACAGATCAATTTGTGTTTTCATTTCGATGATGTTAATGTAAAACAAATTGACTCATAACTCCTTACAATTTTTTTAAATAGAACTGTGTATGTTATGCAAGTTTAAGAAACTTTGGATTTAAGCTCCATATTTCATATTATATTGGTTCAGTATTGATAAAACTATTAGGAGTTGGAAACACATAAATCAGATTATGATATGCAGATTTTTACCATTGCAATTTTATTTTGGTTAATCATTGTCACATAAATGAATTTCAAATCATTTTGAAAATTATTTGGGTTTACGCTTGCATTTCTAAGCCTAGCTTCTCTCTTGTGTACAATAGCAAAAATATTGGGTTTTTCAGGAGCAAACAGGGTATACATCAGGGCGATCTGATCTCTGCCTATATTTTTATAATTGTCATGGAATTGTTGACTTCGTTGTTTAAGAAAAAATTTGATCAAGGCTTAATTCAATAACATCCTAAATGCAAGCATAATTCTATCTCTACTCTATTATTTGCGGATGACGTTATGGTTTTCTGTCGACCAGCTGATTCCTCCTTAATTGCTATTATTGACACCCTCAATTGTTTTCACAACATGACTGGTCTTAAGCTAAATATTAATAAATCGCATGTTTTGCTTGCTGGTATTGATGATGTTCATGCTACCAAACTGCTATCTCTCCTTGATATTCAACCATTAGAGAAGAACACAATTTGTTTAGGTCTGCCGATGTGCACTTCTAGAATCACGAAGGCTAATTGCATGGAACTCTATAATAAATTAACTGCTTCTTTAAGCAACTGGGCAAATAGATTTCTTAGCCAAGATGGACGCCTATCTCTTGTGCAAAGTATTGGTTTCTCGTTACTGGTATACTGGGCTAGGGCCTTCATTCTTCCGAAAAAAATTACTATCTTTAATTAGCTCTGCATTGCTACGTTCCCCATGGACGGGTAGTGTGCATGGTAGGAAATCGATACCTTATGCTTTTGTTAAGATGCTTCTGCCAAAGAGTAAAGGTGGTCTTTGTCTTTTTTCCCTGCAACACCGGAATGTGGCGGCAATAAGCACTCATTTTAATAATTTCATTGTTAGCTAGCTTTTGGACCAAGCCACCAAGACTCACAAGCAAGTCCAATATGAAGTCTCACTCGTAAGAGCCATATAAGCCCGATCGTGATCACCCTGTCGACCTTGGCTCATGCCACTACTATCGAGGCTCACTCATGATAATACTGCACGACCCATGCCATCACCACGTGACCCGACCTCAAGTCAAAGAATAAAGGCCACGACCTGGTCCTTCACAATCCGTATCTCCAGGATCTGGTAACACCTGTCCATAACCGTCATATTGACCATTTCCTCACCTATTCACGATCCAGTCCGAGATCCTCGGGATTTGTGCCACATATGACCACGATCCGCCTGCAAATGTCACCTATAAATAGCTCAGTGCTTGGCATTTTTCAGGATCTTTTGGCAATTCTCAGTGTTGTTTTCACCATTATTGTCCTGTCACTACTCTTGATCAGAATTACTTCGAAATTACTAAGAGAATCATAATTGTAAGAGTGAGATTGAGTGAAATATTTGATTGTACTAGCATTCAGCGTATAATCAAAGACATATAAAGTGGACGTAGGCTCGTTAACGCCGAAACACTATAAACTTTGTGTGTTTTTCTTCTTTTTCTTCTTTTTCTATATATAATCCTCTATAAATCTGAGCAATTAGGGTGTTAGAGCCAAATTTTGGTCTAACATTTTGGTGCTTTCACTGAGAAAGGAGTCTCAGTACATTGGATTGTTGCTCTATTGTTTGGATATTCGAGTCTGAAGAAAACAGTCCAAAACCCCACTGTTTCGATTTTCAAAGAGTTCAGCAAAGCCCAGATATCATGGCTAGAAAGAAGTCTAAGGAAGTACGAGTTTCGCAAGCGAACGAAGCCACAAACGAAGCCATTGAAGAAAGTGTGCACGAGCAGGCCGAGGAAGAGCCGTCGGTTCGTGATGGCGTGGGGGCGACCCGACCTAAGGGGGGCGTCACGACCCGCCTCCAGAACACTTCCACGAGCCGTCTAGATGGAGCCACCACGAGCCGTAGTCAGGGGGTTGCCACAAACCGTGCACCAGATGTTGTCACGAACTGCACCACTCAGAGGACGTCAACTCGACCTGGAAAGGAAGTTATGGTTCGTTCTTCTCGTGCTGGCCCTTCCGTTCGACCTAGCTCAGGATCTCTACGTATAAGAGAGAATGTTGATGATCAGTTCAACCCTGCTGCCCCAACTACTGAAGGAGATCTCTCTCGTATCCTTGAAATGTTGGATAGGACAAATGATGAATTAGCCACTCAAAGGCAAGAGAGCTCCGTACTACGACAGAATCTGACTGCTATGGATAAGCATATTGATGATCTTCTAAGGCAAAGGATACCTCCGCCAGCTCGACCTCTTACCCCAAAATACTCCTCTTCGTCAGGAGAATCTCCAAGACCTCCTCGCCGACCATTGGAAAGAGCTGAGAATATAGAACAACTTCGATTCAGATCACTCCCTTCTCGGGAGGAAGCTGCACTCAACCTAGGGCCTATCGATCGTAGTTTAAATAATCCTGCAGCACGTCCTAGAACACAAGTTGTCGATGATCCTGCAAAAAATTGACCACCGCAGCCCTTTCGCCGCATGATTGACCATGGTAATAGGGGGAAAGGAAGTTTCGCTCAGGCTCCAGACTTCGTGGCATCCCGTCGAAGGAACGATGGAGGGTCCCGCAGGGCAAGGAGTGCCGACCCGGAATCTACAGTAACTCATGCTGAGGTTGAAGCAATGATTAGGAAGATCATGGTGGATAGCCGTGGGCAGAGAAATGAAGATTGGAGTATAGGGCGTACTCATACGCCCTTTACCGATGACATATTGGAGGAAAGATTTCTGAGGCGCTTCAATATGCTAGCTATGAATTGTTATACCGGCAGGACAGATCCAGTCCAACAACTGATGAGATAATCATGGTCCATGAATGCCGCTGCAGCCTCCGACGCCGTGAAATATAAAGCATTCCCGATATTCCTAGAAGATGTGGCATTACTGTGGTTCACCTGCTTGCCCACACGGTCGGTATCTATTTTCAGGGAACTAAGTGAAAAATTTGTGAATCAGTTCCGGCTTCATGCTTAGAGGTCTAAAAATGTTATGGAGTTATCCCTCATTAAACAGCGTCCCGACGAGACTCTGAGATCGTAACTAGATCGTTTCAACCTAGCCGTCACAGAATTCAAAGACCCTCACGAACAGACTGTTTTAATGGCCCTAATAGACGGGATGGACAAAGATACTGAATTTGGAAGGTACTTAGCTGGCAAGCCGCCGTTGACCAGAGAAATATTCTACGAAAAAGCCAATGTTCGCCTGCGTCAGGAGGAGATATATGCCAATCGAAAGAGGAAGGATACTGATAAAGAGGACATTCAGAGTAATGTGGCTATCAAGCAGACGGGAGATAGCTCAGGAAAGGTGGAGGTCAATGTTGGGAACAAGAATCAGGGAAATGGTCATCAGTCGGGGAATGGTAACAAAAGGAGAAACCGAGGAAACGACTCACAGAGGATATCTCGACCTAGGCCATTTGAGAACTTCACACCGTTAAATGACACGCTAGAGAACATATTTATGGATACCTATAACGTTCTCCAGTACATGAAGCCTCCCCTGAGGGATTCAACGGAGAAAGAGCGTGAACTGGAAAGTTCTGTCTCTTCCACCAAGTTTATGGTCACTCCACCAACGAATGTCGCCATTTGAGAGATGTGATTGAAAAGCTACTCCGAGAAGGAAAACTTGACGAGTATAAGGTGGCTCCGAAGGATAGGGGGCAAGCTGGGCAGGCCCCGAACCAAAACCAACCTGTTGCTAGACCTACCCCCCCAGCAGAAAGGAAAAAACATCGTAATCAATTCTATAGTTGGAGGGCTTCATCTGGCAGGACACAACTTTAGGGCAATGGAGCAGTATGTCAACGCAACCAAACGCATCCTGACGATACTGCTCCAGTCAAACAACTGAAAACAATGTCCGAAGACGTTATATTTCGCAGTAGGGAGAGTATTGGAGTCCATTATCCGACTTAAGACCCATTAGTGATTACGGTCACCATTGGTCCAGCTATAGTTCACAAAGTATTAGTAGATAACGGGAGCTCAGTTAACATCCTGTTTAAGAAGACATTTGATCAGATGAAACTTGAACCAAAGGATTTGAAGCCTTGCGAAGGATGGGTACGCGGCTTCAACGGAGCGTCAACTTCTCCAATAAGATATGTAGAACTGTCGGTCACCCTTGGAGAAGGAGAACGCTGGAGAGTGAGAATCCTCCCTTTTGTGGTTTTGGATATTGAGTCACCATACAGTGCCTTTTTGGGCCGATCGGCATTAGCAGAGTTCAGGGCCTGCATTGCTCCCTGGTGTTTGTTATTGAAATTCCCGACAGATGCTGGTGTCGGCATAATCAGAGGAGATCAAGTCGTCGTACGAGCATGTTACATAGCGAAACTAAAGTTGTTGCGTAACGGAAGATATGTAGAAACAAAGGGCGCCTCCTCCCCTCCTAGGGAGAAAACGTAATAGCAACTAAAGAAAATAACTCCGGAAGAGTCGCCCAGAGAACTGCCCGAGGACATAGATCCCAGAGAGGACGAAGAACCTAGGGGCATAATGGCGACTCCTAATGAAACGACTGTGGATGTACCAATCGATGATAGTGACCCAGAGAAGGTCCTGAAGATTGGATCCCAGTTGGACCCTCTTCGAGCCAGTGAATTAATGGATTTCCTAAAAGCCAACTTGGATGTATTCGCTTGGACCCATGCTGACATGTGTGGAATATCTCCTTCGATCATGAGTCATTCATTAAGCATCAATCCGAAGCATCCTCCTATCAAACAGAAAAGGCGAACGCATGGCCCAGAGAGGTCTGCTGCCTTGAAGGAAGAAGTCAAAAAGCTGAGAAGTAATGGGTTCATCAAAGACTCAACATATCCGGACTGGATTTCAAACCCGGTTTTGGTGAAGAAGGCCAATGGAAAGTGGCGCACATGCATTGACTTTTCAGACCTAAACAAAGCCTGCCCAAAGGATAGTTTTCCGTTACCTAGAATTGATCAGCTGGTAGATTCAATGGCGGGTCATGAGCTTCTTTCTTTTATGGATGCCTACTCGGGGTACAACCAAATCCCCATGCACCTCCCCGACCAAGAGCATACCAGCTTCGTGACGGATTTGGGATTATACTGCTATGTAGTGATTCCCTTCGGTTTGAAGAATGCCAGTGCTACATATCAACGATTGGTGAATAGAATGTTCTACAACCAAATCGAGAAGACAATGGAAGTATATGTTGGTGACATGCTAGTAAAGTCCAGACAATCATCTGACCACACTGCCAACTTAGCAGAAATGTTTGATATCCTCCGGAAATATGGAATGAAACTCAACCCTATGAAATGTTCATTTGGGGTAGCATCTGGGAAATTCCTGGGATTCATCGTCAGCTCGCTTGGAATTGAGATAAATCCAGATCAGATTGCGGCAATCAGAGAAATTCAGAAACCAAGACAATTCAAAGATGTGCAAAGCCTCACAGGAAAAGTAGCTGCTTTGAGTAGATTTATCTCGAAAGCCACGGACAAATGTATACCATTCTTCGAATTGATAAAGCGAGGAAAGCGCAATTTCGAATGGACCCCTGATTTTATTGAAGCATTCCAGAACCTATTGAATCGTCTGTAAAAACCTCCAATACTGTCTAAGCCAGTGGATCATGAGGATTTATATGTATACCTAGCAGTGTCATCCCATGCGATCAGCTCAGCCTTGGTGAGAGAAGAAGATAAGGTTCAAAGGCTGGTGTACTATGTGAGTAAGAAGTTGGCGGCAGCCGAGCGAAACTACCCATGAATAGAAAAGCTTGCGTATAGCTTACTAATCACCTCCCGGAAGCTTCGCCACTATTTTCAAGCTCATAATCACCGTGTACACTGACCAACCACTTAGGCAAGTTTTACAAAGACCAGAGGCCTCAGGAAGATTACTCAAATGGAACATTGAGTTGAGTCAGTTTGATTTGAATTTCCAGCCCCGACGATCAATAAGGGGGCAAGTGCTGGCAGATTTTATAGCGCAATTCACTATCCCAGAGGATGATGTTGTGAGTGAAGAAGCTGATTCTCCGAAACGACTTCTTGACCCCAATGCCTGGAAATTATATACTGATGGCGCCAAGAACAACAGACGATCTGGCGCTGGAGTTGTGCTTGTGACTCCGGAAGACCGATCAATATACTATGCTCTTAGATTGGAGTTTCATGCCACGAATATTGATTCTGAGTATGAAGCCCTGATCGCCGGGTTGAAACTTGCAAAGGAGTTGGAGATAACAAAGCTAGACATTTTTAATGAC
Source organism: Allium sativum (assembly GCA_030737875.1). Lineage (NCBI taxonomy): Eukaryota > Viridiplantae > Streptophyta > Magnoliopsida > Asparagales > Amaryllidaceae > Allium > Allium sativum. The sequence continues at coordinate 241,355,957 of CM060926.1, forward strand.
TCCAAGTTAGTTGTGAATCAGGTTAGTGAGAGATTTCAGGCCAAGAGCCCAAGACTGATATCCTATTTGAAAGGAGTAAGGAAACTGCTGGAAATCCTCGATCATTACAACATATCCCATATCCCTCGAGAGGAAAATAAAAAAGCATACATGTTGGCAAAGATGGCTAGTTCTGACTGTCCTAAAGATACTGAGCTAGTCCCAATTGAAATACTGCGCTCTCCAAGCGTCGATCAGATGGAAGTTGATCTCGTATTGGAATCAAACTAGAAAGGGAGTCATAGATGATGCACTTAAAGAATTTATGATGAATGGAACGCTTCCGACGAAGAAAAGTGAAAAGCGTGCAGTTATCCAGAAGGCTTCCAGATACGTATTGCAAGGCGAAGTGCTGTACAGACAAGGGTTCTCGATGCCTCTCCTCCGGTGCATCGCCCATGATGACATCAAGCGCGTAATAAAAGAAGTACACGAAGGTGAATGCGGTGATCACACTGGAGGACAAACGCTGGCAAAGAAGATACTGCGATATGGCTAGTACTGGCCTACCATAAACAAGGATGCAGCCAAGTATGCACGACGTTGTGACGCATGTCAGAAATTTTCCATGATCCCTAGGGCACTCCCTAGTCGGTTGAAGACGATGATGAGCCCATGGCCTTTCGCTGTGTGGGAAATTGACATTATTGGAAGTCTCCCCATAGCGAAAGGTGGAGAAAAGTTTGCCATTGTGGCCGTGGATTACTTCACGAAGTGGGTCGAAGCGGAGCCATTAACCGCGATCATGACCAAGCGAGTAATTAACTTCGTCATTAGAAATAACATATGTCGATTCAGGATCCCAAAGGTCGTTATAACAGATAACGGAACCCAATTTGATAGTGCAGAATTCAGAGACTTTTGCCAGAAGTATCAAATCGAGAAGAGGTATACCACTGTGGCACATCCGCAATCGAACGGACAGGTCGAAGCGGCAAATAAGGTGATTAAATCAATTCTGGAGAAAAGATTGAAGAGGGCCAAAGCCATGTGGGTCGACGAACTACCCTTGGCGCTATGGGCCTATAGAACAACCTACAAGTCGGCAACGGGCCACACACCTTTCTCCCTTGCTTTTGAAGCAGAAGCAGTCATCCCGGTTGAATTAAAAGTGCCCTCTCACAGAACCACATATTTTGACCCAATGACCAATAATAAGATGCTTCTTGAATCCTTGGATATGGTTGAAGAAAAGAGGGATGAAGCCGACCTCCGCGCCTTAAGGCACAAGCAATAGGTCGCTCGGTATTACAACAGAAAAGTCCAAGCCCGAACATTTGAACCCAGAAACTTGGTTCTGAAACGTGTCTTTCCACCCCCAGTGCATATGTGCCCAAAATGGGAAGGACCGTATTCCATTTTACTAAGGCTTGATAATGGAACTTTCAAGCTAGCGAACATGGATGGTGATGAAATCCCCAGAGTGTGGAACACCCAGCATCTGCGGCATTATCTGACATAAAAATTGTCAGTTTTATTCTTTTGTTTTTAGGACCATGTAAAAAGGCATGACTTGCCTAGAATAGTCTGGTTACTTGAGCAAAAGATTATAAAGTGGATGTAGGTCATGATTCGACCGAACCACTATAAAACATAGTGTGTCATTTACCTTTATTGCACCATAACTTATCTGCACTTGTATTTTGATTAACATGAATCATTACCATTTTGAGATTTGCTATAAACTATGCAACGATCTCGAAACAACTAGTTGCAAGTGCCTTCTATCAGACTGGAAGGTGAACAACAACTAAAGTCCCGAAGGTGCAACAAAGTAGATCACACTGTTATCCACACTCTAACTCTCAAGAACCGAGAGAGAGTATAAAGGACGCGAAGATGACGTCTGCAAGGCATGAAGGTGCACCATGATAAAAACCGCCTTGATAATATGCCTGCCCCGCTGAAGGATCAGCGAGTGGGTAAAGAACCGAGCTCGAACTCTAACCTGCTAATGGATCGGGAGAGTATAAAGGTGCTAAACACTTAGCGCCGCAAGAACTTTTACCCCGCTGAAGGATCGGGAGAGTATAAAGGCATAGTGACATACACCACCAAAAAATGGCTCCTATTCCGTCACACGACTGGAAACAGGAATGAAAAGTGGAGCCCGAACTCCTCATTCTGGGAATAGGGGGCAGCATACATATGACTATAATCAATCCTTAATAATCCCTGGCCAGGCATCGTGTCATGATTGATTAGGGGCATATACACACACACATTTGTGCAACACAGAAATTTTAAAATTGGTTCGATTTTAACTCAGTTATGCTCTAATCGTTTGTGACTAAGTGTGAAAAGTTAAACTTGCAGGTACGCAATGATGAAAAAGAAACAAATTTTCATTTAACAAATGCAAATTTACAGGACAAGGCAAAACGAAAGTGAGGGCCATTCTCACGATTACATTTCTTGGCCAGTGGAAAGCGTAAAAGCAAAATATGGACTAACAAATACATCCTACTTACGCTTGGGGGATGATTTTGACTTCTTCTCCTTCTTCTGTTTTTCAAACTCCTTCTTGTTAACTTCAGATTGGTCTCCCTTTTTCCTCTTCCTCTTATCAGTAGGAGGGTCCTGCGGGATATTAGAAGGCTGCGTTGCAAGCTGTGAAGTTATTGATCTGGAGGAGAACTTTATAACCAACCCAGCTTTGGGATCAACCTCTAAGATAGGGGCACATATAGAGGCACTTGTTCCTCCCTTTTTAAAGCCAACTGTTTCTCCTTCTCAGCCTGCATGTCAGCCAGGGTCTCCTAGTCATCATCCTTGGTCTCCCTTGTGATAGTAACCTCTTCTTCGTCATCTCCATGATCACCATCCATATCCTTCAAAGCATCGATGGTCTCAGCATCCTAGGGAACATCAGTGCCTGGTGCCAAAATGACCTTCTCAGTTGTTGTGCCCTCAGTCTGCTTTGGAATCTTAGGAACTCCAGCACCAGCACCTGATGGGACACTAAATTTTTCTTCCTTGTTTTTCTCCTCCGCATCCTTTTCGGCTGGTTTTCCATCTATATCATGAGAAGCAAATGTTATTAGTTCAGGAGAGAGTGTAGTCTTCTCACTTGACTGTTCCGCAAGACGACGACAAGTAACAATTGCTTTGACGAATTGTGGAGAGAATATGGAGATACCTTCAGTCGACTCATCACCCAGACCGGCAATATTAGCTCCAACAGCAGGAGGGGTTGGAGCCAAGGGAATCAACGGGTCATCAGGATTATATTCCTCAACTTCGGAGGTCTTGGGTTCCACCGCCGAGCTCGAGCCTTCGTCGATTTTATCCTTGCCCTTGAGCTTAATTCTCTCCTTCTCAATTTTTTCTTGAATCAGGCGTCTACCCTTCTCTAAAGCCTTAGGCTCTTCACCTTTGAGAAAGGTCTGCATAAGCTGGGTTTCATCAATCTCCTCAACTTTCAATCGCTGCCTCTCACCCTCAACGATCATATCCTATACATTGGCCAAAGTAACGTGATAATTCTAAATCCAAGAGATGTCTCGAGTCTTAATAACCTGACCAAAGAAGTCGAATAGCAGTTCATCGAAACTTTCTATCTCTTTTTCAGTTGCAGTAAGTTTTTCAGCAGTGTCGGAGGCCGATTTAAGAGCATTGTTGGCATTACTTTCAGCAAGAGCCGCTCGCTCTTCAGCATGAGCAAGTTGATCATTCAAAATTGCTTTCTCTTTTTCAACAAGAGTAAGGTTGTCTTTAAAGCTTGCTTTCACTTTCTCCCAAGCAGCCTTCTCAGTAGCAAAATGGTCATGTGACGTCTTTAAATCAGTATTGATCATTCTAAGGTCTTCTATTTCCTTTTTCAGAGCTACGCGCTCTTGGCTGTTTGAGTCGAGCTCAGTGCGGAAACGCTTCCTGGCGCTTTCTAGCTCCGATTTGTAATTTCCCGCATCCCGCTGAGCTAAAGCGAGTTGAGCTTGTGCATCCTCCAGTTCTCTTTCGATTTTACTCCTGGCCCTAGCCTCATTGTCAATCTTCACTCTGGTTCTGGCTGCTTCCATTTGTAGGTGATGGATGACAGCAGAAAGAGTGGTGGCATGCTTCTTCATCGCCCTATATTGTTTGGCCCCATGACTCGCCTGCCCTATGACCTCTACATCCCACTCCTTGGGAACCAGTTCAAGATCTGGAACAAACATCATCCTTTCGAAGAAAATGTCAGGAAACTGCTTCTGCAAACGCTCTAGCTTGACCTGATTCTCAGAGGTGTAGACGACATCCTGTGCAGTGGTAGTAACCAAATCGCGTTGACTAGAGGGGACAATACCTATTTTTTCCTTTTCTAAATCCTTGCTCGGATCTTTGTTTTTATCTTTCAGCCCGTGGTGTTTTTTGGAAGACTTGCTATGAGAGGGTGCACTTTTCGGAGGAGTTAAGTCTTTGGGAAGTTGCTTACCCCCCGACGGTGGCACCGGACGACCGTGGGGCTTCCCAAGGTCTTGCTTTGATGGAGAACGAGATCGTGTAGAATGACGTTGATAAGAGTTACAAGGTCGATGAACATCTCTCCCTCGACTGTCACTGCGAGCATGCTCAAGATCAAAAAGGAGCCTTGGTGTGCTTGCTCGGAGAGAACGATAAGAATAGGATTGTTTACGAGGCATTTTCCCTGCAAAGAAAATAAATGTGTGTTAGAATTATGAATACTGATGGTGTAGAAGTGTTGTGATAAGTGGTGCAGGTGACTTGTGCATCCCGTGTAATCCCCCCTAACAGACCAAGGCCCAGAGTCTGGCTCATTTGTGTGGTTTCTTTTTCCCAGACTGGAACATTCACTTCCTCGGAGATAGGAAAGAATGGTTCCCCTTCGAAGTCTTTTTGTGTGTAAATGTCGTATGGTAGAGGAATTTTGTTTAGTTCTCCGAATATTTGCTCCTCTATCAGTTCATCATTAGCAGGAGGCTCAGGTGGTGGTGAAGTCCTTGAGGGAGACTGCCCCTTAGAGACTGGGACTTCCTTTGGCTCATCAGCTCGGACCTCACCTCCTTTATATACATTTAAATCCTCATCATCCTGATTGATCAGTGGTGAAGGACTCTTGCGAAATTCGGTGGCCTTCGTGGCCCCTGAGGTCCCTTCTCCCTCGGCTGGGTGCACATATTTGTAAGGTTTGCCACCCACGCCAAGTCCGAATCTTACACTCAGAAGTTGGTGCTTGTGAAGATTCTCGTCGGTGATACACTTCTTGATTTTGAGGAAGTCTGATTTATTTTTGAGGAGGCAGGACAGTCGGTCTTCATACACCGAACCTTATGTTTTCGCAAAATTGTGATCTACACAAAAAAAAATGTTGGCGCTCTGACTATGTAATTGGGTCATGCATAGAGAGACTTAAGGTTTATTTGATTTTAACCTCTTTCTCGCACACCCGGCCTGGTGCTTTATATAAAAACAATCAGCTTTGGCGTCCCCTATGTTGTTGTGACCCTCCAATAAAACCTTCCTATTGGCCACTGATTCAAAGAAAGTGAAGTTTGGAGTCCCTGTGGAGCGGTGTTTGAAATGGTAATAGAATTTCAAATCCTTAAAAGTGAGCTCGGTCTGTAGAATTTCCGCATATGCAATATACAGGGTATACAAAGCTGCATAAGCGTTAGGATGGAGTTGCATGGGGGCAATGTGTAGTCGTCTTAAAAGATCAATTACAATTGGAGGAAAAGGAGGGATAACGCCTATCCAACACATGAGCCGGCTGACAGTCATGTACCCTTCTGGGGAAGAATATGGCCTATCCCCATCTTCTGGAGTTTTCACATCATCCCAAGAGATCCCATGTCTTAGACATATTTTCTTAAGTTTTACGTCATCCAATTGGGAGGCTAGACTATCACTGAGTTTCTCCCTCTCAACCTCCTCAATGCCTGGGATTTCATTAGGAGCTCGTTCATCCTCATCTTCAAGAGATGTACTTTCAGAAGTCGTTGATTCTATATTGGTATATGTTTCGTAATCGGAGTCGGAATTATCCCAATCTGAATCTGAGGAAAGCACATTGGGATCATAATGCTTTGATGGCTCTGGTTCTGTATCTTTCTCTGATATCTCAGTTGATCATCTATCAGACATCGCTGTGTTGGTGAGTAAATATAAGAAGATTAGAACACAGTTACCCGTTCCGCGTGTGTGCATGTGTGTACAGTACAAAGAAGAAGAACGTCAAGATAATCAAATAAGCGCGATATTGGTCATCATATGCCACTTAGTTATGTTGTTGTTCAGTCCAAAAAAATCCACCTCGAAGGCTCTAGCCTAACTGTCCATTGATATATAAGTATTACACTGTATTTGTTAGTCAACATGTGTATCGAATCGTTTGTCAAGCTGGCTCGAGAGACAGGGTTCGGCTCGTGACACAACATTGGTTCGTGAGGCAGGTCCCGGCTCATGGGATGGCATCGACTCGTGGAAAGGCCTCGAATCATGGGACACTCTAGATCGTGACCCATTCTGATTTACCTGAACGGATCGTGAAAGACCCCCCACGATCCACTTTACTTCTTGTTGCCACAAACCGATGCTCTTCTATTCCTGCGACTCGGTCCGCTTCACCACGAACCGAACCACACCCCCACTCACGAATCGACCTGTGAAAGCCCATCTTCTCCCTTGTCGTTCCTCTCTCCCACCTGTGAACCCGTGGCCTCCACGAACCAAATCTTTCTTCCTCGTCTGCATCATCGGGACTCAACCCCCACCCTTCACCGCCAGGGAGATGGCGCTCGAAGTCAACAACAAACCCACCAGAATCAAAGAAAACGCAAGGGGAGACGGCACTCGAAGCAGCGCGGAATTCGGAGAAGTAGAAATAGCGAATAAAGAGTAGAGAAACCGACATGGAGTTACTACCTCTTGTGATTAAATTTTAAAGTTATGGAGTTTCAGTAAGAACCTCGAATTAGGGTTTCGTAGTGAAGATGGAAAAACTACAGCAGTAAAAAGAAAGGAGAAAGGGAGAATGAAGGGTTATCATATATAGTCAATTTAAGGGCTTTTCACCTTCTCTTTTTTGTCATCTTATGATCCGTGAAGACCTACAGACCACGAATAAAAGCCTATGATGGCTCTGGTGCAACCTATTCTGCCAAAGATGATGGACCGTGGGCACTAAGGAAAGCCCATCAAGACCCACACGGGTCCTATTCACCCTTAATATCGCGATGTTGACCCGAATTTATAAACCGAGCAGTCCTCTAGCAACTTGAACTCAAGCATAATCATTAGATTGCAGATATTGAAATATTAGTTTAAAGCGTACCAGGCAGTTTGATTGCTATATGTTCTGAAGATAATGAAGACGAAAATCCGCCGATGAATAAAGAAATGACCGAAAATTTAATCTGATATTTATACACCACAAAGGACGTTACCGTTCAAAGCAGTGCAACGCTACAAAAGGATGTAACTGACAATCTACATCGCTTCATGAAAGAATAGTTCAGCAGTTTCGAAGCATGTTCCATCTCTTATAAAACATACTTCGAGGGGGAAAAATGTTGGCTAGCATTTGGACCAAGCCACAAAGACTCAGAAGCAAGTCCAAAATGAAGTCTCACTTGTAAGAGCCATATAAGCCCGATCGTGATCACCCTGTCGCCCTTGGCTCGAGCCACTACTATCGAGACTCACTCGTGATAATACTCCACGACCCGTGCCATCACCACGCGACCCGACCTCAAGTCAAAGAATAAAGGCCACGACCTGGTCCATCACAATCCGTATCTCCAGGATCTGGTAACACCTGTCCATAACTGTCATATTGATCATTTCCTCACCTACTCACGTTCCAGTCCGAGATCCTCGGGATTTGTGCCATGTATGACCACGATCCGCCTGCAAATGTCACCTATAAATAGCTCAGTGCTTGGCATTTTCAGGATCTTTTGGCAGTTCTCAGTATTGTTTTCACCATTATTATCCTGTCACTACTCCTGATCAGAATTACTTCGAAATTACTGAGAGAATCATAATTGTAAGAGTGAGATTGAGTGAAATATTTGATTGTACTAGCATTCAGCATATAATCAAAGACATGTAAAGTGGACGTAGGCTCGTTAATGCCGAACCACTATAAACTTTGTGTGTTTTTCTGCTTTTTCTTCATTTTCTAGATATAATCCTCTACAAATCTGAACAATTAGGTTGTTAGAGCCAAATTTTGGTCTAACATTCATCAATTGCAAAGACACACTTTGGGTGAAATGGTGTTGGTATTTCAATGTTAGAAATCGTAAATTCTGGTTTACAGATGCACCCCCATCTTATAGCTTGGTGTGGAGATGTTTATTAGCCTCACGTCAGAAGTTCTTGCCTTTCATTAAATATAACATTTCACCAAGTAGTTGTGTGTCCTTCTAGGATGATCCTAGGATGGCGAAAGGGGTTATTCTTTCTTTTGTTTTGGGTTTTGAGTGTATTACTCAATCTGGTATTAATAGGAGTGCTGCTAATTCTAGGTACCTCGAGAACGGTAAAATTGTTCTACCTTTTTCTCCAATTTTCATATGAGAACTTTTTTTAATATTCTGCTTTAAAGCATCTCTTACTCAACTGCTGACAAGTTAGCATGGAATGGCTCTCCCCACATCATAAAGCATGTCTACCTACTGTTGTTGGATTACTGCACTTTGCCTACGTGCGAGTGGTATAAAATTGTTTGGAGCAAGACTGCGATACCTAAAGAGAATTTGATGATCTGGAAGGCTATACACAATGCTTTACCAACGAAGACTAGGCTCTGCCAAATGGGGATGAGTGTTGATACTACTTGTTTGCTTTGTGATTCTAGTGAGGAAACAATTGCGCACTTATACTTTGAATGCAACTACTCTTATGTGTTATGGAACAAGATGCTGACTTTGTTTGGGCATAATGATCGGCTGGTTATATCTGAAGAATAATGGTTTTTCATTCGCTTGTCTTCTAGTTGGAGGAATCAGGAGCACACCCTTTTCATTATTTGCCTCAGAAAACTTATTAGAATGATTTGGGTGGAAACAAACATGAGTGCTTTTGAGTCGAAGAGAAAGTGTTTTGATGAACTATGGGCTATGCTGAAGCTGCAAATTCGTAGGGATTTATCCACATCCATATTTCATTTTAACAGTGACTTTCTGACTTTTTGGTTCCATTTGTTGTTATAACTTTGTTTCCTTGTTTGTGCGTGTGTTTGTTTTCCTTTTGTGTGTGCTGTACTTGGCATATCCTTTACGCTTGGTGCTCTTGTATGTTTGTTTCTCTATTTTTAATAAACGTGGTAGGGGTCAACTTAACCCTGCATGCCTTGCAAAAAAAAAATTAGCTGACTTTCTCAATTATGTTTAGTTATAAATATATGTTATACAAATGACTGTATGATATATGTGTTAATACTCTGCTAATAGCTCTATTACACATATATATGATATATTGTGTGATTTAGTATATCTGACTTACACATACATACGTACGTACTTACATACGCACGTACATACATACATACATACATATATATAGAGGGAGAGAAATATCCTCTTATGAATTGACCTTATATATTGATATTTGTATAGTGCAAATATGATTTGCAGATTATACACACTCCACCTGTACGAATTTTAAAATAAATTATATATATATTTATGTATGTATGTATGTATGTATGTATGTATATACTAACACATCTATGATTCATTATGATTTGAAAGCCACAACAATTTTGAATCATTGGTTATTTAAAGTATTGTTTATATATTACAATATCAAGATATTGCACGGAAATTTTATAGTTGCATATACAATAATGTATATATGTATATAGATGTTGGTATTTGTAAAGATATAAATGATGGAAATATGTTTTTGCATGTTAACTATCTAATTAGTGAAATATACACTGCATATTTAAATTTGATTAGTATTGATATATATATATATATATATATATATATATATATATATACTGTATTATATAATTGACTGCACTTGTATGCAGCTACATGTGAACGGATGAATAGTCATCAATTGTGAAGTCAAAATTCAGATGATAGTAAAAACACACACACACACACACATATATATATATATCTATATATTTGCAACACAAATCATTGATTAACATTCTATGAATGTTTGGTATTATCCCTGCATTGCTCTTCTATATCAGACTATAAAAATTTGTATTGTTTGTTGATTGGGATTACACCTATTTATATGTTCACACACATTTATAATGAGTTACTTGAATGTCAAGTTTCTTTAATAGTTAAACCATATAAGTTTGGCCTTTTTATTCACTATTGTATGATGTTTTTGATCATTTATGTAAATTTCAACACAGTAAAACCAGTCTGTATAATCAAATTTGTATAGTATGTGTAGACACATTGTACCTAAAATGATAGCTTAAATTTGTTCTAGTAGAATTATCTGCTAATATGTTATTACTTACAAGTTACAGACATGTATTTACATATGGTTGTGATCAAAATGGATTTTACAGTCAACACACCTACTAATTTTGATCCTTAGATGATTGGTCATCATATCATAGCAATAATGTCCCTTTTGTCATTTGATTTAATTATTAACAAGCACACTGGGTTATATATTAGGATATAAGTCAAAACCAGCAATATACTTTTGATGTACTGTTATAGTATATATATGTATGTATTCATGTTGATGAATATATATAAATTGTACTATTAATATTCATGTGTTGTCAATATATGTTTATATATATATATATATATATATATATATATATATATACGCACACACATACACATATTCATATGTTACAAATATGAATTATTATTTACAGTTAATCAACACACACACACACACGTATTCATATGTTACAAATATGAAATATTATTTACAGCAGATTAACTTTATGTTCAATCAAATATTAATTGTATTGTGATGCAAAATTGATATTGGAATCAATTCAAAATTTATTACACACACACACACACACATATATATATATATATATATATGAATGTTTGATTCATATAGCATGAGGTAGTGCTTGACCAAATATATACATTTGATGTATATATGTATAAATTTACAATATATATAGATGTGCTTAAGAAACTATTTCAGGTACATATGTATGTGCCAATCAGCTTATTATGTACATTTGATGCATAAAAGTCACCATATATACACATTCATTTGATGTATTTATAATACTGCATATGTATATAATATGCATTTGATGTATATGAATAATACTGACCTTGTAAATTAAAATTGTTTTAACATTGCAGCCGATACGATTGCTGAAACTGTTTCAGTGAGTGGGTAACTCATTCAAGGTTGGAAATAACAACTATTGCAAGTTTTGATGTAAAAATATACATATAATTTTGTATATGAATCTGTGTATATATGTATTGAAATTGCTGTGTATGGGCATAATTTATATATGTGTATAATTTGTTATACATGTTAATGTATACATTTGATGGACACAAACAATGCAAATTATTTTGTAGTATAGGAATAAATATAAATATGAGTTTATGACATGTAATTGCTTGGAATTGTGCCGGATCTTGAAAGCATAAGTTTAAATTGAAATCTGGAACATGCCTATAGATATATATTTTGGTAATTATATTCTGTGTATAGTGTTATAATTCGATATGTTAAATTAGTTGGCTGTACGAATGAAACCTCCGAACTGTTTAAATGTTTGCTTTGAAATGAAATTGAGTTCTAATATAACACTTGCCTGAGTTTAAAAAGTTCGGGTTTAGGGGCTGATCTATTATGGTAATATAAATGGGCCTCGAATTATAACATGTGTATTATAACATGGGCCAGTCTATTGTCATTGTATTTTGCTTAATTATAACAAGTTTCTTTTGCAAATACATTGTACTGTATTGTCCAGATGACCTTTTAAACATTTGCAAAAAGCGTGTATCATTACGAGGCCAGTTTAATTTTTCTAGTAATATATATGTATACACACACACACAAATTTGTGGCTTGAATATATATATATATATATATATATATATATATATATTATGATCTGATATGATCAGAAACAAAATGTGTGTTGTTTTCATTTTTGAAATGTAACAACACATATTTGTTAATATTATTATTGCATTCATATGCGATTACTTTTACCAAAAAAAATAGATGTCAAGATATGTAAATAAAACTAAAATGACTTGCCTTATCAAGTTTTATTCCTTCTAGCAAATTTTGTTATATTAAGTCAAGGTGATGTCTTCTAATTAATACACTCATCAATGCCAGAATCACTAGATGTAGGTAATGCCAAAGCATTGTTTATCATTTTATTTTGGTTATACACGATAGAGTAATTGTGATACTCTACTGTATTATTGGGTCTTACGTAATTAGGCTGCATAATAGGACTATGGCCTTAGAGACAAAGAGCTTGAAATATTTAATATTTAAATGAACAAAATTGTTCCTCATGCGATCCAAGAGTTATATAAGGGATTTAATTGACCTAAGATGTCTACCTAAAAGTTTGTGTTTTGGGGATTAGCCAAAGCTAAGTCAAGGCATGATTAGACATGGATTTTGTACCACCATATATATATATATATATATATATATATATATATATATATATATATATATATATATATATATATAGACACGCACGCACACACATACACACACACACACACACATATATATATATATATATATATGTAGGGATGTTAATTTGAGTGGGAGCATATTTTGGTTTAAATTATACATCTATATTAATGTAAATTTTGATCGTTAAATTTTGTGCTTACAAAATTAGTTATTATTTATTAACTACTGTAGATATTAAATAACAACAACTCCGATAATTTAAAATTTATCCTTAAGAAGGATAAATTGAATTAAATCAAATTTCTTGACTAACATCGAAATTTGACAATTTTCCTCAAACAAATTAAAATGTAATTGTTTTAGAAATATAGAAGATCTAAAATGAAAAATGAATGTATGACTTCAACCGAGTAAGATATAAACGTTATAACAATTTACTTATGCATCTCTAGTATTAGATACTGGATATGAACCACATATATGTATGTGAATTTGCAGGAATTGCAGAACGAGCAGAAATATGACATAAGGACAAGTGGACTTACGATTTAAAATGAAGCAAATGTTGCTGCATTATTCATAGGAAGCTACTTCTTATCCTAAAACATTGGCTTAATTGAAGACTTAAAATATTATTGTTATAAAATTCCATTTAAAATAAATGTTATTCTGTATCTTGTTTAGACAAGTTTGAATTTCATCTATAATAAAAGAACAATTGTAATTCATTTTATTTAAATGAAATATCTTATGGAATTTTGCAAATAGTTAATGATCTTTATAAATCATTAACTATGATGTGCTTGACATAAATACTGAGTGGATTAAATTTAATGACTTAAACCCATCTTACCTTTGGCATTGTCGGTTAGCCCCAAGATTTTAAATCTCGGATATCGGTCGCGTTTCGTCTTGGGGATTTTATAGACCCGGTCTCGTATCAGGGGAGATCTCGGACAAGATAAGTCTAACTTGGGAGTTCGTCTCGGATTCTCATCTCGGGTCTGAAAGTTCATATTGGAACAATCTCGGGGTACATGATATGTTAAAAATGATATTTTAACAAAATGATTTTTATGAATGCTATCAAAAACATAGTAACTTAAACTTAAAATGCATAATAACTTTATTATTCTTTATTTTGCGAAAGATCATTCATACTCTAAATCGTAATATGCTTAAAACAAGAATATTATTAGACAAAAAACATTAAAAGGATCCAAAGCATTAAAAAATTCATCTTAAATAGACCATAAAATACATGATTTCATAAGTAACATGTATGTAAAAAGAGAAATATGAAAATCGTAAGCATTGTAAAACATATACGAACATACAATATAGTCATTTAACATGCAAAATGTAAAATAACAAAAGATTGATATGGCTCGATTTGAGTTTTTTTAATTATAGTTCTAGTTCAGGCACAAATTTAAATTTTAACAAAAAAAACTAAGATCTCGGACGATATTCCAATATTTCGTCTCGGTCGATATATCGTTCGATATTGCAATATCTCGGGCAATATATTAGAATGGAGATTTAGAGTGATATTTGTTGTTTCGTTTCGGAAGGAGCCCAAAACGAGATCTCGGAGGAGAACTCGGGTGATATTTGCAAGATTTGAAACAGTGGTTAGCCCATATAAAGAAAAACATATCAAAACTCCATAATGATGGAATTTTTGAATCATTTGATTTCGAATCATATAAAGAATGCAAATCTTGTTTATTATGCAAAATAACTGAATCACATTTCATTTGACACAGTGATTGGGCTAGTAAGTATAGGGTCTCATACATAATGATGTATATGGAGCAATGAATACATAAGCTAGAGGTAGGTTTTATTATTTCATTACATTTACTGATGATGTCAGTAGATATAAATGTGTGTATCTTATGAAAATGGATCAGAATCCTTTGGAAAGTTCAAAGAATTCAAGAATGAAGTTCAAAAACAATTTTGAAAGAACAAAAAGTGTAACAACCCGTATTTTGAATAACATGTTATTATGTAAATCAAGGCAGAATTAAATGTTAAAATCTGAATCAAGGGAAACGGGCTGTGCCATTGCGTTCGTCTCGGAAAAATACGTGAAATAGAGTCCGAGTTTTCGAAAATCGGAGTCCGTATGACCCAGTTATGGCCCGTCGAAGTTTTTAGAAAATCTAGAGTTTAAAAACAGTTCGAAAATCAAATCTGGAGCCAAACAGACTGGGCGGGAATATTTCCCGCCCAGCCCCAAGTCGACTGGGGAGTCGACTTGCCCCAGCTGGTGTCGACTGCCCAGTCGACACCCCTGTCGACCTGTGTGGTCGGGCCAGTTTGGCCTGGTGCACCTGTTTTGGCTCCTGGGTCTTGTTTTGTTGGCTTGTGACGTGATTTGATGGCTCAGATCTGAATTAGGGTTAATCCTATGGCCTAAACTAACCTAAACTTCTATATAAGCACCCTAAACCTTACCCTAAATCACCACAAATCAATCCTACAACTAGGTTATGCCAAAATGCTCCTTGATCATGGCCTCCATCTTCATAACATGGCCTCCATCTTCTTGCTCATGAGAGCTTGAGTGTTCTAAGCTAGTTCTAAAGTAAAAGAGCCATCTTTCTTCATCAAAGCAAGGATCTTCTACTTATTTCTCAAGGGTTTTGCTTATCATTTGGATATCTCTAGTGTTGCTACCAAGTCTCTATCTTGTTTTAATTGTGTTCTAGTCTCATTACCACGCTTTGTCAGCCCTATTCTACTCTTAGATTTAAACTATGAACTTAATATGACATGTAGTGACTTGAAATTGGGCTTAAGTGTAATGTTTACCTTAGATCTATCACTTTATGCATAGATCTATTCATGACTCTTTTGATCTATGATTATGGGACTTTCACCTTGACTTTTTGGGTAGAAAGTTATGATCTTTATTTGGGAATGTTGCATAATGCAACATAGAAACCCTCATGACCTTGATGTTAACTTGCCATGATGCGACCTATATGCTAATCACAAGTTTATCACCCTATTTGCTAAGTTTAATGCCATACATGTGTAGATTGGAGTTGGAACTAAGTGCAATATTTGCCTTGAACCTATCATTGTATGCATAGATCTATTCATGTCTCTCTTGATCTATGATTGTGGATCTACCATGAACCTAGTACCGTTCATGTTGACTTTTGGGAAAAATGCTATGAAATGGATTATGGCTTATGCATGTTAAAAAACCTTAATTCCTCATGTCCCTTAACATGCATATGATAACGTTGAACCTATTTGCTATGCACAAGTTAGGATTGTCATCCTTTATACTATTGTCATGTTTGAGGCCAAATCACCTTTATGCCATCATACATGTTTCGAGGCCAATATGCTATAAGCAAGTTATGATGAACACCTTTGCCTCAAATATCACCATGTTTAAACTTGTGATAGACTTTGCCACCTTATGCCCACCTTGTCATATTGTTATGTTCCCTCTTTGATCTATTTGTATTGATGCGAGTTTACGTGCGATGAGAATACGCTATGGGTAGTTAGGCAAACTTAAATGACATGAAACATGACTTGAAAATATGACATGTGATTATGCTTGAAAACATGAACGTGGACATGACATGTAGAAAACATGAAAGTGGCCAACTCGAGGTTGGGTTGAGTTTGTAGCATAAATCTACCCGGAACCGATCGGGTTAATTAGTGGCTACAAACAATAGGACCCAATGTGAGTAGTTGGTCATATCGCACTTAAAACCCGAGGTTAGACTAGGTTGTGGTGTAAAGCTACCCAGACCCGCCCGGCTTAACTAGTAACCACAACAAAGTCTAATATGAGAGGTTGGGGTGCATTAAGTTAATTAATGCCACATGGTAGGGTTAAGTCATGGACCACTTGAATACTTAACCAATTGAACACGATGGATTGTTGGGGTTAAGTCATGAACCACTTGGGTATACTTAAACAACTTGATACATGGTTTGGATAGGGTTAACCACACTTAACCCATTAGAAACCCTAGTTTGCGGGGCCCTTTTCAGCAGTAACCCACCAGGGAGTATCGGGTTACCCTAGGGACTAGGCTAGGGGTGGGGCACGATTACTGGGCTGATTGTAAGTGACCAAAAAGGGACGGCTAGGTAGGTGCGCCATTGTAGATTCCGGCGGACTATGGTCGTGCACATAGTCCGGGGATGAAAGACAGACATGGGCACCAGTAGGCTTGGACTGTGCGTGCTTGTTTTGTGTTAGTGGTTGGCACCCTAGGGTGGACCTTGCACAGTCGACTACATCTGGCGGTTGGGCCGTATGACACCGACACTTGACGAGTTAGGCTTATAGGGAGCAGATCGACTAGACCGTGTAGTTGGACCTTGATTTAGGTCATCTTATGATGTTGGGCCAATTTTGGGCCAAGGGATCATTTCTTGTTTATACTTGACATGGATTAGAATACTAGTACACTTGGTGCAACTTAACCTTGTATATGTGATGCCACACTTGATCTATCTTGTTAACTTTTCACCATCCCAGTTATCATCCTATGTTTCACCTCTGTTTTACATGTCCAGTTAACTTTATTAGTTTTTATACTAATAGTAGGTAGGACTTACCAGTCTTTATGACTGACCCGTTTTCTTTCGCCTCTTTTCTTCCGTCCCCCCCCCCCCCCCCCCCAGGTTCTCAGGGTGGGAACACTAGCACCTAGCTTGGATCTTTAGCTTGCTTACTGGATAGCTCATGTACGGTTTGGACTTGAGCTCGCTATGGCTTTACCATGTCTACTTTGGGGATAGTTTACTTTATGTTATTTCCAGTTTTCAGTTTATGTTTCTAGACTTGTAGTAGTTGGAAAATAATAACTTAGTACTTTTGATGTAAGTTGACTATGGTTTTGAAATAGTAGTTTTATCCGCTGCTTTATTTACTCTGTTTTACTTATATGTTCTGTCTTGTGATATCTTCATGCATGTTTACCTTGACAAACACCCCTCCAAAGCCAGTGTACTTGCAGGATTGACCCTGGCGGAGGTGGGGTGTTACATTTGGTATCAGAGCATAAGGTTTTACTAGACCGGACAAAAGTTTTAAAATCCCTTTGGAAAAACTATTTTCAAAACCAATTAAGTATTTTTTCCAAGAAAGTCTAGTTATTTTAAAAGGCTATTCCCCACAAGCCATTAGCACTATCCTTTGTTTCCTCGTTCTCAATCTATCTTTTTCTTCGTTTCAGTATGGCTGATAATTTTGCCATTCTGGAGGGCGTACCAGTAACTAATTGGTTTAGAAGGTACATGGAGGCAAGGGCGAATGAAGCCGGCCCTACGAACATTCCTCCTCCTTCCGCAGATGATGTTCCTCCTCCTCCTCCTCCTCAGCATCCGCAAGCAGATTTCACGAAGATTTTCAAGGACTTTAAGGCGATGGGTGGCAAGAATTTTGTTGGGACGGAGACTTTTGTTGAGGCAAGGAACTAGTTAAAGGAAACTGAAGACCTCTTTGTTGTCTTTGATGTAGAGGATCGTAGGAAAGTTCTGTTGGCGGTATGGTTAATGAAAGAGGAAGCTGCATATTGGTGGGTAGTCACCACCACAACTAGGCCAATTGAGACTTGGGATGA
The DNA here is from genome assembly GCA_030737875.1 of Allium sativum. Taxonomy (NCBI): domain Eukaryota; kingdom Viridiplantae; phylum Streptophyta; class Magnoliopsida; order Asparagales; family Amaryllidaceae; genus Allium; species Allium sativum. The sequence continues at coordinate 241,374,205 of CM060926.1, forward strand.
CTTTAGGAGAAGGTTTGGACTGAGGTTTCTATCATCGACAGAGGAGAACCTTCAGATGGAAAGGTTCCTATCACTAAAGCAAGGGGACAAGACCGTTAGGGAATACATGGAAAGTTTAATCAACTTGCTCAATTCGGTCTAGACTTAGTTAACACAGCTCAGAAGAAGGCCCTACACTTTGCTCGAGGATTGAACGAGCCATTGCACGGTTTGGCCATGTCTCATATACCCATGGGGGCGACCTTTGAGAATTTGGTAAATATGGCCCTTCTACAAGAAGAAGATAAGAGTGGCAAGAAGGAGATCAAGGCAAATGAGTCTCGAGGCAAGAAGGTAGATTCCGGGAATGGAGGCAAGAACAACAACAGCAAGGACAACAAGTCAAGAGAAAGGAGGAAGTGCAACTTCTGTAGGATCACTGGACACATAGCTAAAGACTGTAGGAAGAAGAAGAGGAAGTTGGGCGAGTGCTTTCTCTGTGGAGAATCTGGACATCTCAGCAAGGATTGCCCCAAGAAGCAAGGGCAAACTCAGCGAGCAGGACCTTCTGGAGGGCAGTTGCAGGCTCTCCTCGCTCTTCCAGCTCTTGATCAAGGTAGTGTTTGTATAGAAAGTCTTGTTTACATTTCTGATTTTCCTGTTCGTACCTTATTCGATTCGGGCGCATCGCATAGTTTTATTTCTTCTGATCTTGTTGAAAGTTTGCACCTAAGTACTAGTCTAGTTGAGGATCCCGTTAGTGTTTCAAATCCAATTGGGGGTTCCTCCCATTTATCCATGATCAGTGTGGATTTGTAGATTTCTATCTTGAGTGTAGAACTCGCGTGTAATGCATATGTTCTCGGTCTTATGGGATACAGGTTGATTGTGAGCATAGGGTTGTGAGGCTCATGAATCGCCTTGGTAATACCCTAGAGATTTCTTGTAACCCTATGGGTCCCGTCATGTTGTGTTATCTAGAATCCCTCGACTCATCCATCGATAGTTTGCAATCTGTGAGGGTGGTCAGAGAATATCCTGATGTCTTTGATGAGTAAGATGTTTATCGTGTACACCGATGCGTGTGGCACGGGATTAGGCGCTGTCCTAAAGCAAGAAGGGAAGGTGATATGTTTTGGGGGTAGACGACTTAAAGTGCATGAGGAGAACTATCCCACTCATGATTTGGAGTTGGCGGCGGTTGTCTTTGCACTTAAATCGTGGTGCCATTATCTTCTAGGCGAAAGGTTTGAGTTATATAATGATCACAAGTCGCTCAAGTACCTCTTCTCGCAAAAAAGATTTGAATCTAAGGCAGCAGAGGTGGATGGAATTCTTGGCATCATATGACTTCGAGATAGCTTATGCCCTTGGCAAGGGTAATGTTGTGGCGGATGTGCTAAGCAGAAGAAGGTTGACTTTGAGTCCCTTGTTTGTTGAGATGAAGAGCCTAGAGTTCTTGGCAACCTTTGATTTCACACCTGTTGTTGAGTCGATGACTGGTTCGTTAGCATCCCTTGAGCTTAGACCTACACTTCTTGATCAAGTTGGGGCTTTACAGAGGGAAGACCCGCAGATAGTCGAGATCATGGACAAGTTGATTCGGGGTGAGACATCAAGTCACCTCGCTAGATATACTATTGATGACAAGGGATGGCTAAGGCGTGATGGAAGACTATGTGTCCCACGAGTGGGAGACTTAGTAAATAAAGTTCTTGAGGAGGCGCATCACTCGAGGATGACCATATATCCCAGAGGGGATAAGATGTACCAGGATATGAAGCGCATTTTCTTTTGGGATGGGATGAAAAAGGATGTGACAGAGTTTGTTTCTAGATGCATTGTTTGCCAACAAGTAAAGGCCGAGTCGAAGAAGCCCGGTGGGCTACTGCATCCATTGGAAGTCCCGCTACGGAAGTGGGGAAGTATCTCTGTGGATTTTGTGGATGGATTGCCGAGATCAAGGAAGGGGAATATGAGCATATGGGTCATAGTTGATAGACTTACGAAGAGTGCTCACTTTATTCCAGTGAAGAGCAAGAGGACCACATCATGGCTAGCATGTGTTTATCTTCGAGAGATATTGTGATTGCATGGAGTTCCTTCTAGCATAGTTAGCGATCGTGACCCAATCTTCACTAGCCAGTTCTGGAATAGTTTGCAAGAAGCGATGGGTACACGATTGAATCTAAGTACGGCCTATCACCCACAGACGGATGGTCAAACCGAAAGGGTGAATAGGGTACTAGAAGATCTGTTGAGGCTATGCATTCTTGACTTTGGTGGCACTTGGGAAGACCACCTTCCTCTCGTAGAGTTTGCTTATAATAACAGCTACCAAGAAAGCATAGGGATGGCACCATTCGAAGCTTTATATGGGAGGCCGTGCAAGTCACCAACATGTTGGTAGGGGACGGAGGATAAGCTTATACTTGGGCCCAACATGATAAGGGACACACCCGAGAAGGTTGAGTTGATTCAAAGACGAATGAAAGCGGCCCAAGATAGACAGAAATCCTATGCAGACAAGTGAAGGACTGATTTGGAATTGGAAGTTGAAGATATGGTCTTTGTGAAATTTTCTCCCTTGCTTAGTGTGGTTCATTTTGGAGCAGTTGGGAAGCTGGCACCAAGGTTCGTAGGACCCTTCCCTATCATAGAGAGGATTGGGAAGATGGCTTATAAGGTGGAATTGCCCGAGAAGCTGGCCGGAGTGCACAATGTTTTTCATGTCTCACATCTCCGAAAGTGCCTACATGAGTTAGCCGAGGTAGTTGAGCCTAGCATTCTTGAAGACGTGGATGTAGAAAAAGAGGCAACTTTGAGGCGAGCTCCGATTCGTATCTTGGGAACGGAGATCAAGAATTTAAGGAATCGAGAAATCAAGTTAGTAAAGGTTCAGTGGAGTGAAGTCGATGAAGATGCAACTTGGGAAACCGTGGAGAAGATGCGTGGGCTTTATCCATTCCTTTTTAAGGGTACATTCTCAATCTCTTTTCCTAGTTAGCATATCTTTCTTTTGCTATCCATGTTTATCTTGTTATCTCGTTAACCTTGTCATGAGAACCTTAGGTAGAAACCCCTTGGATGAAACATGTATTTGAAACATGTTATGCTTGATGTTTGCAAGTGGTTGCAAGTGTTTGCAAGTGGATACTCGTGGATGCATGATACACATTAGGCACTAAGATCGGCTCACACACTTTTATATTGCATATGCATGAGTGCTTATACTTATTCATGGCTGAAACTTGTTATGCTATCACGTGGATGTTGCATATGGATGAATGTCATGTGCACTCATGTAGAGATTATGAATTATGTTAGGAATTTGCATACATATGGACTCATTTCACTAACATACTTTGCATTAAGGAGGTTTACTGAATCAGTAACCGCCTGATTTTCGCATTAGATAAATACATATACACACACCTTTCGCATATGATCATACAACATTTAGAATCTTTTAAGGACAATGACTGCTCGTGGATGATGTTTTGAGTAGATGGACGATGGATGGTAGGATACGTTCTTCCTAACTTGAAGATTTCGGGGACGAAATCCTTTAAGGTGGGGAGAATGTAACAACCCGTATTTTGAATAACATGTTATAACGTAAATCAAGGCAGAATTAAATGTTAAAATCTGAATCAAGGGAAACGGGCTGTGCCATTGCGTTCGTCTCGGAAAAATACGCGAAATAGAGTCCGAGTTTTCGAAAATCGGAGTCCGTATGACCCAGTTATGGCCCGTCGAAGTTTTCAGAAAATCCAGAGTTTAAAAACAGTTCGAAAATCAAATCTGGAGCGAAACAGACTGGGCGGGAAAATTTCCCGCCCATCCCCAAGTCGACTGGGGAGTCGACTTGCCCCAGCTGGTGTTGACTGCCCAGTCGACACCCCTGTCGACCTGGGTGGTCGGGCCAGTTTGGCCTGGTGCACCTGTTTTGGCTCCTGGGTCTTGTTTTGTTGGCTTGTGACGTGATTTAATGGCTCAGATCTGAATTAGGGTTAATCTTATGGCCTAAACTAACTGAAACTTCTATATAAGCACCCTAAACCCTAACCTAAATCACCACAAATCAATCCTACAAATAGGTTATGCCAAAATGCTCCTTGATCATGGCCTTCATCTTCATAACATGGCCTCCATCTTCTTGCTCATGAGTGCTTGAGTGTTCTAAGCTAGTTCTAAAGTAAAAGAGCCATCTTTCTTCATCAAAGCAAGGATCTTCTACTTATTTCTCAAGGGTTTTGCTTATCATTTGGAGATCTCTAGTGTTGCTACCAAGTCTCTATCTTGTTTTAATTGTGTTCTAGTCTTATTACCACGCTTTGTAAGCCCTATTCTACTCTTAGATTTAAACTATGAACTTAATATGACATGTAGTGACTTGAAATTCGGCTTAAGTGTAATGTTTACCTTAGATCTATCACTTTATGCATAGATCTATTCATGACTCTTTTGATCTATGACTATGGGACTTTCACCTTGACTTTTTGGGTAGAAATCTATGATCTTTATTTGGGAATGTTGCATAATGCAACATAAAAACCCTCAAGACCTTGATGTTAACATGCCATGATGCGACCTATATTCTAATCACAAGTTTATCACCCTATTTGCTAAGTTTAATGCCATACATGTGTAGATTGGAGTTGGAACTAAGTGCAATATTTGCCTTGAACCTATCATTGTATGCATAGATCTATTCATGTCTCTCTTGATCTATGATTGTGGATCTATCATGAACCTAGTACCGTTCATGTTGACTTTTGGAAAAAATGCTATGAAATGGATTATGGCTTATGCATGTTAACAAACCTTAATCCCTCATGTCCCTTAACATGCATATGATAACATTGAACCTATTTGTTATGCACAAGTTAGGATTGTCACCCTTTATACTATTGTCATGTTTGAGGCCAAATCACCTTTATGCCATCATACATGTTTTGAGGCCAATATGCTATAAGCAAGTTATGATGAACACCTTTGCCTCAAATATCACCATGTTTAAACTTGTGATAGACTTTGCCACCTTATGCCTACCTTGTCATATTGTTATGTTCCCTCTTTGATCTATTTGTGTTGATGCGAATTTACGTATGATGGGAATACGTTATGGGTAGTTAGGAAAACTTAAATGACATGAAACATGATTTGAAAATATGACATGTGATTATGCTTGAAAACATGAACGTGGACATGACATGTAGAAAACATGAAAGTGGCCAACTCGAGGTTGGGTTGAGTTTGTAGCATAAATCTAACCGGAACCGACCGGCTTAACTAGTGGCTACAAACAATAGGACCTAATGTGAGTAGTTGGTCATATCGCACTTAAAACCCGAGGTTAGACTAGGTTGTGGTGTAAAGCTACCCGGACCCGCCCGGCTTAACTAGTAACCACAACAAAGTCTAATGTGAGAGGTTGGGGTGCATTAAGTTAATTAATGCCACATGGTAGGGTTAAGTCATGGACCACTTGAATACTTAACCAATTGAACACGATGGATTGTTGGGGTTAAGTCATGAACCACTTGGGTATACTTAACCAACTTGATACATGGTTTGGATAGGGTTAACCACACTTAACCCATTAGAAACCCTAGTTTGCGGGGCCCTTTTCAGCAGTAACCCACCAGGGAGTATCGGGATACCCTATGGACTAGGCTAGGGGTGGGGCACGATTACTGGGCTAATTGTAAGTGACTAAAAAGGGACGGCTAGGTAGGTGCGCCATTGTAGATTCCGGCGGACAATTGTCGTGCACATAGTCCGGGGATGAAAGACAGACATGGGCACCGGTAGGCTTGGACTTTGCGTGCTTGTTTTGTATCAGTGGTTGGCACCCTAGGGCCCGGATACACCCTAGGGTGGACCTTGCACGGTCGACTACATCTCGCGGTTGGGCCGTATGACACCGACACTTGACGAGTTAGGCTTATAGGGAGCCGATCGACTAGACCGTGTAGTTGGACCTTGATTTAGGTCATCTCATGATGTTGGGCCAATTTTGGGCCAAGGGATCATTTCTTGTTTATACTTGACATGGATTAGAATACTAGTACTCTTGGTGCAACTTAACCTTGTATATGTGTGAAAACCCGTAACATCCCCGTGAAGGAAAGAGCGGATAGTTCGAGAACAAGCCACAACAGAACGCAGACGGAAGGACATTTCATTGTTATTATACAACAATGCACCAGAATACAAGAATATACAGAGTATAAATGAATATTACACAGAAATATCAGAGATTTAAATTACATTTAAATACATAGCAGCGGAAAATAATACGATACACAACTGAAGGAGATATACGGATACAAAGCTTTCCGGATATCGTTCCAGCTGTAAACCAGGATCCTATGAATATAAATCTGCAAAACCAAAACTACTAGCTGCCCGTGTCGAAAATAGGGGCACCCAGAGTTTAGGTTAAAACAATAAACTCCAGGTCAGTCATGTGACTGGTGTGAGAACTAAACAGTTATTAATCTTTATTTTTAAAGTTAGGTAAATCAAGGGACCACGCCGTATAACACAGAACGGGTTTCCTCCCAAGAACACCAGTGCATAAAACAACAGGCAATGTCAAATAAAGAAAAATAAAGCTATTATAAGACCCAGGTCCCATCACACAATGCAACGCAAGCCGGAGGATAGGGTTTTTACCTTATAATAGCCAAGAATGCTTGATACGTTTAAAACAAATCATTTGATACTATTATAAGTGCATATTGTATAAAATATCTTCAAATCATAAGTATTAATCATAGACGGCATAAGCGCCCCATACCACTAAGTCGCCATACTAGGCTCTACAAATAAAACCGAAATACACGTATCGGAAATTGGATTTCCATCATGGTGGCTCCTGATTCGAAAGATCGATCGTGTAATGCAATTCCCCACGGCTTATGTCCAACAAGAGAAAACACTGTCTGCACATCCGCACTTTTGGGACCAGAGTATCGCTGCGGCTTACGTCCCAGCGAGAGAAAACACGCTTACTCTATATATCCCTTAGCACTAAGCTCATCTCAGTCGACCGAATCCACGACACCACTAAGGTGCCCATCCACTAAAAAGCATACTGATCAAACCATCAGTTTACCACCATACCGGGATGTGAGGATCGCGAATCAACGCTATACACAAAGCCATTCTATATCAGCTGCGCTTTGATCATCATCCACCAAACTTTGCTTTTCAACAAAAGTCTGGATCACTGCATCTCAGCATGCCACACTATCAATCCATATCGTACCACTGATTTCTGCCAATATATAACCTCTGAGCTCGTATGTCTCAGAGAAGGGCGTTAAGCAAGAGAATAAATTCTCGCCGCCAAACAGATATATATTTAGCATAGATCAACGAATACAATATAAAGGAATACAATGTCAGACACACCATCCATTTACAAGTTCGTTCTGGGTCTGAACAAAACCGGAGGGACTTTCCTCGCATATCCATCCATCTCCAAGAACGTCTGGACGACCACCAACTATTTCCATCCTCTTGGGTGTACAGCCCAATCAGGATCGTCAGTAATTATACCAACGATGTGAAGACTTCCGGTCTTCAACCACCGTCTTCATCTTCGACATATCGTCGAATCGGTTATTCAGAAGTGAAAATTAGTGTCACATCCTTAAAATAAAAGTTAATTAGGCTCACATCCTCCTGTTTCAAAACATATAAATTACATCCCTAATTTTAAACAGCGGCTAATATTTTTACAAGACTGCCCTTTTCCTTAATTTACGCCATAATTACCTAGGTCATATTTTGTTACGTATTAGCCTTATTTTTTTACAGGAAGAAATTTTCTAATCCATGGCGGCGGCGGCGTGATAATTCATCAGCTTTTCTCGCGTCTTACCTCCATCAACCAGCGGCGATCATCATCGACCAGCCCCCCTTTCAGTCGACGGCAGCAAACTTCCCACCTCTTCCGGCTCCGGCGATCCAAACCCCACCGAATTTTGTGAGTTTTTTTTCTTTTTCTTTCTGATTTTATTTGTAGGATAAAGATAAGTTTTTTATTAGCATAAAAATACAGTTTTTAATATGATAAGGATCTGTCAAAAACGTAAATTTATGAAACTATTGTTAGAACTACTGGATTTTCCAGCAATTTTGTTAAAAAGTTGCCGATAAATATGCATGTATTATTAATATATGCATATATGTATTCAATTTTTTATCAAACAATTAAAAAACCAGATATTTCAAAAATATATTCATATTTCTATGCATTTATCTAGAATACTTGCATATAAATATGCAGAAATTATGGGTGCGTTTTTTACAGGTCCCTATTAAGTTTTCCAGCAATTCTGTTTAAAAGTTGCCGACAAATATGCATCTATTCTTAATATATGCATATCTGTATTCAATTTTTTATCAAACAATAGCAAAAACAGATATTTTAAAAATATATTCATATTTCTATGCATTTATCTAGATTACTTGCATATAAATATGCAGAAATTATTTTTTATTTTGCTGAATTATACGCAGGTATTTATATTAATCTGAAGCTGTTTTTGTAATTTGATTACTGCACATTAAGCTTATTAATGTTGACTTTCTTTTTCGTATAACAGTGTTCCGGTGGATATTGGTGTTGTGGTGTCGTTGAAGCTTTGTTGTCCATCTTTTTCCAAAAGATTGAAGCGTTCTGTACTTATTTTTTGATGTAGTACATGTAAATGTTCTGTACTTATTTTTTGTTGTGGTGTATGTACAAGTTATGCAGTACAGTTCTATATATGTATGCAATTATTTCACTTAGTTGCATAAATGTTTGTAATTTTATGTAATATTTGTATCTAATTGTTTGGTTTTTTGTAAAAAAAAAAAAGTTGGAGACAAAAGACTTACAGGATTTATTAGCATAAAAACCCTGAAAATTCACCGTGTAATGGCAATAAAAATTTGAACTTACAAAACTTATTTATATAAGAATTGAAGAAAAACTCACCGAAGCAACGACATATATAAATACACAAGTGGTTATAATACATGCATATAAGTTTAATAATTGTACGTACATATGCATTTTTGTAGCATATCTGCACATGTATATGCAACTGAATTCATTAATCGCATAATATACTAACTTAACAAAATTTTGCATTATATTATGCAAGTATTCTAAATGTTTACACAAGTTTATGCAAATTTTCTAACCCTCTATATTTAATATTGTTAAGTTAACGAAAATTTAGTATACAAATATGCAATTAATATGAATATCTGCATACATTTACTGTAGAAAATTTTTCAACCATTCTACAAAAAATTTATAAATTCTACAAAAATGCATACATTAAATATGTATACGGTCAAATTTTTAATGATACTTGCATAAATATATGCACATTTTCTTTAAACTTGCACAAAATTATGCAAATATTACTCAAATAAAATAGGAATCATTTTTTTTTCTTAAAACTACAACTGTGTGATATCTTATAAACTAAATTTACACAAATGTGCATATCTGTATGTATCTTTTTATCAAGCAATTAGAAAAAAATCATATAGAATATATGTATATATGTATGCACATATCCAGAATATATGCATATAAATATGCAGATTTTATTGTTATTTTGCTGAATTGTTTAATTCTGAAATTCCAACGTGCTTCGATTACAAATAAATGCATTCAAACATTTAATTCATAAGCGTACTTGCTTACAATCATACAGAACGAAAAAAACAATTAGCTTAATAACTTTTTTCGCTGTTTCTTGTACTTGAATATGTCGACAGCAAAGCAAAACAGGACGTTTTTTATTTTTATTGATCCAGAGTTTTGCAAAGTCGTGGAATTTGGGTTTTGAGCGAGATAGAAGAGAGGTCGGACTGAGTACATGTCGACAAATAGGTTCTGGAGTGATCTACGGTTTTGTAGAATTGTAGGTTTAGGGATTTGAGCAGTTGATAGGAGCGATCGACTGAGTACTCTTTTTTTTTTAGCAACATGATTTGAGCGAGATGATAGGAGCGGTAGACTGAGTAATCTTTTTTTTTTTGAGCGAGATTTTTTCAGCGAGATAATAGGGGCGATAGCTGCGTAAGGGTACATCAGGAATTTGTTGAGCAGAAATTCAAAAACAGGGACGTATTCTTTATTTTTTTTATCACCGGTTTTTTTTTATATTTTGAAACTTAATAGGGACCTGTAAAAAACGCACCCTATTCAAAATGGGTATAAACCCGGCCTTTCCGAACAACCCGCGTATATTAAAAATAAATGTTACACAAACACAACATACGCCTCATTCCAATTCATTAGTTACTAACCGTAAATCAGTAAGAGAGCAATTCCCCAAATATTAACCCCGAAGGCCGAAACCAACATCAGATCAATATCCAGGAAACCATTCTTCTTAACTAACCTTCAGCTAGTTTCTAAATTTCAATTCTTAGGGAAAGATTCCCATTAATTTTATCCAAGATAAATTCTTTAAAATTTATCCTTTAATCTTCCTTTGGATGTCATTTCAAACCAAATTATGGTTTTCCAAACTAGTCGAGATTAGCGAACCATACCGAAGTAATTATTTAATTTATTTCCCAATCCCAACCTATTCATCCCATGAAGCAAAACTGGTAATACTCCATATTTAACACCACAGTGTTATCGGTAAAATTAATTACCATTTCACGTTCAAATCTGATTAAAGATTTAACTATCGCTTTGGAGCAAAACTGGTGATACTCCATTCTCGCTCATTTTCTAAAGTTGATAATTTAAATTATCAATCCACATTTCAATTTAATTGAAGATTCAATAAACTCTTTTTACTGGGTTAAAGAACTAGTGTCATTTAAAACACAGTTCACGATAAACCCAGATCACATTCTATTTATTATCGGGTTAAAGAACTAGTGTTATTTAAAACACAGTTCACGATAAACCCATGAATCAATTCTATTTAAACCCATTTCAAATCCAATTTATTTATTTAAAAATAAATGGTTTTAATTTCAGTTTAAAACTAGTTCATTTCGATAAAAATCTATTTTTATCTTTTCAAATATGGAGTTATTCATCCCAATATTTCCCAAATCATTTCTTATGATTTTACACTAATTATTACTATTTTTAATAATTTTATCAAGGCTAGTACAGTCGATTTCCATCAACGGCCATCGAACTGCACTTACAGCGACCTTTTCCCAATTTGATTTGGACGTATCTCCAAATCCAACCGTTAGATTTCAAATTTCTAATATTCGTTAGAAAGCTCTTTTCGATACGAACCCAACGGTTCTGGTTTTAGGAGAATCCGACGGTCGGATCTCCCGTAATGTCCGTTCGAAATCAATGGTCGAAATTCGCGAACTGCCACGGTGCGGCGCGTTCTATTCAGGCAATTATATTATATATATAATATATATTTCGTCGATTACTATTTAAAACGAATTTTATAAATAGCTTCAAATTTGTTTCAAAAACATTTCAACTTCCATTTCAAATTCAAATCAAAATTGAATTTTCTATTATAAATCCTTTACTTTCATTTCTATTTGAATTCAATTCAAATCAAATTCGTTTTCTATTCAATTCAAATCAAATTCGTTATATATTCAATTGAAATCAAATTCGTTTTATATTCAATTCGAATTCAATTCGTTTTCTATTCAATTCAAATCAAATTTGTTATATATTCAATTGAAATCAAATTCGTTTTATATTCAATTGAAATCAAATTCGTTTTATATTCAATTGAAATCAAATTCGTTTTATATTCTATTGAAATCAAATTCGTTATATATTCAATTGAAATCAAATTCGTTTTATATTCAATTCGAATTCAATTCGTTTTCTATTCAATTCAAATTGGATTTCTATTCGATTCAATTCAAATTGGTTTTCTATTCGATTCAATTCAAATTCGTTATATATTCAATTGAAATCAAATTCGTTTTATATTCAATTGAAATCAAATTCGTTTTATATTCAATTCGAATTCAATTCGTTTTCTATTCAATTCAAATTGGATTTCTATTCGATTCAATTCAAATTGGTTTTCTATTCGATTCAATTTAAATTGGTTTTCTATTCGATTCAATTCAAATTTAAAAATGAATATAATCGGTATAAATATCGTTCGCGTCAAAATAGCGCATCTCTAATCAATACGACTTTATATATTTCAATAATTCCTTTATTCTATTCAACAAATGAATATTTATTTTTTTCAACACACGACTAATCTCAACGAATGAGTACTGTCCACGTGTGACTATTTTTGTTAAAATATTTCGTTCAACACATGACTAATCTCAACGGATGAGTACAGTCAACACATGAACCTTTATTTTATAATATTCTTTATTTTCTAAATTGGAATGAGGCCCAATCAATTACCATATAAAGTTAATTATATGGATTCCATACAACGCATGTATATAATATCAACGATAGATAATCAACCATCAACCAAAGTGCACTACACTGTATAAGCATCAAATATAGATATCTAACGCTTATAACAACCTGTCAATCAATCGATCGACATACAACTAATTATTGGGATTAGTGTATGCCATATTTTATCCCAATACCCGTGTGGGGTTTCAAACAATCAAACGTAGATTTTATTTGTGCAGTTGGGTGATGTGTAAAATTTATCGACCCAATCAATATCAGTCAAATCAGTGTATATTAACAAATCGGCCAATTTGTTTATAGATATTTATTTATTCACATTCACGTTAAAAATTATATTATTAACGATAAAATATTTTTAACTATATAAATATTTTATTTTATTTCAACTCATTAATTTTTAGTTCATTTACCCAATAAAATGATATTTTTATTTTTCTAACTTATTTTAGAAAATTTTGGCGGCATAACGGCACGATACTAGAAACGGGACGAGGCCTAGCCTTATCCCCGGTCTAGTGAAGGCCCACGCCATTCACACATCAATCAAATCCATTCAATTCACCTAACAATTCAATTCAAACCAAATAATCTAACCAACTACACAACCAAACAAACAAGTCGATGGTCTGTGGACGATTGTGTCGGGTGCTACTAAGCACCGTCTGCATTCTAGTATATATTTATAACTAGAAAAGAAATTGAAGAGTGAGAAATTCTCACCAATAGCTATCCTAACTCCACGGCACTTCCTATGTAGAACATCTCCACCGTGCTCGCCTTTCTTCACTTTCGTTGCCCGTAGCCACTACATATATAAGAATCGAATTTTTTACTTTGCTATTCAATATATAAAAATCGAATTTTTACTATGCTATTCAATATATAAAAATCGAATTTTTACTATGCTATTCAATATATAAAAATTGAATTTTTACTATGCTATTCAATATATAAAAATCGAATTTTTACTATGCTATTCAATATATAAAAATCCTATTTTTACTATGCTATTTAATATATAAAAATCCTATTTTTACTATTCTATTTAATATATAAAAATCCTATTTTTATTATGCTATTTAATATATAAAAATCCTATTTTTACTACGCTATTTTTATCTTCAAAACTTTTGCTATTTTTATCTTCAAAAATAATACTCCTTTTTATTCAAAACGAATGCTTATTTTATTTTACAAACAATGCTTATTTTATTTTTCAAACAATACTTATTCCTTTTAAAACTAATTTAAAAATAATGCTTTTGTATATAAAAAAAACCGATTTAAAAATAATGCTTAATAAATATAAAATCTAGTTTAAAACTCTAATCACATTTACTTAACTAATTAAATAATTTCTGAAATTAACAATTACCTTAACTTTAATAACCCATCATTAAGGCTAATCAGCCTTCCTCCTTTTGAACGCTGCAGGTTTACAAGGGGAACCAAACCCATTTTGCTCGAATTAAAAACTTCCACCTTGCACGCTGAACGGAGGGCCGGATGACGATTAGAGGGGTCGACGACGTCGACCTTGGGGAGGGCAGCCATCGCCATGACCGAGGCGACGATCGGTGGGCCCAGGCGGTCAGCGACGACAGCCCTTTGTGGCTCGAGAACTTCTGATTTACCCCATGAAAACTCATCAGATCAGTATGGTATCAAAGAGGGAAAAAGGGCACTTCAATTTTGTATTTAATATTTGGGGAATCATTGAAGAGATTGGGCAAAAAATCAAGGAGAAAATCGGAGCGTTTTCCGCCTTAGAACGAGATGGAGGCGGGCTTTGAAGAGTTGACCGTGGAATTCACGTTTGACCATCTTTCTAGGGTTTGACCCTTTTTATAAAAATTATTTAATATTATTTAATTCGCAGAAAAAGGAGATTTTGCATACAAATCCCAAATCAAACCCAACGACTGACGCCCCTAGCTAATCACCACCATTCCAAACATAATGGGATATGTTTCATATGCCCATTCGACTATTACAGTCAGTTATTCTTCAAATTAAAATATAAATCTTTATATATTCAATTTAAACGTACATTTCAAATTACCGGTGCCACATACTGACTCTGAAAATTCCTCAAGAAATATTTTCTAGCTTCGTATTGACGATACGGTCCTAACAAAACTAGTTTCGTCGAATTCTGAGACCATTGGAAAAATGGCCATTTTCCAGTCGATTAAAATCAACTGAAACTGGTCAAACGCGTTTTCTTTTGCCACGCTCACATATTGAATCGAAAAATTATGAAATTTGGAATCTAGCAATAACTTTACATCACGGATCCAACAAAAGTGGTTTCGTCGAAATCCGAGGTCGTTTGCAAAATTCCCATTTTTAAGGGCCTGAATTCCATAGCGACTATTCAGAATTTTCAACTGGACATATCTTTTGATTCCCGCTATGAAATCTCGATTTTTCGGATTCGTTGGAAAGATATTCTCAAATAGATTCCATTATTTTTGGTTTCACTAAAATCCGATTTATTTTGCACCCGGTACGTTCATTTGAATTTTGAAATCGAATTATCGAACTACCACGCCATTTTCAATTCCTTTTATAATTTAAAATAAATATTTATATTCTAACGACGATCTATATAATATATATTCGTTCGAATTCTATTCAAAATAAATTTCTCGTTGTTATTATTTAAAATAATTCATTTTAAATAATCAAAATTCGCTAAAATTGCCAAAATAAAAATTTTAAGCTGGCCCAGATTTTCGGGTTGTTACAATATACGATGCCACACTTGATCTATCTTGTTAACTTTTCACCATGCCAGTTATCATCCTATGTTTCATCTCTGTTTTACATGTCCAGTTAACTTTATTAGTTTTTATAATAATAGTAGGTAGGACTTACCAGTCTTTATGACTGACCCGTTTTCTTTCTCCACTTTTCTTCCGTCCCCCCCCCCCTGGTTCTCAGGGTGGGAACACTAGCACCTAGCTTGGATCTTTAGCTTGCTTACTGGATAGCTCATGTACGGTTTGGACTTGAGCTCGCTTTGGCTTTACCACGTCTACTTTGGGGATAGTTTACTTTATGTTATTTCCAGTTTTCAGTTTATGTTCCTAGACTTGTAGTAGTTGGAAAATGATAACTTAGTACTTTTGATGTAAGTTAACTATGGTTTTGAAATAGTAGTTTTATCCGCTACTTTATTTACTCTGTTTTACTTATATGTTCTGTCTTGTGATATCTTCATGCATGTTTACCTTGACAAACACCCCTCCAAAGCCAGTGTACTTGCAAGAGTGACCCTGGCGGAGGTGGGGTGTTACATAAAGACTCTTCGAACAGATCGAGAGAATAATTAAGCCAATAATCAATGAATATCTAATAGAGTGTGAAATTGTCTCACGACACACTCCATCAAGAACACCATATTGGAATGGTGTGTCCGAAAGGAGAAGTCGCACCTTATAAGATATGGTACGGTTAATGATGAGTCACACATATCTTTCAATAAATTTTGGGATTATCCCCTTAAAACAATTTATATTTAATTATAATCATGATAAAATGATTCTGAAAACGCCATATAAGATATGGACTAGGAACATCCTATTGTATCTATTATGAAGAATTGGGTATAAGGCGTTTGTTAAACATCTTTCCTTTGATAAGAATGGACCTAAATCTGATAATTACTTTGTGGAATATCCAAAAGAATCAAAAGGATATTATTTCTATAAATCCTCTAAGAATAAAAATTTTATTTCTCGAATCGGTATCCTTTTATAAGAAGAGCCAATCTCTAAGATACTGATGGGAATAAAATAGAACTCGAAATGTCTCGGGAACCACAAAATACCATTGAACTTTGTATAGACAAGAAATTGAGTGGGAGTGGCACAATGATTCAAATATTATATATTGATAACATATTAATTATTGTGAATGATGTTAGTGTAAAACAAGAAATCAATGCTAATTCAGTAAGGATGATGTTTGGATTAAAGTTCATCTTTGAGCTTAGTTATATCTATTGTTGATCCAATGATTTTACATTGTGATAACAAGGAGCTATTGATCGGGCCTAGAAACCTTGATCTAATTATCGATCCAAACATATATATTTAAGAAATATAATTTCTTATGTGAATTTGTTCACAAAGGAGATAAACATATCCGCAAAGTTATAAAAGGTTGTAATGTTGCAGACATGCTGACTTAAACTCTGTTGCAGTAGAAGTTTAATAATCACACTAGTTTCATAGGTATATGATACATGATTGATTGACTATAGTGCAAGTAGGGGATTCTTAGAGTTTATGCCCTAGAGGCAATCCATTTGATGTGATTAATAACACTGTTGATGTTATTATTTTATTTTGAATAAAATATTCTGTTATGTTATATTTACTGCGTAATATAAATATTAACATAGAAGTTCTTAGAATAATAATGTAGAATTATATAGTTGCAAGTAAGTGAGTTGAACAAGAGATCATATAATATAATAAGAATTATAATTCTTAAATGTCCCTAGTCAAGTTTTATTGTTTATATATAGGACAACAATAAAACATTGAGACTAGTATGTTGATTGACTGATGATTACATCTCATTGATCATCAATATACATGATATTAAGTCAATACGTAAATATGCATTGGAGGATAGCGTGTTGGAATGACCCAACATGAGAAAACTACATGGAATATAATTAACAATATCATAAGTTATTCTCATAGTGACAGTGATGTAATGGTCCTCAGACCTGAAATCATTGTAATTTTATTCGAGGATATTTGTGTTTTGATATAATCAAAAGTTACTTTTAACCGAGTCAACGATAAAGGTGATTATTGGATACATCTCGAATCGAATAAAAATTATGAATGATCTAGATAGAATTTAATCCTACGATATAAGTAGAGATATCCACGAGCCTCTTGATTGAGTGAGACTATGAAATGCATGGCCATACGCAAATACTGATTTGTTTTAAATAATCTACTCATCGATCAAGATAAAAGGATTAAATTATAAAGGGGATGATACATTTTATGCCTTGACTTTAATCGTCGATATATTGGTTAATAGGATTATATTACAATGAAACACTGGTCACAAAAAAGGTTGTATCGAATCGTCAATATTATTATAACTTGGGTAGCAGTGATGTATTAATAGATGCAAATAACTGTTTATGATTATAAATACAATTTAAAATCATTACCAACGTTGTAATAACCTATAGGGTCACACAATAGAACATTTGGAAAGGAACAACCGTTCTTAATAAATAAAATATCAAACAATGATTTCATTTGTTTGAAATGGGTAAAACCATGGGCTAAAATTTATCCCCTTTTTATTTTGTTTCTATTATACATGTATAAAAGGTAGGTGCCGACCTAATTTTATTTTGTATCTATCAGATAGAAAAATATACGCGAAACACAATAAGATTAGGGTAAAATTGAAATCCATGGCGGCGGCTAATGACACATCCTCTGATTTTTATTTCGTTTTGACGAGATCGAACACTCGTTCATTGATACCGATAGAGGCCAGCGATTTGTTGTGTTAAACGCTTCGACTCAACCCAGATTTGTCTTCGAATTCAAAAGCTCTAAACCCCTAGGTACGATTTTGTCTCGATCAATTATTTTTGTACAATATCTTATTTAGGGTTTAATTATTCTACCGCAAAATCTATTTGAAAATCCTAAATGTTACTTTAATAAAGTGCATATTTCTAGCGTGTTCACAAAAGTTTTTGTTGAGTCAAGGATTTCATAGCATTTTGATTAGTGATAAGGAGAAGTTTCATGATCGACAAAAAGAAGAGAATCAATGATATCGTAAGTTAGAGGTTGATTATTTAGTGTTTTAGCCGTGTTATAAATGTTAAAATCTATCCTCAAGTAATAATATACCTCTTTATTATGAATATATATATATATATATGTATGTATGTATGTATATATATGAATGCACATTTATTGTGCATATTGCCAGAAACCGGTCGACCGGTTTCAAAATAGGCGGTCGACCGTTTCTAGGTAGAAAGCACAATAAATGTGCACACATTTATGTAATGTATATATATATATTCAAATTTCAGTCTACTGGTTAATTTTGACCTATCGACCGATTTTCGAACTGAAAGCAACACTTTGAATAGACACCTCCTTTCATTAAAAGTTGCTTCTCTTTCCTTTCATCAAAAATCATTTCTCTTCAATACTTCTCTTCACAAATGGTTACGACTGTTTAATCATTATATAAACATCGTTAAACCATCATCCAATTAACAAAAAAAATTACTCTTAATTCTTTGATCTATCTTGCACTCTACTCTATATTAAAAAAGCACTCATATTCAAGATATTATCGTTTGAATCTCAAAGCTTACTTAATATTCATGTGATTCAATACGATATCCACTTCCAAATCTTCACATACATCAAATTATATTTGAGGATAAGATTATAGGAATGGTGTACTACAAGTGACAAATCCATGTTGAAAAGAGCACAAGTTGTCAACATACAAATTATAATCTTAGTTGTTGAAGTCCTCAGAGTTGTAAGAGGCGAGTGTTGAAGTCCTCAGTGTTGTTGAGGCGTGAAATCCTGTTCGGTTGTCCAGGTGTTGTGAACCTGTTCCTCTGGGTGAAGCGAGGTTGTTGATTAGTGAAAATCCATAGAGAAGTCTGGGACTGTACGTAGGACGGTGCTCCGAACCAGTATAAAAAGCCATGGTGTTATTACTTTACTGCTTTTTATTTGTGATATACTTCACTATCTCATATTTATTTGTATAACTATTGTAAATATACAAGTTAGTTTATCACATACATTCCGCGTATCCATATTACCGATCCTGCCTAAGTCATACACCGACTTTTCAATTGGTATCAGAGCAAGGTCATCACATAACCGTAACACAGTTATTTGATATATTTTAGTAATATGGCAAATAACCCAAGTAGTAGCACTAACACCACTTACACTGAAGGTCAATCGACACAAAGACCTCCTTTCTTCGATGGTCTTAACTATAGCTATTGGGCAACACGTATGGCTTTTTACATGCGATCAACTAGCTATGATGCTTGGAATGCTACTCAGAAAGAAATAGTGAATCCAACAACTGAGTATACAGAATGGACAACTGGTGAGAAAACTGCAGCAGCTGTAAATGCAAAAGCAATAAATATGTTGTTTTGTGCATTAGATCAAAATGAATTTAACCGTGTTAGTATCTGTACCACCGCATATCAAATTTGTCAAACGCTAAAAACCACTCATGAAGGTGCTAACAAGGTTAAACAAGCCAAAATAGCTATGTTGAAAAGTCAATTTCAAAATTTCAAAATGAAGCTGAATGAAACAATCAATGAGATGTATTCACGGTTTCAAACTATTCATCATGCACTTATAGGATTAGGGCAAAATATTCTGATTTTGATGTTGTTTCAACAGTCCTACATTCTCTGAATAATGAATGGGAAGGAAAAATATTAGCAATAGATGAAGCTAATGATCTTTCCACCATGAAGCCAGATGAATTGATAGGAAACCTAATGTCCTATAAAGCTAATTTGCAGGCTAGAAAAGAACAAAAAGAAGAAAAGAACAAAAATAAGAATGTAGTTTTTCATGCTGAAAAAGATGAAGACAACTCAGATTTCGAAGATGAAGATCTAGCGTTCATTGCAAAAGGATTCAAGAAATTCTTAAAGCAACGAAAAGCTAGTCGATACAACAGAAAGAAGTTCGGTTCAAATAAACCATTATCATCAAATATATAATGCTTCAATTGTCACAAAAAGGGGCATATGCAAAAGGATTATCCGAAGCAAAAGAAGAAGTCAGAAAATTACAAATTCTAATACAAGAAAGACAAATCAAAGAAATGAGCATTCTCAGTGACATGGGATGACTCAGACACATCTTCATCTGATAGTGAAAGTAAATCAGACAATGAACAAGCTAATCTATGTATCATGGCAACAGAAGATGAGATACAAATTCCTACTTTTGAACAAGTTCTTGATATTAATGCTGAATTAATAGTTAAATTTAAAAACATAAAACATCAATTAAAAGAAGCCAGAGCTGATTTAAATAGATCAGAGTTAAAATGAGATATGCTAAAAGACGAGAAGAAAATATTAGAAGAAGAACTTGAAAATTTTCAAGAATCATCATCATCTAATATTGATTCTCAATTATCTATTTTGAGTCAAGAAATTGTAACTCAAAAAGAGAAAAATGATGTTCTTACTTCTGAAAATCATGAGCTTAAGGCAAAAGTCAAAATTCTGGACTCAGAGAAATCTAGTTTACAAAGTAAGTTAGATAATATTACTCAAAATATTTCTAACTTCAACAAAGGTCGAGAAAATTTGACAAAAATCATTGAGAGTTCACAATCTTCTTCGAATAAACAAGGATTGGGATATAAGAAATAAGAAACCAAGAAATATCCGGGCAATAAAAGAAAAAAAATAAAATAAAGTAGTACATGAAACTGAAGCTAAGAAAAATCTTAGTTTATTATATTCCAAGCCAAAACCTGTTGTGAAATCTCAAAAACAAAATATCAAAACTATCAAAATATGGGTTCCTAAAATAAACAATAATTTGATTAGGAACAAATATATTCAAAATTTTATGAATATAGTGCATTATAATTCTAATTATTTATATAAAGGGGATACCGGACCCGTATGGGTTTGGACTCCTAAGACCTAACTCTTAGGACCTTATAAAAAGGTGGGTACCATGGACTTAATTTTATTTTTTGCAGGTCCCACTTAAGAAAAGAGGAAAGTGGATTTTGGACAGTTGTTGCTCAAAGCATATGACTGGAGACAAGAATTTGCTAACAAATATTACATACTTAGATGGTGGCTCCGTCACTTTTGGAGATAACTCAAAAGGCTATATCATCGGCAAAGGCAATGTGAGCAATTACGGTACATCTAACTTACCTCTCATTACTAATGTCATGCTAGTTAAAAATTTGAAGCAGAATTTGCTTAGTATTAGTCAACTGAGCAATAAAGGTTTTACAATTTCCTTTTCAAATAATAAATGTAGTATTCTAGACAAAGAAAAAATTTAGTTTTTGAAGGATATAGAGACAGAAATATATATATTCTGAATATGAATATTAATCATAATTCAGATATGTGTCTCAGAGCTATTGACAATGATCCATGGCTATGGCACAAAAGTTTCTGTCATATAAACTTCAAAACTATTGACAAGCTGGCCAAAAATGATCTAGTTAAAGGACTACCCAAGTTAAGCTTTAAAGTTGACAATCTTTGTGACGCATGTCAAGTAGGAAAATTGACCAAATCATCATTTAAATCCAGGAAGGTGATATCAAAATTACAACCACTTGAATTACTGCATATGGATTTATTTGGACCTACTCAAGTACAATCCATAAATCATAGTAGATATGTGTTTGTAATTGTTGATGACTACTCTCGTTATACTTGGACTATTTTTCTCAAAAATAAAAGTGACAACTTTAGAAAATTCAAGTCATTCGTCAAAAGAATTCAAAAATCGAAAGGGCTCAAAATTGAAAACATAAGAAGTGATCATGGCGGAGAATTTGAAAATAATGAATTTGAACATTTTTGTGCAAAAAAAGGCATATCACATAAATTTTCGTTTCCTAGAACTCCACAACAAAACAGTGTTGTAGAAAGGAAAAATCGGACACTACAGGAATGTGCAAGGACATTATTGAATGGAAGCACGTTACCAAAACAATTTTGGGCAGAAGCTGTAGCAACTGCATGTTATGTTTTGAATCGTGTATCTATTCGGCCTCTCACTAAAAATACATCTTATGAGTTATTTAATGAAAGAAAGCCAAATATTTCATATTTCAAAGTTTTCGGTTTGAAATGCTTTATTTTAAACACGAAAGATCAACTCGGTAAATTCGATCCAAAAGCCGACGAAGGAATTTTTGTTGGTTATTCGGAACGAAGCAAAGCTTATCGAGCATTTAATAAACGAACCAAAATTATTGAAGAGTCACTTCATATTTCGTTTGATGAATTCTATAAGCATAAATATAATATCATAGATGATGACGAAATAATGGTCATAGAAAATCCTATCGTCATAAATATAGATTCTGACTTAGAAATAATTGTTGAAAATAATACTCATCAAATAGAGTCACGGTCTCCACCAAGAATACGTTCTCCAACAAGAATTTTAAGAGATCATCCTGTTCAAAATATAATCGGAGAAGTATCTTCACAAATAAGAACAAGAAGTCAGCTTAATCAAATGGGTCATGTTGCGTTTATCTCAAATATCGAACCTAAAAATCCTAAGGAAGCTACTACTGATGACTACTGGATCATTGCCATGCAGGAAGAACTAAATTAGTTTGAGCGCAATTATGTATGGGAACTTGTTCCAAGGCCAACCGATCAATCGTAATAGGAACTAAATGGGTTTATAAAAATAAGGCTGATGAACAAGGAAACATCACTAGAAATAGAGCACGATTAGTAGCACAAGGTTATAATCAAGAAGACAGTATCGATTATGAAGAGACATTTGCACCTGTTGCTAGATTAGAGGCTATTAGAATTTTATTATCTTTTGCTTGTCACCATAATTTTAAATTATATCAGATGGATGTCAAGAGTGCGTTTTTAAACGGATTTATCAAAGAGAATGTGTACGTTGAACAAACCCCTCTATTTAAACATGAAAAATACCCTGATCATGTGTTTAAACTTAAAAAGGCTTTGTATGGTTTAAAACAAGCACCTCGTGCTTGGTATGAAAGTTTACGAAGTTATCTTATTGATTCAGGATTTCAAATAGGGAAAGTTGATCAAACATTGTTTATTAAGCATTCTAAAAAAGATATTTTGGTTATACAAATATATGTGGACGACATAATCTTTGTATCAACAAATGATAAACTCTGTAAGGAGTTTGCGGATATTATGACCAAAGAATTTGAAATGTCACATATGGGAGAATTATCATATTTTCTTGGTCTTCAAATTAAACAACTTTCGAATGGTATATTTTTAAATCAAGAAAAAAATTGTGGAAATCTTATTAAACGGTTCGGACTAGAAAACACTTTCGAAAAACCTACTCCAATTAATACATCTAACCATCTTGAAAAAGATGAGAACGGGAAAAATATAGACCAAAAATTATATCGTAGTATGATGGGCTCTCTTTTATATCTAATAGCTAGTCGACCTGATATTATGATGAGTGTTTGTTTATGTGCACGTTTTCAAGTCGATCCCAAGGAATCACATTTACGAGCAGTGAAACGTATAATTCGTTATCTTAATAATACCAAAAAATTTGGTCTTCTCTATCCGAAAGAATGTCCATTTGAGTTGGTATCATATAGTGATGCTGATTTCGGAGGATCAAGAACTGATAGAAAGAGTACAAGTGGTACGTGTCATTTTATTGGAAAATCACTTGTCTCTTGGTTTAGTAAGAAACAAATTTGTGTTTCACTATCGACATGTGAAGCGGAGTATATATCGGCGGCTCTTGTACACAAGTTATATACATGCAACAAACACTTAAAGATTTTGGTATTAATCTATCAAATTCAATCATATATTGCGATAATACAAATGCGATAAATTTATCTAAAAATCCGGTTAATCACTCTCGAACTAAACATATAGATATACGACATCATTTTCTGAGAGATAATATGAGAAAGGAAATATAAATCTCGAATATGTACACACGGAAAATCAACTAGTAGACATCTTTACTAAGCCTCTACTCGAATCAAATTTTATCAAACTACATAGAGAGCTTGGTCTCATATCATGGAAGGAACTTCAAAATTAATATCTCTATATGTGTTTCATGAAATATAATAAGTTAAAATATGCACGTAATAATTTCCTACAACTTTTTACTTAGCATATTCTAAATTTTGCTATTATTAGCACATTGAATATGAGCCTCTTTTTAAGTTTACGGACAAAACTCAATGTCATTTCCTGGCCATTCATTCATATATAGTAAAACACTATATATATGATAGGATATATCACTTTCAAATTCATTATTCATATCAACCTTTGTTACAATGGCACATATTTGTGATGAATGCGCTCGTCGCTCCCACATTTCCAATACTAGCTCTGACTCAGAAAAGCATCTTTCTCCAAAAACACCTGAATATCCTCCAGGATACCACCCAAGTACTCGAACCCCTGGTACGACACCAACTCCAAAACGTTGTAAGAAAGCATTGTTTTGTTCCCCACGTACAAAAGAAAAAATCGACGAGATACATCACTATCAGAAGCATCAAGTTGATCTTTAACGAGAAATGTATTACAAGCAAAAACTGACGGCATCTCGTCTAACTTATTTGGAACAAATCGCATCATTCTTTTGTAGATCAAACAAACGAAATGTTCATGAACCAACTCCTCACGTGCCATCATCTTCACGAACTCCAAACTCATGGAACAAGAATTTCAATAAAAATGAAGGTGCAAATGAAAAGTATTCTCCTTGGGATCCTCGGAAATAAAAATTTCATATCATCACGATTCTTTTTATGTTGTTCTAATAAGTGTTTTCAAATCTTGAGGGATCTTTTCATACTTATATATTTCATGTATTTTGTTTGTTTATATCAAGTTTTGAAATAAATTCAATTTACATCAAATAATGGAGCTTCGGAAAAATCTTAAAAAACTGAAAAAACAATGCACAAGCAAACCAGTCGACCGGTAAGATACCACCAGTCGACCGTTTATGTTTCTGTCTGGAAATAAAACATTTCTCAGATCAACCAGTCGACCGGTTGAAATTCACCAGTCGACCGTTTTAGTTTCACTTTTGAAACGGTCGACCGGTGATTTCATAGCGGTAGACTGGTTTCGCTGATTTCTGTTTTTAAAAATCAAACTTAAAACGTCGGTTCCTCACTCACATCTATTCATTTATCCTTTTCATCTTTCAAACACACAATTCCTTATCAACCCTAAATCCCCAATTCAAGTTCCTAAAAAATCAATGGCTCCACTGCAAAAGAAATTGAAGAAATCATCTTCTACACAACTTCAATCCATTGATTCCAATATAAAACGATGGTTAATGGATCCAATAGCAGTCAAGAGATGGAATGAAATGAAAGATTATACGATTCATGAAGGTTCATTCGTCAAATTCCTTGATTTCCTTCTTTATGATGTTAAAGAATTAGCAATCAAAGCCCGTATTCAATCTCTCCTTGACTTTGATAAGAACAATGTAGAAATCAATCATATCATGATCAAGTTGTTCTATGCTAACCTTAACTTAGAAAAGTTTAAACCCGAGAATTCTACTCATTATCTATGGTCGGTTGCATGTGGTGAGCACGTATTTATTTCAAAGGAAAGGATGGCAACAGTTCTTGGTTTGGATAACAATGGTAGAAAGTTCCCTGGCGATTTTTGTAATATTCATACTCGAGACAAGGTAAGTCATCTATTTATTGAAGATCATAAAGTTAGTACAAAAGCAATCAACTTACGGCCTTCTGCTAGAATTCTACATCATGCTATTACACATTCTTTATTACCGAGAGTTGGTAACTTCGATGCGGTATATAAAGAGAATTTTAAGGCTTTGCACGCTATATATGGAGATATACAAATTAAATGGATAAGTATGATCTTTGATGAGATTTTACTAGTGAATGATCGTACGAGACCACATTTATTCTACAATGAATATATCATGCTACTTCTATTTGATTGTGGTATCAAATCTCCCGAATCTAAAGTCTCAAAGCCAAAATGTATCAACAAAGCATCGAAAAAAAGAATGAAGCATCCTGAACCATGTTTAAATATCATACCCTTCGAACAGTATAAGGAACAAAGTCACCAAGAAGGCACTTCTTCACAGCCCTCCAAACCTAAACCGGAAGAGGTTAAGCTTCTTCAACCGTCTTCGTCGACTAAAGATTCACTTGAATAAATTGCATGAAATCAATTTCTTCTTGAAGCTAGACTTAAGCGTACCGACAATAAGATCAATCATTTAAATACAAAACTTGACAAATGCTTTACCAAACTTAAGTCTTTCTTCGGTATACTATGGGATGCAATATCATGTGGTGCATCATCCTCCTCTACGCATATACAAGGCCTAGGCAAATGTCCAATGCCTCCTACTTTTACATGGACATCTTCAGAGGAAGGCACAAGTTCTAGAACAAGTAATGGACGTGGTCGTGGAGCATCTTATATTGAGGAAGAAGGAGACGAAGAAGAAGATGGTGAAGGGAAAGAAGGAGACGAGACTGAATCCAAATCACCATCTCACTAGTTCTTTTTATCCATCTTTTATGGTATTATGAATATTGTATTAAGACTTAAATCAGCACTTGTACATAAGTAGTGTTGTATTTTTTTTTGGGTTTGTGTGTATTAACACTTAGCTACATAACTTGGTTGGGTATGTATGGTATGTATTGTATGATACAATCCTGATGTATTTTGTGTTTGATGTATGTTACGGTATGATGTATGGTATGTGTGTCTTAACTCTTTATAAAACTACTCCTTTTTGTCGATGACAAAGGGGGTGGGGGGGGGGAATATTACTAACAATATTTTTTGTAGATTTTTAGTTTATACATATTTCAGGGGGAGTACATATACAGGAGGAATCAGCAATACTTTCAGAGTTGTGTTGTCATCAATCAAAAAGGGGGAGAATGTTGAGTCAAGGATTTCATAGCATTTTGATTAATGACAAGGAGATGTTTCATGATCGACAAAAAGAAGAGAATCAATGATATTGTAAGTTAGAGGTTGATTATTTAGTGTTTTAGCCGTGTTATAAATGTTAAAATCTATCCTCAAATAATCATATACCTCATTATTATGAATATATATATATATATATGTATGTATATATATGAGTGCACATTTATTGTGCATATTGCCAGAAACCGGTCGACCAGTTTCAAAATAGGCGGTCGACCGTTTCTGGGCAGAAAGCACAATAAATGTGCACACATATATGTAACGTATATATATATATATATATATTCAAATTTCAGTCTACTGGTCTATTTTGACATGTCGACCGATTTTCAAACTGAAAGCAACACTTTGAATAGACACCTCCTTTCATCAAAAGTTGCTTCTCTTTCCTTTCATCAAAAATCATTTCTCTTCAATGCTTCTCTTCACAAATGGTTAGTACTGTTTAATCATTATATAAACATCGTTAAACCATCATCCAATTAACAAAAAAAAATTACTCTCAATTCTTTGATCTATCTTGCACTCTACTCTATATTCAAAAAGCACTCATATTCAAGATATTATCGTTTGAATCTCAAAGCTTACTTAATATTCTTGTGATTCAATACGATATCAACTTCCAAATCTTCACATACATCAAATTATATTTGAGGATAAGATTATAGGAAGGGTGTACTACAAGTGACAAGTCCGTGTTGAAAAGAACACAAGTTGTCAACATACAAATTGTAATCTTAGTTGTTGAAGTCCTCAGAGTTGTAAGAGGCAAGTGTTGAAGTCCGCAGTGTTGTTGAGGCATGAAATCCCGTTCAGTTTTCTGGGTTTTGTGAACCCGTTCCTCCGGGTGAAGCGAGGTTGTTGATTAGTGAAAATCCATAGAGAAGTCTAGGACTGGACGTAGGACGGTGCTCCGAATCAGTATAAAAAGCCCTGGTGTTATTACTTTACTGATTTTTATTTGTGATATATTTCACTATCTCATATTTATTTGTATAACTATTGTGAATATACAAGTTAGTTTATCACATACATTCCGCATATCCATATTACTGATCCTGCCTAAGTCGTACACCGACTTTTCAGTTTTTGCAGTTCCAATAATATTAGAATATAAGAGCATCTCCGGCAGTGTCTAAATCAAACAGAATGGTGTAAATTCATGTTCTTTCCCTCTTTCTCGCGCTACAGCAGTGTTGATATGGGCACGAGAAAAAGGAAAAAAATAGGGATTTATCCCTTTTTTCAGCGTGAATTCGTAAAAAGCATTTGAAAACCATTTATGACTAAATGTCTTCAGAATCCCCCTTTTTAATTGCCTTCAACATCTTTTATTTTTTATTTTTGTTAGATTTGTTTCTAAAACTCATTTTTTGTTCTAAATGGTTTCAAAAACTCGTTTATTTTTATTCTTTTTTAGTTTGGAAAATTTATAAAAATTGTCGTTAGTTTTTGAAGAAACATCGATTGTTGACGTTTTATTTTCCTTTCCCTACGTTCAAAGAACAGTTGTTGCTAGAAATGTCCTACGTACTCTAGCTAGTTTATCTAAACTTTGGACATGCATGCAGAGTAAAAGGCATTTTGTTTAATCTCGTGGCTCATCATTCATCATTTGCACATGCTTTCAGTTGGAACTTTGCATAATTATATCGATGGCTACATGGATTTGACCTGAATTTGAATAATTTTTGTCCCTTTTAAAAAAATTCATGCTTTGTGGCAGCAATCAGTTGTGTCAATTTTGCAGTGTTTGATTTATATCAATTTTGCAGCGTTCAATTTGTAGCATCTGCGTACTAGTCCAATTAAAAATGACCTACTGATTATGATACAACCAAAGCATCCGATATATATGTGTGTTTGCATACACCTATATAAAACCGTTGTGGCTGGTGTCAGTTGCAAGCACTACATAAAAAAATTACACTAATTCACTTACTAATTTACAATGATGAGCTAATGGAGTACAAGTGAAATGATAATCGAATATTCTTATATTAAATAAGAAAAGTGAACTGTTTCCAAATAATGGACAATATAGAAGTTTAATTAATGACGAGTTTATTAAAGAGGCTAAATGATACTGGGTATTGAATCAGTGAATTCATTTTACGTTTATGGGTGAATGTTGTTTATTTGATAGTTTAATAACTGACTATCAAATCTGGCATATACGATTATTGGTATGAAAAGACTGGGATCGAATTTATATTCGAAAACCAATCCGACCAAAAAATACGAATATGTTGAAGATGCTAATCAAGATAGAGCAATTGAATACCGTAAATCTTCATGAGCGGAAGAACCACTGTTGAATTTCTCTGGCTGATCCCTAGAGATATACATTTGACATTGATTCTGTCGTGACTGGAATCTACAGATTGCAAGGAATATTTGCTACTAATCTATAGGGTGATTCCTAGATGTGGAAGGAGGGTGCACTCGGTTCATCCTGTTCCTAGATGACTTATACGGATGAATGTCTGACAAAGTATGCCTAGCAAAAATCACGTACGGTTGACCTCTTAAAGGTGTTATGTTGATGGCGATGAAATTCGTTTCTCTTAGCTTTCTATACCCGTAATATTTTTAGGAAATCAATTAGTGGTTTGATGGGTTTGACGATGTGGCATTCAAAGTGAATGGTAACTAGGTGTTACAAAATAATACGTTTAACCTCAAGCCTCATCAACCGGAAAATGATATGAAATTGAGTAGGTCGCATGGCTATGTGGGTCGTACCCATCAAAAGGGTATATCATTACCTGATCTAGAGAAATCAAATGCCTTCGGTTGTCCATTTTATTTTTGTATGTATGCTAACGGTTCGGTTGGCTGTCCCCCAAACGTTGTAATGATATATTCGGTACTCTCAAAAGAAATGAGGGGCCAATCATGTTTAGCGTGGGTTGCAAGATTTCTTATTGAACCCCAATGTATTTATCTCCGAAGGTACATTGTCGGAAAGGTGATCCCATACCTTAACAGGAAATCCATTCTCTAATAAAAGCCGCAGTTTTGATTGTATACTATGTACGTAGAGCGTGAGATGCAAGCGTTTTGCTAGATTGATATTTATTTGTACTTAGACATCATTATAATATCAGAAAATATATGATTTAAAAATGTTTTGGGTTATCGTAAGATCTGTATTTAGGTGTTGATTTGGTCCTACGATTACCCATTTCTTTCGAAAAATTTTGACTTTAAAAATCAAGTTGGATAATGCCCTTAAACTTAGTGAGTTTATCTCAAGTTGGTTCACCAGACCGATCCTGGCGTTTGCAATGCTTAGGTCAGACTGAGTTTTACAGGTTCAGGTTATCGGATGCTGTGAAGTCCGGAGATGAGTTAGAGAATCCCAAACGTATGATTCATATTATGTATTCCGTTGTGTGATGTATGTAAGGACAGATATTTATAACTGTCCAGATGTATTGATATACTTTAAGACGTGTAAGTAATATTTTTAAGCCCTCAGTAAAGATTATTTCTATATTATATTTTGTTCCGCTGCGATGTGAAACTCTGATTCTGTGTTGTGTTCTTCTTATTCTTCTATTCTAATATTTCTTTCTTATCTCACCATCTAACTTCTTTATATTAAAGATTCGTAATTTCGTGCGATTTGAGTTGGACTTAGATTGTAATTCGTCGATTTAAAGGGTACGAATTTATGGGTCTTTACATACGCGCTTTCAGAATCTCGATCGTCCAAACTGACTCAAATTGTTAACCAATCGTGTATTCGCAAACTTAAACGGTTTGAGAATGCACGCCAAACAGTCAAGTCCTAATCCGACAACTTTTCGAAGGCTAGCTTGCATGATCGCGCACCGACGACATGCCTTATAAACATCGTGTTTCTTACTTCATGCTCTGGTTGTATTGTGCAAAACTGTGTGACAATGCAAGAGTGCATGCGTAACAATATGTCCGCAAGGACTAGTTTTCGTTCCGACGTAAGCGGGATTCGACGAGTAACACTTAATTTTTTGAGTTAATAGGAAATGGACGTCCATCTAAGCAAACAAACAGGATTCCAGTCCAAGTAATCATAAATCTCAACATGTTGGAATTCTGGGTTGCCACCAACCAGCCACGACGGAAAGGTCGCGGTCACTCGCTCTGACGCGACTTGGTGGTCATTCCAACACTCGGGAATATTTGGTTCAACTCAAAGAACATCTGTTACCACAAGACATCCTTTGGAGGGGAAGTGTTAACCGGACTTTTGGCCCGATTCCTAATAGCATTTCAAGCCTACACGACTCTGTCCATCCTGTGTATCAATAGCCCAGAAGCGTTGTTGAAGTGTTGCCAAAGCATTCAGGACTCGAACCCAGATGGAATCGTACGGGAATGGTCGTCATGGCTCGCCACAACTACTTTCGAACGACATAAGTACCGGGATCGGTATTCTTCACCACTGATCCCGGCTTTTCGTATCCCGCGTGGGCCACTCCGCAAACCCACTCTGTATCCGCTCATTTCGTATCCTTAGGGATACGAGTTCTTTGAATCAACCTTAACACCTCCTCAAAACTGTGTAAATCAACCATAATGGCGTAAATTCGCATTTTTTTCTTTTTTTCACACTACAGGAGTGTTGATTTGAGCACAAGGATGAGGAAAAAATGGGGAATTCCCTTTTTTTTCAATATGAATTCGTAAAAGGGGTTCTGAAAATCATTTATGACTAAACAATTTTCAAAATCCTCCTTTTTTAGTCATCTTTAACGTTTGAAAATAAAATTCTTTTTTGCTAAACTGGTTTCTACACCCGTTTTTAGTTCTAAATGGATTTCAAAAACCCATTTAATTTTCTTGTTCTTTTGTAATTTTGAAAAATAAAAAAAATCATCATTCCTTCGTGGCAGCAATCGGTTGTGTGACTTGTGTCAAGTTTGCAGGTTTCAATTTGTAGCATGTGCGTACTGGTCCATGTAAAAATGACCTTGCTGATTATGATGCAACTGAAGCATCCGATACATACGTCTATATAAAACCGTTGAGACTGGTGTCAGTTACAAGCGCTACCCCTTACTGTTGTATTATCCTAGCTGCCCGCTGTTGTTTCAATACACACAAGAGAGTTCTAGTTTTTTTTTCCTCTACCATTAAGAGTTACGAAAAGAGAAAGCAAGGCACTTCACCTCCCATTAGGTTTCATCCTTTAAATTTACACTGCACACTTATTCCATAAACAAAAACTTTACTATTCAAAACATGCACATGAATTGATCAAAGGTCGGAGAAGGCTACCAAATTAGATGACTCGTTCAAAGAATGCCACAGCAGTGATGTTGGCTTTCTCCTTCACATGTCAATTTACCAATAAATTGTATAACACTGGGGCTCACAGAAAAACTATTATGTACACAAGTGTCTGCATGCTATTTTCATTTATGTGTGGAAGTGATCTGAACTTCTCACTATCTAAAAGGGTTCAAAAAAAGAGACATGATACAATCTGCTTTGATAACTTGAACAAAATGTTACCAGTGAACCATAAAACAAAATGAAAAATAAAATGAAACAAGTACTCACAACACCTTAAACAGAAACCAAACATATAAAATGAAACAAGTATGAAATATATATATGATGATCATCCACTAAGGAAGACTAGATGCAGAAGCCAAAGCAACTGCTTCAGCCCAAACCTTCAGACGCGCTTTCACTTCTCTTGGATCGCTTCCTGTGCACAATTCAGCCAACTTTAATGTTTAACGTATGATTTCTTTATCACTATATATAGTAATTAAGACATATATGGTACCAGGACTGGAGATGGCAACAGGAGAAGCAGCGCCACTGCTAATCTCGACCGTCCAATCAGAAGGGAAATCGATTCCCAGCTCCCTGCAGGCCCTTACCTCTTCAATATCCATGCTAATTGCTGCCTTAGATTCATCTCCGCTTGGCTTAATCAAAACCCTGCAGTATTCATTATCGTTAATGATACTATAATTACTGCACTTTTTCTTCATCTCCCATGCTTCGTCCAGCTTCCTTTCTCTTGCTCTCCTTATCCATCCTTTCGTCTTCCTTCTTCTTGGTGCTCCCGTGTCGCTCATGTACCTTTTTGCCCACTCTTCTGACTTCCTCCTCAATCTTTCTGCAGGGGTTCCAGGCAGCGATGTTCCATACTCTGCAGGTTTGTTAACAATATGGATATTTAATTTAAGCTCCTTTTTAAAATTACTGACCAGGTGGAGAAAAAGATAAACAATTAACCTGTAGAAGCATCGTAGGCAAAAAAGTCGCTAAACAAGGAATTATACTTGGTAGTAGCAGTGATATTGCCAGTGGTCTTATCTTCTTCTTCTTCAAAATCAGACATTTCTGCATCAGCTTCGCATCCATCTGATGTTTCTATTGATAAACGAGACAGGCGACTGAGCCTTAAAGAATAGTAATCCTCATGGTCGTCTTCTTCTACAAAACTTCTCATGGTGTCTTCCATTGGAAGTCTAATATGGTTGTGGAGAATGAGCAAGTACAAAATGAATGGAACTGGAAGGGGCACATTTTATACATATACAGCTGATGTTCTTTGTTGGATTACCATTTTATCCTTATTTTGTTTTTGTTATCTGGTTGCCTTTCAATAATTTTAGTAATATATGTATCATCGTGGCAAACTTCTATTGAAGGAAATATATTATGAGTAATATATTCTTTTTCGTTGAAAATTAACATCCTTCCATTCCTGCTTCGTTCGTACTTATTTAACCGTGCTCCATTAAAAAAAAATATTAACAATGCTGGCCTTGTTGTGTGGAGACTTTAAGATAATGATCTCTTCGTTAATTTTGATAAATCGAATTGTCAGAGCAGTGCTGGTCAGGACGACACAATGGCATAATACCAGAACTATTCATCTCGTTTAATGAACCAATAGTATTCATGACTCAAGATAATTAACTCCCAGTAATTAAGCTATTATAATTAATTAAAAGCACGATGCTTCTAAGTTTGAATATATTGTTTATTCACTAATGCTAGAAAGCCCGAATATAAGGGCAGAAATGGGTGCGGCAGAAATGTGGCATGCATCGCGTGAATTGCGTTTCTCAATCCAACGTATCTTCTTCTTTCCGCACAATTCCGCACCCTTTTCCTTCGGGCTTCCTAGCACTGCTCTTGTTTATTTCTGTTAGCAGGCAAAAATTGAATATATTGATAAAATAACTTATAATTAAAAATGACTTTTCCCAAATTCAAGTATTGAATCTTTGGATTTTATAAGGACGTTCAAGAGTAATGATTCTAATTCTTGATTTAAAAGTCTTAATTAGTTCTTTACTTGTAGTCCTAGTTAGGCTCCTATCCGAATGTTTGATTTTAAAGTCGGTTCATATAAATAAATCATATTTTACATGCATGGAATCACAGGTAGTAATCAGCAATTATATCCATCAAAGTATCATCAAATGGACAAGATAATCTGAGATCATAGCATCCTATACATCACTACCAGCCTGTAGAAGTAAAGACAATCCGAAAATCTATTTGTACATAAATTGGTGAAACAAAATTTAATACATAAATTATAGATCACTAAACCTCCCTCTAAATTCGAAATCTTATGTAAGGACACAAATCTATTGATCCATAAGTTGAGTATTTAAATTTGTGTCATCAATTTGTCCTTAAATGACCGATCCATAAGTTGTGTATTTAACTTTGACACAATTGGTGACACAATTGATTTGCACCATTAAATCACCGCATGAATTTCACTGCTCCATATAAAGATAAAAAGATCTAACGGTTGAGGTTTTGTGTTTAATTTTGTATCCAAATATCCCTCCCCCCCCCCCCCCCATATACACGCGCGCGCGCGCACACACACACATACACACACACACACACACACACACACACATATATATATATATATATATATATATATATATGTGTGTGTGTGTGTGTGTGTGTGTGTGTGTGTGTGTATTGTAAAAAAAAATTGTATAAATAAAATGGGAAAGTATATAACCATCAACATATACTTTCTAACAGAAAGTGTTATTTCCGTATTTCCGTACACTCGCTTGAAATCTTTTTCGGATATCAAATACCATATATTGAGATACAAACGAGTATCCAATATTTATCTTATCCACTAACGATTGATAATTCAATAGACATGAATTCAAAATTCTAGTTCAAAGTACACTTTTTTTTCCATTTTATTGATAAATGGAATGTTAAAAATAAACAAATATGATAATAAAATTAGTATGTAGCACTCAATATATGAGTATACTATATTTAAACTTCAAAATTACTATATACACATGAATTAGGCTATAATCTTGTAAAAAAAACAAATGGATAATTATTAGATGTAGAAGTCTTTGTATATATATTGACATCAACGTTTTTGAATATCAAATATTTATAAGTTTTTTGATACAGATCTGAATGGATTTTGGTTTTATTCTGTATCAATTGACTATTCCGTCTATTAGCACACATAATATATATACACAGTTAATGATACTTTATATCTTCACCATTAGATTGCTTTCTGATTTCAACTCTCATATAAAGACAAAAATGGACTTAATATGCTATTCATGATACACTTTAGGATTGAGGAAAAATAACATATACATTGTACGTTTGAGACAAAAATGATCTAGTTAGGGGTTATATTGGAAAATAAATGTTCAAGTTTTCCATAATATTTGGATTACAAAACAGAAGTTTAAAAGTTCAAATATTAATATGACATATCTATAGGTGAGTGAAATTATGATGAAAAATTCCATATTAATCCTAATATGAAATACTTCTGTAGGAGGTATGAAAAATGTTCTTGATTTAAAATAATTTAAAAAATATAAAAATTAAAGAATTATTATATAATTGTTTCCACGTATATTGTTTTTGTTTCTTATTTCCTTAGCTTTACTTTTTTTGGAAATAATGTGGTCTTTCCATAATTAACCTCTTTCAACCACCTCATTTTTCCGATCGTTCCCAAAATCCAACTTGTTACGAATATAATTTTTTGTTTTGTCTTTGTTTAATTATTAGAGAGCAATAAAATCTTTGTTTAATTACTCTCAGCATATATTTGTTTAATTATTAGAAAAAACTCAATTTAGAAACTTTCAGTGTAAATACTTCCTTTCAGAAAAAACTATTTAAAAGGTAAATTATAAATTTAAAAATTCTCTAATATCTAAACAAATCTTTTTGAGAAACATACTTTTCAAAATCAAATACATATATACAATTAGTGGACTCCAAGCATTGCAAGATAGAACAAGTATCTACTATATAAAAATGAAAATAATAATAAAAGATGATCTCTTTTTTCAGAAAAAAAAAATCAAGTGCAAAGTCCTTCTAATATAATCAAAAGTTTGAGACTAAACCTGTAACAACCCGCATATTTTACGATAATATATTTAAATATAGCATCGTTAATCAAGTGTATGTTTGAAAAGTCACTTTTTGAATACGGATGAATTTGGAATCGAGACCGTTTCCACTGAGTTCAAAATGTCATTTGCATGATTAAAAACTGTAAACGTCGATATGTTTAGAGTTTGTAAATTTTGGGACTTCGGGTGGGGCTGGGTTAGTAAACCTAGCCCATTAGCCCTCTCCCTTATAAATCTCTTAGCCACATCTCCCCCTCATTCATTTCATTTCATAACACTTAGGCAAAAATGGAGAAGGGATTGGAAATTAGAATTCCAAAACTAGCAATTATATAAAAAAAAGATTAATTTCGTTTTGATTTTTGGCTGCTAGAGATCCATATTAAGTAGAAAATCAAAGAGACAACTTGATTAAGCTTCTCCATCTCAATTTGTATCTTCTCCAACTCAACTTCTCTTTGATTCTTATGATTTCCTAAACCCAATTCTTAGGAAATTTGTGTATATGTGTTTAGATTGGAGATTCAAGAGTTCTTGTTGAAAGGAGGTTGATCTAACTTGATTTTGGTTCATCTTCTTGCTCGTTAAGCTCGAAGGTTAGTTCTTGTGAACTCATTTATATGTAATTAGACTTATAATCTTGGCAAGTATGCCCTTGGCATGTGTAGGTTATGTGTATGCATTTGGTTAATCGGTTTGTTGTATGTGAACTTCCCGATTTGTGAGTTGATTTCATTTATATGTATTTCTTGTGTAAACCCTTGTACGGACGTTTGTTCATGTGCTTTAGTGTACTAGGGAATGTCTTTTCCTTATCCAAGAGTCTAAAGCAAGCACGTATCGATCCGGAGCCATCAAGTTATTTTTTCACCTTGAAAAACTTCTTCACAGCATGCCAGAGATCTAAAATAAATTTTAGTCGTCTGCACCAATCCCTGAGAATTGGCAGAGACCAATTTCATAAGTCTGAAACCCAGTTTCAAATGTCTGAAATTTGGTACAGACATCTGAAAATTGTTGTTGCCCTATTTTTCCTTTTATCGACCAGTGGAGGCCACGGTCGATATTTTAGGCTATTCCAGGCTTATCCCTGGCCGAGTTTCGGGTCATTTGCTCTTTTCTTTTGACTTTTTAGGCTCTCTAATCCATGTATTTCAGCAGCTCGGTTAAATGGATTTTCGATTTATTCATGGTGAACGTATTCATAATCGATGTTCATGGGGATTTGATTCACATTATTAAAACGTGAATTTTGAGATCGGTTGTTATTACAATCGATATTTTATGAGATTTTCCACTTTAAACTATAAAGTGTTTTATATTATTAGTAGATACCAAAACTTTTACTAAAATGATTTCTAACACTAGTTTTCATACAAGACCATTTTATAAATCGTCTTCCAATCTTTTAGTATATATTTATATAAACATTTTCCTCATTCGTATGAGAAATTCAATTAAACGCCTTAGTAAAAACAAGGACTATGAACCCTTGCGTTTGCTTCGACGGTAGTTTGTGGATTCGTTCGATTGGAAACTGTGGCAATGATCGTTTTGTTTTCTAGTGAAATATACAACCTGTTCTTGAATATTCGAGTAGAGCACGTGGTTATGGGACACATATCTTTACTCTTATATTTACTAGCTTGGAGTACCTTAAACTTTCCTTGATCTTTAGATCATTTTGAGAGTCTACGAACTATTTGTGGAGCTACGGTTCATTCTTGTGAGTCTTCGGACTATTTGTGGAACTTCGGTTCATTTTTGAGAGCCTTTGGACTATTTACGGAACTTCAGTTCATGTTGAGAGTCTTCCAACTATTTAGGGAACTTTGGTTCATGGAGTTTTCAGACTCCCTTCGTATGACGATCTTCATATTCTTTTGATCTAGGACTATATTCGTGTTTTGATATCATGTTATCTATCACGTGTTGATTTAATAGGGAACATCATTTCTTGTGAGCAGCATATCATTTAGAATGCGACATTCTTTTGTAGCACTGAAATTTCTTTGAGATATTATGTGGACATTCTTGGGGGTTCACATTTATATGTGAACATTGTGTTTTATTGTGTATATGTCATTAATCGTCATATCTCTATTTCTATCTTGGTTTATTGTGATAAGTACAGCTATACTGATCCATTTATTATTTATTTTCTTATAAATAATACTCAGGTCAGGCCAGGTATTATAGGTGCTTATACATGACTTCTACCAGGGACCACTTGGCTCTTGGCAACTACATTAACATTGTAGTATTTTGGGTTATATGTATATGAGACTCCTTTGTATGCATATTATTTTATGAAGCCTTGTACCTATTCTTATGTTGTTAAGTGGATCGAGTATGACCACTAACTTTGTGTCTACACTTATGTGTTATATTCATACCTATTTTTGCCTTTGTGATGTGAATATCTGTGTCTGACTCTGATTATATTGTTATGTATTTTATATTGATTCCGAATTATATATAGTCTTTGTGTAGTTGGTTTGAACTTGAATTAGATGTGTCGAATTTCCTCATGAGATTTAAAAACTAAGATCTCATTATGCGGCATGTTTAACACTCGTTCAAAGCTATTATGCAGATGGTCACTCCTCAACGGCCTTATTCTTCGGTTAGTTAATAACATTACTTGTAATGTCCTTCGCTAACACGAGTATCGAGGTGGGGCGTCACAGCTTGGTATCAAAGCCAAGTTTAGAACAATATAAGATATTATGGTGAGGATCATTGTTCTAAGTCTCTCTTAGAAAATCGTATTTTAGGATTTCATTCGAATTTTGGGACCCGTTATATCCTATCTTATATATTATGATACTTTGTTTGATCGGTCAAACTTATTTGAGTTTAGCTTTGTGAAATCTTGGCCTAAATAAACTAAGAGTCCCTTTCGTGAGTAGAAATTTAGAGTTGTTTCCTAGTTTAAGTTGAAAACTATCTTCGGGACTTAGTTATGAAATTATTTTGCGTGCTTCGATTTTTGGGTAACCCTTACATCTCGCTATTGCGATGTTTTAGCTTTCTTTAGAAAATAATTGAGTATCCTCATTTGCTTTGGAGTATTACTTGTTTCAAACATGTAATTTCGTATTTTCGATTGAATAAGGAATTTAATTAAACGTCTTGGTCAAAACGGGTGGGTCAACACACTTGCGCTTACTTTATCAGTTAATTTCTAAACTTAATCAGTTGAGATTCGATTTCATTTTTAGATGAAATCTCAGGATCATGTATGGTTATTTAGTTGCTTCTCATGTGTTGTATATCCTTATATACATCGATGAGAGATCACATGAGTTGTATATCTTTATATACATCGATGTTCATCATTTTCGTTTGAGCTTATGCGTTGTATATATTTACATACATCGATAAGAGTTGTCTCATGTGTTGTATATCTTTATATACATCGATGAGAGATCACATGTGTTGTATATCTTACTATACACCGGTGTTGATCATTATCGTTTAAGCTCGTGTATTTTATATCTTTATGTACATTAATGAGAACCTTATGTGTTGAATAATGCGGTGTGGAGCCACCTAATCTTTGGAAGGAATGTTTCATATGGTGTGGAGCCACCTGGTCTACGGATAGAATGCTTCGTATGGTATGGAGCCACCTTGTTTTCGGATGGAATGCTTTGTATGGTGTTAAGACACCTTGTCTTATGACGGAATGCTTAATCAACTTTCTTTGCGATGTGGAGCCATCTTGTCCCAAACGGAATGCTTCGTATGGCGTGGAGCTACCTTGTCTTCGGACCGAATGCTTCGTATGGTGTTAAGCCACCTAGTCCTCATAAAAAATGCTAAAGTCAAATCCCTTTGCAGTGTGAACCCACCATGTCGATGAGAC
Organism: Allium sativum; assembly: GCA_030737875.1. Taxonomy (NCBI): domain Eukaryota; kingdom Viridiplantae; phylum Streptophyta; class Magnoliopsida; order Asparagales; family Amaryllidaceae; genus Allium; species Allium sativum. The sequence continues at coordinate 241,414,689 of CM060926.1, forward strand.
GAAGAGCTTAGTGAGGTGAGAAGGAACCATGTCGGTGAGACGGGTGTGAAGCCACCTTGTTGCAGGATGAAATGCTTATTCAAATTTCTTTGTGATGATGAGCTACCCTGTCAAAAGACGAAAAGCTCCATGTGATAATCTGCAACTTTGTGGTGAACAAAATTGTTGATCCCACCACCAAGTTTAAAACTAATTGATTTGGTGATTTTCAAGTTTGAATTGGCCATTTCTTTCTTTTGGCTATTTTTACGTTTTATGGATGTTCAAACTCTTTCTTTGATGAGTGACCATCTATGGACTACACGTATGTTTCTATATGTACTTATGACATATATTTATTATGTGTTCTTCAGTGGAGTCGTACGCTCATTCGTGAATTATAGTGGATTTTGCAATTTGTTCGTAAATATGTGAGTTAAGTCAGTGGTTATGGGACATTTGGCTAAACTCGCCTATTAACTAGCTTAATGTAAATTACGCTTTCTTTGTTGATCGTTGATGATCACTTTGTTGTTTTGATCTTTTGATCATTCGTCGAGAATTTGAGTTTTCCAATCTTATGACACATTCTGTGGATAAATGGCGAAACAGCTTGAGCTTGGGAGGTTTTAGCGACCTTGTCGTTGCTGACGAAACTGCTTGGGAGGTGTCAGGAACCTTGCCGTATGATGTAACTTCTTGGGGAGGTGTCAACCATCTTGTCAAGGTCATTAGGTGTCAGCAACCTTGCCGTTGTGGTGACATTGCTTGTAGGTGTAATTTGTGCGGATCCACCTCATGTTTTTTGTGTGCTTCTCTGTCACTTACTATTTCACCATTTTCATGATTGCTACTATTGCTTCGAGCTATCGAAGTATTTGGGTTTATATGGTAATTTCAGTGATTCGTATTTTTCTCTTTATTATTTATGACATGAATTTCTTACATGTTCATTTATGGAGAGATGTACTCATCTGTGTTGTATGGAATTTTGTGTACGTCCTCTTTTGTGTTATGAGAACCATTTAGGAATAACATTTTGGTTTATGGAATTGTACGATCGCTCTTGTTATGGTTCGAGTGTCTTTCTATTTTATATTCTTTTTTATTTCCTTGGGTAATTTCTAAAATTTGGGTGATTCAGGTTTTCAATGAAACTTATCGCGAATCTTCTTTTGAAAGTGATAAGCTATATTTGGCTTGTTGAACTTAGTCTCATGTTTCCGTATTTCGATTCTTGATCTCCAGGCTTTCGTGATGTGGGAATCTTGTGTGATTCCCAAATTTTCATCTCATGTATACTAAATTAGATTTAGTATTTTGATAAGTCAACTTTGTAAAAGTTGTTATTCCTTTGTGAGATTATTCTTGAGGCTAACTTCGGTGGGATGTTAAATTCATATTTTTATGGATATGAGCTCTCTTTTATTTAACTATTCTTTCCATGCTTATTTGCATGTCTTGTTTGTCCTAATTTCGTAGTGGTATGCCTAACCATTTTGAGGCCCGTATTTTATTTTCCGAGAGTATCATTCATCTTCGACGTCCCATACCTGTATGATAGATTTCTTTTGGTCTTAACGATTCTAATTTTGATTCTTCAACTCCCTTATGTTTCCTAAAATTCTCATAGCAATGTGAATGACATTAAGGAAAACTTGTTTCTATAATTCACATTACTTGTGACTTCTCTGGGATTTTTACACCCAATTTAGGATGACTACCTTGATGGGTAATTGAGCTCGAAATTGATTTTCATTTTCGTGGCTCAATCTATTTTCTTGTCCTCCTTAGTGACCGACCACTAATGGATAATAAGGGAGCTATCTTTGTGGAGAGATCCGATGGAATGTCTTAATTTGCGACCACGGTAAGCTTAAATAAATTCCTTGCCTTGGACTGATGATCGATTTGACAGGTTAGTAGTGCTTAAGTCCTTTCTCTTTTCGACTTAGCAACCGATTTTCACCAACATTTGATTGAAATGATAGGCTTCCTTTAGCTCCATTTCGTGCTCATTGTGACACCCCACGTCCGTTAATGTCACTCATTAAGAGAATGCATTAAGGTTCGTGAAGCGTTACAGGTATACAGACACAGAACATTACAAGACAGATATAAAAGATAGCAGCGGAATTTAAAATTTCAATTAAAACATAATTCATAACATCGTGGTCCAAAATATCACAAGTCTAGAAATACATAAAAACCATTACAATAATATAAAGCTTTTGTCTTGTACCATCAGAGTACAGAAATACATAAAAGAAAAGGCATAATTCCCCAAAAGAGACAAAGCCATAGTAGTAAAGACATGAACTTGAGCAATACTTCAAAAGCATCCTAGCAAGATGATAATCGAGACCTGATTAAGCCTGAGTATACCCACCCTACGAACCTAGGGGGAGGGGGGAACGGAGAGAGAAGATGAAACAAAAAGGAATTTTCCTGCTCACCCGAAATTCTACGATTTTGATTTTTGAACTGAGATTTTGAACTTCTGGACCATATATATATACATATATATATAATTATCTTGCTCATATACAAACTTTAAACCTTCATAACTTCTTCATACGGTATCCGTTTTAAGCAAACCAAATGTCTATCTTGAGCAGAATTTCGAGACGGACGCAATGGCGCAGTCTGTTCCCTTAATTCTGAATAATAAATTGAATATTATTTAATTTATCCTCTTTAGCGTTGTTAAAATTACGGGGTGTTACATTCTCAAAGGATTTCGTCCCCGAAATCTCTAAGTTAAGAAGAATGCATATCCTACCATCCATCACCCGTCTACTCATCCACCATTCATAGGCATCCATTGTCCTTAAAGACTTCTAGTGCTTATATGAACATATGAAAAGGTGTGTTTATATGTCCTTATACTAATGCGAAGATCAGGCGGTCTACTGATTCGGTCGACCTCCTTAATGCAATAAATGTTAGTGTCATGAATCCAATATGTATGCAATAATCCTATTATAACATGTACGTTCTATATGGGTGCACAAACATCCGTCCAAATGCAACATCCATATGATGATACATTCAATTTCATCCATAAAAAGAAGAAACATGCACACACATCCATATGTAGTATGAGAGTGATTGAGCCGATCTAGTGCCTAAGGTGTGTGTATATGCAACCACGAGAAACCGCTAGCAAACACTTACATCCACTTGCATTCATCAAACATAACATGTCTCAACCACATGTTTACATCTATAGGATTCCTACCTAAAGGTCTTGAAGATTCGATCGATAGGACATACTAAAATGATAGAAACAAGCATATAAAAAAAACTTTGGAAAAGGAAGTTAAGAACATACCCTCGAAAAGAAAAGGGTATGAAGCACAAATCTTATCTTCAGTCTACCAAGTTTCATTCTTTGGGTTATCTCCCCATTGAAATTTCACCAACTTGACTTCTCTATTGCGTAACTTCTTAACTTCTGATCCAAGAATACGGGAAGGAACTCGTTTGACTGTCCCCTCCCGTTCCACCTCTACTTCTTCCAATACACTCGGCTCAACTACTTCTGATGTATCATGCAAGCACTTCCGCAAATGAGATGCAACATCATGAAAGCCGGATAATCTCTCTAGCATTTTTACTTTATAGGCCATTTGTTCAATCCTTTCTGTTAAGGGAAATGGCCTTACAAATCTTGGTGCCAATTTCCCTACAGATCCAAAGCGAACCATAATCCTCAAAGGTGATAGTTTAATGAAAACCGTATCTCCTACTTCAAATTCAATGTCAGTCCTTCTCTTATCTGCTTAGGATTTCTGCCTATCTTGAGTGGTCTTCATTCGTCATCTAATAAGATCAATCTTTTCGGACGTTTCTCTAACCATATCCGGTCCAAGTAATAACCTTTCTGTAGATTCCCACCAACAAGTTGGTGACCTACAAGGTCGTCTGTACAATGCTTCGAAGGGTGCCATGCCAATGCTAACTTGATAACTGTTATTGTAGGAGAACTCTACTAAAGGAAGATGCTCTTCCCAAGTCCCTCCGAAGTCTAGGATACACAGCCTCAAAAGATCCTCAAGAATTATGTTCACCCTCTCCGTCTGTCCATCGGTCTAAAGATGATAAGCGGTGCTCAGACATAACTATGTACTTAATGCTTCTTGCAAGCTCCTCCAAAATTCACTAGTGAAAATGGGGTCACGATAGCTTACAATGCTGGAAGGTACTCCATGAAGACGGATTATCTCACGAACAAAATCTTTTCCAACCAAGCCGTCGTCCTCTTACTCTTAACTGGAATGAAATGAGCGTTCTTAGTAAGTCTATCTACTACCACCCAAATACTGGTGTTGCCTTTCTTTGATCTAGGAAAACCATCTATGAAATCCATAGAGACACTCTCCCACTTCCACTGTGAAACCTCCAAAGGATGAAGTAAACCACCGGGCTTCTTTTGCTCAGCTTTGACTTGCTGACAAACTAAACATTGAGAAACAAATTCTGCTACATCATTCTTCATTCCAGCCCAAAAGAAAACCCTCTTCATGTTCTTGTACATCTTATCACCGCCTGGGTGAATAGTCATCTTAGAATGATGGGCATCTTCTAAGACTGCCTTTTAAAAGACTTCTAGTTTGAGGAACACAAAGCCTTCCATCTCATCGCAACCACCCTTTGTCGTCAATGGAATATCTATTGAGGTGACTAGAAGTCTCCCCTTTACTGAGCCCATCCAAGATGTCTAAAATATGTGGATCATCCCGCTGCGAGGCTCCTACTTGATCCATAAGAGTAGGTTGTATCTCTAGTGATGCAAACAAACCAGGCAATAAGTCGGTGGACGGTTTAAAATCAAAAGTCGATATGAACTCCAAGCTTTTCTTTTCCCACAAACAGAGGACTTAAGGTCATCCTATGCTTACTCAGTGCATCTGCCACCACATTACGCTTGCCAGGGGTATAAGCAATCTCAAAATCATAAGAAGCTAGGAACTCCATCCACCTTTGTTGCCTTAAATTAAGATCCTTCTGCGAGAACAAATACTTGAGTGATTTATGATCGGTGTACAACTCGACCCTCTCTCGAAGCAAATAATGACGCTACATCTTAAGCGTGAACATTATGGCAACTATCTATAGATCATGGGTAGGGTGGTTCTTCTCATGGACTCTTAGCTGTCTACTCCCATAACACACTACCTTCCCTTCTTGCATCAGAACCGCACCAAGCCCTGTACCACATGCATCAGTGTAAACTGTAAGCACTTTATTTCCATCAGGCAAGGTCAAGACTGGGGATGTTGTCAGAGCCCTCTTCAATCGATGGAAAGCAACATCACAATCAATATCCCATAAAAAAGCCAAATTCTTCTTCTTCAGCCTGGTGAGTGGGGATGATATCTTTGTGAAGTCCTTAATGAACTTCCTATAATAACCTGCCAATTCGAGAAAGCTTCTCACCTCGGTTGCATTTTTCGGAACTTGCCAATCTTGAACAGCAACTACCTTTGCGGGATCTGCTGCTATCCCCTCTTTGGAAACCACATGCCCTAGAAACCTCACCTCTTTTCTCCAAAAATGGCATTTGGAGAACTTTGCCTTAAGCTGATGCGCACGGAGAGTTTTCAAAACTTCTCTTAAATGCTGGGCATGCTCTTCTTCACTCTTTGAGAAGATCAAGATATCATTGACAAAGACCACGACGAATTTATTTAGAAACTCTCGAAACACCCTGCTCATCAGATCGACAAAATAGGCGGGTGCATTCGTCAACCCAAAAGGCATAACTAGCCATTCAAAGAAACTATCTGGAGTCCTAAAAGCGGTCTTATCTATACTGTTCTCAGCCACCCTCAACTGATGAAACCCCGTGGCCAAGTCTAATTGAGAGAATACCGAGGCACCAACAAGCTGGTCAAACAAGTCATCTATCCTCGGAAGTGGGTGCCTGTTCGTCTTAGTGAGTTTGTTCAACTCTCTATAATACAGACACAAACAAAGCAAACCATCCGCCTTAGTCGTGAATACTACTGGAGCACCCCATTCAGATATGCTACGCCTAATAAACCCTTTCTCAAGTAGCTCCCCTACTTGCTTGCTAAGCTCCCACCTTTCCCTTGGAACCATATGGCGCACTGGTGATGCAACTGGCTTTGCATTGTCCACCAAATATATATGAAAATCGATCTCGCGCCTCAAAGGTAAGCCCCGTACCTCATCAAAAACATCAGAATAATCTTGGACTACTGGAATAGATTGCAGATCATCTATAGATACATCAAGAGACTCTAGGAAACTAAGCATAATAGACCCTTGTGGGTCACAAGAAATCTCGAGGGTCCTCCTATGATAGGTCAGAAGCCTAACGAACCTTCTCTCACAATCCAAAATGGCACCATACATGGTTAGCCAATCCATCCCTAGAATCAAACCGTAGCCCATAAAATCGAGCGCATACACTTCGCACTCAAACTTGTCGCCTAAAATAGATATTCTCAAACCCCGACCAATCATAGACAAATGAGCCGAACCACCAATGGGGTTTGAGACAACAACGGGATCCACTACCATACTAGTATTTAAGTGCAGAGATTCAACCACAGAACTAGATATAAATGAATGCGAAGCGCCAGAATCAAAAAAAGTTCTAATAGGATGACAGGAAAGAGAAATCAAACCTTCCACGGAAATTTTCCTACCTTTATCCGGAGCACTGGTCGCGAGAGCATGCACCTGCCCTCCAGAAGCTCCTGCCCTTTGACCTTGTCCCTGTGGTCCCTGTTTCTTCGGGCATTCCCCAGCAAAGTGTCCGACCTCTCCACAATTAAAGCAAGTATTCTTCCTTATTTTGCAGTCCTTGACTAAGTGACCCTCTCGTCCACAATTGTGACATTTCCTCTTATCCTTAGCCTTGTCATTCTTTTCGCCTTTCTTCTGTTGTTGTTGTTATTGTTGTTTCTTGGGCCATACTTTTTTGTTTTGCGTTGTTTCCTCAGCTTTAACTTCCTTCTTGTCTCCCTTGTCTTCCCCATGCATTAAGGCCAAATCAACAAGCCTTTCAAAAGTAGCTCCCATTGGAATATGAGACATAGTTAACCCATGAAGGGGTTGATTCAGCCCTTTAGCAAACCGCAAAGCTTTCTTATGCAGAGTATCTACCAATTCCAATCCAAACCTTGCTAGCTGGTTGAATTTGTTAACATATTCCTTAATAGTCATGTTTCCTTGTTTTGAGTGCCAAGAACCTCTCCATTTGCATGCTTTTCTCAGTTTGGGAAAGAAACTTCATTTCAAACCTCTGTCTAAAATCATCCCATGTCTCCACCAAACGTCCAGCTTGAGTTACTTCCCACCAGAACGAAGCTTCATCTTTCAGTAGCCAGGTAGCTAACTGAATCTTCCTTCGATCTTCCACTTCAAAGATTACAAACAAGTCATCGGTCTCCTTGAGCCAATTCCTTGCCTCTACAATGTTTCGGTTCCACGGAATGGATTCCCTCCTATGGCATAGAAATCTTTGCAGATCTTAGCGAAATTATCTGCTCTTGGAGGAGGAGGAGGAACGACGGGTACAACTGGGGGAGGAACGTCAGCTTGACCTCCGGCAGGAGTTGTAGCCTCTGGATACCTGCGGAACCAGCCTGATATTGTAATGCCCTCTGGAATATTAGGTTCCCCAGACATGCTGAAACGAAAAGGAAAGAGATTTAGACAAATTATAGAAGGATATAACAAATGGCTTTGGGGAATATGTTTTTCAAAATAGACTTTTCTTTTGAAAATGCTTTCTTTTAAAATCTTTTTGAAAATAGTTTTCAAAAACTTTTATCTAATCTGGTAACCTTCAGCTCTGATACCAAGTGTGACACCCCACGTTCGTTAATGTCACTCATTAAGAGAATGCATTAAGTTTCGTGAAGCGTTATAGGTAAACAGACACATAACATTATAAGATAGACATAAAAGATAGCAGTGGAATTTAAAATTTTATTTAAAACATAAGTCATAACATCGTGGTCCAAAATATCACAAGTCTGGAACTACATAAAAAACATTACAATAATATAAAGCTTCTATTTGTACCATCAAAGTACAGAAATACATAAAAGAAAAAGCATAATTCCCCAAAAAAGACAAAGCCATAGTAGTAATGACATGAACTTGAGCAATACTTCAAAAGCAGCTCCTAGCAAGATGATAACCGAGTCCTGATTAAGCCTGAGTATTCCCACCCTGCGAACCTAGGGGGGAACAGAAGAGAGAAGAGGAAACAAAAAGGGTCAGACATAAAGTGTGGCGAGTCTAGTTACTTTTAGCAAGTAAATATGTAAAAGTATCATGACAGGCATATGAGGTGGATAAAAAAGATAACATCATAAAAGGTAAATATAACAAGGTATACATGATAGAGTGTGTATGCTTCTCTAATCATTACTCTGATTCTCTGCACAAATACTAGTATAACCATAAAAAGATAATCCCAACAACTACAAGATGGTAGACTTAGGCGTACTTCTGGTGAGAGGTGTTAACCCCATACAATCCACAGGCAGTCTAACCTAAAAGGCTCTTAAACTTTTTACCAGAGTCTAGACGTACCCCAATCACTACCCTAATCGATCGGCTCCCTACTCCGTAGATACACTGTGCCGGCCCCACAGTAGGAGTTTTCACATTCCTAAAGTGGCAACCCTTTGTGATGTGCACAACCATATCACTGGTGTCACGGTCGTCTTATCCCCCTCTGCCCGGCCTGTAACACCCCACGCCCACTACGGTCACTCTCTAAGGGAATGCCATAACATCGGTGGAGTATTTGAGTGAATATAGAACAGAGTAATTATAGCAAGACAGATATAAGTAATACTTTGAAAATTTAAAACATCATTTCAATTGCAGCGGAAAATAAAACATGTCTGGTTACATCACAAAACCATAATAGAAGTCAAGTACAAATGTCCATCCTGCTAAATAAAAATACATAATCCCGATACATGAACTGATAGCCATAAAAGATAAGGGTAAACTGAGCTCTACATCTAGGGTCCAAGCTCCAAGAGAGAAATAAAAGCAGCCTGATCAAAGCCCACTCGTGCTGGGCCCACTCTGAGAACCTCAGGGTTGGGAAAAAGATTAAAACAACGGGGTCAGACATAAGTCTGAGCGAGTCCTATAACTTTAACAATGTAATCATTAAAGTAATAAGGATATGATATAACTTGGTACGGTGTGACTGGGGATAAATGACTACACTCAGTAGCCAATCAGACTTAGAGTGAACTAAGATAACGATAAAGACGCATTTACCCACCCAAGGATAATTACTACACTGCACCACACCAGTCATTCCTACTTAAAGGTTGATCCCTCCCAAGGACTTAGAAAATTTACCCAGTAGCTTCGTGTACCCCTAACTCACTACATAGGTGCCGTCTGCCCCTATCTCCACTAGGTGTACCCACTACTCCCAAGCGATCGGCTCCCTACCGTAGATACCCGTGCTGGTCCCATAATGGGGTGTATCATTCCCCAAAGTGGCAACCTGATAATATCACGGTGCACGGCTTTATATCTACACGATGCAACAACGACTTACCAACCAGCCCGGGTCCACACACGCATATGAAACCCGTTGATCCTGCGTTGCCACCGCTATCCCGTTTTGGCCTCTTATAGTCAAGCCCAATATGCGTGTCCCGTCACTCGACTAGAGTCGAGCCCACAAAGATACGTTTGGGATATTGGTTGAAATGGGCCCCCCACAAGCTACCCACCTAAGCTTGTCATTTCTAGTGTATACCACTTAACCCTTTAATCATGTTTTTAATTACATGTTCCACTTTGGTTAAGTATTCTAATCGTATTTTCTATTGCCACCCAAGGCAACCACTAGATTTCCACATGCCACCCAAGGCACCCACTTAACCCCTCATGTCCCTCTACATGCTAATATGGTTAAGTGTTTCTTAATTAATTAATTAAGATCATGACCTCATAAAGACCTCTCACATTAGACCATCTTTTATGACTGCTGGATATGCCGGTTGGTTCCGGGCAGACTTCTATCATAAAAAGGGTCTAACCTCGTGTCTTTACTTTAATCACGTATTTAATTTATGACTAAGACCTCTCACATTGGGCCAATCATTTGTAGCCGCTGGATGGCCGGTCGGTTCCGGCAGACTTCCGCTACAAAAGGGTCCAACCTCGTGTCTTAGTTGATTAATTACAACTAATTAATCACCCCCATAATTAATTATCCCTAATTAATTACACATTTTTAAGAATATGGGTAGACCTAACTCAATAGGTAAATTCCCAATTCCATAGTATGGGTAGACCTAACTTAATAGGTAAATTCCCAACTCCATAATGTGGGTAGACCTAACTTAATAGGTAAATTCCCAATTATGTCCATTCATTTTATGTTATGCTTAATCATAACAACTTTACACCTTTTTATAATCATGCATATTAACCCCATCGTTTCCCACGTAATTCGTTTACATAACACGTCATACATAGGGACAACTTTGCATATGTTATGCACATCATAAAAAGAGACAAACTTGCATATGAGTTTGTATATAAACTTGCATAAGACTTGCATATGAACTTGCATAAAACTTGCAAATGAACTTGCATATAAACTTGCATATGAACTTGCATACCATGTCATATCTCAAAGGCAAACTTGCATATGTTATGCATATCATAAAAAGAGACTAACTTGCACATGAACTTGCATATATCATGTCATATCACAAAGGCAAACTTGCATATGTTATGCATATCATAAAAAGAGACTAACTTGCATATGATTTGCATAAGAACTTGCATAAAACTTGCATATGAACTTGCATACCATGTCATATCTCAAAGGCAAACTTGCATATGTTATGCATATTATAAAAAGAGACTAATTTGCACATGAACTTGCATATATCATGTCATATCACAAAGGCAAACTTGCATATGTTATGCATATCATAAAAAGAGACTAACTGGCATATGATTTGCATAAGAACTTGCATAAAACTTGCATATGATCTTACATAACACATCATATCATAAAAAAGAGGCAAGTTTACATATGAACTTATAACATATGACAACCACAACTTGCATAATCCACATTTACATCCATAGCCTCCTAATATCCTATCCTAATTAGTTTAGCAATTACTTGCTAAAGGCATAGGAACTCACCAAAACCAAGATTAGCAAACTTATGAAGTAGAACTAGTTGCCAAATATGAAGAAGATGATGATTAGAGGTTGATTAGCTTGCAACTTCCTTCATAAACTAGTGGAGGCTCCTCTTAAGTTTGATTTTGGCGGCATGAGGCCATCATTTCTATTTTTAGTATGGATTAGGCTTGCATTAGGGTGTATTTATAGGATTAGGGTGTGTTTTAGACCATAGGATTAACCCTAGGTTAGATTAGGTCCGTCAGATTTAGTAAATCTCTAGAACCCAGCCCAGCCCTAGCCAGAAAACCAGATCTGGTGCACCCAGGCCCTCTGGCTCAACACGCCGTGTCGACAGGCAAGTCGACAGGCAAGTCGACCCCCCAGTCGACAGGCCTGTCGACAGCCCTGTCGACATGGCTAGGGCGGGAACTTTCCCGCCTGGCCCCGCTGGTTCTATTTTAAAATCTGAATTTGAATTTTTAAATCTGTTTTTAGCTTGGAATTTTCTACAAACTTCATTGGGCCATAACTGGGCCATACGAACTCCGATTTACAAAATTTCGGACTCTATTCTGCGTATTTTTCCGAGACAAACGTAATGACGCAGCTCGTTTCCCCCAATTCTCAAATTTGAGATTATTTATTCTGCAATTAGTGAATTTTAGCATTAACTGAAATTCGGGGTGTTACATTCTCCCCTCCTTAAAGGATTTCGCCCCCGAAATCTCTAAGCTAAGGAGAATGCATATCCTACCATCCAAACAACCATCTACTCAATCCATCAATCACGAGCATCCATTGTCCTTAAATCAAAATTTCTAATGATGTATGAGCATATGCAAAAAGTGTGTGTATATGTTCCCTATCTAATGTATGAACATATGCAAACCATGATAGTGCCATGCATCCATTATGTATGCGAGAGAACCCTATCGACACATACAATATCTACATGAGTGCACAATCATTCACCCAAATGCATCATCCATATGATAACACAATCATTATACATCCATAAATATAGCTTCCTACACACAATTTTATGCAATATGCAATATGAAGTGATTGAGTCGATCTAGTGCCTAGAGTGTGTATGTATGTATCCACGAGCAACCACTAGCAACCACTTGCATCCACACGCATCCATCAAACATAACATGTCTCAAACACATGTTTCAATCATAGGTTTACCCTATCTAAAGGTCAAAGGTACAAATGAGAGGACATACTAAAGATAAGATAAGTACTAGACAAACGATAAAGGAGAAGTTAAAAGACATACCCTCAAAAAGGAACGGGTACAATGAACGCATCTTCGCTTCCGTTTCCCAAGTTGCGTTGCTCTCGTCTTCTCCCCATTGTACTTTGACTAGTTGAACCCCTCGATTCCTCAATTTCCTAGTCTCTGACCCAAGGATGCGGGTAGGAGCTCGTCGAATAGTCGCATCACGCTCTACTTCCACTTCTTTAAGCAAGCTCGGCTCTACCACCTCTGCGGTCTCATGTAAACACTTCCTCAAATGGGACACATGGAATACATCATGTACACCACTAAGTCTGTCGGGCAACTCCACTCTATATGCCATCCGTCCAATTCTTTCCTTAATGGGAAATGGCCCTACGAACCTTGGTGCTAACTTCCCAACAGATCCAAAGCGAACCACATTTCGTAACGGAGACACTTTGACAAAGACCATGTCCCCAACTTCAAACTCAAGATCCGTCCTCCTCTTGTCCGCATAAGATTTTTGCCTATCCTGCGTTGCTTTCATCCTTCTTCGAATCAAGTCAATCTTCTCAGAAGTCTCCCTAACCATATCAGGCCCAAGCAAGATCTTATCCGTAGATTCCCACCAACATGTAGGTGATCGACAAGGCCTTCCATAGAGAGCTTCGAAAGGAGCCATACCAATACTGGACTGAAAGCTGTTATTATATGCGAACTCCACCAATGGAAGATGCTCTTCCCATGTACCTCCAAAATCTAAGATACAAAGTCTCAAAAGGTCTTCTAGGACACGATTCACCCTCTCAGTCTGGCCGTCCATCTGAGGATGATATGCGGTGCTCAGACACAATTGAGTCCCCACTGCTTCTTGCAAACTTCTCCAGAACTCACTAGTGAAGATAGGATCTCGATCACTCACTATGCTAGAGGGTACCCCATGCAATCGAACTATCTCTCGAAGATATACTGAAGCTAGCCATGGAGCAGTCCTCTTGCTCTTCACAGGTATGAAATGGGCGCTTTTAGTAAGTCTGTCTACCACAACCCAAATTCCCGTATTACCCTTTCTTGATCTGGGTAACCCGTCAATAAAATCCATCGAGACGCTATCCCACTTCCATTGCGGAACTTCCAATGGGTGAAGTAACCCACCAGGTTTCTTTTGCTCCGCCTTCACTTGTTGGCACACCAAGCATTGAGCGACATACTCGGCCACATCTTTCTTCATACCGGCCCAGAAGAAAACCCTCTTCATATCTTGGTACATCTTGTCCCCACCGGGATGAATGGTCATCCTAGAACGGTGTGCATCATCAAGAATAGCCTTCCTCAAACCCTCGTCTTGCGGTACACAAAGTCTACCGTCTCTACGCAAGCACCCCCTATCGTCTAGGGTGTACCTACTCAAATGGCTGGACGACTCCCCCCTTATGAGCTTCTCTACCAACTCAACCAACTGTGGGTCGTCCCTCTGTGCTTCTCCAATCCGCCCCAAAAGAGTAGGTCTAACCTCCAAGGAAGCTAGCAAACTGGGTACATAATCAATGGAAGGTCTGAAATCAAACATCGAGATAAATTCCAAGCTTCGTTGTTCCACGAACAATGGACTTAAGGACAACCTTTTTCTGCTCAAGGCGTCTGCCACCACGTTACCCTTGCCAGGGGTATACGCTATCTCGAAATCATAGGATGCTAAGAACTCCATCCACCTTTGCTGTCTCAAATTCAAATCCTTCTGAGAAAACAAGTACTTCAATGATTTGTGGTCAGTGAACAATTCGAATCTCTCGCCAAGAAGATAATGGCGCCAAATCTTAAGCGCAAAAACAATAGCGGCCAGCTCTAGATCATGGGTAGGGTAATTTTTCTCATGTGCCCTCAACTGCCTTCCACCATAGGCTATTACCCTTCCCTCTTGCATTAAGACTGCGCCAAGTCCTGTCCCACAGGCATCGGTATAGACAACAAATGGCTTGCTCCCATCTGGCAACACTAAAACTGGAGCGGTGGTTAAAGCTCTCTTTAACCGTCGGAACGCATCATCACAATCTATGTCCCATGCGAAAACAAGGTTCTTCTTCGTTAAGCGGGTTAATGGGGCTGATATCTTCGCGAAGTCTTTAATAAACTTCCTATAATAACCCGCCAACCCCAAGAAACTTCTTACTTCGGTAGCATTCTTCGGAACCTTCCAATCCTGAATTGATACTACCTTTGCGGGATCCACAGCTATCCCTTCCTTGGAGACCACGTGCCCCAAGAACCGCACCTCTTTCCTCCAGAAGTGACATTTAGAGAATTTAGCCTTAAGGCTATGTGCCCGAAGAGTCTTCAATACCTCCCCAAGATTTAGGGCATGCTCTTCTTCACTCTTAGAAAATACTAAGATATCATCCACAAAGACCACCACGAATTTATTAAGGAACTCCCTGAACACCCTACTCATCAAATCAACAAAGTATGCAGGGGCGTTCGTCAACCCAAACGGCATCACCAGCCACTCATAGAAACCATCCGGAGTCCTAAAGGCAGTCTTGTCTATGCTATCCTCAGCCACCCTCAACTGATGAAACCCCGTGGCTAAGTCCAACTGAGAAAATACTGAAGCGCCAACCAACTGATCGAAAAGATCATCAATCCTCGGCAATGGGTGTCTATTCTTCTTTGTGAGCTTGTTGAGTTCTCTATAGTCTACACAAAGTCTGAGGGACCCATCCGCCTTCGTAGCAAAAACTACTGGAGCACCCCACTCTGATATACTTCGTCTTATGAACCCCTTCTCAAGCAACTCCCCTACTTGCTTATGGAGTTCCCTCCTCTCACGAGGAGCCATGTGGCGCACTGGTAAAGATACAGGTTTAGCATTATCCACCAGATATGTTCGGAAGTCAATCTCCCGCTTCGGAGGTAAGCCCTTCACCTCCTCAAACACATCCGAGTATTCCCGGACCACTCTAACAGATTGCAAACTCTCGGCCGAAGCGTCCAACGACTCAAGATAACTTAGCATAACAGAATCCATGGGATTACAAGAGATCTCGAGAGTGTTACCCAAGCGGGTCATGAGCCTAACAACTCTCCTTTCGCAATCAAGAACGGCACCATTACTGGATAACCAGTCCATGCCCAAAATCAACCCATAGCCTGTGAAGCCCAAAACAAAAGCATCACATCTAAACTCAATGCTAAGTATAGAAATATTCAAACCCAAGCATATCATGGACAAATAAGTGGAGCCCCCAATTGGGTTTGAAACAACCAAGGGATCATCTACCAGACTGGTGTCTAAGTGCAGTGACTCAACTAATGATGATGAGATAAACGAATGCGATGCGCCAGAATCAAACAATGTACGGACAGGATGATCAAATAGAAAAACCAGACTTTCAACGGAAATAGTTCTACCTCTTTCCTGAATCGGTGGAACCGCGAGAGCCTGTACTTGCCCCCTAGCCTGACCCGGTGCCATAAGAGCTTGCACCTGTCCTCCAGAGGTAGATCCCGTCCTTTGCCCCTTCTTAGGGCAATCCTTCACTAAATGCCCTACTTCGCCACAGTGGAAGCAGCCAGTCTTCTTCTTCTTGCGACAATCCTTGCTTAGGTGGCCAGGTGTCCCACAATTGAAACACTTCTTCTTCTTGCCCTTGCCACCGTTGCCTTTCCCACCTTTATTCTGCTGTTGTTGCTGAGGTCTCTTTTGATCTCCCTTCTTCTCGGGTGCCTTATTAGCATCGGGACCCTTCTCTTCTTCATGCATGAGTGCCATGTCAACTAGCTTCTCAAAGGTGGCCCCCATAGGGATATGAGTCATAGCTAACCCATGCATCGGTTCATTCAAGCCTTTCACGAATCTCAAAGCCTTCTTCTCCGGTGTATTCACCATGTCTAGGCCAAACCTTGCCAATTGATTAAACTTGTTGACATATTCCTTCACTGAGAGATTTCCTTGCTTTAAAGTCAAGAATCTTTCCATATACAAGTTTTCCTCTGCCCTTGAGAGAAACTTTGCCACAAATCTTTGCCTAAAATCCGCCCAAGAGTCAACGGGGCGTTCTCCATTAGTGACCTCCCACCAGAATGAGGCCTCTCCCTTCATTAACCAAGCAGCCAACTTGACTTTCTTTCCTTCTTCCATCTCAAAGATATCTATCAACTCTTCCACCTCCTTAAGCCAATCTCTAGCCTCCACCAAAGTTTCCAATCCTTGAAAAGGTTTCCCTCCCATAGCTTTAAATTCCTTGCAAGTCTTAGCAAAAGTATCCGTGCGAGGAGGAGGGGGAGGAGGAAGATCGGGTGCTACGGTTGGTGGAGGAACATTTGCTGGACCCGCAGTGGTGGCCCTAGCCTCCATCAATCTCCTATACCATACTGGTATCGTCACACCCTCCGGAAAGTTAAGATCCTCAGCCATGCTGAAACGAAAAAGGAAAGATTCAAAACGGAGAATTCGAAAGATAAAGATATGGCTATCGAGGATTATGCTTTTCTTTCAAAAACTTTTCTCTTTAAAGACATGTTTTTGAAAATATTTCTTCCAAAAATGCTTTTACAAAAATAGTTTTCTAAAAATTTTATCTGTTCCGGTAACCTTTGCTCTGATACCACGTGTAACACCCCACGCCCGCTACGGTCACTCTCTAAGGGAATGCCATAATATCGGTGGAGTATTTGAGTGAATATAGAACAGAGTAATTATAGCAAGACAGATATAAGTAATACTTTGAAAATTTAAAACATCGTTTCAATTGCAGCGGAAAATAAAACATGTCTGGTTACATCACAAAACCATAATAGAAGTCAAGTACAAATGTCCATCCTGCTAAATAAAAATACATAATCCCGATACATGAACTGATAGCCATAAAAGAAAAGGGTAAACTGAGCTCTACATCTAGGGTCCAAGCTCCAAGAGAGAAATAAAAGCAGCCTGATCAAAGCCCACTCGTGCTGGGCCCACTCTGAGAACCTGAGGGTTGGGAAAAAGATAAAAACAACGGGGTCAGACAT
Source organism: Allium sativum (assembly GCA_030737875.1). Lineage (NCBI taxonomy): Eukaryota > Viridiplantae > Streptophyta > Magnoliopsida > Asparagales > Amaryllidaceae > Allium > Allium sativum. The sequence goes on from CM060926.1 coordinate 241,432,078, forward strand.
AAGTCTGAGCGAGTCCTATAACTTTAACAATGTAATCATTAAAGTAATAAGGATATGATATAACTTGGTATGGTGTGACTGGGGATAAATGACTACACTCAGTAGCCAATCAGACTTAGAGTGAACTAAGATAACGATAAAGACGCATTTACCCATCCAAGGATAATTACTACACTGCACCACACCAGTCATTCCTACTTAAAGGTTGATCCCTCCCAAGGACTTAGAAAATTTACCCAGTAGCTTCGTGTACCCCTAGCTCACTACATAGGTGCCGTCTGCCCCTATCTCCACTAGGTGTACCCACTACTCCCAAGCGATCGGCTCCCTACCGTAGATACCCGTGCTGGTCCCATAATGGGGTGTATCATTCCCCAAAGTGGCAACCTGATAATATCACGGTGCACGGCTTTATATCTACACGATGCAACAACGACTTACCAACCAGCCCGGGTCCACACACGCATATGAAACCCGTTGATCCTGCGTTGCCACCGCTATCCCGTTTTGGCCTCTTATAGTCAAGCCCAATATGCGTGTCCCGTCACTCGACTAGAGTCGAGCCCACAAAGACACATTTGGGATATTGGTTGAAATGGGCCCCCACAAGCTACCCACCTAAGCTTGTCACTTCTAGTGTATACCACTTAACCCTTTAATCATGTTTTTAATTACATGTTCCACTTTGGTTAAGTATTCTAATCGTATTTTCTATTGCCACCCAAGGCAACCACTAGATTTCCACATGCCACCCAAGGCATCCACTTAACCCCTCATGTCCCTCTACATGCTAATATGGTTAAGTGTTTCTTAATTAATTAATTAATTAAGATCATGACCTCATAAAGACCTCTCACATTAGACCATCTTTTATGACTGCTGGATATGCCGGTTGGTTCCGGGCAGACTTCTGTCATAAAAAGGGTCTAACCTCGTGTCTTTACTTTAATCACATATTTAATTTATGACTAAGACCTCTCACATTGGGCCAATCATTTGTAGCCGCTGGATGGCCGGTCGGTTCCAGGCAGACTTCCGCTACAAAAGGGTCCAACCTCGTGTCTTAGTTGATTAATTACACATAATTAATCACCCCCATAATTAATTATCCCTAATTAATTACACATTTTTAAGAATATGGGTAGGGTAGACCTAACTCAATAGGTAAATTCCCAATTCCATAGTATGGGTAGACCTAACTTAATAGGTAAATTCCCAACTCCATAATGTGGGTAGACCTAACTTAATAGGTAAATTCCCAATTATGTCCATTCATTTTATGTTATGCTTAATCATAACAACTTTACACCTTTTTATAATCATGCATATTAACCCCATCGTTTCCCACGTAATTCATTTACATAACACGTCATACATAGGGACAACTTTGCATATGTTATGCACATCATAAAAAGAGACAAACTTGCATATGAGTTTGTATATAAACTTGCATAAGACTTGCATATGAACTTGCATAAAACTTGCAAATGAACTTGCATATAAACTTGCATATGAACTTGCATACCATGTCATATCTCAAAGGCAAACTTGCATATGTTATGCATATCATAAAAAGAGACTAACTTGCACATGAACTTGCATATATCATGTCATATCACAAAGGCAAACTTGCATATGTTATGCATATCATAAAAAGAGACTAACTTGCATATGATTTGCATAAGAACTTGCATAAAACTTGCATATGAACTTGCATACCATGTCATATCTCAAAGGCAAACTTGCATATGTTATGCATATTATAAAAAGAGACTAATTTGCACATGAACTTGCATATATCATGTCACATCACAAAGGCAAACTTGCATATGTTATGCATATCATAAAAAGAGACTAACTTGCATATGATTTGCATAAGAACTTGCATATGATCTTACATAACACATCATATCATAAAAAAGAGGCAAGTTTACATATGAACTTATAACATATGACAACCACAACTTGCATAATCCACATTTACATCCATAGCCTCCTAATATCCTATCCTAATTAGTTTAGCAATTACTTGCTAAAGGCATAGGAACTCACCAAAACCAAGATTAGCAAACTTATGAAGTAGAACTAGTTGCTAAATATGAAGAAGATGATGATTAGAGGTTGATTAGCTTGCAACTTCCTTCATAAACTAGTGGAGGCTCCTCTTAAGTTTGATTATGGCGGCATGAGGCCATCATTTCTATTTTTAGTATGGATTAGGCTTGCATTAGGGTGTATTTATAGGATTAGGGTGTGTTTTAGACCATAGGATTAACCCTAGGTTAGATTAGGTCCGTCAGATTTAGGAAATCTCTAGAACCCAGCCCAGCCCTAGCCAGAAAACCAGATCTGGTGCACCCAGGCCCACTGGCTCGACACGCCGTGTCGACAGGCAAGTCGACAGGCAAGTCGACCCCCCAGTCGACAGGCCTGTCGACAGCCCTGTCGACATGGCTAGGGCGGGAACTTTCCCGCCTGGCCCCGCTGGTTCTATTTTAAAATCTGAATTTGAATTTTTAAATCTGTTTTTAGCTTTGAATTTTCTGCAAACTTCATTGGGCCATAACAAGGCCATACGGACTCCGATTTACAAAATTTCGGACTCTATTCTGCGTATTTTTCCGAGACGAACACAATGACGCAGCCCGTTTCCCCCAATTCTCAAATTTGAGATTATTTATTCTGCAATTAGTGAATTTTAGCATTAACTGAAATTCGGGGTGTTACACGGCCCATGCACGCACATGTCCCCAGTCGGTTTGCGCCGCCTACACTGTCCTCCACATTTGGATCTCTTACGGCCAGTCTAGTAAGCGTGTCCCAACTCCGACTTAGGGCGGAGTACTCGTTCGATGGGTTACTGACCGAAACGGGTCCTATACAAGATGATACAAGCTCTCCCTCTTGTCTTGTATCCCCACTAGGATTTCCACCGGTTATGTATTCCTATTGGTGTCTTTAATTACATAACCCCTTAGGTTAAGTTTGTGGGCCAATATGTGAATATTACCCACCCCCTCAGATTTACTTAACCCATCCACTGTTCAATCAAATTCACTTAACCCCTATTCAAGTTCATGTTCATACAATTCCTATGAATTCAACTAGGTTAAGTATTCTAATTCTTTACCATGTCCATTTATGGTTATAATGTACCGGATATGCCGGGCGGGTCCGGACAGACTTCTTCCACAAGTCAGGCTTAACCTCGTGTCTCATCACGTCTCGTATTTGTGCACCTAGACTCCTCACATTAGATTCACCACTTATGGTCGCTGGATACGCTGGGCGGTTCCGGGCAGACTTCCACCACAAGTGTAATCTAACCTCGTGTTTAGGCGCAGTTACAGTTTCTAATTACTGTAATCCTAGGCATTCCATTATTAGCCAGTTTTTACCTATGTCGTTATAAGTTTCATGCCATTTATCCCAGTTATGTTCATAATGGATTATATGCCCTAAATTCTTGTTCATAAACATTATTCAAGTTATGCCAATTTTCCCCCTTGTTAGGTTATGCCCAAATTCAATGTTTTCCCCTCGTTCCCAGACTAATGCATTCGCATAATTTTAGCTGCATGCCTAGGCTCGAAAGTAGCCTGGATATATAAAATAAAATGGAAAGGGTGAAGGGAAGATGACAAAGATGATTATTCTAGCGAAATTGACATAAACATTTAATGGCATAATGTTAAGATGGACATATAAGAACAGATCTGGTGAACTTGTGATAATAAAACTAGTTCTAACATGGTAGGAATGTCATAATAGGCATGATTAGATCTAAACAAGGATATAGATGTCCAACTAATGACAGATCCAAATTAACCACAACATGATAGGTACAAGATGATCTAAATACTGAATTAGATCTATAATCAAAAGTATATCTGACATGATAAAGGTTATGATCCAAGTCATAGTTAATTCATAATATCATGGATTCACAATTTACAATAGATCTGATATGATTCAGTCACAGGGATAGATCCAAATTACAGTTATATCATGTTTTACTTTTAGTTATTTAAATCTAAAGGTAACTTAAACACACAGTGTTCGGATCTAGAAAATAGAAGAAGACTAGTAGAGGTAGAATCACATATCTACACATGAATCTCTAAATTTGATTTGCAGAAGAAGAAAAGGATTTGATTCAGTCCATCCACCAACAGCATTTAGGCCTCCATTGATTTCAGTGTGAGAAAACAAGAGAAATGAGGCAGTATATATAGCTACCAGCCCCCAGAACCGACCTAGCCACATCAGCCCTAGAGGGGTCGACCCAGGGGTTGACACCCCCTTTAAGGGTTCGACTCCCCAGGGCGGGAATTTTCCCGCTCACCTGAAAGTCTGCGATTTTGATTTTTGAACTGAGATTTTTAACTTCTGGACCCTATATATATATAATTATCTTGCACGTATACAGACTTCAAACCTTCATAACTTCTTCATACGGTGTCCATTTTACGCAAACCAAATGTCTATCTTGACTAGAATTTCGATACGGATACAATGACGCAATCCTTTTGCCTTAATTCTGAATATTAAATTAATTATTATTTAATTTATCCTCTTTATTGTTGTTAAAATTACGGGGTATTACACTCATTTTTTATCATTTGAGGTCAACAAATATTCCAATTTATTTTATTAGCCTTAATGAACCAAATTTTCGATGTCATATCCCTATTAGTTTGACTCATCTTTGTTGGTGATATTCTTGTGTATTTGAAAACCCAGGTTCTCAAGTTTTGTGTAACCCTTTCGACTCCTACCATTTATCATGTTTGCATGACTTAGAAGTTGTTTTTTAAATATTAGAGGACATGCTGGTATTTCAAACTCGTGATATTGGAGACTAGTTGGAAATTTAAAGTTTCAATTTATTTGTTATTACAGAACGTGCTAATATTTCCAATTTAGGGGTGTATAATCTAGATTTTTATTTTGTGATCTAGTTTCCTCAACATGATCGCTTATTCTTATGGATAGGGAATGTTAGATGATTTTGGATAGTCAATATTTCCAAGTTTGAACTTGAATGTTTAATTAGTTTATGTTGAGAACATGCGAGAATAGGTTTATAATTTATAAACTTATTAAATGTTAAACAAATTAATTAAATTTAATTAAAAGAAGCTCGTCGCATAGCGACAACTCCTAATTTTGATAGTTGAAGTTCAAATGAGTATATAGGATCCAATATAAGTCAGAATTTTTTGAGACAAGAATCATCCAGGTCTATTGGATTATATTAGGTTTTATCTTGTAGATTTGAGATATATCTAAATTAAATTTTCATAAAAATCGCAGTGTGATAGTACGTGCTTTAAAATTAAATTAATTAATGAAATGGAAGTTTAGAATATTTAGAATTTAAGTAAGGAAAATTCTAATTTGTTGAAAGCACTCATGAGAAGAATAAATTAGTTACTTGTATATGTTCAGGACTTTTATTGGAACATTATATGTGTATTAGACTTAAGTTATATAGTGATTGATAACTGAAAAAAATTATGCAAAGATTCATAAGTGATGTTAGTATAAGAATGATATACTAAATGTAACAAAAATGAATTTCTTGGTTTAATGTAATTATATATATATATATATATATATCTGGTTGATGATTGGTTGTTACTATTTGAGTTTTTCCTTAAGTAATTGCGGGAACACAATTTCTTTAAAGAGGGGAGGCTGTAACAACCAACATATTTCACGATAATATATTTTAATTAAATATAGCATCGTTAATCGAATGTATGTTCGAAAAGTCACTTTTTGCATACGGATGAATTTGGACTCGAAACCACTGCCATTGAATTCAAAATGTCGTCTGCGTGATTAAAAACTGTAAACATTAATATGTTTAGAGCTTGTGAAATTTGGGATTTCGAGTGCGGCTTGGGTTAGTAAACCTAACCCATTAACCCTCTCCCTTATAACTCTTTAGCCACACCTCCTCCTCTTTCATGTCGTTTCCTAACACTTAAGAAAAATGGAGAGGGGGATTGGAAATTAGAATTCCAAAACTAAGATTAGCTTCTAAAGATCCTAATCGAGGGGAAAATCAAAGAGACAGCTTGAGTAAGCTTCTCCATCTCATTCTCAATCTTCTCCAACTAAAATTCTCTTTGATTCTTATGATTTCTAAACCTATACTTAAGAAATTTGTGTATATGTGTTTAGAATGGAGATTCTAGAGTTCTTGTTGAAAGGAGGTTGATCTAGCTTGATTTTGGTTCATCTCCTTGCTCGTTAAACTTAAAGATGAGTTCTAACGAACTCACATCTTTGTAGTCAAGCTTATATGCTTGGAAAGTGTACCCTTGGCACATATAGGTTGTGTGTGTGCATTTGGTTGATTGGTTTGTTGTGTGTGAACTTCTCAATTTGTGAGTTTTGATTTCATTAATATGGATTTCTTGTGTAAACCCTTGTATGGACGTTTTTTCATGTATTTCTGTAGCTCGGTTAGATGGACTTTCGATTTATACATGGTGAACGAATTTGTAACTGATATTCATGGGATTAGGTTCACATTATTGAAACATGAATTTTGAGATCGGTTGTTATTACAATCGATATTGTATGAGATTTTCCACTTTAAACTATAAAGGATTTTATATTATTAGTAGATACCAAAACTTTTATTAAAATGGTTTCTAACGCTATTTTTGTACAAGGTCAATTTATAAATAGTCTTCCAATCTACTAGTATATATTTATATAAACCTTGTCCTCGTTCATATGAGAAATCCAATTAAACGCCTTAGTAGACACAAGGACTATGAACTCTTGTGTTTGCTTCGACGGTTAATTCTTGGACTCGTTCGATTGAAAACTACAGCAATGATTGTTTCGTGTTTTAGTTGAATATACAACTTATTCGTGAATATTCGAGTTGAACAAGTGGTTATGGGACATTTAGCTTAACTCTTATATTTACTAGCTTATAGTAACTTACGCTTTCCTTGATCTTCAGATCATTTTGAGTCTTCGAACTATTTTTGGAACTTCAGTTGATTCTTCTGAGTCTTCGGACTATTTGTGGTACTTTTGTTCATTCATGTGAGTCTTCAGACTGTTTGAGGGACTTCGGTTCATTCCTGAGAGCCTTCAGACAATTTGTGGAACTTCGGTTCATCTTGAGAGTCTTACGACTATTAGGGAACTTCAGTTCATGGTGTTTTTAGACTCCCTTCATGTGACGATCTTCATATCGTTTTGGTCTAGGACCGTAATTGTGTTTTGATATTTTGTTATTAATTTCGTGTTGATTTGATAGGGAACATCATTTCTTGTGAGTAGCTATATCATTTAAAATGTGACATTCTTTTGTAGCACTGAGATTTCTTTGAGATATATGTGGACATTCTTCGGGGTTCAAATTTACATATGTACATTGTGTTTTATTGTGTATATGTCATTACAAGGGCTGTCAATGGGTCGTGTCGGATCGGGTTCGGGTCGTGTCGGGTCGGGTTCGGGTCGTGTCGGGTCAGGTTCGGGTCGTGTCGGGTCGGGTTCGGGTTCGGGTCAGATTAATTTGGGTTCGGGACAATTCTTAAACGGGTCAGGTCAACCCGTTTATTAAACGGGTCATATTTTCTCAACCCGAACCCAACCCATTTATAAACGGGTTGACCTGACCCTACCTGTGTAACCCATTTATTTAAACAGGTAGGTCGAATTAAACAGGTTGACCCTTGAACCCATAAACCCGTTCAAAAGTTGCAACCTAATTAAAAATAAATGCAGCCCAAAAGATTTTACATTGAAACAGATAATCATTTTTCATTGAAACTAACGCAACCCAAAAGTTTTTTCATTCTAATGCTTCACAAGTCTAAATGAAATACTAAAGTAAAATAAAAAACCTGATCGATCTGATGGCATGTCGAATCTGTTGATCTGATGCCAATGATGTTTTTCCGGTCTGGTGTCCTTGCTTTGCCACTTACCGATTTGAATCCTTGAGCTTGAGATAGTTAACAACGAAAAAGGAAAGATAAGTAAAGTGGAAACTCTGAAGTCTGAAGGTAGTGGCAGCTTGGTGTAAAGTGTAAACTAGGGTAATATGAAATTGTGCTTATACGCAGAATTCACCAAGATAGTAAATTAAAGTAATAACACTAAGTATAACAGGCTCAGCTCGGTCCGTGTAAGCATAAATGCATATGCCAAATGATGAACAAAAATATATTTCATATTAATTGGGTCATGGAGGGTCAAAAACTGGTTCACGTGTCAACCCGAAACCCACCCGTTTATTAAACGGGTTAGAGCGGGTTGACGCAAAATTGACCCGTTTATAAATGGGTTGGGTCGGGTATTTTCCGTGCGGGTTACGAGTCGTGTTTTGGGTCGTGTTAGAAATTGATGGCCCTAGTCATTACTCATTATATCTGTATTTCTATCTCAGTTTATTGTGATAACTACTGCTAGTCTGGTCCGTTTATTGTTTATTTTCTTATAAATAATACTCAGATCAGACCGGGTATTACACGTGCTTACACATGACTTCTAGCAGGGACCACTTCTTGGCTCTTGGCAACTACATTAGCATTGTAGTATTTTGGGTTATATGTATATGAGACTTCATTTTTTTAAGCCCTGTACCTAGTTAAGTGGATCGAGTATGACCATTAGCTTGTGTATACAATTATGTGTTATATTTATACCTATTTTTGCCATAGTGATTTGAATGTCAGTGTCTGACTCTGATTACACCAATATGTATTTTATATTGATTCTAAATTATATATAGCCACTGTGTAGTTGGTTTGAACTTGAATTAGATGTGTCGGATTTCCTTGGGAGATTTAAAAATTAAGACCACATTATCTAACATGTTTAACACTCGTTCAAAGCTAATATACAGATGGTCACTCCTTAATAGCCTTATTGTTCGGGTTAGTTAACAACATGACTTGTAATGTCCTTGGCTAATGCGAGTATAGAGGCAGGGCATCACATAACCATATGAATGTAAATTAGCTTGATCTAAAAATATGAATAAACATAAATATTGTCGTTTACATTTCTCTTTATACACCATGGATTTGATGAGGCATCAACTGAAATATCATTGTAAGGTTAAACTCTATTCTAAACAAGGAACTTTCTTTTAGTTAACACTATGTCAAGTAACAAAAATACTACAAAGTAGAACTCAGATTTAAAAGTTCACATTTTTTTTATAAAGTTACTTTTTAATATACCAATACTTCTAATTTTCTCCAATTTTCTTTTCTTTCATTCGTTCATTTGAAAGACTAACAAAATAATAAATCAATGAAATGAAGAAGTAGTTCATACAACATGAAAAATCAATAAACACTTAATCTTTACCTAATCATGGTGCTAAAAACCTTAAAAAATCAAAACCACCATCACTCGAATAAAAAAGATAAAAGCGAGCTTCTTTAGAAAGGTAAAAAAGGTGAGGAGAAAGAGGAGCAATTCTACCGAAATTTAAGTCGCTTCCTTTCCTGTATTATATTCCATGAATTGATTGATTTAATTTTACCACCGTCGTCTTAGATAGTGTGAATTTGGTGGCAAGTTGCCTATAGACTACAAGTCATGGAAGATGTGAAATTGAATTGCATTACGCTTTAAAATTCATGGAAGAAATTGGTTCTTCTTTGAAAATTAGGTTTTAATTTATAGATGAAAGTGGTATGTTTGAGCAAGGGTTTGTGATTCAATGATGAAAGGTTGTGAGACGTGTAGGACATAATCCAAGAGAAAATAATGGCTTGATCGAACTTCCCTAGACTGTAATCAAATCGAACAGCTTATATTCACTGTCACATGAGTCGGAAGCAAATCCAATGACCAATAACACATGTTGCATTTCTATGAAATATAGAAATTAATAATGTATGACTTGCCATGATGTATATCAAATCAAACAAAATAAATAATAAGATAATTAAAATGGTTATTTTCAAATTAATTTTAATTTTTGTGAAAACTAGGGAAAATATATAGTAATAGTTTTGCTCAGGTCCAGATTAGGTTTCAAAATACAAAAAAAAAACTGTCTTCAAACTTTATAAATTAGGTCTCTATTTTTCGAAAATCATCAAAAAATCAATAAAAACAACGTAAATATTTACTAAACTTCCAAATTTTATTCAACACATAATCATCATCATATTCATGTAAGAAAACTACAAAAAATGATTCAAAAAAAAAAAAATCAAAATATGCATGTTCCCCACGAATTTCAGCAATTTTCCGAAAAATAACCACATCGCAGCAATTTTATCAAAAAAAAATTGCAGAATTTCATGCAAATTTTGCTGATTTACGTAAAAAATTCAAACTCAAAGCCCATAATTATTCAAACATTCATGTATTGCATAAAAATCAGCAGAAAAATGATAAAAAATGCATATAAATAAAAAAATATTTTATCTCTAGTAAATTGCTTCAAACGATGCAACTATTTGCAAAATTTAAAGATATTACTGCAACTTTTTCATGTAGTAACATAATTTTACACTACACTGTAAAACAACTTTGATATATCTGCAATTATTTATAATAATTGCAGATATTGCTGCAATTATTCATTCGCCTTTCAACATATGCATGTACCGTGTGAAAAAATTGCAGAATGTCTACAGTTATTCATAAAAATTGCTGATATTTCAGCTATTCTTTTTGTACATAATCCTTCCGTGAATATTTACAATTTTTTGAATTTTTTTATACAACAATGCGAAAAAATACGAAAGTGTAATGCTATAGTAAAACAGAGACCCGATTTAAATGTAAAGTTAGAGAGAGTGCCGCTTTGAAGAATCTTTGAAAATAGGGATGCCTCCCTAATTTCCACAAAAATATAAATAAAATTCAAAATTATAAGCTCTTTTAAATTTGAATTATTTCACTGAAAGAAATAATCTTAAAATTCTATTTCTTTTAATATTTGTTCTTTTGGTAAAGCAGTTTTTTGAAGAATAAATAATTATCTTAGAAAATTAACAAAAATTGGAAATTCAAATAACTAAAATATTTTTTTTCCTAACTACCAACTAAAGTTTTAGAATGGTTTAACCATGTTGTCTACCAAATACATTAAAACAATATCAAATAAATGTTGTCGAATAAAACAAACTTTTCATAATACAAACGCATTGTTGTTGAAAATATGATTTTAAGACCATTTTGAAAACGTGGTAATATAACTATCTTTTATGACATCTAGTTTCAAAGGTTATTTACATATGTTATTTACAAGGTTTTCATAGAAAAATGTTATAAAAGAGCTATTGTTCAACAACACTCTGTTGAACCGTCGTAAAACAATTGTTGTAAAATGGTTATTTTCTTGTAATGTTATCCTGTAACAACCCGATTGTTTTTCAATAACTTCAGTAATGTGTCTTCGTGGAAATTTTTTATTGAAATAATATAATTTATATATACTATTTAAATTTAATATTGGAAATCCTTCTTTTTCTCTTACGTAACCATATATTGTACAAATTTTAGGACATTTTGCTTCTTCATATTTTACTAAGGTACACCAGTTAAAAAAATATTTTTACAATTTTTTATTAATTATTAATTAATGTAATTTACTTTTAATATTTAATAATTATTATCATTTAATATTAATTTTGAAATTTAAATTATTGTTATTTAGTTAATTAATATTCATTATAAATAATTATCATTGATTACCGGTTACTATCGCTTATAGTGATTATTATTCATAAATTAAAATTAAATTGAATATTTAATATATATTAAATTATGATTAGTAGCTTATTAATTAATATTTAGTTAATTATCAAATAATAATTAATTACCATTATAATAGAAATTATTTCACGTAAAGTTCAGACTTTTAGTATGTTTATACAAGTTTTTGCAATCTCAGTAATGCTTTTTGGCAAAAAAGTGTTGACCCACTTTTTGGCAAAGCAGACACACGTCAAGTTTACAACTCTCAAAGTACTCAGGACTCGAGTATGGTCTTGGAAATCACAAAGCGATTTGGTCGAAGGCGTGAAGCATTCGGATGAGGCTTGGAAATATCGTCGATTCCCAGATCAACATTCTCGGATTGGCAAAGTCATTCAAGACTTCGAGTGCAAATCCTACTTCGTATTTGGCAAACTCTCACATAAGGTCCGATCACTTCGAAATACTTGATCGCGTTAGCTCGATCAAGTGGAAAGCTCAGATCAGGAATAAACATTGGAACTGGCTCAATTAAAATTTGATTACCCAAAATAACATTGCACAACATGGTGTGGTCACCCAGAATCCTCGAATCACTCCACGACAAAGTAACATCTTGGATTTGGCAAAACTCAGGCTCGATTAGCTCAAATTAGGTGATCACAATGGCATGATCACTCAAAATTTCAGACTCGCTTCAGGCTTGTCTCGAGGTTGGGATTTCGTATCCTTTGGATGCGAAGTACAATTCGTATCCTGCCCATCAATTTGATCTTCACGAAAAGGCGGATCTCCATGGGGTGATCATGTAAAAACAAAGCTCCGCATTTGGCAAAAGCCGGGACCAACATTCACAAATTGAGGCGCGACAATGGATCTTGCAGAAGGTTCTGTCGATGCAAGCACCTTAGCCTGGTCAAGTCCCTCACGCCTTAAAGATTCAACCATTGGAAGTTCAGGGGTATGTTGGACCTGAGAACTTAAAGACAATTGGGGATGCTTCAAATAACAGGAAAGATGAGACTGTAAGAGGATTCGTGGATCAGTAAGATCCGTTTGTTGAGCGAAGCTGTCCGATAACGAGTAGTTCGCATTGACACCTGAAAAATAAATAAAGCATGAGTTCAGCAAGCGTTCAGAGATTATCAGGGTTATGGGAAATTATGCCATAAGTAAGATGATATCAAAACCATTTCCAGGGGGAGTTATGGAAGCAGAAGCTTTTCCAGGACGTTGAGCAGGCCCTCGGATTCTTTCCATATCAGATACAGTGGGATCAGACATCACAACATCACTCTGGCTTAAGTATTTGGCAGAGTCCAAATACCCCAGGTCTCCAAAAGTCCCTGAGTAACAGGGCGAGCAGAACCTTCGATGGTCGTTCCAGAAATTACATCGACCCTCGAACCATCTGCATCCTCATCGACTCTTCTGTCACTCCCTTCAATAATCTACGACGAAGGTTGACCACTTACATTGGGTATTAGACGTTTCTTTTTAAAAGGAATACCAGCATAACATGGAGAGCGAACCAAAGTCATTCCAGGAGATCGTGTAGAGTGAATTAGCTGGTACTTGCGGAGGTTTTCCTCTGAAAGCAACACCTCTCTACTCCTTTCCTTTTTGTTAATAGAAATTAAAGAATTAAGGAAGGCTTGATCTAAAGTAAGACCCACAACGGAAGGAATCACTACAAGAACCAGAGAGAAAGCCAGATGAGAAAGAGAAAAAGAGTAAGAACCCTGAGAGCAAAGGCATAATTACCTCCTTCTGCCTTCGTCCATAGAATTTACAAGGACACCGGACAAAGAAATATTGATCCGGAACCCCTTAGCACCATCCGTCAGGCCAGTGATGATTCTATCATGCATACTTTCCATAAAAAAGAAAGAAGGACCGTCTACCTCCCTTCTCTTAAAAGTATATAAAGAACAAATATCCGCAAACGCAGGCTCCTACTGTCGGACTTTCATGAAAATTATGTATAACCCAAGCAGGATTTGATATCCACTAGGATGTACCTGATATGGGGCAACGGCCAGTTGCCGCAAAATGGACTCTAGGTAAGGGTTAAAGGGGGGAATCGCCCCGCTAGACAGCATGTGATAATTGACCGCTACATACCCAGAGGGCGGACAATCGACTAATTCTCCCTTTCTGGGAAATTTGGTTTCGCCTTTTGAAAACCAGAAGCGATCGCACATTCATAAATACTGATCAAAGGAAAGCGTCGATTTACGGCAACCTGTTGCCACCTTATCAAATAAGCGAGGTTGAGGATGAATCTGACTAACAATCAAGTCAGAACCAGTAGCCAGGGCAACCTCAAGTGCCTGATCCAGACCCTCTCGTTCCCCAGACATGATGGGTTAACTGGGATTAAGATGAATTAGAAGTTAGCTACATGTCAGCACAAATAACCATGCTTGAAAAAAAATTACGAATTGAGTTGTTTGAAGTTAAAGAAAGCAACTCAAGATAAATACATCCTCTAAACCAGATTATCATCCCTATCCGATAAAAAGGGTTTACTATCGTATAAAGGAAGGATTATAAATTCAAAAGTATGAGAAACGCAGTTTCTGATTTGGTCGGTCACGACTGTTAATCGCACCTGCCAAAAGAATAATGAGAAGGGAAAAGCGGAAGTTCTGCTATGATATAAGTATTCCATTAAACATCCGATAAAGGCATGATGAATTAGGAAGTGTCGTTTCGTAGGCATTTTAGTGAATAATTTGCCAGCATAAAAAGGCTAAAGTTTATCACATATGTCAGAACCGCCAGAGAATTCTGCGTAAAGTTCAAGTACATACCAAGTCAAATCAACACTTCTCAAATATCACAACCATGTGTTCCAGTGACTCGATGTCGCCAATTGAGAACGTCTTTTACAAAACCAAGAGAATTAACCCAGAATCAGAGGTAAAAGAAAGGAAATTCACTAACGAGCAAAATTCAATTTGGAGAAAGGAGCGTTGTAGCTGGAAAAAAAGATGAGGAAAATCATCAACCGAAGTACGGTTAGGCAAGAAATCAATCAAAATAAAGAAAATCGAAGCTCCAAGAAGCAACAGCGAGGTCTTCTACGATGAAGACGCCATTGAAATAAGTTTATTGAAGAAATATAAAAGTGGGAAATGAAGAGACAATGTATAAAAGGACTAGAAACACCTTTTTATGATATGATAGCTCAATTAAGACCTAGTGATCCGGTTTAACATACCCGGGAAATATCCCGCCAAATGTCCAAAGACATGCAATTGTCGAAATATCCAAATTTTGAAAACACAACCTATCTGTGAGGACGCCTATTTTGCAGTTCCATCCAACGGCATTTCATATCATTACTTCGAAGCTTGTAGTTCTCATTGTCTTAAACACTACGAACTTCGAGGGGCAAATGTTAACCCGTCAAAAGACCAAGCCTAGGATGGAACTGCAAAACAAGCACTCGCAACATCTCATGTGACACATCTCCAATCAAAGTTAGACACGAATCGTGACTCAGGTGTGGGAGCCAAGGTCGATCGTTCATATTGGGGCAAGGCCGCTCAAACACGGAAGCAAAAAAAAATCGCCCATTCAACATGGGCGATAGCGACCTTGTGGCACAACCATAAGGACAAACAACGCCATATAAAGGTAGCAAAAGTGCGAGCACCCTGGAACCAAGAAGGTCGGTTGCACAAGGAACAAAGGAGAATTGATTCCAGTCCCACGTTCTGCTCTTATAAGATCTCTCAAAGAGGTCATGCTCACATGGACGCCCACTCCTACGGGCTCGCATAACTACTCAAGACGCTCGCTCCATTGAGTCGCTCGCACATGGTAACTGAATACAGCCACGGACAGCTGGCTACAGCTAGCCGATGGCATGGTTGTAATTAATAAAATGAGCGATTCGTAGCTGGCATAAACAAACTTCAGGTCATTTCCCAATGGGAGCTCATATATAAATACACCATGGCTGTCAACAAAAAGGGGATCGGATCGAAAAAACAAGGAGGTGCTGCTAAATTTTATCCTTAGCCACTGGTCCAGCCATGGCGTCAAGAATAATCTTATGATCGTAGAAGACGGAGACACCCTCCTTCTCAACCATTCATCTAGCCTTCTTCTCCTCAAACTTTACCATTCTCTTGTATAATTCCAAGATTGAAATATATAGACGAGGATATATTGAGTGAATGCAAAGATGTATGAAAAGAGAGAATTGATGTATTTTGTAATCCTCGTTATAAGATTGAAACTCACCTTCACAGTGGACGTAGGCCTAAATAACGGCTGAAACACTATAAATCTCGTGTCTACTTTATCTTTTCTTGCATTTTTCGCTTTCAATTACTGATTAAACACGGTTCCATTTATTTCTTACCAAATTGGTGAAGTACAGTTTAGTACCTTGGGTGTTTAGACCATTTTTGGTGTAAACACTCGGGAGATTCAACCTGTGAGACTTTATACACTACTACGAGTATGGATTCCGATCACGCCACAAACACGGTGAGGTGCAAATGTTTCCTTTTCTTTCTAGAAGGCGTACCTCTTTTGTGGTTCACTCGACTTCCGTTGATGACTGTTTTGACCTTCGACCAGTTAGCCAGGGATTTAATCGATCAATTAAGCACACATATCTGCCAAGGCTCCAATGAAACTCTGAAATGTTACCTTGACAGATTTTGCAATGCTTTATAGGGTGTCGAAGACCTAAGCCCATGGGCTATCCTAACCCTATTCTCCGAAGGCGTATTCCCCGATTCTGAATTTAGAGCATGGGTTAATCGAACACAACTTAAACTCTGGAAAACTTCTACGAGAAGGCCAACAATTTTCTGCACCAAGAGGTGGCACAAAGGAATAGAGCTTCTTGCTTCAATAGTTTACTTCGAGATGAAGCTGAAGCTCCAACGACCCCAGCCCCAGTACGCCGTGCAATATTGCTGAAACTGGCAACATTAGAGGTAGTCGTAACAAAAAGAGGATGCTTCTTCGACTTCCACCTTTTCATAACTTCACTCCACTCAATGACTCCTTGGAGAACATTTACCTTGAGACCTACAATGTCCTATCGTATAAGAAACCGAAGCCTAAAGGTCCGTCAGATGTAGGTTCCATAGTGTACACAGGCACGATACAAATGAATATCGCCACTTGCAGGAAAACATCAAAAAGATAGTTCATAAGTGTTTTCACCAAAAGTGGTTCAAACACCAATGGTACGTAAATCATACTTCACCAAATGGTCAGAAATAAGAAAATGAGGCCACAAACGGAAAATCTAAGTAAAAAACACAAGAATTTTTATAGTGGTTTGATCTAGTATAGATCTACATCCACTTTGGCAAGGATTTTCATTACCATGAAGAAATTTACAAAGTGCATCATCTCATACATCTCATTTATTTCACTTATTCTCTCTTTTCTCTTTAGATCTCCCTTGAATTCGAGAAGGAACGGATTGGACCTCGTGATTAAATGATCTTCCTTGATTCGATCATGAAATTGATGTTAGATCCGAGCTATAAAGAGGAGAAATGGAGATGGGGATAAAGAGGAGCAATGGAGATGGAGGACTTGAATGGAGCTTGGAGATGATGGACTTGGACTTGGAGATGATGGATCTCGGCTTGGAGATGATGGATCTCGGCTTGGAGTGATCTCTAATGGAGGAAGGAGAAGACTTGATCCATGTGTTGATGGAGGAAGATTGAAGGTGCTTCCGAGATCTCTAATGGAGGAAGGAGAAGACTTGATTCATGTGTTGATGGAGGACGGTGGAAGGAGCTTCTGAGATCTCTAATGGAGGAAGGAGAAGACTTGATCCATGTGTTGATGGAGGAAGATGAAAGGAGCTTCCGAGATCTCTAATGGAGGAAGGAGAAGACTTGAACCATGTGCTAATGGAGGAAGGTAGAAGGAGCTAGAAACAACATTAATGGAGCTTGGAGAGAGCTTGAGAATGGTGGAAAAGCCAAAATGACAGCCCTTCGGGGTGGCTTCGATTCGTCCCTTGAAAAGGGAGTATTTATAGGAAAAGTTTGGACCAGGTGGCATTTATGTAATTATGGTGTTCAGGTTTTGGGTCGCACGCCAGTGTATTTACGAAACTGCCACGGGACAGCCAGAGCCAGTTGTACACAACTCGCGCAAGACCCCTAGCGCAGGACCATTGGGTGTTCGACCCTTGGCGTAGGACCCCTGGCGGACGACCCCTAGCGCAGGACCCTTGGGTGCTTAACTCTGGCGTAGGACCCCTGGGTGCTTAATCATGCTTCTCTTAATGACCGACCGATCAGCTTAGGCGGTGACCGACCATCATGGATGAACGAGCAGTATGGGTGAATGGTCCAATATATGTAATCTGATTGTTTGCACTTGATATGTTCGACACAATGCCTGAATGAGCTTTCTGTTATACAGTCGATGCTTTCTGTTATGAACCATCTTTATAATGGAGTTAACAACAAGGGAAACCTGAAGCAGTATTGATAGGGTCCATTGCATGAAAATTCCAAATCGTCCAGTGCTCGCCTGGAATCTTAACCATCCAGACCTCGCCCGACGATTAAACCCCCTGGGATTGTCCTTTTGACTAGCCAAAACTGCCGCAACGAAAAGCGGCTTAAACATCGACGTCGTACCTTATGACTCGTCTTGCTTCAGTCACGCCTTGTATGAACTTAGTTGCTTTCATTTCTAGTGTATTTCTCTTTCATGTTGTAATTTTGAAAAGTAGCTTGAGTTGTCTTCTAACCAACTTTGATGTATTCCTTGTACGAAATATAAAAACATTGGCCTTCGTCTTAGAGATTCATCTGTGAATCGCCAAAGCACCGCTACCACGAAAACACCAAGTCCAATGGATTTAGCCCGGCCTACCTATACTTAGGCGTACTCTGGCGGCGGTCTGTTGGCACCACCACTTTAAACCCAATAGGCTTAGGCAACCTACATACGCTTAGGCATACTCTGGAGTCGGTCTGTTGGTACCATTTTATAAGAACTTCGCACGCCTCAAACCAATCGAGAGCATAGTTCGCCTATCTAAGCTTCACACGACTCGAGCCAATTGACACTAAAATGTCTAAGAACTTCACACGCCTCAAACTAATTGACGACGGAGTTCACATATCTAAGCTTCACATGCCTCAAGCCAATTGAAGGTGAAGTGTCAAAGAACCCTGCACACCTCGAGCTAATCGAGAGCGGAGTTCAGCCTTTTGAGCTTCACACCACTTGAGTATCTCAAGAGGGGATTTTGACCAACTCAAATCTAAAGTTCAATGGCGAGTCACATTACACGAGTATGATCCCCGGAAAGTGTAAATAGTACTCAAGCGCTTAGAACGAAAACTCCCATGATGTAGTGGTTTCCGAGGTCATCTCCAAAGATTCAGGCTCGTGACCCATTCCCAACTTTGTCTCCCCCGTCGGAAGTGAAACGGGAATGGAAAGCTAGCACTCTTCTCCAAAAGACACCTCCTCTTCTCTATGTCATGGCCCTTCGCCACCATCTGGGCTTTGGCCACCTCCCAAATAGTTGGAGGCATATCGGGAAGCACTATCGGAGGCATCCCCATGGAAGCAGGCTCGGGGGAATCAGTCCTACATAAATTTCTACGACCGCCAACATCGATGCAGTGGACTCTGAGGTCGTCTCTGGAGAACCAGTTTACGATTCATTCCCACCTTCGCCTCCCTCATCAGGAATGAAACGGGAATGAGAGACAAACATTCATTTCCTATTCGACACCTCTTCTTTGTTGCCGTCACAACCTTTCACCTCCATCTGAGCTCCGACCACCTTCCAAATAGTTGGGGCCACGTCAGGAAGCACAACTGGAGACATACCACAAAGAACAATCCCCGGGGCATACTACCTCCACCAGTCTTGCATCTCCCCGCAACAACCATCATCTACGCAAACCGCAGAGCCAACTTTCAGGTGCAAACCCATCGCGTGGAGAAGGTAGCCCAAAACTGGAGTTTCGGCATTACGGATGTCGCTCTTGACACCATTCTAGGCCAAGACTCCCCATAAACCAACATCCTTGAACACGATGACCAACTTTAGCTTAAAAGCCAAGAACGGTGCCATCGCAAACAACAAACCCATCACTTGGAACAAATCATGATCACGACGTGGTTGGATTAAGAATCAGATCATGGAACTGACGTCTCAACCACATACCCCATCTCATGTGCATACCCGAGTCATCAATTCGAATAAGTCCGATCCTCGATCGCCTCACCAATAGGATGTGTCATACTCGACTTCAATCCCAATCCAATCGCGCGACGTTGCTTGACAACCCAAGATAACAAGCTCGAACTCGGGATTGAATAGAACAATACAACTTCCAACTACCAAAGAAGCAAGAGAGATTAGCCATGTCCCGGGGATACGAAGCCAAGAATTCATACCTCCAAGCACTTGCCGCAAACTCTTATGTTTCCCTGCACTATCTTCAAGTTCCTGAAGTCTCGATATTCCTCAAACACACTCAAGCTTAAGAGTGATGCCAAGTTAATTTACATAAGTACAATACTGGAAAATGTAAAGAGTGCTTGAACAGTTAGAAAACTATGTGACGAAAGAAAACAAACTTTTATTCACATGTCAAAAAACAGCTTTTTATCAATGATATAATGTATATCACAACCACATTATGCCTCCAAAAGCGACGACCATACTCGCACATTTCATCGGCCTACAAAAACAAAACCTATCCACAAATACTTGGAGGAGCCATATTTTTTTTCCCTTTCTTCTTCTTAGATTCGGTCTTGGGAAGCTCATTCTTCTCCTTCCTCTTCCACTTCAACTATCTGCTCCCTCTTGATCCCTTTGTCTTTGTTGGAGTCGGGGTATGTCGAGGCTTGAACTCATACCCAACACCCAAAGTTGCTAGGAGGACCCACGTTTGTACCTCTTCACTCGAAATATCCGTGGTCTCTTTCTCGGGGAGCATCTCCTTCAATGGAGTAGGGAAGGCTTTGAAAAGGGCCCTTGAAGCTACGAGTTTCTCCGCCTCTTTCTAAGTGTTCCTGGTTTCCCTCTCAGCCTTCTTCGTCACCAGGTGACCCGCTTTCAGCTTCGCTGCCTCCTGGACCTTAAGCTTCTTGACCTCCGCCTCGGCTCTCTTCTGGGAGGCCTCGACTTCTTCCTTCTTACGAGCCTCCTTATGTACCTTATCCCGAACTTCGTCCTCGGCCTTTTTCCTCGCCTCATCCAGAGCTTTGACCCTGGCCTCCTCGTCCATCTTCTTCTTCGTCTCAAGTTCCTTAGGCTTCATAAGTAGTTGAGCTTTCTGTTCTTCGATTGCCTCGTGCATGGTTTTCCTAACTACTTCTGTCTACCCCGTCGCTTGTACATTTGCACCCTCCGGGCCTTTCTCCTCATCAAAAACTTTAGCAAAATCATCTAATTTCAAATTCTCATCTGTAGGTCAAAGCCCACGAGGAATCCACACTCTTCCTCCATCTACTTCTAGTAGGCATCCTTATCCGTCCCAATTGCGGCGGCTGTCACCATTCCTGCCCCGGCCATCGTCCCTTCCCTAGAGTTACCTGCACGTTGGAGATAAATAAATCAATTTACTGTTACTTCATGTTATCATCTTTCTGGTTTCCATCGAGCAAATAGGTATACCTTATGGCACCTGTTGTGTGCAACCCCTAACGTCAACCCTTCAGCGGTTGATGGAAGTACACTGGAAGATGGAACGGAAAAACCACCAGCGGAAGAAACATGAATGGCTTGCTACCATTGGGGAACGACTTCGTAAACCAACATGATGCTCTCGATCACAAGTGTTTTCCATTTCTCAGTAACACGTCTTTCCGTCTCCTCCTCTGCGATGTCTTCCTCAAGGAGTTTCGTTCCACTAACACCTGATGCTCATCCTCTGTCAGGTATTGGTCCATCAGCTTGGCTTCATCCACGTTCTCCACTACTACGGCGGCAACCTCATCTTCAAAAAGATTCTCCCACGTCAATGTCAAATTCCGAGGTAGTCACGGACTTATGAGAGCCAACGATGTCGAAGTGTTTTGACATAGAAACCCCAAATTGTCGGCTCCATGTCCCTCTTTACCTTTACTCGGGCCTCCCGGACTTTGCGTCTCAGCTCCTATAGTTTGGCTTCATGCTTAGCTCTGACCCTATCTATTTCGCTGAGCACCTCTTTGTTTGAAGCTTCTACTGCCTCCTTATCTTTTTTGGCCATCTCAAGTTTGGAGTGCTTCCTATCAAGAATCCTGAACTCTTCATTCTCCTTCCTCGAGAGTTGTGCCTCTTTATTCTCCTTTCGGAGCCTTCCATTCTCTTTTTCCAATGCCTGGTTATCCACTCTTTGCTGCTGCACCATCTTATTTTCCTTTTACAGCCTGCAGTTCTCTTCGACCAATGCCTTGTTATCTTTCTCCAAGTTAGTCGCACAGGTTGACGTAAAATCTAACACGTCCTTATAATAGGCACTAGACATTGCCATTGCCAACTTTTTCTCTTCTAGCACCTACTTCAATGCTTCTATTTTGACAACATAGAGTTAGAACATTAAAGTGTTACTCGAATACATAGGAATTGATGTGATTTGAAGCCATGTTTTACCTATCTCGTTATCTTGGGTTGCGATACTCTCCTTTTCATGCTTGAGTGTGATCTTTAAGCCTTGAATCTTTGGATTTTTCTTTTGGATCAGTCCGAGAGTTTCTTTGCATAATTATATGTCTCCCAATACTAGTTATAGAAGATGTACACCCGCTTTTACACATCCATGTCTTCATGGTGTGGGATCGGGCGAATGTCAGGTAACCACATCAGCTCCTCGAAACAGAAGCCAGGAAACGATTTCTTCAATATCTCCTTTCTCTCCTTGGGGCTTAACTCTGGGATCGCTGACATATCGGGTAGCGTCGGCCCCTGGGCTCTCAAATCCCTTCCTCCACTTCCTTGCCCTACTTCACCAAGTCTACTCCTGCCAACAACCGTTGGCATTGGTGCGAGGGTTGGAACATAAAGTGGGGTAATCGCAGTATAACGACCCGAAATCCCCCGATCTCCAAAATGATGAGAAACAGTGGATTGCTTTGAGAACACCATGCATCAGAACACAAACAGTAGAACATTTCATTATTATTACAACAATTACATCGGAGTACAAGAATATATCAGAGTAATAATAAATATTATACTTTGGAAATACAATATCAGAGATTAAAATACAAAGCAGTGGAAATTTAAGTGTATATATACAATGTATAGCAGAAAATACATCAACAACACAACTGAACGAAATACACGAATGTAAAGCTTTCCGAATATAGCTCCAGCTGAAATCCAGGATCCTGTGAAAAGAAATATATGCGAAAACCAAAACTATTAGCTTCCCGTGTGGAAAATATGGGCACCCAGAGTTTAGGTAGAAACAATAAACTCCAAGTCAGTCATGGGACTGGTGTGAGAACTAAAACAGTTATTAAATCTTTACTTTAAAAGTTGGAGAAATCATGGGACCACGCCGTATAACACGGAACGGTTTTACTCCATATGAATCTTAATTTAAAATAAAACAACGTAATGCTTTTTGGAAAATGAAGCTATTATAAGACTCAGGTCCCATCACAAAATGCAACGCAAGCCGGAGGATAGAGTTTTACCTTATAATAGCCAAACATGCTTTGTACGTTTTAAATAAATCATTTTTATATTACTGTAAGGTCATAGTGTCAAAACAACTTCAAATATAAATGTATCAATCATAGATGGAATAGGTACCATATATTATGTCACCATACTAGTTTTACAATTAAAATCGCACAATGTCGTAGAAATTAGATTTCCATCATGAACCAAGGCAAGGTATCTTCCTTCTGATTTGGGACACTCTAGCATGTGCCTCAGGACTCAGACTCAGGTGAGCCCTTGGATCTGGCAGGGCCGGTCCACACTTACTTTAGTGGATGGGCAATTCCTGAACAATACGTTTCCCCGCCCTTTGGGGCATTAAATCTGGTCAGTATGTCGACCATCAAGAGTCATTAGGGACTCAAATCCGAGGTACCTCTCTTTCCAACAACCACATAAGTAAAATGTCTAGGCTCCATACCATGACACCATTCCTAGCTAGAAAGAAACGCATGCACTCCCTGCGGTCCTCTCCCATTTCTGGTTCATACCGGGGTGTGGAGCTCGCAAATTAATACTATACACAAAGCTATTCTAATTAAAGTCGTGCATTGATCATCATCCACAAGACTCTGCTTTTCAACAAAAGCCTTGATCATTTGCATCTCAGCATGCCACACTGACAATTCACGCCGTGCAATTGATGTCTATCAATATATAACCTCTAAGCTCGTACGTCTCAGAGAAGGGTGTTAAGCAAGAGAATAAATTCTCCGCCACCAGGCAGATATATATTTAATAGAAATCAATCAACATAAATTGAAATCCAATGTCAGAACACATCCATTTACAAGTCCGTTCTGGGTCAGAATGAAACCGGAGGCACCTTATTCATCGTCCCATATTTCCAATAGAGGAGAGAGGTCCTCGCAAATCCGGTCGATCTCCAAGTACGTTTGGACGATCACCACTTATTACCTTGTCTTGGGGGATCGGCCCAATCAAGACATCAGTAATCATCCAAACAATGTGAAGATCTCCGGTCTTCAACCATCGTCTTCATCGTCGACTTTTAGTTGCCATTTCATTTATTCAGAATGAAATGAACCCGGTCTTTCCGAATAACTTGCGTATTTTATAATCAATAATCAAGTGCTATTAAAACACATCATACGCCTCATTCCAGTTTGGAATATTCGTTTATTCAAATATTCACATTTTTAGGAAAAGTTCCCATTAATTTTATAAAAGATAAATCCTTTTAAATTTATTCTTTAATCTTCCTTTGGATATCTTTTTCAAAAGATTTTATTCTATCCTTTCACAATTTTAAAACAATTTAAGGTTTATAAAACTAGTCGGGATTATCGAGTCTTACCGAATTAATCAGTTATTTATTAATCCCAATCCCAACCTATTCATCCCACGGAGCAAAACTGGTAGTACTCCATTCTAACACCCACAGTGTTATCGGTAAATTTAATTACCCTTTCACGTTCAAATCTAATCAAAGATTCAAATATCGTCTGGAGTAAAACTGGTGGTACTTCATTCGCGATCATTTCTCTTGTTTGATAAATTTATTTACCTCATTCACTTTTCAATCTAATTAAAGATTCATTGGAACTCCATTTTAGTTTCAATCTCCAAAAATCATCGCTTTATGGTTAATCAACTTTAGGAAAATGTATCATGTCTTTAACTGGGTTAAAGAACCAATGTCAATTAAAACACAGTTCACGATAAAACCGAATCACCTTCCGTTAACTATGGAATCTTCACGGAAAACAGATCAATATATAATCAATATAAATTTCCATATCATACTAATAATATAAATGGAATAACGACATAGCCTTTTAATTCCATATATAGTACCGGTCTTCCTTCACAGAAGCTCATCTCGATTATTACCAAATCGAATTCCATTCAATTCCAATTTAGTATATTAAATTGGAAAACTTTTCTTTGGGAAATTCCAATAATCTTATTTAAAAGATTTATAAATTCCAGATCATAACTTCATTGTTAATTTGGGTTAAAGAACGAACGTTATTTAAAACACAGTTCACGACAAACCCAAAATCCAATTCGATATTAATTATAAGGCTCTGAATAGAAATTATATCGGCTTATATTCAACATCGAATTCTGAAACTGACAGATATCGTATTGGGAATAACGATATATATATATATATATATATATATATATATATATATATGTCTTCCAAATTCCTCAACAATATCCGTATAATAACGGAATCCAATATCGAAATATTCCGAAGATTATTTCCATTCAAATCCACTCCGATTTGTTCATTGGAAAATACCGGTTCTTTCAAAACCCATTTACAAATCCAATTTATCTATTTAAAAACATTGTATTATTAATCTAGTTAATAACTCGTTCATTTAGATAAAAACATATTTTTATCATTTCAAATACGGAATCTTTCATCCAAAATCTTTCCAAATCATTTATTATGATTTTACATAATTTTTCCAGATTTTTAATAATTTTAATATCGCCATTTCAATCGGTTTCCAACACCGAACTACAACTATATCGACCTTTTCTGAAATTGATTTGGACATAATTTGAAATCCAACCGTTCAAATTTAAATCTCTTATATTAATTAGAAAGATATTTTCGATACAAACCCAACGGTTCCAGTTTTAGGAGAATCCGACTGTCAGATCTCCTATTACATCGATTTGAAGTTAATGGTTGAAATTCGTGAACGGTCGTTGCGTGGCTCGTTCTATTCTAACCGATATATATATATATATATATATATATATATATATATATATATATATATATATATCGTCGATTTCTATTTAAAATGTATTTTTTTAAATCGTTTATAAATTCATTTTAAAACGATTTCAAATTCATTTTCAATTTTAAATCAAAATTGAATATTCCATATCATTATAATATTAAAATGATAATATTTTCAAAATATCAGATTTTGAAATCAATTCTCTTCGATATTCATTATAAAATAAATAAAATCGATCGATAAACCCGTTTGGGTTAAAATGGCGTTTCTATACTTAACCCGGCTTCCATATTTCAATATTTTCGTGTCCATCCCAATTCGGACATCAAAATCATATTTTGATTCTTTTCTAAATATTATTTTAAAATATTCTTTATTTTAAAATATTCATTATTTTAAAATATTCGTTATTTCTGAATCAGAATGAGACTCAATCAGTTACCATATAATTGCAGTTATATAGATTTCATACATCGCATGCATTAAACAACAATGATAAATAATCATTACACATTCAAATATCATCCAAAGTGTAATTTACAACTGTATAAGCATTAAAATTAATAAATAATGCTGATAACAGCCTGTCAACCCATCGATTGACATACAGCTAAATACTGGGATTAGTGTATGTCAAATATCATCCCAATACCCGTGTGGGGTTTTCAAACAACAACAATCCATTTAAACAAATTATTGGTTAATATTTTTTATCAATTAAAATTCAGTTTGAATTATTTTTCTAATTAACCAATTTTCACTATTTGAATTATTAATGGATATTTATACCTCATTTCAACAACAACAAAGTGTATCCACATTGTTTGAAATACGAGTCTCGTATATTCAAACAACGCTTCTTGTGCAAATGAGTCGTGAATAGTTCATGTGTTGAACTCAAGCAATGTCTCATAAACCAGATAAAAATCATTACTGGCTATTTTTATATATTTACAGTTATAAAATAAATAAATATCTATACAATAGTTTTAGTTATAGAATTCTCACATTGAGTTCCACTCCGTCATTCTTTATTTCTGAGTTTCTGTTTTGATTTAAATCCACCTCTAATTCTAATTTGCTCCAAATCACTTCTAGTCAGTTCTATAATGTAGTGCTTGTCGAGACGAGTCAAACGCATTATGAATCGTCAGATTTGGACCTCGTATTAAAGAGATATGATAATTTATACATTAATTACATAATCGAATTAATTAAAATTAATTAAACTAATCATCCCACTAATTACTTTCTTAAGCTAATCTCCTCCGTTATCTTCTCTCTCGTTCTAGGCACAGACGCAATAAAATCGAACCCATCATCCTTTACTAGGATTTTATTTCGCCACCCCTACTGTTGATCAGAAGCCGATCCATCGCCGCCACAAGAAGCGCGTCGGCCCTTTCTGCCACCGCCACCAATATCGAGAATTGCGGTCCCCTCCCCTCGTCTGAAACCGGGTGCGAACGCACCAAATTTGGGCACTGGAATCCCTCAAACCATTATAGTAAAACCGATCATAGCCGTATGAAATTGAAAAACTCAACTTTCTCTCGAATTTCCTTTTATAATTTTTTGAAATCGATTGTTGGATTAAAAGATTTTAAGGAAAAATAAATTGGTGCCTCTGGGCCGTTTAGACTAGGTGGGGGCGGCTGTAAAAATGAGGGGCTAGGGTTTCACGAATTTTTATGGGGGGGGGTGCATATATAGTATTAGATATTTTAATATTTAATTATTTCATAAAAGTGAATTTGGCGTCCAAACTCCAAATCAAACCCAACGACTGTCGTTTCTAGCTAAATACCACCATTCCGTCATAATGGGATATGTTTCATAAGCCAATTCGACTGTTTCAATCAGTTTTTATCCAACTTAAAATATAAATCCATATATATTGAATTTAGATGTACATTTTAATTTACTGGGGCTACATACTAATTCCAAAAATTATTAAAAAATATATCTAGCTTTGTTTTGACGATATTGTCCTAACAGAACTAATTTCATAGGATTTGGAGACCGTTTGAAAAATGGCCATTTTTCCCGTCGATTAAATTTAAACTAGTACCAAATACATTTTAATTCACTGCGCTCACATATTAATTCCAAAAATTATGAAATTTGAAACTTAACAATAATTTGAAAATTCGAATCCGACAAAGGTGTTTTCGTCGAAAACGGAGGTCGTTTGCAAAATGACTATTTTTAAGGGCTATATAATATTAAAAATATATATAAATTCCATAGCGACTATTTTAAATTTTAAACTGGCCATAACTTTCAATTTATATTATGAAATCTGAATTTTTCGCATTCGTTAGAAAGATATTGTTAAACAGATTCAAATGTTTCTTGTTTTACTGAAATTCGATTTATATTTCATTCTGTACATTCGATCAAAGTTTAAAAATCGAATTTTCAAACTACCGCGCCATTTCAAGCTCTACTTATAATTAAAATAAATTTATACATTCTAACTTCTATTTAAATAAATTTTTAGTCATTATTATTTAAAATAAACCATTTTAAATATTCAAAATACATTAAAATAGCTAAAATAAAAAATTTAAATTGGTTCAGAATTTCCGGGTTGTTACAATCTCCCCCATTTAAAATCTTTTCGTCCTCGAAAAGGAACGGAGCTAAAAGTTGTTTAACTAACCAACTCAAATTTCATTATGGCTTCCATTCTTCAACTTTTCGGTTTCTAAGAATTTTCTAATTTCTCAAAAAATTGGCTAACAACCTAAATTTTCGAAAAATTTCGCCATAACCTCCTTTGTACGGGCTGATCAGTAAAACGCAACTTGCCTCACAGGGCCCTCATCAACCTAAAAGAAAAAGAAAAAGCCAAGCGGCTCATAAAATCATCAAAACCCCAATAGATACAGTAAACATGTACCTATTTGTCGGGCATACAATTTTATTCCTCTTCTTAGCTTCCATGCTATGACCTGTTCAATATATATACATGTGTATGTATGCGATTCTATCAATTTTCGATTCAGTTCAATACGTTAGGATTTATTAACTCTTATCTGAATGAACTTGGTGAGGTGTCCATGGTGGCTAGGCCAGTGGGGGGTCGCTGTGTGTTAGTTGGGGTTGGGCTAGTGAGCCTTATTTATGGAAAAAACTGGTCATGGTCTAAAATGCATAACATGCGGGCCTCCTGTCCTAATTTGTAGATCGAATGGGTTTCAGCTATGGTTGTTGATCCTGCTGAGCATACCAAAAGGTTCAGTCCGGATTGTAGGAAGTGAATGATACGTTTTTGTATTTATATGAGAAGCTCTACGGCACCCACGATTCCATTTGATTCCATTTGGCTTAATTTACCATTTAATCTCTTATTGGTTTTATTATTCCAATATTCTTATTAGTTAACTAATAATTACACATCACAACCAACAATCAATTAGTTAATTAGCTTTTCAAACATATATCTTTTATATATACTCAAAATCATAATTTTGGTGTCAAATCACAAACAGTAAACTCTAACTAAGTTTGGTTCTCATACCAGTCAATTGGAAATATATAGATATCCTACTTTCGAAACTCGAACATAAAAACTGATGATGCGATCGCTATCATCAAAATCATCTCTGGGCGACTAGAGTGTGATTCTATATCTACCCAATATATTTGAGGCTTCGAATACACGTTAATTACGCGTATATTCAGAATCTACATATACTCGATAGTCCAAAATCCATATAAAATAAAATACTCAAATAAGTATAATATGATATACTTTTCAAAGTTCAATTTGTATTTTTATTAATAATACTCTTCGAGCTCATTCTAGGGTATTACTAACCCTATCTCTAACGAGTCATTCTTATAGGATGTTACTAATTTTATCTCTGATGAATTCTTTCGATTGGTTCTAATGTGTCTTGTTCTCTAGCTTTGTAAATAAAAGCTCTGATACCAAACTATAACAACCCGAAATCCCCCGATCTTTGAAGAGACAAGAAACATCGGATTGCTTTGAGAACATGACGCATCAAAACATAAACAGTTGAACATTTCATTACTATTACAACAATTACATCAGAGTATAAGAATATACCAGAGTATGAATAAATATTACACTTTGGAAATACAATATCTGAGATTAAAATACAAAGCAGCGGAAATTTAAAAGTATAAATACAATGTATAGCGGAAAATACATCAACAACACAACTAAAAGAAATACACGGATACAAAGCTTTCCGAATATAGCTCCAGCTGAAATCCAGAATCATGTGAAAAGAAATAGCTGTGAAAACTAAAACTACTAGCTGCCCGTGTGGAAAATATGGGCACCCAGATTTTAGGTAGAAACAATAAACTCCGAGTCAGTCATGGGACTGGTGTGAGAACTAAAACAGTTATTAAATCTTTACTTTAAAAGTTGGGGAAATCATGGGACCACGCCGTATAACACGGAATGGGTTTACTCAACCAGAATCTCAGTTTAAAATAAAACAACTCAATGCTTTTTGGAAAATGAAGCTATTATACAACTCTGGTCCCATCACACAATGCAACGCAAGCCGGAGGATAGAGTTTTACCTTATAATAGCCAAAAATGCTTGGTACGTTTTAAAACAAATCATTTTGATATTACTATAAGTGCATAGTGTCAAAAGAACTTCAAGTATAAATGTATCAATCATAGACGGCATAAGTACCATATATTATGTCGCCATACTAGTTTTACAATCAAAACCGCACAAGGTTGTACTGGAAATTGGATTTCCATCATGAACCAAGGAAAGGGATCTTCCTTCTGATTCGAGACACTCTAGCCCGTGCCTCAGGACTCAGACTCAGGTGAGCCCTTGGATCTGGCAGGGTCAGTCCACACTTACTTTAGTGGATTGGCAATTCGTGGACAATACGTTTCCCTGCCCTATGGGGCATAAAATCTGGTCAGTATGTCTACCATCAAGAGCCACTAGGGACTCAAATCTGAGGTAGCTCGCTTTCCAACAACCACATAAGTAACATGTTTAGGCTCCATACCATGACAACACTCCTAGCTAGAAAGAAACACATGCACTCCCTGCGGTCCTCTCCCGTTTCTGGTTCATACAGGGGTGTGAAGCTCGCAAATTAATACTATACACAAAGTTATGCTAATTAAAGTCGTGTTTTGATCATCATACACAAGACTCTGCTTTTCAACAAAAGCCTTGATCATTTGCATCTCAGCATGCCACCCTGGCAATTCACGCCATGCAACTGATGTCTATCAATATATAACCTCTAAGCTCGTATGTCTCAGAGAAGTGTGTTAAGCAAGAGAATAAATTCTCCGCCACGAAACTGATATATATTTAATAGAAATCAATCAACATAGAAAGAAATCCAATATCAGACACACATCCATTTACAAGTCCGTTATGGGTTTGAACGAAACCGGAGGAACCTTATTCCTCGTCCCATATGTCTAATACAGGAGAGAGGTCCTCACAAATCCGGTCGATCTCCAAGTACGTTTGGACGATCACCACTTATTACCTTGTCTCGGGGAATCAGACCAATCAAGACATCAGTAACCATCCATACGATGTGAAGATCTCCGGTCTTCAACCACCGTCTTCATCGTCGACTTTTAGTCGCCGTATCAATTATTCAGAATGGGATGAACCCGGTTTTTCCGAATAACTTGCGTATTTTATAATCAATAATCAAGTGCTATCAAAACACATCATACGCCTCATTCCAATTCAGAATGTTCATTTATTCAAATATTCACATTTTTAGGAAAAGTTCCCATTAATTTTATCAAAGATAAATCCTTTTAAATTTATTCGTTAATCTTTCTTTGGATATCATTTTTCAAAAGATTTTATTTTATCCTTTCGCAATTTTAAACCAATTTAAGGTTTATAAAACCAGTCGGGATTATCGAGCTTTACCGAAGTAATCATTTATTTATTAATCCCAATCACAGCCTATTCATCCCATGGAGCAAAACTGGTAGTACTCCATTCTAACACCCACGGTGTTTCGGTAAATTTAGTTACCCTTTCATGTTCAAATCTAATTAAAGATTCAACTATCTTCTGGAGTAAAACTGGTGGTACTCCATTCTCGATCATTTCCCTTGTTTGATAAATTTATTTATCTCATTCACTTTCCAATCTAATTAAAGATTCATTAAAACTCCATTTCAGTTTCAATCTCCAAAAATCATCGCTTAATGGTTATTCAACTTTAGGAGAATTAATTCTGTCTTTATCTGGGTTAAAGAACCAATGTCATTTAAAACACAGTTCACGATAAACTCAAATCACCTTCCATTAACTATGGATTCTTCACGGAAAACAGATCAATATATAACCGATATAAATTTCCGTATCATACTAATAATATAAATGGAATAACGACATGGCATTTTAAATTCCATATATGGTACCGGTCTTCCATCATAGAAGCACATGTCGATTATTACCAAATCGAATTCCATTCAATTCCAAATTAATATATTAAATTGGAAAACTTTTCTTTGGAAAATTCCACTAATCTTATTTAAAAGATTTATAAATTCCAAATCACAACTTCACTGTTAATTTGGGTTAAAGAACGAATGTTATTTAAAACATAGTTCACGACAAACCCAAAATCTAATTCGATATTAATTATAAGTCTATGAATAGAAATTATATCGGCTTATATTCAACATCAAATTCTGAAACCAACAGATATCGTAGTGGGAATAACGATATATATATATATCTTCCAAATTCCTCAACAATATCAGTATAATAACGGAATCCAATATCGAAATATTCTGAAGATTATTTCCATTAAAATTCATTCCAATTTATTCATTGGAAAATTCTGGTTCTTTCAAAACACATTTACAAATCCAATTTATTTTTTTAAAACATTGGATTATTATTCTAGTTAATAACTAGTTCATTCAGATAAAAATATATTTTTATCATTTCAAATATGGAATCTTTCATCCAAAATCTTTCTAAATCATTTATTATGATTTTACATAATTTTTTTATATTTTTAATAATTTTAATATCGCCATTTCAGTTGATTTCCAATAACGGCCGCCAAACTACATCCATAACGACCTTTGCTGAAATTGTTTTGGACATAATTTAAAATCCAACCGTTCAAATTTAAATCTCTTATATTCATTGGCAAGATATTTTCGATACGAACCCAATGGTCTAATTTTAGGAGAATCCAACAGTCGGATCCCCCATTACATCGATTTGAAGTTAATGGTTGAAATCGCGAACAGTCGCTGCGCAGCGCGTTCTATTCTAACCATTATATAGGTATATATTGTCAATTTCTATTTAAAACGTATTTTTTTAAATCGTTTATAAATTCATTTTAAAACAATTTCAACTTCATTTTCAATTTCAAATCAAAAATGAATATTCCATATCATTATAATATTAAAATGATAATATTTTCAAAATATCAGATTTTGAAATCAATTCTCTTCGATATTCATTATAAAATAAATAACATCGATCGATAAACCTGTTCGGGTTAAAATGGCATTTCTATACTTAACCCGGCTTCCATATTTCAATATTTTCGTATCCATCCCAAATCAGATATCAAAATCATATTTTGATTCTTTTCTAAATATTATTTTAAAATATTCTTTATTTTAAAATATTCATTATTTTAAAATATTCGTATTTTAAAATATTTGTTATTTCTGAATAGGAATGTGACTCAATCAGTTACCATATAATTGCAGTTATATGGATTTCTTACATTGCATGTATTCAACAATAATGATAAATAATCATTACACATTCAAACATCATTCAGAGTGTAATTTACAACTATATAAGCATTAAATAAATAAATAACGCTCATCACAGCCTGTTAACCCATCGATTGACATATAGCTAAATATTGGGATTAGTGTATGTCAAATATCATCCCAATACCGTGTGGGGTTTTCAAACAACAACAATCCATTTAAATAAATTATTGGTTAATAATTTTAACCAATTCAAATTCGATTTGAATTATTTTTCTAATTAACCAATTTTCACTGTTTAAATTACAAATGGATTTTTATATCTCATTTCAACGACAACAAAGTGTATCCACATTGTTTGAAATACGAGTGTCGTATATTCAAACAACGCTTCTTATGCAAATGAGTCGTGAATAGTTCATGTGTTGAACTCAAGCAATGTCACATACAACAGATATGAATAATTACTGGCAATTTCTATATATTTACAGTTATAAAATAAATAAATAACTGTAGAATAATTTTAGTGAGAAAATTCTCGCATTGGGTTCCACTCCATCATTCTTTATTTCTAAATTTCTATTTTGATTTAAATCCACCTCTAATTCTAATTTGCTCCAAATAGCTTCTAGACAGTTCTATAATGTAGAGCTCGTTGAGACGAGTCCAACGCATTTTGAATCGTCAGATTTAGACCTCGTATGAAAGAGGTATGATAGTTTATACATTAATTACACAATTGAATTAATTAAAATTAATTAAACTAATCATCCCACTAATTACTTTTTTAAGCTAATCCCCTCCGTTATCTTCTCTCTCATTCCAGGCACGCACGCAATAAAATCGGACCAATCATCCTTCACTAGGGTTTTAGTTCGCCACCTCTACCTTTGATCAGAAGCCGATCCATCGCCGCCACAAGAAGTGCGTCGGTCCTCTCTGCCACCTCCACCAATATCGGGAATTGCGGTCCCCTCGTTTGAAACTGGGTGCGAACGCACCAACTTTGGGCGCTACAATCCCTCGAACCATTGTAGTAAAACCGATCATAGCCTTATGATATTGAAGAACTCAACTTTCTCTCGAATTTCCTTTTATAATTTTTTGAAATCGATTGCTGGATTAAAAGATTTTAAGGAAAAAAATCGGAGCTTTTGGGTCGTTTAGACTAGGTGGCGGTGGTTGTAAGAATGAGAGGCTAGGGTTTCACGAATTTCTAGGGGGGTATATATATAGTATTATATATTTTAATATTTAATTATTTCATAAAAGTGAATTTCACGTCTGAGCTCCAAATCAAACCCAACGACAGTCGTTTCTAGCTAAATACCCCCATTCGGGACATAATGGGATATATTTCGTAAGCCAATTCGACTGTTTCTATCAGTTTTTATCCAAATTAAAATATAAATCCATATATATTGAATTTAAACGTACATTTTAATTTACTGGGGCCACATACTAAATCCAAAAGTTACAAAAAAATAATATCTAGCTTTGTTTTGATGATACAGTCCTAACAAAACTAATTTCGTCGGATTTGGAGACCATTTGAAAAATGGCCATTTTTTCCATCGATTAAATTCAAACTGAAAGTACCAAACACATTTAAATTCACTGCGCTCACATATTAATTCCAAAAATTATGAAATTTGGAACTTAAAAATAATTTGACATTCCGGATCCAGCAAAAGTGGTTTCATCGAAAACAAAGGTCATTTGCAAAATGGCTATTTTTAAGGGCTATATAATATTAAATATATATAAATTCCATAGCGACTATTTTAAATTTTAAACTGGCCATTACTTTCAAATTATATTATGAAATCTGAATTTTTCACATCCATTAGAATGATATTGTTAAACAGATTCGAATGTTTCTTATTTTACTGAAATCCGATTTGTATTTCATTCTGTACATTCAATCAAAGTTTAAAAATCGAATTTTCAAACTACAGCGCCATTTCAAACTCTATTTATAATTAAAATAAATCTATACGTTCTAACTTTGATCTAAATAAATTTTTAGTTGTTATTATTTAAAATAAACCATTTTAAATATTCAAAATACATTAAAATAGCTAAAATAAAAATTTTAAATTAGTTCAGAAATTCTGGGTTGTTACACGCAGCTTGTTGCTTGTTAGAAACAATTCATCACCTATCCTCGCATCCGCTGTTTTCATGCCTACTAGTAAAGGATCCGAGCGTGGGGAGTTTTCTCTATGATGAAGACAACTTTCAGAGTCATACGACCTCTTCCTTGCATGCAGTTTAGTACTCGCATAGAAGTCGCTCTGGCACTCTCCTTCCATCGTCTAGAGTCATCCCGACCACAATTTTTGTCACCTTCATGAGATATAGTACCTGCATGGAGAAAACACTGGATCAGAATCAAACATCCAACGCATGCAAACCAAGTGATTTGCTATGCAATGCTTGGGAGTGTCTGTCCTATATGTTCCCCCCACAAACACGTTGTTTCCTTGGTTGAATGGGTAATTTCCCCAACGCTCGGCTGTAGGCTCTCGACATCAGCTCCGCTCAACCCGAACAAATATATTTCTATCAGACCCTATCCAGATCCTTGAACTGATCTTTGGCCTCCAGCGACACGGCGGTTGCAGAGGTCGTAGCCAAAGAACTTGTTTTAAAAGCCTCTCCCGGCCTCGTCCCCTCAATCAGAGAGGGAACGGGAGTGGGTTGTGAACCATGCTCACCGACTTGCTCCTCCTTATCATCGTCATCGCCGCCAACATCCACTTGAGCCTTTGCAACTTCCTCCTCAGACGGGGGCACGTTAAAAGGTACGACATGGGCTACCCCCTCTTGCAGACCCGGAGAAATTCCCTCTCCCTTAGCTTCTATCACTTCCTCCGCTTTATCATCGTCCTTGCAACCCGTTGAACAACCATTGTGAAGCAAGTCCAATAGATGAAGAAGACGATCTGATAGAACAATACTCGCTAGGAACACCCCTCAAAGCCATGACTCACTGAAAATGTTCACCACTCTTCAAGATCGGCGAAATTCCTGCCATATGAAACTTTAAGTTAATTTCGAGCATACGACTCAATTAACTTGGGATACAACGTAAATTTTCAAGTACTTACGGCCAACATGCCACCTCCTCGCAAATCACTCAGGCATCAAATGTAGAACCAATCATCTATAAATAGCTGAGCTTGTTCCACGCCCCCAGGATAAAGCGACTGTTGGGTTGCACCTCCTTGTATATGAGGGAAGGAGACACAATGTTTTTCTTCCTCAGAGAATAGAGATATCTGATTTCTTCCCCCGACGATTCACTCCCCAGCCATTTAACATATAGGATGTAGGAGTCGAGCAGAAAGGCATACGTGTTTGGGTGAATCTACGTTGGTGCTAATCAAATGAAATATAGAATATTTCGGATATACGGACAAGTCGGATGCATGCATCTGATGGAACACATATGCCTGGTCCAGGCAGTATACCCATCTGGAGGAGTGTGCGCCCTGTCTTCCCTTTTTGGAGCCATAAATTCATTCCAAGGTATTCCATATTTAGTACAGATTTGCCACCACAAAGTTTCATCTATTCACAAAACAACTGAGTCAGGGAGATTCTCGAGAATTGCGGTATCTCGCACCATGTCCGATTCTACAAACACGTCTTCCTAGTCGCCATCGCTACCCGCTTCTTCCAATGGGCCCTCTCCAATGACCTCCGCTTCGCCTCCAACTACCAGTTCATCTACGTGCTCAATTGAATGAGGAGACACACCGGGTTGTCCCTCTTATTCTTTTGTGCTGGATGGGCCGACTTGTTGAGATGGAGTGGAGGTCACAGTGGCCCCACTGCTTCTTACTGATGAGGTAGAATAGTATGGATACTCATTAGAACTTGAAGATTTTTATACAAGCTCGGCTTCCAAGCCTTGAAGCCATCTGGAGCTTCTCCTTGCCATTGTAAACGGTACTTACAAGACAATTGCATTAGTTAAAGAACAAAAACCCATACCCCTCTGTTAATGTGAACTAACGTGGAACGTTCAAGTGTACTATGTATTGATGCGGTTGTACTGATACTCTTTAGAATGCGACGACGGTTACCAATCTAAGAATTTAAACTATCGTTGCCGCAAACCAATGTCTACGGAATTTAAGTCAAATCGCGATTACAATGTCAATGTGTAATACCCTATATTTTCTATGTTTATTAAAGTAACAAATTAAAGAATACTTAATTTTAAAAGTGAGAATTAATGGAAATGGGTTACGCCATTTCGTTCATCTCGGAATTCTGCTTGAGATAGAGTCTGAGTTTGCGTGAATCGGACTCCGTATGAAGAAGTTATGGAGTCAAGAAGATTTCTGTTAAATCAGAAATTAAATATAAATAATAATTAGATCGAAAAAGCAGTTCGAATTTCAAATTTGGGTGAAAGAGACAGAGCGGGAAAATTCCCGCTCAGGGGTCGACCCTCACCAGGGGGAGTCGACATAGGTGTCGACCCCCCTATAGGGGAGTCGACCCCCCTCCCCCCTGTAGGGGTTGACTCCTGCATTCAGATCCAAACATTGACGATTTCTGACTTGTTGCTGAGTCACTAGGGCATAGGTGGCTATTTATGGAT
Organism: Allium sativum; assembly: GCA_030737875.1. Lineage (NCBI taxonomy): Eukaryota > Viridiplantae > Streptophyta > Magnoliopsida > Asparagales > Amaryllidaceae > Allium > Allium sativum. The sequence goes on from CM060926.1 coordinate 241,470,576, forward strand.
AACTCTAATGGGTCTGGATGGTTCTGATTATTCCTAGGTTGACCTAACGGCTCTCATTAAATTAAACTTCTATATAAACAACCCTAACCCTCAATCCTAAACCACACAAGTTCATTCCAAGAGAAGTCATGCTGTCCATGGTCAACTTAGAGTAGCCGCCATTCTTCTCCAACTTGAAGGCAAACTAGAAAGCAAGTTAGAAGCCTCAAATCAAATCTAAATTAGAGAACAAATAGTCTACATCAGAGGATAGCTTTTCAGTTTCAGAAAACAGATCCTAGAAAACAAGACTATTCTTTTGTTTGTAAGTTCAGTTATATTTTAGATGTGAACAAATAAAAGTCATGATTTGTAATAAAGCGAAACTAGAATTTTACCTAGTTGTAAGATAATGGTGATTGCCGATTTATGTCTTTTCTTGTGACAATTCTATCATATATGCCTATGAGACTATTGTGGTTTATTGGACTTATCATGTTGTATGTTAATTTGGTGATGAACCTATCATGTTGAATAGTAATTTGGCGATGAAACCTATCATGTTGTATCTAAGTTTGGTGATTCTATCATGTTATGTTACATGCAAGTTTATAGGCTAAGTCATGTCATATATGCCTAAATGTTTAGATCCACATGCCTCTATGTTAGATCTATGTTAACTTGATTCAACCCAAATGCAAGTTCATATCTACATGCCTAATTAAGTTTGTGTAGTTCTATGTAAACTCCTATTTATATGCTTATGATTCATGTTGAGTGGATCTAAATTGCAAGTCCATAATTAAATGTATATTGTTCTATGCCAAATTCATATGACATATGTTTAGTTGGATCCATATTATGCTTGTTGGAATGTTACATGTTCCTTCCTTTTCCCTTTTGTTTATGAGTTAGGCTAAATTGCGAAGCCTAACATTCTATGTGATTTATGCGAACGTATAACGGGGGTAACGTTGGGAAAATTATTAATTTACATATTATTGGCATAGTTTGGTAGCATGAACGGTAAAATTTATATACTAAAAATTATGAACATGATTTAGAGGGTAAATGGGGCATGACTTGAATGACAACAAATTTGTGAATAATTTAGATATAAACAAAAAGGGTAAATATGTAAATTAAGCAAAAGACGAATATGCCTAACCCGAGGTTATATTGAGTTACGGTGTAAGACTGCCCGGAACCGCCCGGCACATCCAGAAACTGTAACATTATAGATCTAATGTGAGAGGTTAGCGCATTAAGCCCAAAAAGAACCCGAGGTTAGATTGAGTTGCGGTTTAAAACTGCCCGGAACCGACCGGCACATCCAACGACTGCAACAATATAGATCTAATGTGAGTGGTTGGTGCTTTAATGAATGAACTAAAGCTAAGGAACAGGCAGGCTAAGAATGGTAGGGTTAGGCTAATTAAGGCAACATTTAACCAATACATCATGTTAACTAAACTGATGGGTGGGGTTAGGTTAATTTGAGAACACTTAACCAATCTAACATGTCGATTAGGAAACCCTAGTAACGGGGACCCATTTCAGCAGTAACCCACATAGATGTATCATGATACCCTGAACTAGGCAAGGTGGGGCACGATTACTATGCTGATTATAAGCGGTCAAAACAATGGCGGGTGGTGCATCAGTGTAGGTTCCGACGGAGTACGGGCGTGCACATACTCCGGAGTGGAAAAAGAAGGCACTGGGCATCAGTAGTTATACACTGTGCATCTTGAATTGTGTCGGGTTGCCACCATAGGAGTTGATACACCCTATGGTGGGACCAGCACAGGTATCTACAATCAAGCTGGGGCCGAATGACACAAGTAGTAAACATATACGAGTAGGAGCTGATCGATAAAGGGGATCACTTTGTTATGAACATGTGAGGCTGGTTGAAACAATAGTTAGTAGGTGCAGAGAAATAGAAATGGGTGCGATGGTATATTCAGTTTAAACTGCCTTATCTTGGTTTATGTTATCTTGTTATTCTAGTATTGTCCTATTTTCAGTTTATTCCTGTCATGATCCTTTTTCTTGTTCACATGCTGAAAAATCACTGGACTTACCAGACTTATGTTTGACCCAATTTTCTTTCGTCTTCTTTTCTTCCGTCCCCCCCCCCCCCAAGGTCCACAGGGAGGGAATACTTCAGCTTAGTTCAGACCTTTTGCAAGCTTGAAGAGAGTAGATGTATTGATTGGACTCTCTTTTCTTGGGCTATGGCTTTGGATACACTCTTAATAGGGATTTATGCTACTTTATTATCGTTTTATGCTTCTTTATGTTTTAATCAAGACAGAGATTTTGTTGTAATAATTTGGAAGTTGTTTTGAGACAGTTTGTTGTAATGTTTTGACTGAACCACGTGCTTATGAAATAAATTTAGTTTTTCCACTGTTTATATGTCTGTCTTGTAAATTATCTGTATCTTTTACCTACAGCGCTCCACCAAAGTTAAGGCATTCCCTTTGTGAGTGACCTTAACAGAGGTGGGGTGTTTCTGTAACACCCCGAATTTCGGTTAATGCTAAAATTCACTAATTACAGAATAAATAATCTCAGATGTGAGAATTGGGGGAAACGGGCTGCGTCATTGCGTTCGTCTCGGAAAAATACGCGAAATAGAGTCCGAGTTTTCGAGAATCGGAGTCCGTATGGCCCAGTTATGGCCCAATGAAGTTGGCAGAAAATTTAAGATAAAAACAGAATTAAATATTTAAAATCAGATTTCGAAATTGGAGCCAGCGGGGGCCAGGCGGGAAAATTCCCGTCCTAGCCATGTCGACAGGGCTGTCGACAGGGCTGTCGACAGGGGTGTCGACTGCCCTGTCGACTTGCCTGTCGACACGGGGTGTCGAGCCAGTTGGCCTGGGTGCACCAGGTCTGGTTTTTCTGGCTGGTTTGGGCTGAGTTCTAGAGGCTTCCAAGATCTGACGGACCTAATCTAACCTAGGGTTAATCCTATGGTCTAAAACACACCCTAATCCTATAAATACACCCTAATGCAAGCCTAATCCCTACTAAAAATAGAAATGATGCCATCATGCCGCCAAAATCAAACTTGAGAGGAGCCTCCACTAGTTTATGAAGAAAGTTGCAAGCTAATCAACCTCTAATCATCATCTTCCTCTTGTATAGCAACTAGTTCTACTACATAAGTTTGCTAATCTTGGTTTTGGTGAGTTCCTATAGCTTTAATAATCAATTGTTAAATTGATTATGGTAGGATGTGATAAGACATGGCTATGTTTGTGGATAAATGTGTTTATGCAAGTTTGTATGATATGTGATTTGCAAGTTTTATGCTATATGCAAGTTTAATGCCATGTTTTATGATGCAAAACACTATGTTGAACATTTATGCATATGTAACATGTTATGCAAACTATATGTGAGAGTATATGCAAGTTATATGTAACATGATATGCAAGTTATGCATGTGATTTTATGCATGCTAAGTATTTGGTGTTATGCATGCTAAGTATTTGATTTTATGCATGCTAAGTATTTGATTGTATGCATGCTAAGTATTGGGTTTATTGCATGCTAAGTGTTTGGGTTTATGCAAGTTAAGTGGTGTGTTTATGCATAATAAGTAATTGATTCTATTCATGCTAAGTATGTGGTTTTATGCATGCTAAGTGTTTGGTATTATGCATAAATCATGACATGCAAGTTTACCCTTTTAAATGTGATGCATACATATGCAAGATGACACCTTTATATGCTATGCATGTTTACCCTCCTTTAAGATGCAAGTCATATATGCAAGTTCAACATGTTAAGCAAGTTATGTGTATGCTTATATGCAAGTTCAACATGTTATGCAAGTTATGTGTATGCTTATATGCAAGCTCAACATGTTATGCAAGTTATGTGTATGATGTTATGTAAGTTATGTGCATGTTGTTATGCAAGTTCATATGCAAGTTATGTGTATGAGGTTATGCAAGTTATGTGCATGATGTTATGCAAGTTATGTGTATGTTGATATGCAAGTTATGTTTATGATATTATGCAAGTTATGTGTATGATGTTATGCAAGTTAACATGTAACATGTTGTGCAAGTTCACACCTTTAAGACACATGCAAGTTCACCTTTGTATAACCTATGAACACTTATGCAAGTTGCCTTTGTATATATGACATATGTATGTTCATGCAAGTTGGGTTATTTAGTAATGCTAGTTGGGTTAATATCATGATGTAAGTGGACACCTTTTAACCCATGTTAATGCTAATGTATGCTAAGTGAAACCCATGTTAATTGTGAAAGAATCTTCTCTTGGAAATATGTCGTGTTAGCATAAGTACGTGGGAAACGATGGGGTTAATAGACTTGTTAATGAAATGGTGTGAGATGGTTATGATTAAGCATACCATAAAATGAATAAGCATAAGTGGGAATTTACCTATTGAGTTAGGTCTACCCCATGGGAATTTACCTATTGAGTTAGGTCTACCCATGTTATGGAATTGGGAATTTACCTATTGAGTTAGGTCTACCCATATTCTTGTAAATGTGAATATTAATTAGGGATAATTAATAAATATGGGGGTGATTACTTAGGTGTAATTAATCGACTAAGACACGAGGTTGGACTCATTTGTAGTGTAAAACTTCCCGGACCCTACCGGCTTAACCAGTAGCTACAAATGTTAGCCCAATGTGGGAGGTCTTATGCACAAATTAAATACGTGATTAAAGTAAAGACACGAGGTTAGACTCTGTTATGACGTAAAACTGCCCGGACCCTACCGGCTTAACCAGTTGTCATAAAAGCCAGTCTAATGTGGGAGGTCTTTATGGGAGATCACGGTCTTAATTAATTAAGAAACACTTAACCATATTAGCATGTAGTGGGACATGAGGGTTAAGTGTGTGCCCTGGGGTGGCATGTAGTAACTAGTGGGGGTGCCTTGGGTGGCATGAGGAAACTAGTGGGTTGCCTTGGGTGGCAATAGAAAATACGATTAGAATACTTAACCAAAGTGGAACATGTAATTAAAACATGGGTGAAGGGTTAAGTAAGTCCTTGGGTGGCATGTGGAAATCTAGTGGGGGCCCTAAGTGGCAATTGAAATATGATTGATGACTTAACCAAATCTTAACATGTAAGTGGGCATGACTATACAAGGGGTTAAGTGGGATGCACTAGATAAAAGTAGCAAGCTTAAGTAGTAGCTTGTGGGGGCCCATTTCAACCAATATCCCAAACGTATCTTAGTGGGCTCGACTCAAGTCGAGTGACGGGACACGCATATTGGGCTTGACTATAAGAGGCCAAAACGGGTTAGCGGTGGCAACGCAGGATCAACGGGTTTCATATGCGTGTGTGGACCCGGGCTGGTTGGTAAGTCGTTGTTGCATCGTGTAGATATAAAGCCGTGCACCGTTGATATTATCAGGTGGCCACTTTGGGGAATGATACACCCCATTGTGGGACCAGCACGGGTATCTACGCTAGGGAGCCGATCGCTTGGGAGTAGTGGGTACACCTAGTAAAGATAGGGGCAGACGGCACCTATGTAGGGGTACACGAAACTACTGGGTAAAATTACTAAGTACACTTAGTGGGATCAACCTTTAAGTAGGAATTATCCTTGGGTGGGTAGAACTGGTGTGGTACAGTGTAGGAATTACCCTTGGGTGGGTAGATCTGGGGTGGTGTAATCCAGTAATTATCTTTGGGAGGATAAATGCGTCCTTTCGGTTATCTTAGCACATCATGCGTTAGTTGGCTACTTAGTGTAGTCCTTATCCCCAGAGGTACCGTACCTTGTTTATATCATACCCTAATTACTTTAATGATTGTATTGTTAGGGTTATAGGACTCACTCAGACTTATGTCTGACCCCGTTGTTTTTATCTTTTTTTCCAACCCTCAGGTTATCAGAGTGGGCCCAGTACGAGTGGGCTTAGATTAGGCTGCTTTATTCTCTTTTGGAGCTTGGACCATAGATGTAGAGCTCAGCTTACCCTTTCTTTTATGGCTATCAGTTCATGTATTGGGATTATGTACTTTTATTTATCAGGATGGATATTTTGTACTTGACTCTTATTATGGTTTTGTGATGTAACCAAACATGTTTTACTTTCCGCTGCAATGAAATGATGTTTTAAAATTTTCAAGTATTACTTATATCTGTCTTGTTGTAATTTTTCTGTTCTATATTCACTTAAATTACTCCACCGATGTTATGGCATTCCCTTAGCGAGTGACCATAGCGGGTGTGCGGTGTTACACGTGGTATCAGAGCTTAAGGTTACCAGAACAGATAAATTTTTTAGAAAAACTATTTTCTAAGAATATTTTTGAAAGGAGTATTTTCAAAAACATGTCTTTTAAGAGAAAAGTTTTTGAAAGAAAAGCATAATCCCCAATAGCCATATCTATATCTTTCGAATTCTCCATTTAGAATCTCTTCCTCTCTCTCATTTTGAGTTTCCCCTCCGCGTATAGATGATCTTTCTAAGATAGATAAGGATGGAAAACCACTTCAAGGGACTTAGACGTTAATCAGATTAGGAGTTGGTTCAAGAAGGAGGAGGACTGGTAGGTACCTATAGGATAGACGATGAGAGGAAGGCTCAAATAGTTGTTTTGTTAATGAAGGATGAAACCTCATTGGTGGGAGGTTACGAGTGGAGAATGGGGAAGAAGAAGGCTAGTAGTTATCCTTTTGGGAGGAATAGGACACCTTATTAGGATTGTCCAAAGAGGCATGGGCAAGGTATGGAATCTCCTGGAGGGTAGTTGTATTCCCTCGCGGCTAGTGTACCAAATGGGGATAGGACCGTCTAGGTTGGAATTAGGATTTCTTTATTATACGGTTCGAACTTTATTTAATTCTGACGCATCGAGTTCGTTTATCTCATCATTGTTAGTTGAGTCACTGCACTTAGACACCAGTTTGGCAGATGATCCCTTAGTTGTTTCAAACCCAATTGGGGCTCCATGATGTGTTTGGGTTTGAAAGTTTCTACACTTAGCGTTGAGTTTAGGTGTGATGCTTTTTGGGGCTTCACGGGCTATGGGATAGTGTTGGGCATGGACTGGTTATCCAGTAGGGGTGCCATTCTTGATTTTGAAGGAGAGTTGTTAGGTTTATGACCCGCTTGGGTAACACTCTCGAGATTTCTCGTAATCCAATGGAATCTGTTATGCTAAGTTATCTAGAATCGCTTGACACGTCGGTCTAGAGTTTGCGATCTGTTAGAGCGGTCCGGGAATACTCGGATGTGTGTGAGGAGGTGAAGGGCTTACCTCCGGAGCGGGAGATTGACTTCCGAATATATCTGTTAGACAATGCCAAACCAGTATCTTGGCCAGTGTGCCACATGGCTCCTCGTGAGAGGAGGGAACTCCATAAGTAAGTAGGCGATTTTCTTGAGAAGGGGTTCATAAGACGAAGTATATCGGAGTGGGGTGCTCCAGTAGTTTTTGCCACGAAGGCGGATGGGTCTCTCAGAATTTGTGTAGGCTAAAGAGAACTAAATAAACTCACAAAGAAGAATAGACACCCATTGCCGAAGATTGATGATCTCTTTGATCAGTTGGTTGGCGCCTCAGTGTTTTCGTAGTGGACTCAGCCACGGAGTTTCATCAGTTGAGAGTGGCTGAGGATAGTATAGAGAAGACTACCTTTAGGACTCCGGATGGTTTTTATGAGTGGATGATGATGCCATTTGGTTTGACGTACGCCCTCGCATACTTTGTTGATTTGATGAGAAGGGTGTTCAGGGAGTACCTGAATAAGTTTGTGATGGTCTTTGTAAATGACATCTTGGTCTTTTCTAGGAGCGGAATAAGTTTTCGTGTGTGCTCAATAGGCTGAGCAAAGCCAGTATGGGATAAACGATGGTTTTGGAGCGGGACTGGCGAGGACATCCAGAATTGGACAAGGGCTTAATTATTTAGCCGTTTTTACTAGTATCATCTCACGTAGGACGTCTAGGTTCGAAGGAGGCATCCCTTGGGTGTTTGTCTGATATTGGTTTAGGCCTTTGGGGCTTGCATTTGGGGGATGTCGAGTTCGACCAGGGTGGTCTGTGTGAGAGATGGATAGTTGTGACGATTTTGCATGGGAGAATATCCTGATTTCCTCTAGGAGTGGAGAAGAACCTGCCCTACATCTTAGGGAAGTATTGGAGACTCTCCAGGCGCATAGTCTTAAGACAGCAAAAGTGAATAGGATTCTTAGCGTCCTAGGAGTTTGAGATAGCGTGCACCCATGGCAAGGGTAACATGGTAGCAGACGCCTTAAGTAGAAAAAGGTTGTCCTCGAGTTCATGGTTCGTTGAACGACGGAGCTTAGAGTTTATTTCTATGTTTGACTTTAGACCTTCCGTTGACTTTGTACCCGGTTTGCTAGCCTCCTTGGAGGTTAGGCCTACTCTTTTGGGGCGTATTGGCGGAGCAGCGGGACGACCCACAGTTAGTTAAGTTGGTAGAGACGGTAGACTTTGCGTACCGCAAGACAGGGGTTTGAGGAAGGCTATATTTGATGATGCACATCGGTCGAAGATGACCATTCATCCTGGTAGGGACAAGATGTACCAAGACATGAAGCAAGTTTTCTTTTGGGCCGGTATGAAGAAAGACATGGCCGAGTATGTCGCTAGATGCTTGGTGAAAGCGGAGCAAAAGAAACCAGGTGGGTTGCTTCACCCATTGGAAGTTCCGCGCTGGAAGTGGGATAGCGTCTCGATGGATTTTATTGACAGGTTACCAAGGTCAAGGAAAGGTAATACGGGAATTTGGGTGATAGTAGACAGGCTTACTAAGAGCGCCCATTGTATACCCGTGAAGAGTAAGAGAACTGCTCCATGGCTAGCTTCAGTTTACATTGGAGAGATTATTAGATTGCCTGATGTACCTTCCAGTATAGTGAGCGATCGAGATCCTATCTTCACTAAAGAGTTTTGGAAAAGTTTGCAAGAGGCGGTAGGGACTCAGTTGTGTTTGAGTACCGCATATCATCCTCAGATAGACGGCCAGACCGAGAGGGTGAATCGTATTTTAGAAGACCTTTTGAGGCTATGTATCTTGGATTTAGGAGGTACATGGGAAGAGCATCTTCCATTGGTGGAGTTGCCCGGCAGACTTAGTGGGGTACATGATGTATTCCATGGGAGGAAGTGCCTACATGAGACCGCAGAGGTGGTAGAGCCGAGCTTGCTTAGAGAAGTGGAAGTAGAGCATGATGCGACGATTCGACGAGCTCCTACTTGCATCCTTGGGTCAGAGATTTGGAAGTTGAGAAACAGAGAAGTTCAACTAGTCAAAGTACAATGGGAGATGAAGAGAGCGACGCTACCTGGGAGACGGAAGCGAAGATGCGTTCGAGGTACCCTTTTCTTTCGGAGGGTATGTCCTTTTGCTTCTCCTTCATCGCATATCTTGTGCTTATCTTATCCTTAGTATGTCCTCTCGTTAGCACCTTTGACCTTCAGATAGGATAGTCCTATGGTTGAAACATGTGTTTGAGACATGTTATGTATGATGGATGCAAGTGGATGCAAGTGTTTGCTAGTGGTTGCTCGTGGATGCATATACACACTTTAGGCACTAGATCGGCTCAGTCACTTCATATTGCATATTGCATATTTATGTGTGTAGGTAGCTATATTAATGGATGTATAATGATTGTGTTATCATATGGATGATGCATTTTTGGTGAATGATTGTGCACTCATGTAGATATTGTATGTGTCGATAGGGTTCTCTCGCATACATAATGGATGCATGGCACTATCATGGTTTGCATATGTTCATACATTTAGATAGGGAACATATACACACACTTTTTGCATATGCTCATACATCATTAGAAATTGTTTTAAGGACAATGGATGCCCGTGTTTGATGGATTGAGTAGATGGTTGTTTGGATGGTAGGATATGCATTCTCCTTAGCTTAGAGATTTCGGGGACGAAATCCTTTAAGGAGGGGAGAATGTAACACCCCGAATTTCGGTTAATGCTAAAATTCACTAATTACAGAATAAATAATCACAGATGTGAGAATTGGGGGAAACGGGCTGCGTCATTGCGTTCGTCTCGGAAAAATACGCGAAATAGAGTCCGAGTTTTCGAGAATCGGAGTCCGTATGGCCCAGTTATGGCCCAATGAAGTTGGCAGAAAATTTAAGATAAAAACAGAATTAAATATTTAAAATCAGATTTCGAAATTGGAGCCAGCGGGGGCCAGGCGGGAAAATTCCCGCCCTAGCCATGTCGACAGGGCTGTCGACAGGGGTGTCGACTGCCCTGTCGACTTGCCTGTCGACACGGGGTGTCGAGCCAGTTGGCCTGGGTGCACCAGGTCTGGTTTTTCTGGCTGGTTTGGGCTGAGTTCTAGAGGCTTCCAAGATCTGACGGACCTAATCTAACCTAGGGTTAATCCTATGGTCTAAAACACACCCTAATCCTATAAATACACCCTAATGCAAGCCTAATCCCAACTAAAAATAGAAATGATGCCATCATGCCGCCAAAATCAAACTTGAGAGGAGCCTCCACTAGTTTATGAAGAAAGTTGCAAGCTAATCAACCTCTAATCATCATCTTCCTCTTGTATAGCAACTAGTTCTACTACATAAGTTTGCTAATCTTGGTTTTGGTGAGTTCCTATAGCTTTAATAATCAATTGTTAAATTGATTATGGTAGGATGTGATAAGACATGGCTATGTTTGTGGATAAATGTGTTTATGCAAGTTTGTATGATATGTGATTTGCAAGTTTTATGCTATATGCAAGTTTAATGCCATGTTTTATGATGCAAAACACTATGTTGAACATTTATGCATATGTAACATGTTATGCAAACTATATGTGAGAGTATATGCAAGTTATATGTAACATGATATGCAAGTTATGCATGTGATTTTATGCATGCTAAGTATTTGGTGTTATGCATGCTAAGTATTTGATTTTATGCATGCTAAGTATTTGATTGTATACATGCTAAGTATTGGGTTTTATGCATGCTAAGTGTTTGGATTTATGCAAGTTAAGTGGTGTGTTTATGCATAATAAGTAATTGATTCTATGCATGCTAAGTATGTGGTTTTATGCATGCTAAGTGTTTGGTATTATGCATAAATCATGACATGCAAGTTTACCCTTTTAAATGTGATGCATACATATGCAAGATGACACCTTTATATGCTATGCATGTTTACCCTCCTTTAAGATGCAAGTCATATATGCAAGTTCAACTTGTTAAGCAAGTTATGTGTATGCTTATATGCAAGTTCAACATGTTATGCAAGTTATGTGTATGCTTATATGCAAGCTCAACATGTTATGCAAGTTATGTGTATGATGTTATGTAAGTTATGTGCATGTTGTTATGCAAGTTCATATGCAAGTTATGTGTATGAGGTTATGCAAGTTATGTGCATGATGTTATGCAAGTTATGTGTATGTTGATATGCAAGTTATGTTTATGATATTATGCAAGTTATGTGTATGATGTTATGCAAGTTAACATGTAACATGTTGTGCAAGTTCACACCTTTAAGACACATGCAAGTTCACCTTTGTATAACCTATGAACACTTATGCAAGTTGCCTTTGTATATATGACATATGTATGTTCATGCAAGTTGGGTTATTTAGTAATGCTAGTTGGGTTAATATCATGATGTAAGTGGACACCTTTTAACCCATGTTAATGCTAATGTATGCTAAGTGAAACCCATGTTAATTGTGAAAGAATCTTCTCTTGGAAATATGTCGTGTTAGCATAAGTACGTGGGAAACGATGGGGTTAATAGACTTGTTAATGAAATGGTGTGAGATGGTTATGATTAAGCATACCATAAAATGAATAAGCATAAGTGGGAATTTACCTATTGAGTTAGGTCTACCCCATGGGAATTTACCTATTGAGTTAGGTCTACCCATGTTATGGAATTGGGAATTTACCTATTGAGTTAGGTCTACCCATATTCTTGTAAATGTGAATATTAATTAGGGATAATTAATAAATATGGGGGTGATTACTTAGGTGTAATTAATCGACTAAGACACGAGGTTGGACTCATTTGTAGTGTAAAACTGCCCGGACCCTACCGGCTTAACCAGTAGCTACAAATGTTAGCCCAATGTGGGAGGTCTTAGGGACAAATTAAATACGTGATTAAAGTAAAGACACGAGTTTAGACTCTGTTATGACGTAAAACTGCCCGGACCCTACCGGCTTAACCAGTTGTCATAAAAGCCAGTCTAATGTGGGAGGTCTTTATGGGAGATCACGGTCTTAATTAATTAAGAAACACTTAACCATATTAGCATGTAGTGGGACATGAGGGTTAAGTGGGTGCCCTGGGGTGGCATGTAGTAACTAGTGGGGGTGCCTTGGGTGGCATGAGGAAACTAGTGGGTTGCCTTGGGTGGCAATAGAAAATACGATTAGAATACTTAACCAAAGTGGAACATGTAATTAAAACATGGGTGAAGGGTTAAGTAAGTCCTTGGGTGGCATGTGGAAATCTAGTGGGGGCCCTAAGTGGCAATTGAAATACGATTGATGACTTAACCAAATCTTAACATGTAAGTGGGCATGACTATATAAGGGGTTAAGTGGGATGCAATAGATAAAAGTAGCAAGCTTAAGTAGTAGCTTGTGGGGGCCCATTTCAACCAATATCCCAAACGTATCTTAGTGGGCTCGACTCAAGTCGAGTGACGGGACACGCATATTGGGCTTGACTATAAGAGGCCAAAACGGGTCAGCGGTGGCAACGCAGGATCAACGGGTTTCATATGCGTGTGTGGACCCGGGCTGGTTGGTAAGTCGTTGTTGCATCGTGTAGATATAAAGCCGTGCACCGTTGATATTATCAGGTGGCCACTTTGGGGAATGATACACCCCATTGTGGGACCAGCACGGGTATCTACGCTAGGGAGCCGATCGCTTGGGAGTAGTGGGTAAACCTAGTAAAGATAGGGGCAGACGGCACCTATGTAGGGGTACACGAAACTACTGGGTAAAATTACTAAGTACACTTAGTGGGATCAACCTTTAAGTAGGAATTATCCTTGGGTGGGTAGAACTGGTGTGGTGCAGTGTAGGAATTGCCCTTGGGTGGGTAGATCTGGGGTGGTGTAATCCAGTAATTATCTTTGGGAGGATAAATGCGTCCTTTCGGTTATCTTAGCACATCATGCGTTAGTTGGCTACTTAGTGTAGTCCTTATCCCCAGAGGTACCGTACCTTGTTTATATCATACCCTAATTACTTTAATGATTGTATTGTTAGGGTTATAGGACTCACTCAGACTTATGTCTGACCCCGTTGTTTTTATCTTTTTTCCCAACCCTCAGGTTATCAGAGTGGGCCCAGTACGAGTGGGCTTAGATCAGGCTGCTTTATTCTCTTTTGGAGCTTGGACCATAGATGTAGAGCTCAGCTTACCCTTTCTTTTATGGCTATCAGTTCATGTATTGGGATTATGTACTTTTATTTATCAGGATGGATATTTTGTACTTGACTCTTATTATGGTTTTGTGATGTAACCAAACATGTTTTACTTTCCGCTGCAATGAAATGATGTTTTAAAATTTTCAAGTATTACTTATATCTGTCTTGTTGTAATTTTTCTGTTCTATATTCACTTAAATTACTCCACCGATGTTATGGCATTCCCTTAGCGAGTGACCATAGCGGGTGTGGGGTGTTACAGTTTCACTTGGTACCAAAGCAAAGGTTTACCAGATCAGATAAAGGTTTTTGAAAATTAATTTTCAAAAAGAAGTTTAAAGAAGCATTTTTCAAGAAAAAGTGTTTTTTTATTTTAAAAGCCATAATCCCCAAAGCCATATGCACTATCTTTCTATCCTTTGTTTTGAATCTTTCCTTTTTCGTTTCAGCATGTCTGGGGATCTTAACCTTCCAGAGGGCGTGCCGGTACCTGGCTAGTTCAGAAGGTACCTAGAGGGTATGGCTAATGACGCGGCCCAGTAGACATTCCTCCTCCCCCAACTATAGCGGTTCCTCCTCCTCCTACACGTGCAAATGCTTTCTCAAAGATATGTAGAGACTTTCGAGCCATGGGTGGAAAGAACTTTAATGGAACTGAATCATTCGTGGAAGCAAGGAACTGGCTCAAAGAAACTGAGGATTTGTTTGTTATCTTCGAAGTGGACGATAGGCAAAAGATACAGTTGGCCGTATGGTTTCTTAAAGACGAAGCTTCTTATTCGTGGGAGGTTACCAATGCTGAGAGACCAGTTGAAACTTGGGAGGATTTTAGAAGGAGGTTTGAAATGAAATTCCTCTCACAAGCTGAACGAATCCTACAGATGGAGAAGTTCTTAGCTCTCAAACAGGGAAGTATGTCGGTCAAGGAATACGTCAACCAATTCAACCAGCTGGCTAGATTCGGACTAGAGTTAGTGAACACTCCACATAAGAAGGCTCTCCATTTTGTTAAAGGGTTGAATGAGCCACTGCACAGCGTAGCTATGTCCTATATACCTATGGGTGCAACTTATGAGAGACTGGTGGACATGGCATTGTTACAAGAGGAAGACAAGGATGGCAAGAAAGAGGCAAAGGGGGAAGTACCTCAAGATAAGAAAGTAGAGGGATCACAGAATAAGAAGACGGATTCCAAGAAGGGAGAGAAGAATAACAAACCCCGTGACAAGAGGAAGTGTAATTTTTGTGGTATTCCTTGACATATGATTAAGGACTATAGAAAGAAGAAGAGTAAGATAGGTGGTTGTTTTTAGTGTGGCGAGGTAGGACACATGGCTAAGGACTGTCCAAGAAAGCAAGGGCAAGGGCAGAGGACTGGGTCTACTTCTGGAGGGTAGGTTCAAGCTCTCATAGCACCTCTGCAAGAACGAGGTAGAAATATTTCTGTTAAGAGTTTAGTTTATCTTTTTGATCATCCTGTTCGTACACTCTTTGATTCTGGCGCATCGCACTCTTTTATATCAACTGCTTTAGTCGAATCTCTGCACCTAGACACCAGTATAGTAGAGGATCCCTTGGTTGTTTCAAATACAATTGGGGGTTCGGCTTATTTATCAATGATTTGTTTGGATTTGGAAATTTCTATACTAAGCACTGGGTTTAGATGTAATGCCTACGTTTTGGGCTTCACGGGCTATGGGTTTATTCTAGACATGGATTGGTTATCCATTAATGGTGCCATCCTCGATTGTGAAAAGAGAGTGGTTAGACTCATGACTCGCCTCGGTAACACTCTCGAAATCTCTTATAATCTCATGAACTCTGTTATGCTTAGCTATCTAGAATCTCTTGATGCGTCTGTTGAGTATTTGCAGTCTGTTAGAGTAGTCCGTGAATACTCGGATGTATTTGAATAGGTGAAGGGCTTACCTCCGAAGCGGGAGATAGACTTCTGCATATACCTCGTTGATAATTCAAAACCCGTTGCTTTACCCATTAGACACATGGCTCCAAGGGAGAGGAAAGAGCTCAGCAAGCAAGTTAAAGACCTGCTAGAAAAGGGGTTTATAAGGCGGAGTATTTCTGAATGGGGTGCTTCAGTAGTATTCGCAACCAAAGTAGATGGTTCACTTCGCCTATGCGTTGATTATAGGGAGCTAAACAAGCTGACCAAGAAGAATAGGCACCCACTTCCAAGTATAGATGACTTGTTCGATCAGCTTGTAGGTGCATCGGTTTTCTCCCAACTAGATCTGGCTACCGGGTTTCATCAACTAAGAGTGGCTGAAGATAGCATTGATAAGACCGCGTTCAGAACCCCGGATGGTTTCTTTGAATGGCTTGTCATGCCTTTCGGCTTGATAAACGCACCCACTTATTTCGTTGACTTAATGAGCAGGGTGTTCAGGGGATTCCTTAATAAGTTTGTGGTGGTCTTCGTGGACAACATTTTGATTTTCTCGAAAAGTGAGGAAGAGCATGCTCTGCATATAAGGGAAGTCATGGATACTCTTCATGCACATCAGCTAAAAGCCAAATTCTCCAAATGCCATTTCTGGAGAGAAGAAGTAAGATTCCTTGGGCATGTGGTGTCCAAAGAGGGGATAGCTGTGGACCCCGCAAAAGTAGCTGCGATGCAAGATTGGAACGTTCCACGGAATGCAACCGAAGTCCGAAGCTTTCTCGGGCTAGCGGGCTTTTACCGAAAGTTCATTAAAGACTTTGCGAAAATCTCAGCTCCACTTATAAGGTTGACGAAGAAGAACCAAAATTTCGCTTGGGATTTGGATTGCGATGTTGCTTTCCAACGTTTGAAAAGGGCTCTAACAACAGCCCGAGTTCTGACATTGCCTGATGGGAGCAAAATGTTTACCGTATACATAGACGCATGCGGTACAGGATTAGGCGTTGTCTTGATGCAAGAAGGCAAGATTGTTTGTTATGGGGGGAGGCAGTTGAAGGTACATGAGAAGAACTACCCAACACATGATTTGGAGCTAGCTGCCATTGTTTTCGCTCTTAAATCATGGCGTCATTACCTGCTAGGAGAAAGGTTTGAATTATTTACTGACCATAAATCGTTAAAGTACCTTTTCTCGTAGAAGGATCTAAACTTAAGACAATAAAGGTGGAAGGAATTTCTTGCCTCATATGATATTGAGATTTCTTATACCCCTGTCAAGGGCAATGTGGTAGCAGACGCCTTGAGTAGAAAGAAGCTGACCTTAAGCCCTCTCTTTGTAGAAAGGCAAAGCTTGGAGTATATAGCAAACTTTGACTTTAGACCCTCCTCTGAATTTGTACCTGGTTTGTTAGCATCGCTAGAGGTGCGGCCTACTCTTTTGGACTCAATAGGAACTGCATAACGTAAAGACCCTCAGCTAGTTGATGTAATAGATAAGCTAATTAGGGGTGAGACTTCTAGTCACCTCAATAGATACTCCATCGATGACAAGGGTTGGTTGAGACGGGATGGAAGACTATGCGTCCTACAAGAAAGGGATTTGGTGAAGACGGTTCTCGAAGAAGCACACCATTCTACGTTGACCATACACCCAGGTGGAGACAAGATGTATAAAGACATGAAAAGGGTTTTCTTTTGGAATGGCATGAAGAGGGATGTAGCTGAATTTGTTTCTAAGTGCATGATATGCTAGCAAGTCACGGCGGAGTAGAAGAACCCTGGTGGTTTGCTTCATCCTCTAGAGGTCCCACAATGGAAATGGGATAGCATTTCGATGGACTTTGTTGATGGGTTGCCTAGGTCAAGAAGGGGCAATACCAGTATTTGGGTTATAGTGGACATGCTCACTACAAGCGCTCACTTTATACCTATTAAGATTAGAAGGACTGCCTCGTCTTTAGCATCCATTTATCTTAAATGGATAGTTCGACTCCATAGGATACCCTCCAGCATAGTGAGTGATCGAGATCCTATTTTTATGAGCGAGTTTTGGAGGAGCTTGCAAGAGGCTATGGGCACACAGCTAAGCTTAAGCACGGCCTATCACCCCCAAAACGATGGTCAGACGGAAAGGGTGAACAGAGTATTAGAAGGCCTCTTGAGATTGTGCATTCTTGATTTTGGAGGGACATGGGAGGATCATCTTCCTTTGGTGGAATTCGCTTACAACAATAGCTACCAAGCCACCATAGGCATGGCACCCTTCGAAGCTTTATATGGAAGACCATGCCGATCACCAACTTGTTGGTGGGAGTCTACAGACAAGCTCATACTTGGGCCAGACATGATTAGAGAAACTTCAGAGAAAGTGGACTTGATACGAAGAAGAATGAAGACTACTCAAGATAGACAGAAGTCCTATGCAGACAAAAGAAGGTCGACCTTGAGTTTGAGGTTGGAGACAGGGTGTTCCTTAAAGTATCTCCTTTGAGGAATGTCATTCGCTTTGGGTCCGTAGGAAAGTCGGCACCAAGATTTGTAGGACCATTTCCTATCATTGAAAGGATTGGGACGAGGCTTACAGAGTAGAGCTGCCCAAAAGACTGGCTGTAGTTCATGATGAATTTCATGTTTCTCAATTACGAAAGTGCTTACATGAGTCTGCGGAAGTTGTGGAGCCAAGCATACTAGAGGAAGTAGAAGTGGAACGAGAAGCGACAGTGAGAAGAGTTCCAACTCGTATCTTGGGTACAGAAGTCAAAAAGCTACGCAACCATGAAGTCAAGCTTGTTAAAGTTCAGTGGAGTGACACTGAGGAAGACGCGACTTGGGAAACTGAGGACAAAATACGTGCAGCCTACCCTTTTCTTTTTGAGGGTACATCCTTGATCTCTTTTTCCTTAAGTTTATGCATGCTTGTATCTACCTTTTAAGTATATCTCCTCAGTCCTATTCTTTATCCTTAGGTAGAAACAAATGGATGTAAACATGTATTTGAAACATGTTATGATTGATGGTTGCAAGTGGTTGCTAGTGGTTGCTTGTGGATGCATATACACACACATTAGGTGTTAGATCAGCTCAGTCACTTTCATGTTGCATATGCATTTATGTATTTGTATATGGATTGAAACTTGATGTGTTATCATATGGACATTGCATTTGTATGAATGATTGTGCACACAGGTAGAAAGTATGATTAGGAAAAATTGCATACATAATGGACTCATGGCACTGACATAATTTGCATTAAGGAGGTCAACTGAATCAGTAGACCACCTGATTTTGCACTAGACAAGGACATATACACACACTATGCATACATTCATGAAAGCATTAGAAATCCTTTTTTAGGACAATGGATGCCTGTGTTTGATTGTTGAGTAGATGGACGATTGGATGGTAGGATATACATTCTTCTTGACTTGAAGATTTCGGGGATGAAATCCTTTAAGGAGTGGAGAATGTAACACCCTGTATTTTCTATGTTTATTAAAGTAACGAATTAAAGAATACTTAATTTTAAAAGTGCGAATTAAGGGAAACATGTTATGCCATTTCATTCGTCTTGGAATTCTGCTTGAGATAGAGTCCGAGTTTGCGTGAATCGGACTCCGTATGAAGAAGTTATGGAGTTCAGAAGATTTCATGTTAAATCAGAGATTAAATATAAATAACAATTAGATCGAAAAAGCAGTTCGAATTTCAAATTTAGGCGAAAGAGGCTGAGCGGGAAAATTCCCACTCAGGGGTCGACCCCCCTAGGGGGAATCGACATAGGTGTCGACCCCCCTATAGGGGAGTCGACATAGGTGTCGACCCCCCTGTAGGGGTCGACTCCTGCATTCAGATCCAAACAGTGATGATTTCTGACTTGTTACTGAGTCACTAGGGCATAGGTGGCTGTTTATGGATAACTCTAATGGGTCTGGATGGTTCTGATTATACCTGGGTTGATCTAACGGCTCTCATTAAATTAAACTTCTATATAAACAACCCCAACCCTCAACCCTAAACCACACAAATTCATTCCAAGAGCCGTCATGCTGTCCATGGTCAACTTATAGTAGCCACCATTCTTCTCCAACCAGAAGGCAAACTAGAAATCAAGTTAGAAGCCTCAAATCAAATCTAAATTAGAGAACAAATAGTCCACAAAAGGATAGCTTTTCAGTTTCAGAAAACAGATCCCAGAAAACAAGACTGTTCTTTTGTTTGTAAGTTCAGTTATATTTTAGATGTGAACAAATAAAAGTCATGATTTGTAATAAAGCGAAACTAGAATTGTACCTAGTTGTAAGATAGTGGTGATTGCTGATTTATGTCTGTTCTTGTGACAATTCTATCATATATTCCTATGAGACTATTGTGGTTTATTGGACTTATCATGTTGTATGTTAATTTGGTGATGAACCTATCATGTTGAATAGTAATTTGGCGATGAAACCTATCATGTTGTATGTACGTTTGGTGATTCTATCGTGTTATGTTACATGCAAGTTTATAGGCTAAGTCATGTCATATATGCCTAAATGTTTAGATCCACATGCCTCTATGTTAGATCTATGTTAACTTGATTCAACCCAAATGCAAGTTCACATCTACATGCCTAATTAAGTTTGTGTAGTTCTATGTAAACTCCTATTTATATGCTTATGATTCATGTTGAGTGGATCTAAATTGCAAGTTCATAATTAAATGTATATTGTTCTATGCCAAATTCATATGACATATGTTTAGTTGGATCCATATTATGCTTGTTGGAATGTTACATGTTCCTTCCTTTTCCCTTTTGTTTATGAGTTAGGCTAAATTGCGAAGCCTAACATTCTATGTGATTTATGCGAACGTATAACGGGGGTAACGTTGGGAAAATTATTAATTTACATATTATTGGCATAGTTTGGTAGCATGAATGGTAAAATTTATATACCTAAAAATTATGAGCATGATTTAGAGGGTAAATGGGGCATGACTTGAATGACAACAAATTTGTGAATAATTTAGATATAAACAAAAAGGGTAAATATGTAGCGAAAGACGAATATACCTAACCCGAGGTTAGATTGAGTTACAGTGCAAGACAACCCAGAACCGCCTGGCACATACAGTAACTGTAACAATATAGATCTAATGTGAGAGGTTAGCACATTAAGCCCAAAAAGAACACGAGGTTAGATTGAGTTGCGGTGTAAGACTGCCCGGAACCGACCGGCACATCCAGCGACCGCAACAATGTAGATCTAATGTGAGTGGTTGGTGCTTTAATGAATGAACTAAAGCTAAGGAACAGGCAAGCTAAGAATGGGAGGGTTAAGCTAATTAAGGCAACACTTAACCAATACATCATGTTAACTAAACTGATGGGTGGGGTTAGGTTAATTTGAGAACACTTAACCAATCTAACATGTTGATTAGGAAACCCTAGTAACATGGACCTATTTCAGTAGTAACCCACATAGATGTATCATGATACCCTGAACTATGCAAGGTGGGGCACGATTACTAGGCTGATTATAAGCGGTCAAAACAACGGCGGGTGGTGCGTCAGTGTAGGTTCTGACGGAGTACGGGCGTGCACGTACTCCGAAGTGGAAAAAGCAGGCACTGGGCATCAGTAGTTATACACTGTGCATCTTAAATTGTGTCGGGTTGCCACCATAGGAGTTGATACACCCCATGGTGGGACCAGCATAGGTATCTACAATCAAGCGGGGGCCGAATGACACAAGTAGTAAACATATACGAGTAGGAGCCGATCGATAAAGGGGATCACTTTGTTATGAACATGTGAGGCTGGTTGAAACAATAGTTAGTAGGTGTAGAGAAATAGAAATGGGTGCGATGGTATATTCAGTTTAAACTGCTTTATCTTGTTATTCTGGTATTGTCCTATTTTCAGTCTATTCCTGTCATGATCCTTTTTCTTGTTCACATGCTGAAAAATCACTGGACTTGCCAGACTTATGTCTGACCCATTTTTCTTTCGTTCCCCCCCCCACAAGGTCCACAGGGAGGGAATACTTCAGCTTAGTTCAGACCTTTTGCAAGCTTGAAGAGAGTAGATGTATTGATTGGACTTTCTTTTCTTGGGCTATGGCTTTGGATACACTCTTAATGGGGATTTATGCTACTTTATTATCGTTTTATGCTTCTTTATGTTTTAATCAAGACAAAGATTTTGTTGTAATAATTTGGAAGTTGTTTAGAGACAGTTTGTTGTAATGTTTTGACTGAACCACGTGCTTATGAAATAAATTTAGTTTTTCCGCTGTTTATATGTCTGTCTTGTAAATTATCTGCATCTTTTACCTACAACGCTCCACCGAAGTTAAGGCATTCCCTTTGTGAGTGACCTTATAGGAGGTGGGGAGTTTCACAATGGGTTTAGAGTCCAATCCTAGAAGTGATGGTTCAGTCATATGTCAATAGTCTGAGTTTATGCTCTGGTCCTATGTACATATTCCAATTGACAATTCAACCCATGCAATGCATCGCTCACATTCAAACTCAACCCGGTCGCACAGCGTCATGAGTCGACCTTGATTCACCAAATGTTTAGAGTTGGGATTTTAGAGTTGGAATTTGAACAAGCCTCTGGGAAAACGAAGTCATGTTTCGAATTCCCACATGCTCGAGAAAATCTCCATCTTGAATGTCTTAACTCAATAATCACCAATTGTCGGTACATGAAAGTTTTGAAGTATCTCAAGAGGAAGTTCGCACGCCAAATTCTGAAGTACCCGGATATGAAACAAATTTTTGTATCCCATAAATTTCCAAGACTTCGCATCCCCAATGTTAACTATATTTTTCATTAACACCGGAGATAGGTCTATGGAAGTGGACCTAAGGGGAAAATAGGTTTATTTAGCTTTCATGAGTTTGAGTTAGTTTACCGTTTCCCAGGGATCAAGGATTTGAGCCCAAAAGATTAGTTACTTTGCTCTCATTGGGGTGAGCATCACGCTTAAGCGACTCAAGAACCAACAATTATCTAGGGACAAGGGTTCCCTAAGCACAACCCTTGACAAGGGCTAAATGACTTGTAGGAAGGGGTTCCGCACTGACTTTGCGGAAGGGTCCAGGCTTGGGTAAGAGCTCGTAAGCATGTATAAAGCAAACAACATGTTGCATTAGCAATAGCTAAGAAATTACATGAGAAACTCATAAGGAAATGTACTAAGTATTGATCCAATGTTTATTGATCTTTGATTTAGAATACACAAGTGATTACAACCGAAATCCCCAATTTGATTTTGGAATTAGGGGTTACTCTAGAGAAAAGAGTACAAGAATGAGAACGAGAAAATTGTCCGAAAAATGAGACCCTTGGAGTCTTATTTATATACAAATCGGGGTCCCTTTTGCTGTTGGGCCAGTAGTACCCCCTGTCGGCCGCTTTCCCTTTAGTTTCGGAAGTACTGGCTCTCGGCTTCCTTTTCTTTTGGTTCTGAATGTTTTGCCTATAGCTTTTAGATGTTTCGGTTCCTACTCTTGGGAGGGGGTTCCGGTCTGCGGAACTCCTTTTTGATTGCTTGTTCATCCACTTTGTTTTGATACTAAGCTTGTCGGTGCAAATGGCTTTCGGAAGGTTATAGCTTCCAGATGCAGTCTTCCGGTATGTGGACTCTTGGTCTTGTTATTAACGCTTTATGGAGCTTGTATGTGTGATTCTAGTGAAAGGTTTTCCTGTTGGCCACCCCTGCCGGTATCGACACTAAGCAGATTAATGTGGATTGCTTCTCTCTCTTTGGGGTTCGGGCTTGCCTTTCAGTAGACTCTCGAAGTGTATCCTTGCTTTTCCGGGAGGTTTCTTTCGGTGCTTTGATAGTTACTTATTAGGGTAACTTCCCGGGAACCAACTAATGAAGGTCTCGGTGATTGGTTCCGGATAATTTCCATATGCTCTCATCCCCTTATGTATGGGTGTTAAGCAAGTTAATACCGATAGCCCCTCTCGTCCTTCTAGGTCTCGGTTTCTAGGGGTAGTAGTCGTTCTTTTCATTGGCTTGCGGTCTTGGGTGACCTGCCATCATTTATTTATCGTGTCGGGACCGCCCCACCGGTATCCTTTTTGTACAGATTTTGAGCTCTTTTCTTCAAGGATGGTGTCAGTTGCATAGCTCCCAAAATATTTCCTTATGTTGTCGTCTTTTACTTGTGTCGGTATTTTATTGACGGAAGACTCCTTTCTGCTTGTGGTGGTCTATTACCCCTTCACCGCCAGCCTGCTTCGGTGCTTTATTTTGGTAGTAACATTTGCCCCCCTTGTGACAGGGTAATTTCGACTTTCCAAGTCAAACATTGATAACCCTTCGGTGATTTGGCTTTCTGTCTCTTGATATTCCATAATCGGACCCATTGATTGACTCTTGTCTGTACGGCTTGGATTAACGGTAATTTGGTATAATTACCGTCGCTTCTTCTTCCTCATTTTTACCTGCCACATAAATTAATCAAACCAAATTAATATTCATCAAGAATTATTGAAGCTCTTTCGAAAGTTTCTGATTCAATCCCTGGTGAGTACTCTTACTTGAGAAGAAATTTAATATCAATTTACTTGAATCAATTAGGGTTTCGCGTGTTAAATGCAAGCCCTTTAATCATAGGCAAACTAGATTATGATTCCTTGTGAACTATACAAATGCTCTTTCCCAATGTTACTTTTTGGGGTTTGAGTTGTACAATTCTCATAAGAAAAGTTATTTACTGTTACAAAATGCAATTTTTGTTTTCGTTTCCAGTGAACTCATTGTCAATGCCGTTGGCTTG
This sequence comes from Allium sativum, assembly GCA_030737875.1. Taxonomy (NCBI): domain Eukaryota; kingdom Viridiplantae; phylum Streptophyta; class Magnoliopsida; order Asparagales; family Amaryllidaceae; genus Allium; species Allium sativum. The sequence goes on from CM060926.1 coordinate 241,494,692, forward strand.
TTTGTCTTGATTTTACCGACAACAAATCATGCTTTTGTTTAATTTGTAAGTGCCGAATTAATCCAAGAAGGGTGAACTATCCAATAGGGCTACCGAAGGGTTGGTTTGTTCTTCGACTTTGGGTGTCGGTAAAGCCTAAGAGTTTTATTACCGTAGCCTTTTGACTTTGATTTCACGTGTGTCAGACCCGAGGGCCAATCAGGCTCCCGATGATGATTTAGGGTCACTTGGTCTCGGTTTATCAAATACTAGTTCTATTTAGTCTTCCTGACATCATTTTTTGTCTCTTTTTGTCTTTGGTGGTAGGATGACTAATTTTATCATCATTAAGGGATTAATTATTTCTAAGTGAATGTGAGGTTATTATGAACTCTGCCTAGATCAATATCTAGGACTATTCTGATATGCAATGGTTTGAGTATCAAGCATTAAATAAGTTTACATATTATCTGCTTATTTCATACTAATGAATGTGGTGCTAATTCACGTGTTTATGAAATTATATCACCTGGCAGCACTATGTCAAACAAAAAGAGCTCCAGTCAACTGAAGCCCGGTGTTCCCAGCACCTTTCGGAAAAAGAATCCCCTTGCTTTGAAGAAATCTTTAATCACTTCTCAAGATGAAGTGGGTTCCATTCTTAACGACTTTGGGTGTTTGATGTAGATGCCATCCCCGCCACTAACCAAGATAGCATTAGAAATCCTTCGGAAGGTCACTTTGCATGTTCATCCATCCACATTTGCCATGGAGGCTTCTTTCTCTTTCCAATTTTATATCTCGACTCTTGCGGGACCTGGAAATTGCTCATATCCAGCTTCTGCCGAACACCTATACTTTGTTCTTTGTTTCGAAATTCGGGCACTTGAATCGGGTCAAGCTTCCCTTACTCCTAGTCTCATTCGTCATTTGGTATGGTTTTCGAAAGAAGTAGACTCGCCAATCTTGTGTGATAACCCCTGGAAGAAAATTGTTAATGATGGCATTGTAAAAACTATGCCTTAGGAAGACCAGTTCTTTATCATCAGATGCCAAGCTGGCATTTCAGGAAACTTTGCATATTTTGGTGAGTTCCCCTGCCTTTTAATGGGTAATCAAACTTTTATGAGCACAGTTTAACTTTATTCGCATTCCCGATCCTGTTTCCAAGAGAGTTGCTTTAATGAGGAGTGAGTCTTGCGCGCTTAAAATTATCTCTATAGCTTTTGAGGAGCCGTGAAGCCGATCAACTTGGCTGACTTTGAATAAATTGTGTCAATATAACCTCTTTTCCGGTGGGAAAAAGATCTTGGGGCATCCACCCTTCCACTTCGTAGGATCTAAGCATTTGACTTTAGGTTCGAATGAGTTTACTACTTCCTCTCCTTTGTTTCCAGGTATCCATATTGGGATTGCTACCTTCTCTTTCAAACAGCTTTAATTCATAAGACATTCATCCCTTAAATTTCTTTCGTATCTTATATTTTAATCAGGGGCCTAAGCTTTTGAAGTCGTAACTCTTACCGATGCTCTAGATCAATCCGCCACTGTTGTGACACCCCACGTCCGTTAATGTCACTCATTAATAGAATGCATTAAGTTTCGTGAAGCGTTATAGGTAAACATAAATAGAAATATTACAAGAAAGATATAAAATAGCAGTGGAATTTAGAACTTTTATTAAGCACATAACATCGTGGTTCAAAACATAGTTACATCATAAGTCTGAAATGCATAAAACCCAGTACATCATTAAAACTTCTGTCTTGTACTAAAATCATCAGAATACAATAATCATGAAAAGAGCATAATTCCCCAAAAAAATAGCCATAGTAGAGAAGATAATAACTCGAGCAATACATCTAAGCAACTCCTAGTAGAATGAAAGCAGAATCCTGATCAAGCTTGAGTATTCCCACGTTGAGAACCTGAGGGGGGGGGGGAAACGGAAGAGAAAGAAAAGGAAATAAAATGGGTCAGACATAAAGTATGGCGAGTCTAATATCTTTTGGCACATAAATAAGTAAAAGCATCATGACAGGCATATAAAATGGTTAAGAGATAAAAGTGTCAAAAGGCAGGTATGACAAGGTAAACAGGATAAACATGATAGAGTATATTGCGCTTCTCTAGTACTTTCTCTTTATCTCTCTCTCACTCACTCTCTCTTTCTCTCTCTCACTCTCTCTCTCTCTCTACACCAATACTAGTATAACCAGAATGTGATGATCCTAACAACTATAAGATGGTAAACTTAGGCGTACTTCTAGTGAGAGGTTTTAACCTCATACAATCAACATGCAGCCCAACTAAACGTAACGGGGTTACCCCTAAGGGTATTAATGGGCTCCTAAACGTACGAGAGTCTAGATGTACCCTAATTACTACCCCAATCGATCGGCTCCCTACTTCGTGGACACCATGTGCTGGCCCCATAGTAGGATGCATCACTCCCTAAAGTGGCAACCCTTTGTTTTCAGGATGTGCACAACCATATCTACTGATGTCACGGCGTCTTAGCCTCCTCTGCCGGACCCATGCACGCACATGATCACGTCGGAATGTGCCGCCCACACTGTCCCCTACGTTTGGATATCTTACAATCAGCCCAGTAAGCGTGCCCCGACTCCGACCTAGTTCGGAGTACTCGTTCGATACCAATATATGGGTTATGACTGAAATAGGTCCCACACTCAAGATGATACAAGCTCCACCTAGGCTTGCATCCACACTACTAGGTTTTCCACAGGTTATGCCATATCAGAGTAAAAAGATTGCATGCCATACTGGAGTAAAAATATTGCGTGCCATACTAGAGTAAAAGATTGCATAACCCCGCAGGTTAAGTTTGTGGCTCTATATATAAAAATATTACCCACCATCCCAAAATATACTTAACCCTCCCACTGATTCATGCAAGTTTACTTAACCCCTACTCAAGTTAACATGTTCATACAATCCCTAATGGGTTCAACTAGGTTAAGTATTCAAGTTCATTACTATTTTCATTTATGGTTATAATGTGCTAGACCTCCCACATTAAGCCCACAACTTGTGGATGTTGGAGATGTCGGGCGGCTCTGGGCAGACTTCTTCCATAAGCCGGAGTTAACCTCGTGTCTTAGCCCGTTATATGTTTATGCACTTAAACCCCTCACATTAGATCCACCACTTGTGGTCGATGGATATGCCGGTCGGTTCCAGGCAGACTTCCACCGCAAGTGTAATCTAACCTTATGTCTAATCGTGGTTACAGTTTCTAATTACTATAATTCTAGGCATTTCCATTATTAACTAATTATTCCTATGTCATTATAGGATTTCATGCCCCTTTTTCCCAAGTCATATTCATCATATACTGTATTATAGAAATTAAGACATAAATCATAATTTGATTTATGCCCCCAAATCCATATTCATATTTTTAATGCAAGTTATACCCAAATTTCTCAATAAAAGTTATTCCCCAATTTTAGCGTTTTCCCCTTGTTTCCAATTTCACGTGTTCGCATATTTCAGCGGCATGCCTAGGATCGAAAGTAGTCTTGCTATAAAATAAAAAGGAAAAAGAAGAAGGGAAGATAACAGAAATGATCATAATAACAAGATTGACATATGACATCAAAAATTGTCATAACAACCAATAAGCATACAGCGACAGAATTGGGCATAATGACAAGATAGGCATATAAGAACAGATCTGATGAACATGCGATAATAGAACTGATTAGGCATAGTGTCATGATCATAAACAGGCACGATGAGATCTAAGTAGTGAATTAGATATATAAATAATGGCAGATCTGACATGCTATATAGACATAGGCTTAGATCTAATCCATAGTTATGTCAAAATTACTTAGATACACATGTTACGACAGATCTGATACGATTCAACTAGTCATAGGCTTAGATCCAATTCATAAACATGTTAAGATTATATTTTAATTATTCATATCTAAAAATAACGTACACTCACTGTGATTGGATCTAAGAACAGAAGAATAATTGCAGATGTAGAAGTGCAGATCTCTGAATTTGCCTAACTCTGATTGTTGAAGAAGAATGGACTATTTTAATTTAGGCAGAGGCACCATCTAGTTCTTCATTGTTTTTGAATAAATAGAACAATAAGAATGGGATCTTATTTATAGGCTAGGATTCACGAATCTGGACAAAAAACAAGTCCACATACGTAGAAATGTACTTCGCCCGGATTTGGGGGGTGTCGACATGGATGTCGACTCCCCCTTATGGTGTTGACCCATGGGTTGACACCCCTAGGGTATGTCGACCCCCAATGGGTCCAATTTCCTCCTAAACTTCCCGCTTCTGATTTTGAACTTATTTGAACGGTTTTTACTTGTTATGTATGTGTGTGTATTTATATATATATCTTATGCGTATACAAACTTCAAACCTTAATATCTTCTTCGTATGGTGTCCGTTTTACGCAAACTTGGTGTCTATCTTAAGAAGAATTCCAAGACGAATGCAATGACATAGTCAGTATCACTTAATTCCCACTATTTAATTAAGTATTCCTTAGTTTATCATCTTAATGTGTTATAAAATTACGGGGTGTTACATTCTCCCCTACTCAAAGGATTTTGTCCCTGAAAGCTCTAAGTTAAGAAGAATGTATATCCTAACATCCATCATCCATCTACTCATCCACCAATCACAATTATCCATTATCCTTAAAGATTTCTAATTCTTATATGAACATATACAAAGGTGTGTGTATATGTCCCTACACTAATGCGAAAGATCAGGCGGTCTACTGATTCAGTCGACATCCTTAATGCAATGTGTGTTAGTGTCATGAATCCAACATGTATGCAAATAATCCTATTATATTAAGTAAGTTCTACATGTGTGCACAATCATTCATCCAAATGCAACATCCATATGATGATACACCCACTTACATCCATTAAAAGAAGAAAAATGCACACACATCCATATGCAGTATGAGAGTGATTGAGCCGATCTAGTGCCTAATGTGTGTGTATATGCATCCACGAGCAACCACAAGCAACCACTTGCATCCATCAAACATAACATGTATCAAAACACATGTTTACATCCATGGGATTCCTACCTAAAGGTCGAAGATTTGACCGATAGGATATACTTTAAATGGTAGAAACAAGCATGAATAAAGTTTTTGGAATGGAAGTTAAGTACATACCCTTGAAAAGAAAAGGTTGCGAAGAGTGAATCTTGTCTTCAGTCTCCCAAGTTGCATCTTCTTGATTATCTACCCACTAAACTTCCATCAACTTGACCTCTCGACTGCGTAGCTTCTTAACTTTTGATCCAAGAATACGAGTAGGTACTCGTCGAACTGTCGCCTCCCATTCCACCTCTGCTTCCTCAATGATACTCGGCTCAAATACTTCTACAGTATTATACAAGCACTTTCGCAAATGAGAAATGTGAAAAACATCATGAGCACCAGACAGTCTCTCTGGTAGCTTTACTCTATAGGCCATTTGGACAATCCTTTCTGTTATAGGAAATGGCCCTACAAATCTTGGTGCCAATTTCCCTATAGATCCAAAGCGAACCACATTTCTTAATGGTGATACCTTAATGAAAACCATGTCTCCCACCTCAAACTCAATATCAGTCCTTCTCTTATCTGTGTAGGTTTTTGCCTATCATGAGCGGTCTTCATTCGCCGTCTAATAAGATCAACCTTTTCAGAAGTTTCTCTAACCATATCTGGTCCAAGTAGAAGTCTTCCTGTAAACTCCCACCAGCAAGTCGGTGATCTACAAGGTCGTCCATGCAGTGCTTCGAAGAGTGCCATGCCAATACTAGTTTGATAACTATTGTTGTAGGCGAACTCTACTTAAGGAAGATGCTCTTCACAAGTCCCTCCGAAGTCTAGGATACACAGTCTTAAAAGATCCTCAAGGAATCTATTCACCCTTTCCGTCTGTCCATCGGTCTGAGGGTGATAAGCGGTGCTCAAACACAACTGTGTACCTAATGATTCTTGCAAGCTCCTCCAAAATTCACTGGTGAAAATGGGGTCATGGTCACTTACGATATTGGAAGATACTCCATGAAGACGGACTATTTCACGAACGTAAATTGCTGTCAACCATGTCGTCGTCCTCTTACTCTTAACCGGAATGAAATGAGCGCTCTTAGTAAGCCAATCTACTACAACCCAAATGTTGGTGTTGCCCTTCCTTAATCTAGGCAAACCATCGATTAAATCCACAGAGACGCTCTCCCACTGCCACTGTGGAACCTGCAAAGGATGAAGTAAACCACCGGGCTTCTTTTGCTCAGCCTTGACTTGTCGGCAAATCAAACATTGAGAAACAAACTTCGCTACATCTTTCTTCATCCTAGCCCAAAAGAAAACCCTCTTCATATCTATATACATATTGTCACCACCTGGATGTATAGTCATCTTGGAATGGTGGCTTCCTCAAGGACTGTGTTCAATAGACTCCCAATATGGGGAACACAAAGCCTTTCACCTCATCGCAACCACCCTCTATCGTCTATGGAATATCTACTGACACTACACCATAAATATCAATTAGGCAGTGCTCATGGCCGTATCTAAATCAATTTGGCAGTGCTCTGAGCCATATCAAAAAATGGTGCCTTTGTAACTTAGATACGGGCTTAACCCGTATCAAATTCACAAATTGATACGGCTTAAAACTGTATCAAATTCATGGTTTGATATGGCTCAAAGGCGTATCAAATTCATGGATTGATACGGCTTTCAGCCGTATCTAATTTTCAAATTGATACGGCTCATGGACATACCTAATTGATAATGAGATATGGCGCATGGTCGTATCTATTTGAAAATTAGATACGGCCATGAACCGTAGCTAATTTAAAAGGAAAAAAACAATTCCATCTTGTATGATTCTTGACCAGTACAATTCAAAGTGATACAGTTGATCACACCAATTTACGATAGATTGCATTAGAAAAAACAATTCCATCTTGTATGATTCTACATAGCTAATTTTATGTACCTAGAGAAGAAAGCAACCAACTGGACTCAATAGCCGTCAGAGGTCAACATTAATCATAAATTCCATCATCAATTAGTATAAGTAATTTAATAAACTGAACAATGATTAGACAAAAGACTACTACATCCATAATTATACACTGTTGAATATATGCTATTTTACTTGTATGTGAAATAACATCATCAATTATACACAGTGGTGCTACTCATGGCTGTGATCTTCGGCATTTCATCTCTCCACTTAGACATCATCTCTATCGTCAAAAGCTAAATCTGAAAGAATGAAATTGTCATAGGCTAAATATGAAACAAAAGGAACTGAGGTTTCAAGAACATTTAGTTAACAGCTTATCTTGGTTTAGTTTAAATAAATGAATAAGTAGCTAAATACTTATATAGCCATTATCACAAACTTTTTTTTTTTTGCATATTTCATAAAACAGTTGCATTTGGGAAGGGATACATGGCAAGCGACATAAGACATAGAAACATTGCAAGTCCAGCAAAGCACCAACCAGTAGCTGAAGAGTTGATTAATTTGTTGTTATTTAAGAAAAAATGTTATTTTTGTACACCGAGTATTCATGATATCGTTATGTTCATGCAGGCGAAATGTGATTTAAAAATAAATGTACCAGTGTTTCCGTCAATGGAAGTACATATCGGATTTCATAACTATATATTGAATTATAAATTTCAAACATTTCATTTGGATAGTCAAAAAATTAAATTATTAAATTTGAATTTGTTTAGAACCAGGTTAAAGGTAAAATTTTAAGTTTCTTTCTAAATGGAGTAAGAATTTCAAAAATAATAAAAGAAACTACTCCACTGTAATATTAAGAAGGAAAAACAAAAAACTAACCTCAAACAAGCACCCACAACCCAGTAAAAGAAAGAAGGCCCATATTTACACATTTCGCTTGAAATGTCGTTCCCTGGAAAAGAAAAATAGTTTCTATTGAACAATGCGGAAAATGAGTCATGGAAGAACACTTTAGAATCGGAAATAGCATTTACAAACCCATAGAAAATAAAGTAGACAAGTCATGCAACATATATTCCTTAGTTTCTAACCTCGTTTTTCCTTACGGAAATATCCCACTATTTACTCTAAACTAATTCATTATTTCCATACTCTCGTATTGTTGTGGATTTCGTGGAATCATTCGTAAATATACCTTAATAGAATACAACACCTTTTATTCATTTACCAGAAAATAGTGGTCAAGTAAACTTGCTTTATTAAAGGCACAACTCTCTCATTTTTATTCAAAAGCGTATACTGCTTATAAAGATTTTGTTATAGAAGCATCTAACCTTATTGTTTGCCTTCACCGCAATGACCTGCAAGTCTGGATCATTATTTAAAGTCTACAGCTGTGCATAAAACAAGAAATCAATCAATTTTTAAAAGATGCTCATTTTATCGACAAATGCCAAGTCTCATGCACTAGTATCAAGAGAAGTTTTAGAATACCAAACAAAACAAAAATGAATGAAGAAGTTGCAAACTCAGTTTGCGCAAAACTGAGTTGCAAACTCAATTTGTGGGAAACTGAGTTGCACAGCAACCGATTTTGCAAACTCAGTTTGCGCAGAACTGAGTTGCACAGCAACCGAGTTTGCAACTTTGGAATATAGCATTCATACAGTAATTATCTATCCATAAGTGGGGGAGGCATTTTCTATATAGTAATTTCTAATTTTATACAATTTCATTTCAACTCTTTGGTTATTACAACATCAAAACAGACATTTTCTAGCATTTATATCTGTTCAAATGATTTCAATACCACTTTCCAAGTACTATCAATTAAATGTGAGCAACGAAACAATCAAATCTGTCAATACTTATAAGATTTATCAATACACTTATTTATAATACATATGAGTACTGATAATAAAATATTTCATTGGGCTTGTTAATATTTGGAAATAATTATTTAGCACCATTTATTTATAAATTGTTCCGTTTGTCCGTTAATCTTATAATGTATATAAGCGGTGATATAACTTTGGCAACACATTACTAATAGAAAATTTTATTTTTCATGCACATATAATGTTAAAATTCTTAAAACAAATGGATTGCTTTAAACTAACGTTAATTTTAATATTAATTTTCACATGGTTCATCATATTGATTCAATATAAAATTCAAAATGCCTTTATATCATATATAATTTAGTGGAATACAATATAATTTGGTATCAGTGAAATCTGTATGAACACTGAGATTAATAAAGCAAAGCAATTATTCTAGAAAATTATTTCCCTTGAAATAATAGCAGCGGAAGTGGTAGAAAACAACTAGCAGTGTTTTTTGGTGAAAAAGTTCAATAGAATGCTCAAAATTTTAAGTTATATAAGTACCATTTGGTTTCCTAAGTCATGCAAATATATTAGATCAACGTCAAAAGAGATTCACTTCGCCTTTAAAATTATAAGGGTATGATATAGGCATAAAGTACCCTCGATCAACCTGTTTAAGGTAGAACCTTTTTTTTTCTTCTAAAAATCGAATTCATATATTGAAACTAAAGTGATAAATAGCCCTTCCAAAAACTGCTACTCCATGCGACCAAACAGTTTTGCGTAAATTCAAAACAGCACCAAAATAGGTGTATCAAACAAACAACAAACGTTGGTCACTCTAACATGAGAAATATTATGATATAAGGACACTTTGAAATCTTGAAATTTAAAAACAATCAATCTGTTGAAGTGAGGAACCTGCAGCGACATCTTCTGCAATAGAGAACTTACCTTTTGCTTTCTTATCAACAATGAATGCTCCTCCCTCTTGCTCTTCTCTTAAGCAACCCTTTCCTATCCTTATCCAGTTTTAGCTTCATTATCCTCGCCTTTGATGGATCGAAGCCGAATCTGACAGCAGATCCGTTAACTTCCTCCCTTGTAATTCTTTCTTATACACATACCATATTGCATCTAGACATCCTCCCTGTTCATTGCAATTTTGTCCCCTATAGAAAAATACATAAAGCTAATATATATGACACTGACACGCTCATAAATATACTAATATACATATGCATTATAGCATCATCAAATGTAGATAGTCAAAAAATAACTACATGGAAGATAATTCTCAGATAAAGCATCAATCAACCGATCAGAGTGCAACAGTTAAAAAAAATATGTTATGCAGATGATAAAGTCACTCAAAAAATGTATACCATGTGGATCAGCTAAGGGTAAGCAACATGTTTTTACAACCCCTTTCCAAAATTACTATAAGAAAAAAAAAACGGAATACATGATCTCCTATATAGGAGCGAATTCATCCCATAGTAATTTTGTGTTTTAATCACTATTGAAAATTTGAAAGTAAATAATAATTGCTAAAAACCAAGAATAAATGAAAAGTATTCTGCAAAAATAGATTAGTATTATGTTCAAAAATGAAGGTTTTCCTCTAATATTTATATGCATTTGTGCTTAAATTCCTTTTCTATAACTTTAATTTAGCATGATAAACTGAGTTGGAAGGACACTGTTTATTGTTGTTCATAAATTTCAGTTATTACAGACTGTTAATAAACAAACAAAAAAAATGTTGTATTGTTAGTGACATTCTATCACAGCAAAAAAAAAAAAAATATATAGCAACAACAACTCATACAATGCATGTTTATTGTTTGTATATACCGCGATGAGAAATCTCCCCTTTGCACATTCGATAATGATGCGTTTACAACCAGGTATTGAACCTCATGATCGAATCATTGAAAGTAATGCAGATTACAAAATTTTAACCAAGTTCACTTGATATTTCATTCAGTTGATCTAAGGCATTGATTTACTGGTCTTATAGGGTAAACAACTAGTCATAGAATATAATTATGAGATGAAACTATAATTAATTTGATCTCTTACGCCCAATTGTAAAGTGCAACTTTTGTTGTTGTTATCTCCATATTAATGAGGACTGAAATGCAAGAAAAAGTGGTTTTGCTGAAAGAATCATAAATCAGCGTAAAAACTCCACTTATGTCTTCTAATTATTCAAATCCTTCCATTCATTTTTATATATTCACAAACTGCAGGGAAGAACAATCCTTTTCCCAACCAAACATTAACTATTTTGAAATTGCTACCAATAAACAGAGTAAATAGTTTGCTTAGGAATAAACAAATTATCCTTTTTCAAATTAAAAAGTGTATGCACATTCCTCGGTTACACACATTGAAAAAAATGGAAACCCAGCAAATTCTGACCATTAATGTTTTAGAATACATTAATTTATTTTCATAGAAAAATTCAAAAAAACCCATTCGGTTCAGGGACAATGCTCTATTCCATTCTATGTCAGCTTACCAGAAAAAACATGAATAACCAAACATAAGAGGGCATACAATTCCATTCCCATACTCCAATTCTCTCCATTTTCAACCACTGAGGATTCCAGTTTCTTTTCATTTCATAACTATTACTAAATAAATTGTTGTTATACAGTTATCAATTATGTCAAATATTAATTTGAATATACCATTTCTGATTGAATCCTTGTCAATTATTATACAAATGACATATTAATGTACAAAACAATCCTTAAATTAATATACAGCTAATTAACCTAAAATTAGAATATAAGATCAAAACTGAATTTTGCACCATATCGTAGAAGGTGGTTGTTGTTCAATGAATCATTTTACAAAGTACCAAATAATTAAATTACAATAAAATAACTAAACTATCTCAACAATATACAACTAAAAGTTTGAAATACATAAAATCCAAATTATTACCACCTGAATCAATAGATAGAGCCAGATGAAGCCTACCCTAGCTAGTAGCTATCATTGCCGAGATGAATTGAAGCCTGTGCCCTAGACGTTGTCGTCACTGTGACGAACGGTACTTGGAAATGGAGTCGACTAGTTGGATACTAGTTGATGCAGGTTACAACTTTCCTGAGTCACCTCGCCCTTGCTCATTTATGATGATTTCGCGATTTACTTTTCCTTTTTCCCGTAGAGCAATTTCGAATTTTGGTGCCCTGCTTATTTCGATGCCCTATGCCGCCGCTTCTTCTGCTTTGGGGAAGGGTCGGGCCTACTTGTTGGATGATGATGGTTAATCATTGTGTAGGAGGAGGGAGAATAAATTTTGTTGGAGAAGAAGAGGGAGGGAAGCCATTTTTTTCATTTGGGGATTTTTTTTTTCATTTCGGCTAAAATGAAGAAGCAAGGAGGGGAGGGATGGAAAAAAATTGAGAAGGAAAAATATGTTTGCGTTTTGATATGGCTGAAGTCCGTATTATATGAACTGATCCAAACCTTCTAAGATCTACGGTTGGATTTTAAAGCTTAGAGAAGGTGTGGATCGGCTGAGTGGTAGCAACTGAAATTTGATACGGCTATGAGCCCTATCAAATTTGATATGGCTTAAAGTCGTATCAAATCTCTGAATCTTGGTGGGTCAAAATGGTTGTTTTGGTGTAGTGTGAGGTGACTAGAAGTCTCCCCTTTACTGAGTCTATCCAAGATATCTACTATCTGTGTGTTCTCTTGTTGCGAAGTCCCTATCTGATCCAAAAGAGTAGGTCGCACCTCTAGTGATGCCAATAAACCAAGTATAAACTGGGTGGAGGGTCTAAAGTCAATAGTCGATATAAACTCCAAGCTTTTCCTCTCCACAAACAGAGGACTTAATGCCATCCTCTGCCTACTCAGTGTGTCTGCTACCACATTACCCTTGCCAGGGGTATAAGCAATCTCGAAGTCATAGGACGCTAGAAACTCCATCCATTTTTGCTGCCACAAATTGAGATCCTTCTGCGAGAACAAGTACTCGAGAGATTTACGATCGGTGTACAACTCAAACTTCTCTACAAGCAAATAATGGCGCCATGTCTTAAGTGCGAATACTATGGCGGCTAGCTCTAAGTCATGGGTAGGATAGTTCTTCTCATGAAACCTTAGCTGTCTACCTCCATAACATTTACCCTTCCCTCTTGCATCAGAACTGCACCAAGCCTTGTACCACATGCATCAGTGTATACTGTAAACACTTTGTTTCCATCGGGCAAGGTCAAGACTGGGGTTGTTGTCAGAGCCCTCTTCAATCGCTCTTCGAGAAAATTAAGATGTCATCAACAAAGACTACGACAAACTTATTTAGAAACTCCCGAAACACCCTACTCATCAGATCAACAAAATAGGCGGGTGTATTCATCAACCCAGAAGGCATAACGGGCCATTCAAAGAAACTATATGGAGTCCTAAAAGCGGTCTTGTCTATACTGTCCTCGGCCACCCCCAACTGATGAAACCCTGTGGCCAAGTCTAACTGAGAAAAAACTGATGCACCAACGAGCTAGTCAAACAGATCATCTATCCTCAGGAGTGGGTGCATATTCTTCTTAGTGAGTTTATTCAACTCCCTATAATCCACACCTAAGCGAAGCGAACCAGCCACCTTAGTTGCGAATACAGCCGGAGCACCCTAATAAGATATGCTTCGCCTAATAAACCCTTTCTCAAGTAGCTCCCCTACTTGCTTGTTGAGCTCTCTTCTTTCTCTTGGATCTAAATGGCGCACAGGCAATGCAACTGGCTTTGCATTGTCCACCAAGTACATACGAAAATCAATCTTGTGCCTCGGGGGTAAGCCCCGGCACTCATCGACAACATCAGAATACTCATAGATTACTGGTACTGATCGCAGATCATCAATAGATTCATCAAGTGACTCTAGGAAACTAAGCATGACAAACCCCTTAGGGCCACAAGAAATCTCGAGGGTCCTTCCATGGCAAGTCAAAAGTCTAACGACCCTCCTCTCACAATCCAGAATGGCACCATACATGGCTAGCCAATCCATCCCTAGAATCAAACCATAGCCCATGAAACCAAGCACATATGCGTCGGACTCAAACTTGAAGCCTAACACAAATATTCTCAAACCCCAAAAAATCATAGACAGATGAGCCGTACCCCTAATGGGGTTTGAGACAACAAAGGGATCCAAAACCATACTAGTACTAAGTTGTAGAGACTCAACTACAGAATCAAATATAAAATAATGCAAAGCGCCAGAATCAAAAAGATTCCTAATAGGATGATTGGAAAGAGAAATCAAACCTTCCACAGAAACTTTCCTACCTCTATGTGGTGCACTGGCCACGAGAGCATGCACTTTCCTTCCAGAAGATCCTTCCCTTTGACCTTGTCCTTACTTCTTCGGCCCCTCCTTAGAAAAGTGTCCGACCTCTCCACAACTGAAACAAGAATTCTTCTTTCTTTTGCAGCCCATGATCAAATGACCCTCACACCCACAGTTATGACACTTCCTCTTATCCCTAGCCTTGTTGTCCTTTCTGCCCTTCTTTTGTTGTTGTCCTTTCTTAGGCCACACTTTCTTGTTTTGTTCCTCAACCTTGGCTTCTTTCCTTTCACCTTTATCTTCCTCATACATTAATGCCATATCAATGAGCCTTTCAAAAGTTTCCCCCATTGGAATATGAGACATAGCCAACCCATGAAGGAGTTCATTCAATACTCTAGCAAACCGCAAAGCTTTCTTATCCGGGGATAGCTCCAACCCAAACCTCGCCAGTTGATTGAATTTGTTAACATACTCTTTGAATCATGCCCCTTTCTTAAGCGCTAAGAACCTTTCCATTTGCATACTTTTTCAACTTGAGAAAGAAACTTCATTTCAAACCTCTACCGAAAATCATCCCAAGTCTCCACTGGATGTCCCGCTTGCATCACTTCCCACCAGAACGAAGCTTCATCTTTTAGCAGCCAGGCGGCTAACTGAATCTTCCAACGATCATGAACTTCAAAAATTCCAAACAGATCCTCCATCTCCTTTAGCCAATTCCTTGCCTCTACGAAAGTCTCGGTTCAACGGAATGGCTTTCCTCCCATAGCACGGAAATCTTTGCAGATCTTAGAGAAATTATCTGCACGTGGAGGAGGAGGAGGAGGAGGAACAGCGGGTGTAGCTAGGGGGAGGAACGTCTACTTGACCACCTCCGGTGCTGTGGCCTCTAGATACCGACGGAACCAGCCTGGCATCGTAACGCCCTCAGGAATATTAGGTTCCCCAGACATGTTGAAAAGAAAAGATAAAGGGAATCAAACAGAGGATCAAAAGATATTACATATGGCTTTGGGAAAATGTTTTTCAAAACAGAATTTTCTTTTGAAAATGCTTTCTTTTAAAATCTTATTGAAAATAATTTTCAAAATCTTTTATCTGATCTGGTAACCTTCAGCTCTAAAACCAAGTGTGACACCCAACGTCCGTTAATGTCACTCATTAGGAGAATGCATTAAGTTTCATGAAGCGTTATAGGTAAACAGAAATAGAAATACTACAAGACAGATATAAAATAACAGCGGAATTTAAAACTTTTATTAAGTAGATAACATCGTGGTTCAAAATAGGTTTACATCATTAGTCTGAAATGCATAAAACCTAGTATATAATTAAACTTGAGTATTCCCATCCTAAGAACCTGGGGGGGGGGAGGGGGGGAGGGGGAGAAAGAAGAGGAAACAAAATGGGTCAGACATAAAGTCTGGTGAGTCCAGTTACTTTTAGCATATAAATAAGTAAAAGCATTATGATAGGAATATAAAGTGGATAAGAGATAATAGTGTCAAATGGCAGGTATGACAAGGTAAACAGGATAAACATGATAGAGTATATTGCGCTTCTCTAGTACTTTCTCTTTCTCTCCCTCCCTCCCTCCCTCTCTCTCTCTCCCTCCCTCTCTCTCTCTCTCTCTCTGCACTAATACTAGTATAACCAAAATGCGATGATCCCAACAATTACAAGATGGTAGACTTAGGTGTACTTCTAGTGAGAGGTTTTAATCCCATACAATCAACAGACAACCCAACTAAACATACCAGAGTTACCCCTAAGGGTATTAACGGGCTCCTAAACATACCAGAGTCTAGATGTACCCTAATTACTACCCCAATCGATCGGCTCCCTACTTCGTAGATACCCTATGTTGACCCCACAGTAGGAGGCATCACTCCCTAAAGTGGCAACCCTTCGTTTTCACGATGTGCACAACCATATCTACTGATGGCACGGCGTCTTAGCCTCCTCTGCCAGACCCATGCACGCACATGACCTGGTCAGAATGCGCCGCTCACACCGTCCCCTACGTTCAGTTCTCTTACAATCGTCCTAGTAAGCGTGCCCTGACTCCGACCTAGTTCGGAGTACTCGTTTGGTACATATATATGGGTTACTGACTGATACGGGTCACACACACAAGACGATACAAGCTCCACCTAGGCTTGCATACACTATTAGGTTTTCCACAGGTTATTCCATACCAGAGTAAAAAGATTGCATGCCATACCAGAGTAAAAATATTGCATGCCATACCAGAGTAAAAGATTGAATAACCCGATAGGTTAAGTTTGTGGGCCTATATATATAAATATTACCCACCACCTCAAGATATACTTAACCCTCCCACTGATTCATATAAGTTTACTTAACCCCTACTCAAGTTAACTTGTTCATACAATCCCTTATGGATTCAATTAGGTTAAGTATTCAAGTTCATTACCATATTCATTTATGGTTATAATGTGCTAGACCTCCCACATTAAGCCCACAACTTGTGGATGCTAGATATGTTGGGCAGTTCTAGGCAGACTACTTCCACAAGCCGGAATTAACCTTATGTCTTAGCCCGTTAAGTGTTTATGCACTTAGACCAATCACATTAGATTCACCACTTGTTGTCGCTGGATATGTCGGTCGGTTACGGGCAGACTTCCACCACAAGTGCAATCTAACCTCGTGTTTAAGTGCTATTACAGTTTCTAATATTGTAATTCTAGGCATTTCCATTATTAACCAATTATTCCTATGTCATTATAGTTTTTCATGCCCCTTTGTCCGAAGTCATATTCATCATGTATAGTATGCCCCAAATTAAGATATACATCATAATTTGATTTATGCCCCAAATCCATATTCATATTTTAATTCAAGTTACGCCCAAATTTCCCAATACAAGTTATGCCCTAATTTTAACGTTTTCCCCTCGTTCCCAATTTCATGCGTTCGCATATTTTAACGGCATGTCTAGGCTCGAAAGTACCCTGGCTATAAAATAAAAAGGGAAAAGAAGAAGGGAAGAGAACAGAAATGATCATAATAACAAGATTGACATATGACGGCAAAAATAGTCATAACAACCAATAAACATACAGCGACAGAATTAGGCATAATGACAAGATAGGCATATAAGAACAGATACGATGAACATGTGATAATAGAACTGATTAAGCATAGTGTCATGATCATAAACAGGAATGATGAGATCTAATTAGTGAATTAGATATACAAATAATGGCAGATCTGACATGATATATAGACATTGGCTTAGATCTAATCCATAGTTATGTCAAAATAACTTAGATACACAGGTTATGGCAGATCTGATATGATTCAACTAGTCACAGGCTTAGATATAATTCATAAACATGTTAAGATTATCTTTTAAGTATTCATATCTAAAAATAACGTAGACTCACTATGATTGGATCTAAGGACAGAAGAATAATTGAAGATGTAGAAGTACAGATCTCTTAATTTGCCTAACTCTGATTGTTGAAGAAGAATGGACTATTTTAATCTAGGCAGAGGCAACATCTAGTTCTCATTGTTTTTAAAGGAGTAAAACAATGAGAATGGGGCCTTATTTATAGCCTAGGGTTCACGAATCTAGTCAGAAAACAAGTCCACATACGCAAAAATGTACTTTGCCCGGATCTGGGGGGTGTCGACATGGGTGTTGACACCGCCCTTATGGTATCAACCCATGGGTCGACACCCCTAGGGTATGTCGACCCCCAACGCGTCCAATTCCCTCCCAGACTTCCCACTTCTGATTTTGAAATTATTTGAATGGATTTGACTTGTTATGTGTATATATATATCTTATGCGTATACAAACTTCAAACCTTAATTTCTTCTTTATAGGGTGTCCGTTTTGCGCAAACTTGGTGTCTATCTTAAGCAGAATTCCCAGATGAACGCAATGGCGCAGTCCATTTCACTTAATTCCTACTATTTAATTAAGTATTCCTTAATTTATCATCTTAATGTGTTATAAAATTACGGGGTGTTACAACTGTTGCTATCAAGAGGTTGGCCGAATCAACCATTGAGCCACCGGCTAAAAGATTGAGATTTGGCACTTTTGTTCCTCTTTCTCAAGATGCTACCATTGAGGTTGCTGATCAGGAAATTTCTGCCTCTACAGCCCTTGCTATTGATTCCACCAAGGTGTCTATTGTTTTTTCTCCTGAGGTTACCCCTGGTGGTGAATGTGAGGGTCGTGCTCTACCGTCAACCTTTCCAAGTACGCCAGAATTGGTTAAGCATGCCATGACTCAAACCTCCACTTCTCAACATGTCGATCTCCTGAGACTTCCCGCTTTCCCAATGATCTTTGATGAGCTTGTGAAGCTTTCTCTTTCTTGTCCCAAAGCTACGAATGTTTCATCATTTTCTACCCTTTCAAATGAGGAGGGTTTTTATCAACATTTGGTCAATTGGCAGCTTTCGGTATAGATTTTTCTCCTTCAACTTTTATTTTGTCTTTAACTTGTTATGATGGCTAGTTGAATCTCTTCTCTTATCTAGATTACCAAAAGATGGCATTTTCTAAGGAAACTTCCTCATCACCTTCCCCCGAAGTTACTCGACTTTGGGAAGCTAATGTGGCCTTAAGTGACAAATGCGAGAGGTTGAAAGCTTCCCTCGAATATGCTGAAGAAGCTCTTGAAAAGGAGAGACAGACAAAGAATTCAGTACCTGACTAGGTTTTGGCCTTAGAGTGCCAAATAGCAGAAAACCTGGTTAATCATGCTGACGAATTTAAGAGGAAAGATGAGAAGCTCTCCCATGTCGTGAAGATAATTTATGAGACGAAAGGCCGGATTTCTGGCTTTCTGCACGTTCATCTTCCGCATATCAAGACTGAGTACTACGAAGATGCCTTATTTCATGTTATATCCAATAACCTTCGGATTTTTCTGGAGATGCAATTCACCACCATCCCTTCATTTATTAAGGATACGGTCATGGAGAGGATTAGCAAAGCAAAGTGTCGAGATGCCAGAAAGGGACAGTCTTAAAGTTGAAGATCTCCTATTCATTGAGGATCTCTTTGATGACTCTGGTGAGGAAGAGGAGCTTTCGACTTTTGATGATGAGGATAGAGGTGGGGATAGTGACGGCCTCAATGGGAGTGACCGCCATGATGATCATGATAAAGGTGGTAGCAGTCCTTCCGCAGCTCCTGATGTCTTACATGATTATATAGGATATAATCCTAATGTTAGAGGTTCTCATGCTGCTCAGGATTCTTAAGCGACTTCCATCAAGAAAAATGGTACTTCTAAATCCTTAAGAAAAGAATAGCCTACCCATCCTGAGGTTTCTCCTTCCCAGGTATAGCTTTTGTTTTCACAATGCTTTCTTCTTTCTCACATATATAATAGCAACTAGCTTATCGTCGTTATATTAACTTAGACCAGAGGAAATTTCGCCTCATGACTTATAGCAGAATAGTTGGAAAACCAAGGAAAACAACTCGGGCTTATGTTGAGCAAGGGAGGTTATTAAAGGATTATAATACATTATCTTGGAGATATCATGACGTATAAAAGAGTGCGTCTAAGCTTATGCGTTACAAGGAGCACGAGGCTGCACGTAGACTAAGAAAAGCCCGTAAGAATAAGGAAGCTCCGCGGGAGGAAAACAAGGAATTGATGACCTTATATTGGTTGTTGATTGAGGATAGAGATATATTAGTTAATTTTTTGTATGAGGTTTACAAGCGATACACAACAATGGACTTTTCCTTCTTAGGAGAACATAGTGGAGGCCTAATATGTCGTCTTCACAGACTTTATTTAGACGAGTGTGGAGTTGACCCACATCCCAGGGCTTGTAGGAACCTCAAGAGGGTTCTTTCAATTCTTAGGGATCTTTCCCTAGAAAAGCTTGAGTATAACAAAGATAGATTTATCACCGAAATGTTTAAAAGGTCAATTTTGTATGAACAGGAAAAATATTTGTAACCTTGATGTTGTGATTGTATAAAACATGTATGGGATTCTGTCTACTTTATATGGATGCTAATTCTTTCATATATGTTATGACATAAACCTATTTATTGTGAAGATGCGCTGCAATTGATTTGTAAATTGAGAAAGGAGTATTTGACAATGTCTACTGACGTTTTCAAGAGAAAACGCTTTCTAGAAGAACTCGAAAGTGTTTATACAAAATTTCCTCGACTTTCCCTTATCTTTTTGGATGAAGACTGGGAGGCAACTTTAAAAAGACTTAGGATTGAGCATGCTGAGTTGATATGTAAATAGTAAATGTATTGATAAATTTATGTGAACCCTCATGATTCTTTCCGGTCCATGTGTTTATTGAAACCTCCGAAATTTGGTTTTGAATAATATTTATACAAAGCTTTTTATATAGAAATATGACACTATTCTGATGAATAAAGGTTTATGCATAACTACCCTTTATTCTTGTGAGTAGGTGGATCGTCATGAAACTTCCCCATCTCAAGACAATGCATTACTAACCGAAGAGGTTCCTTCTACATCCCAAGAGAGAACGATCTTATTTCGAACTTTATCTATCGGGCAGTTGAATGAAAGGATAGAAGTTCTGAGAGGTAAATTAGAAAAGAGAGATAGACTTATACTTGGATTGAAGATGTATATAAAGACTAAGCCCTCTATTGAATCCGAAGATGAGTTAAGAGGTTTACACCAACGCGTCACTAACTTGGAAATTGAATTAGATAATGTCAATACAAAATGTAAGACATGGGAACATTACTTCAAAAATATCCCTATCATAATGGTGTCCCGACCTTCTAGTGTTGTGACTGCGGCTGGGGCCTCTATTCCTCAAAAGCATTTTTATTTGAAGAATCCTCCTCGAGGGTTAGAAGAATCAGTCATTTCTGACTGGTGCAAGAAGGTGATAACCGAGATGAAGAGTATATACGACACCAAATTGATTAAGGATTCATTTGATCGTGTCAGCATATATGTTGACCAAATCAGGGTTTTACAGGGGGAAAGACATGACACGCGTGTAAATGTTTTTGAGTTGGAGAAGGATAACAAATCTCTTAGGGCGATGTGTTGAGCTTATGATATGGCTCTGAAATTCGGGTCCAAACTTCTGATAATCTTGGTGAAGTTAGCAAAAAGGTGCATAAGCTTAATAAGCCCCTAAGCATCACAATTAGCCATGCCATCAATCATCCTTTATCCGAGGAGGTATGACATTTGATGGTGTTTGCAATTTTAATGTGTACATATCTATGTTTAAATAGTTAATGATGTAATTCTTGTAAATGAACTAATAAATTGTGTATGTATCACTTGTCATGTGACTTGTTCTTGTACTGAATAAAGACAATAATGATTTATACCTGATAAGTTAAAAAAAATCTCCCTGAACAAGAAAGAGGATTACTTATCTTTTCTAGGAAAACCTTCAGAATAATAGACTTTGCATTTTCCTTCTAGTCTTGTTTCATCAATCCTACTTCGAAAATGTAAATCTAAATCTTTGTGACTCAAATTAGGGTACTAATGAGAGGTGGTTAGAATGCCTCTTTTGGTAATTGAATAGACTTTTGTTGATGTTTCAAACCGTAATTTTAGGATGAAATCCGGGAAATCTCCTCCGGTAATAATAGAAGCTTTGGATCTGTCCCCGACTGGTCACTCCATAAAGAACCAGGAACTCATTTTTGGTGTTTCAATAGACACCACGAATTAACCCAGATTCGTGTATTTAATATAACTCCCAAACTAGCCCAGATTCGGGTATTAGTGGTCTTGAACCGACCCAGATTCGAGTATTGATAGAAGACCAGAACCCGTTTCTGGTAAGTAGCTTTGTTTCCCCCTCCGGGTTTGATTTTAAAAGAGGATGATGTACATGCTTCTTGAGCCAATTTCTGGGCTTTTGGTTATCAAAGCAGAGGATGTACATGCTTTGTTGGCCGCTCTCTGGACTTGTGCGTCCGGTGCGCTTGGCTAGCTTATCCACAAGCAGGGCCCAAGGACTTACCCGACCTCCCTCCAGGAGGCGCCTTGTCTTGACCATTGTAGGCGATGATAAGGTCTTAGATGCTTAAATTGGGCCATTATAGATGCAGAATTAAGGCTTACTCTTTCAATGCTCCACCTTGGCCATCGTAGGCGGTGATAGAGGCTTACACTCCACCCCCCTCTAGAGGGTGCCCTATCCTGACCATCGTAGGCGATGATAAGGGTTTGAGTTCCCTTCTGTAGGTAATGCGGAACATAAGCAGAGGTAGGACGTGCGCTTGTGCGAGTAGAGGTAGGACATTCTTAGTTCATAGCAGAGGCAGGGCATGCTAATAAGATGATTTGTCACGACCATTTCTGGTGTGGGTTGGAGGCTTAAGCTTTTGATGCTTTAGCCTGGCCCTTTCCGATTTGGGCGCGGAGAAAGGCTTACACCCCCCCCCCCCCCATGGGGTGCCTTTTCCTGGCCCACTTGGCGGTGACAAGTTTTTTTTATCTATTTGATTTGACCCGCCTTGGGTTATTTCGAGCTTCGAGAGGGTTCTTGCACCCTTAGCCATGTAGACATTCCTTTTCTCAAAGTATCTCTTGCTGTAGTTAGCTATATTTTCTTTACATATCTATGTAACTTTCCTTGGCTTAGGAAGTTGATAATAATTCCTTCTAGGACTCGGCAATGGTTGGTTTCATGTCCATTCATCATATGATAGTAGCAATAAGGTCCTCCTAACTTAGCTTTATTCTTGGGTTTCTTCTTTAATGATGGCAAAAGTTCAATTCATGTTTAGTCAGGAAGTAGATACCCTCATTTAATGTAGTGAGTTCACACCTTTTTTGCAACTTTGACTCAAAGGCTTTCTTTTGATGTTGCAACTTGATCTTCTTACCACTTGATTCCCTTATCTCCCCTTTATTTCTGAATTTTCTTTTAGCCATATCCTGACGCAAGAGTTTATCCCTTTTAAACTCTTTTGTAGCAGAGTGAACGGAACCACTCTCAATTTTTTGTTCAAATATTGTTCCTCTAGCTTGTACTTGGATGGCTTCCTTAATATGAAGAAAGGGTTTATATCCTCTTGATGTGGAATGACCTAGGGCAAAGATTGGGGTTGGTCCCAAATGGAACGGGTTAATGCTCCAATGATCAGGATCATAAGGCTCTACGTCTTTTTCCTTATCTTGAACACGCAGGGTTTCTATATTAACCTTCTTGACCATCTATGCTCATTAATGCTTGATGCAACCATGGGAAACTCATTAGTTACTCGTAGAGACCTTCTATTCATGATTTCTGCTTCATCAAAGCTTAGTCCAACCAGGGACGGAACAACACAGTTAGATATGGGGTAGGGTTAACCACAAGGTTGGAGGTTCAAGCCCTCCTTCTAGAGCCAAAATGTTAACGATATTTTTCGTCAACACCGGAGATAGCTCTATAGAGGTAGATCTAAGGGAAAAATAGGTTTATTTAGATTTCATGAGTTTGAGTTAGTTAATCGTTTCCTAGATATCAAGGATTTGAGCCCAAAATATTAGTTACCCAACCTTCAATTGGGTGAGCATCACGCTAAAGCGACTTAATAACCAACAGTTATCTTGGGATAAGGGTTCCCTAAGCACAATCCACAATAAGGGCTAAATGGCTTGTAGAAAGGGGTTCCGCATAGACTTTGCGGAAGGGTTAAGGATTGGGTAAGAGCTCGTAAGCATGTAGAAAGCAAACAACATGTTGCATTAGCAATAGCTAAGAAATTACATGAGAAACTCATAAAGAAATGTACTAAGTATTGATCCACTGTTTATTGATCTTTGATTTACAATACGTAAGTGATTACAACCGAAATCCCCAATTTTGATTTAGGAATTAGGGTTTACTCTAGAGAAAAGAGTACAAGAATTTGAATGAGAAAATTATCCAGAAAATGAGACCCCTAGAGTCTTATTTATAGACAAATCGGGGCCCCTTTCACTGTTGGGCCGGCAGTACCCCCATGTCGACCGCTTTCCCTTTGGTTCAGGAAGTACTAGATCTCGGCCGCCTTCTCTTTAGGTTCTGAACATTTTGCCTATGGCTTTTGGATGTGCTGGTTCCTGCTCTCGGGGGGGGGGGGGTGTTCCGGTCTATAAAACTCCTTTTTGATTGCTTGTCCATCCACTTTGTTTTGATCCTGATATTTTCGGTGTAAATGGCTTTCAGAAGGTTGTAGCTTCTAGATGCAGGCTTCTGGTAAGTGGACTCTCAGTCTTGTTATTAACTCTTTGTGGAGCTTGTCTTTTTGATTCAAGTGAAAGGTTGTCGAGTCCGCCACCCCTGTCGGTATTGACACTAAACAGATTAGTGTGGATAGATTCTCTCTCTTTTGGGTTCCGGCTTGCCTTTCGGTAGACTCCCGAAGTTTATCATTTCTTTTCCGGGGGGTTGCTTCTGGTTCTTTAATAGTTACTTGTTAAAGTAACTTCCCGGGAACCAACTATTGGAGGTCTCGGTAATTGGTTCCGAATAATTTGCATATGCTCTCATCCCCTTATGTATTGGTGTAAAGCAAGTTAATTCCGATAGCCCCTCTCGTCCTAATAGGTCTCGATTTATAGGACTAGTGGTCTTTCTCTTCATTGGCTTTCGTTTTTGGGTGACATGCTGTCGTTTACTCATCGTGCCGGGACCGCCCTACCGGTATCCTTTCTTTGTACAGATTTTGAGCACTTTTCTTCAAGGATGCCGGTCGCATAGCTCCTGGAATATTTCCTTAAGATGTCGGCTTTTTCTTATGTCGGGCCTTTTTTGACGGAAGACTCCTTTCTGCTTATGGCGGTATGTTACCCCGTCACCGTCAGCCTGCTTTAGTGCTTTATTTTGGTAGTAACACCCACGTGTGACCACTTTCTCCTCGCAAAAATGCTTAAGTCCAGGAATGCGAAAATAAATTTCGTATCCTTTGGCACTTAAACTATTCCGTATTCGATGCACTGTGTTGGCATCCACCGATCGCGCTTCTCCATCGAACTTCCTTTCTCTTCCCACTGGATCTCCATTGGGATATGGGATCACCATGCAGAAATGGTTTTCGGCTAAGAGACACAGGGTACCAAGCTACCATTTCGTATCCCTCTCCTTAGTCTAAACCCACCAAGTCCAAGCACGATTTTGTATCCCCTCTCACAACAGACCCTGACTCCATGGCGACGATACTCAATCGCCTTGACCAATAAGCCCAGCGCTGCCTTGTCCCCTTCATCCTTAACCCAAAATCGAATTGATTAAAGGGAAAACCTGCCTAAATTCAGGTCGAGAAGGGGTGGGTTGGGTTCGAAGTCTCAAGGTCTAATTTTTTTTCCGTCTTCTCGAAAAATCGGTAGGGTCCTTGGAGTACGAATGGTCAAGTGAGGATATAAGGATCATATCCGCCTTTTTATACTCAGGGGGTCTCTCAGTAAGAACTTGGAGAAGTTTCAAAGTACCAGGATCAGTAATGATCCTAAAAGAGGGGACCACAAAGCAGGAGGAAAAGGGGAAAACTAAACGTGACAACTCTAGATCAGTGAACACATCCCTGAATTCAAATAACAACGATGATTGCGTATACGAGTTTTTGAAACTCTAACCGTCAATACCGGCTTGAATTGCCAAACATTCGTGTACTTGGGGATCCAAGGGATCCAAGAAATCCCAAGGAACACACCAAACGGTCATGTATCGATTCGACAACGTTTCGATAACCAACTTACACAATCACATGCTTGAACCACAACAAAGATCATGCATACGCTCTTTCAGAATCTCGATCATCCAAACCGACTCATATTGTTAACCAATCGTGCATTCGTGAACTTATATGATCTGAGAGTGCATGCCGAATAGTCATGCCCTAATCCGATAACTTTTCGAAGGCTATCTTGCATGACCGCGCACCAATGACATGCCTCATAAACATCATGTTGCATACTTCATGATTTGGTCATACTGAGCAAAACCAAGTGAAAACGCGAGAGTGAATATGTAACACTATATCGACAATGACTCGTTTACGTTCCGACGTAAGTAGGAATCGATGACTAACGTTTAGTTTCTTGAGTTAACAGGAAATGGACGTCCATCTAAGCAAATAGACAGGATTCCAGTTCGAGCAATCATAAATCTAAACAATGTTGGAATTCTGAATTCCCACCAACTAGCCTTAACGGAAAGGCCATGACCAGTCGCTCGACGCGACTCAGAAGTATTTCCATCACTCAGGAATACTTAAGTCAACTCAAACCAAGTCATGTTACCACAAGACATCCCTTGGGAGGGGAAAGTGTTAATCGGACTTTGGCCCGATTCCTAAAAGCATTTCTATCCTACACGACTCGGTTCATCGCATGTATCAACACCCAGAAGCATTGCCGAAGCGTTCAGGACTCGAACCCAGATGGAGTCGTACAAGAGTGGTCATCATGTCTCACCATGACTACTTTCGAACAGCGTAATTACCGGGATCGATATTCCTTACCACCGATCTTGCTTTTCGTATCCTACCTAGTCCAGTCCATAAACGCACTCCGTATCCGCTCATTTTGTATCCCTAGGGATACGAGTTCTCCAGATTGACCTTAACATCTCCTCAAAACTCATACCATATTTCGTTTCCCGAAGCCTACATCCACACCTCATACCCCGCCTCCTTTCCTCATTTTTGTATCCCCCCTAACTACTTGCCCTAATTTTGTACCCTCCTTACATATCATGTTCTAAATCCCAAACACAAAGTCTTCGAATCGGTGCAAGTATAGTGGCTCTTGGATACGATATCACAAATAACCCAGGGACACGAAGGCCATAAAGCCCTAGGGATACGAAGCACGCGAAATACAAAGTTGGCTAGGAAGAGAAGGGGACACGCAAAAACACAAGTAATGGGATCGGTACTGATCTAGGATACAAAATGTATGTGTGGTACCCGCAGTCTCACCTGCTCCTACCTACTCCACCTGCCTGCTTTTGCTATAAATACTCCATTACTTGCAGTGAAAAAGGGATTGAATTTTGCTTGGCTACTAATGGCTACCTAGAGAGAAGATAACTTTCCTATTTCCTTCCATGCACCATCCATCACTCCAGGAAGAAGAAGAACCATCTTCTTGGACACTTGATTACTTTTTGGCCGCCTTCGCATTCGGGTAGAAGATAAAGAACCCATCTTTGGATCTACTTACCACTATGGCCATGGTAGCTTCATGAGAACAACTTTTTCCTCTCGATCCTCACTTGGCTAAGCTTGGTTTCACGGACACTTGAAGGCTCCTCCTTCTAGTGAATTCAAAAATCGTAAAATCGTACGATTCAAAACACATTTCAAATCGAAACGCAAGCTTTCCGATTCGAAACTTAGAATGAATCGCAACTACAGAAAATCTTATGCGCCAAAGTAAATTCAAAAATTTCGAACACTAATTAGAAATTGAGATTCATAATTTCACGTTGGAAAAAAACTGAACGCAACTCAAAGATTTATATTTTTTCTGAAATTTGAGAACATCCACTGAATTTGGGGAAGACGAAGCATTAATCGAGCTCAAAGGGCACTGGAAATTTAGAGGCAATCGATGTAATTCGTTATAAAAGCACGTTTCATGAACCATGAACAAGTACTGAGAAGCCCCAACAATGAAGAAGAAGAACACCTGTAGGCTACATTGGAGTGAAGTAGCAAGGAGAGATGAACATATTTTTCTTCTTTGTTCTCTTATGTCTTATGATTTTTTCCCTAAAAATCTACGTGAAGCCGAGCGAATGAAAAATAAGCCTTTTCTTTTTTAAAGTTGAGCAGACAGTGGGTAACGTGTTTCTGAAACTTTGGGGTAAATTTGTAAATTCTCATTTCATTTTATAGTTTACTGTTTATAGGGGAGTTTACTATTTGCTGATTGATAGCTTTTTTTAGTTTTTTTTAAATACCGACTGAAATGGTAGAAGATCGGTTGAAAAAGTCAAATAAGGAGTAACCATTCTTTTGTCCTGTTGTTTTATTTAAAATATTATATGGCGGTATAATAAGTGGTGACTTTGTGATGTGACTTTGCTTAGAATCTTACTTATGTACATGCATTCTGACAACATGAATTATTTGTTAATGGCTTAAGCAACATTTTGGTTAGTTCACAGGAAGTGTGAAAACTTTATGTATTGTGAGTTATTTTTATAAACGAAAATTTGATTTATTAAACCTGTTATGTCTATGGTAACATGTAGGTGACAAAAATCAAAATATTAGCAACACTTAATAAAATATATTTCGCATATAGACATGTTATGAATTATATTACATATTCTTTAGCTCTATGATTCACGAGTCGAATCTCATTTCAATCCAAAACTTATGTATTATGATTTACGATTTGTATTTGAATCTACGATTCACGACTTGAATCTTGTGTTTCGATTCAAATTCTAAACATTACGATTTACGATTCAAATCTCATATTGAAATCATTGCCTCCTTCCACTTTTAAACATTCAGATCATGAAGGAGATATTTCCTCCTCCTTCAAGCATAGTACTTGTGAATTACATACTTTTGTATTTGGAATCATCAAACTCATGTACACTCGGAAATATTCTAACTCCATGTAGTAAACTTGTACGAACAACATAGTAAAGAATAAAACTTCTAGAGTGGACGTAGGCTTCAACGAACCAAACCACTATAAATTCTGTGTGATCGATACCTCGCAACTTTCGTATTTTCCGTTCTGGATATTTTATTTCATTGTTGTGGAAATCATGAGTGTTGACGATCACTTTTTGGCATTAGCATAGAATATAAAATCATCTCCAATAATGTATAAATCAACCATAATTAATGGTGTAAATCCACTTTTTTTCCTTTTTTCGCACTACAGCAGAGTTGATTTAATTTGAGTGCGAGTATGAGGAAGAAATGGGGATTTGTCCCATTCTTTCTTCAGCGTGTATTCATAAAAGGGATTCTAAAAATCATTTATGACTAAACAGTTTTCAAAATCCCCTTTTTTAGTTATCTTCAACGTTTAAAAATAAAATTCTTTTTTGCTTAACTGGTTTCTAAACCCTTTTTTAGCCCTAAATGGATTTCAAAAACCCGTTTAATTTTTTTCTTATTCTTTGTAATTCAAAAGAAAAAAATAGAAAAAATTCGGCATTCTTTTGTGGAGAAACATCGATTGTCAACGTTTTATTTACCTCTCTCGATGTTTAAAACATAGTTGTTATCAGTAGGGATGAGCAGGAAAACCGATTACGAACCAAAACCGAACAGAAACTGCTTAAAACCGGTAAAAACGGCATCATAAAAAACCGCACCGAAATAAAACCGCAAAATCAATGAAACTACACCGTTGGTATGGTCCGGGTTTGGTTTTTATCTTTTTTCAAACTGCAAAACCGAAACCGCACCATTAGTGATGTCTTCCATTTTATGCATGTATTCATATGTTACTTGGTGTGTTTATCCTATTTTTGTTGTTTTTATGTTGCATGTATCTGGCTGTGTTTATGTGTGCTAGTGAGTTCTATGTGATTGTTAGAAAGATGGAGTTTTTCTAAAAGATGGAGTTTTTCTAACATGGGTAGGTTAGAAATAGATTGTAGAATTTCACCTACAAATGAATTATATGATAAGTTTAAACTTTTTAACTTCAAGCAGCTAGATATGTTGTCCGGGATGATACCCATTAAGTGATTCATAGAAACATTAAGGAATGTTAAGTTGGGACAAGAGTTTGGAAATTGTGGCGAGCCAGACAAGCTATTATTAGAAACATCTAAACTTTGCAGACTTTGAAATTTTGTCAAGAAAAGCTCAGGCAAATAACCTGATACATTGTTATGTGAATGATTGAGTTGATGCAAACTATTTGAATCTTGGCTTAATGACTTGGTGTCTGTTGATAACTACTTATACTCTTGTAGTCATTTGATATTCACTCCTTCATGATATCTGAATTTTGGTTTTTTATTATTTAGTTTTCACAGTGGTGTGTTACTGTGTAAACCGCAAAGGGAGCATGAATGTTTTGGCATGATTGGCAAAGAACATGATCCAACAATGATGTCTCTAAAGCAAAAAGAATTTTGTGATTTTATATTTGATTTGCAAATGAATTTTGATTACTGAAGAAACAAATCTTGTATGATAGCAGAACAGAAAAGAATAATATACAGATGAATTGCTTGTACATATATTTATACAATTGTAATGTAATGTTGTTCAATGGGCCAGCGCACTTCGATCCAGTCTTTGGTTGAATGATGGGCTTCATCCTGTTGCGCCTTGGACTCAAAGAAAAAAAAATGAAAATATCCACGTATCCTTTACATTCTCGTTTATTCTCATTCATTTTATTACCCCCCTCAAATCAATACTAGGGTTAGGGTTAAACATGGCGGCTTCTCGAGCGATTCTTCAAATCTGTCTTCAATATCTTGTTTTCGTTGATAATCTGTGTCGTCTTCACTTTATCTGCTCCTCCGGTAAGAGTATTTCCTTGAGATGATCTTGCTTTGAGTGTTTTCTTTCCTTTGTTCTGTTGTTTGTCTTCACGAGCTTCTACTTTCTTTTCAGGTTGCGAGCATGGTTTTGAGCTTTGGATCCTGTCGTTCTGGTCTTCTGCAGTGCTTCTGATGTCTTCAACTCGTAGTTGTTCTCTGAATTTTGTGAAATTTGGTGACGACAGTGGTTTGGTAAGAGTGTCTGCTCTTTGGTAAGTAGCAGGTATGTGTCTAACTTCAATATTTCCTCTCATGACCTGCTCTCTGACAAAATAAAGGTCTATCTCAACGTGTTTAGTTCTGGAGTGTAGAATATGATTTTTAGTCATATGAACTGTGCTTAGGTTATCACATCATAGTATTGATTTGTCTTACTTGATCTTTAACTCTGAAAGTAGAGACCTTATCCACATTATTTCCGCTGTAGCATTAGCTGTACTTCTGTATTCAGCCTCTGTGCTGGATCTTGAGATTGTTGATTGCTTCTTTGAACACCATGACACAATATTTTCGCCCACATAAATGCAATATCCTGTAGTTGATTTTCTATCATCTGGGTCAGATGCCCAGTCTGCATCAGCGTATCCTATGATGTTGTAATCAATGCATGCTTTGAAAGTGAGACCATAATTCATTGTAGCTTTTAGATATCTTAATATCCTTTTTACTCCCCTCCAGTGTGTGTCCAGAGGTTCCTGCATGAATTGTCACACTTTGTTAACACTGTATGATATGTCAGGTCTTGTAATTATAGCATATTGCAATGCTCCAACTACACTTCTGTACAGTTTTATATTATCTATTGGTTCTCCCCTGTATTTGGATAGAGCTTGACTGCAAATCATTGGTGTAGGTTGACCTCTTGCCTCATGCATTTGTGTTTTCTTTAGTAATTCACCAATGTATTTCCTTTGAGATAAAGTAATTTCTGTTGGAGACCTTGAGTTTACTTCAATTCCCAAGAAATAGTTCAGTTCTCCCAGATCTTTGACTGAAAACTGCTTGTCTAGATACTGCACCAATGTGTTGATTTTTGAACTGTTACTACCTATAATAATTAAATCATCAACATAGATTAGAATGTATATGATGTAGTCATTATCTGATTTGATGAATAGAGAATTATCAGACTTGGTAGATTTGAAACCCATATTACTTAATGTTGACTTTAACTTGTCAAACCAGACTCTTGGAGCCTGTTTAAGACCATATATTGCTTTGTGTAATTTGCACACAAGATTGGTGTTTTGGACATATCCCTGAGGTTGCTCCATACAAACATCCTCTTCAAGTACACCATTAAGAAATGCATTATTTACATCAAGTTGCCTGAGCTTCCATCCTCTACTTAAAGAAATAGTCAATATGATTCTAATTGTGGTTGGTTTGACTACTGGGGAAAAAGTCTCCTTGTAGTCAAATCCTTGTTGTTGAGTAAAACCCTTTGCTACAAGTCTTGCTTTGTATCTGTCTATTGATCCATCAGGTCTTCTTTTTATTCTATATGTCCATTTACAGCCTATAATATTTTTGTCTTGTGGTGGTTCAATTAATTTCCATGTCTGATTCCTTATAAGAGCTTGATATTCATCACTCATGGCCTTAACCCAGTTCTCATTATCTTTTGCCTCCTCATAGCTTGTTGGTTCACTCTGATCAATAGTGGCTGCAGTGTATGTTTTGGGCTTAAAAATTCCACTTTTAGCCCTTGTAATCATTGGATGTGTGGGTTTCACTTGCTCTTGGGTACCAGGTTGTATTTCCTCATTTGCTTGACCACTGCTTTCACTATGTTCTTCTTCTTGCTCATTATTGATGCTGTCTTCATTTTGATATGGTACAGGTGACATGCTGTGTTGACCTGATGATTGAACAGTATCGCTGTTGTGTGATGTTGTTTCTTCATGTGTTCTCTCAGCTTCACCTGTACTTAAGAGATCATTGTAAACAGGTATGGGTGGAATAGATATACTACCATCATATAATTTCTTTGTGGTTTTGATATTACTGCTATGATATGGAAAAAATTTCTCATTAAACATAACATGTCTGCTGATGTACACACGTCCACTGTCATCTAAGCATTTGTAACCTTTCTGATTATCAGCATATCCTATGAATGTACATGGTTTACTTCTGTAGTCAAATTTGTGTCTATTGTAGGGTCTTAAATAAGGATATCACAGACATCCAAATGATTTTAAGAAATTATAATCAGGTTTTTGTTTAAAGAGTTTTTGATATGGGCTAATTCCATTAATTACCTTTGTTGTTAATCTGTTTATCAAGTAGACAACTGTTTTAAATGAATCAGGCCAGAACTTTAATGGTAATTTAGCTTGAGCTAATAAAGTCAAACCTGTCTCAACTATATGCCTGTGCTTTCTTTCAACCAACTCATTTTGTTCTGAAGTGTGAGGACAGGTAATTATGTGAATTATTCCCTTTTTAAGAAAATAATCCTTCAGTGATTTATATTCTGTTCCACCATCTGACTGAAAAACTTTTAATTGAGATCCAGTTTGCTTTTCAGCTTGAGTAATAAAGTGCATAACAACATTACTAGTGTCAGATTTTGACTTTAGTAAATAGATCCAAGTGAATCTACTATATGCATCTACAAATGACACATAGTAATTATACCCATAATCTGTGTTGATAGGTGTTGGTCCCCATAAATCAGTGGCAATTAATTCTAGTGGTTTAGTGTATTCAGTAGTTGAATCTATGAATGGTAGTTTATGACATTTGCCCATTTGACAATATGTGCAAGAGTAGGGTAGGGAAACATCATTGCATTTGATATTGTTTTCTACAATAACTTGCTTTGTAATTTTGCTACTTGGGTGACCAAGTTTGTTGTGCCAAATATCAAATAAACTCATTTCTTTTTCACAAGCATTAGTACTAAAATTACAATGCATTTCTTTTCTTTTGTTTCTGCTGCAGGGTCTTTGATTGAATTTGTATAGACCATTGACTTCATTACCCTGCAATAAGATTTTATTTGTCAGTATGTCCCTGATTAAGCAATATTTAGGGAAAAATTCAAAATATACTTGATTATCTTGAGCAAATTGTGAAACACTTAGCAAATTCTTCCTTATATCTGGTACTTTTAGCAGATTTCTTAATAATAAGTGCTTGTCACCATTTAACATACCACAAACAGTGTGAGTAATCAGAATAGACTTACCATTACCCATAGAAACTGACTGATTACCTCTGTATTCTCTGCATCCTAGATTCAGATTTTCAAGATTATTTGTTAGATGATTTGTTGCTCCAGAGTCAGGATACCAGCTCTCATCATTTATGTGTTCTGTCCTAGCCATTTCTTCTCCACTTGATGTCCTTCCTTCATTCTGATTTGATTGATCATTCTGTATTTGGGCAACATTTGCATTATTTCTTTGATTGCTAGTATTCTGATTGGGTGTATAGTTCTGATTGAATCTAAAGTAACACTTGAGTGCAGTGTGTCCAATCTTATCACAAATTTGACATTTAGGTCTGTTTGTATTGTTGTTCCTACCTCTGCCCCTTCCTCTATTGTTGAAGCCTCCTCTTTGAAAGTTTTGTCCAGATCTTTGATCCTTATTTCTGAAGCTATTTGCATAGTTTATCGACAGATCTGGTTCTTGAGTCTTCTTGCTTTCAATTCTTGCATCATGAGATAATAGGATTGAGTGAACTTCATCAAGGGGTGGAGTGACTCTCTGTGATGAGATGATTGCTTCTACAACTTCATAATCATTACTCAGACCATTTAGAATGTTTAATACTTGCTCAGATTCTGCCACCTTCTGCCCTGCAGCCTCAAGTTGATCACTTAACATTTTCATCTTTGAAAGGTATTCTCTCATAGTACTGTTGCTTTTTCTTGCATTCTGAATTTGTCTTCTATAGTGCATTATCTTTGCAGAAGATTGGGCATTGAAATTTCTTTCAACATTAACCCATATTTCATTTGAAGTTTTGCAACCTATTACTTGAGAAATTAGACTGTTGCTGATAGACGATAACAACCATGCACTGATCAATCTGTCTTATCTATGATACTTTACATACTCTTCATTGGGTATGACTCTGTTTTCTTGATCAGTAACATAGGCAGAGGGAATTGCAAGTGTACCATAGATATATCCTTCTAGGCCATAGCCTTGAATTGCTATTTCTATTTGATACTTCCAGTTTAAGTAATTTGTTTCATCTAACTTGATTGAAATTAAATGTGTTTGTGGGCTAATGGATGTCTTTACCAATTCATCCACAGGAGATAGAAAAACAGGAGAATTTGTGGGAGGAATTATAGGATTTGTGGGTGGTATACCAGATGAAGCAGTTTCAGTGGGTGATTTGTCAACCATGATGATAAAGATGATACAAGAAATATGAATCAGAGGAAGTAATTACAGGAAAAGTGAATTCAGAATGCCAAAATCAAGATTGTGATTCAGTTTGAAGTTTGCGATCAAGAAGTGAATTGATCTTTATTATTTGCTGCTTTCTGAATTGCTTTCTTGAATTTTCTGGTGATCTGTTTTTTGTTTTTCTTGATACTTTAATTCTGATCTGCTTCAGAAAACTGATTTTCAAGATTGAGTGCAGCCTGTAACAATTGCTAGGCAGGATGTTGGATCTGTAGCAGCCAGTTGAAATATACTTGGCGAGGCTCAGTTTCAATATAGCCAGTGATGGTTGCGTGGTGAGGCACTGATCTTGACGACACAACAACTCTCAGATGAAAAGTTTTAGCAACTTTGATGAGAGGAATCCCCAAATGATGATAATACTCTGATGGGGATGATGATATAATTCTTGAATGTTTTCAGTGGCAAATCTTGCTGTTAAGCTTTTGCTCTGATACCATAAAAGAATTTTGTGATTTTATATTTGATTTGCAAATGAATTTTGATTACTGAAGAAACAAATCTTGTATGATTGCAGAACAGAAAAGAATAATATACAGATGAATTGCTTGTACATATATTTATACAATTGTAATGTAATGTTGTTCAATGGGCCAGCGCACTTCGATCTAGTCTTTGGTTGAATGATGGGCTTCATCCTGTTGGGCCTTGGACTCAGAGAAAAAAAAAGAAAATATCCACGTATCCTTTATATTCTCGTTTATTCTCGTTCATTTTATTAATGATCATCCACTAAGGAAGACTAGATGCAGAAGCCAAAGCAACTGCTTCAACCCAAACCTTCAGACGCGCTTTCACTTCTCTTGTATCGCTTCCTGTGCACAATTCAGCCAACTTTAATGTTTAACGTATGATTTCTTTATCACTATATATAGTAATTAAGACATATATTGTACCAGGACTGGAGATGGCAACAGGAGAAGCAGCGCCACTGCTAATCTCGACCGTCCAACATGTCAATTTACTAATAAATCGTGAAAGACTGGGGCTCACAGAAAAACTATTATGTACACAATTGTCTGCATGCTTTTTCCATTTATGTGTGGAAGTGATCTGAACTTCTCACTATCTAAAAGGGTTTAGAAAAAGAGACATGATACAATCTGCTTTGCTTTGAGACCATAACCAACCATCCGTTCTGTTCAGTTATTCTCTCTCATGTTCTGAAACTGGTCCAACGAGCCGAGCACCCAGAAGGGGAGAACCAGCCACGGACTGGTTGGGAGTAGTGGATACGACGGCAAAGATATTGCCGTTATAAATATTACAACGGCAAAGTCTTTGCCGTTGTAATATTATAACGACAAACACTTTGCCGTTATAACATTATAACGGCAAAGTGTTTGCCGTTATAATGTCCCCCCCCCCCCCTCAAAACCCTCGCCGCCACCCCCCTCAGCTTCATTTCTCCTTCCCCTTCTTCAAACCCGAAAACTCATTTCCCTCCCCCATTTTTCACCCAATTTTCTCCACCAATTCACCAATCCGTCAGTTTTTAACCAAATTAACTAGCTTGTGTGAGATATTAGTTCGAAAATATGGCTAGATTACTAAAAAATTTCGCCAAAAAATTCATGCACGGCGACGATCGTGGCGCCGGCGGGAGTGGTGAAGGTGGTAGTGGCCAACAGCCAGTGCTCGGAATAGAAGACTTACTTGTAGCCGCCGAAAACATGGAGAACGAAGAAGCAGAGGTGCAACAGGGAGGCGGTCATCGGGGACGTGGCGGGCGTAGAGGCGGACGAGCAGGCAGGGCACGTAGGGGTGTTGGATCAGTTGCCGCTAGAGAGGGCCAACTCGATGGCTATGTGGATATGAACCTCAGCGCCGCGAAGCTTCCTGCGCTATCCAACTTTCGCATTCTTCCAGATGACGAAGTACACGTTAGCACGCAGTCGAATTTGGCTGTAAGTATTTTTAATATTATTTACATAGTATTCTTTGAGTGTTATATATTGGGTAGATGGTATAACATTTTGTTGAACCGTTAACAGTCGCGGAATATACGTCCACGTGGTTCGTTAGCGACCACACTTAGATATTATCATGCACACTTGGCGGGTAAGGAGGGGGTCGCAGGGCTGTTACATGCTCTTGGATTTCAATTTTTTCTAGGTAATATTATAGACCTTTTAATGAAATAAGTGGATAATTTAGTAGTCATATTTTATCTTATTGTGCGATTTGCTATTTTAGGAATAAACCATGTTATAAATGCCGATGTCCAATTGTGTGCGGCCATTGCTCTACGGTGGTACAAAACCACCCACACATTTCACTTTCCTTGTGGTGAGTTAGGACTTACACCGCTTGATTTCTCCATGCTTACTGGTATTAGCATTGGAGTAAGTGCTTATCCCCAACTGCCTTATGACGATGGTCGATGGCGTGATCGTGCACTTGTTCATGATCTACTGCCTCATTTGGATGTTTCTGCTACGTCGTATCAGGCAGAAGGCGCTATTAGAGTGAGCGCGATCCGTGCGGCTATGGACAGGATACTCGAGCACTACTCTGTTGATGACGACTTGGAGCTTGCTCGATTATTTGTGTTATACCTTATGGGTAACCTTTTCTTTAGTTCTTCGAGCAGTAGCGTTCCTGTGGGGTTTTTTGCGGTCGCGGCTGAGATAGATGCCGATGGGGCGATTTTATATGATTGGGGCACACCTATCCTTGCATACCTATACAGATGTCTTGACATGCAGTGCACCATCACTGATTCTCAGGTTTCTTTATTTGGATTCTGGGAGTTGTTACAGTATTGGTACTTTGAGTACTCTAGGAACTTTCATTTTATCACCCATATTGCTGACCCATCGACCTTTTTCCCCCATATATGCTTTTGGACTGCGGACAACCGGGGGCCCAGAGATAATGAGTCACGCCATGTGTTTCCCGTTGCCCATAACCAGATTGAGCTGAGGATGTATAGGGATCAGATTCTATGGCATCCATTTGAGCAGAGTACATCCATCGATCTTGAGATCATACAGATTGCTAGGATGCTTGCCGGACGGAGATTTCCACTTATATCTTGTCCCGTGGCGCTAGGTGCTTATTGGTATCTTGGTGAGAGGTGCTGGAGACAGTTGTATGACTTCGATGCTATTCCGGATGATCCACACCCACATACTTATCGGTGTATGATTTACCCGACGGAGCAGCTAGATATAGCCAGGACAGCAGGCTGGTGGACGGATGAGAGCTTTGTTATTATCGGGGAGTGTTACCTTACCTTCTGGCGTAGATTTTTCACCGGGTCCTCAGATACGATTACGCATGCAGCATCGATTGATTTAGTAGGACCATCTGCTATACGACACGGCATAGGTCCACCTGTTGTCGAGGATGTTACCCAGTCCAGTCAGAGTTTTCGTGCAGCTGATCATGTGGCGGCCGCCAGTCATTTTGGATGGACCATGGCAGTGCCCACCATTGGACCGGATCGTTACATTGACGTTTTTCATCCTCCGGCCCATCACGATTACCCGGATCCTACACAGGTATCATATCATGATCTGTATGATATGCAGATGGGGATTAGGCATACGGGCTATATAGAGCATAGGCGTAGCCTAGATTACTATGATGGTGAGCTACGTCGTGTTGCAGAGGAGGCACGACAGCAGCAGGCGCATTTAGAGGCCCAGCTTGAGGCAGAGCGCAAGAGACTTCAGGACTTGCAGATGTATTACCACCATAGGTCTAGTGCTGGGTCCAGTCAGCCTCCAGATGTTGGTGATCATGAGAGACGTCATCGGCGCCGCACACGTCCACGTACACATTCAGATGACTCGGACGAGTGAGTTACTATCACTTTTATGTACTTTCACAGTTGTCAGGTGTGTGGTCCTACTGTTGGAGTAGACATTCTGCATTTTTTGAGTACCAGTGTTATGTACTTTTGTTGTATTACCACTGTTATGCATTTTTTGGTCCTACTGTTATGTACTTTTGTTGTTCTACGTATTCCTAGTTGATAGTTGTCTGTTCTTGTTGTTTGAGTAGACGTTCTTGTATTTGTTCACTACCATGATTATGTACTTTCGATGTTTTACGTTTTCGCAGTTGTCAGTTGTATGTTCCTATTGTTTGAGTATGCGTTCTGTATTTGTTGACTACCGCTATTATGTGCTTTCGATGTATTTTGTGTACGTTTTGATTATGTTTCTGTGTAGAGACTACATTTGGTTATGTGTAGACACTGTATTTATGTGTAGAGAATGTTTTTGTGTAGAGCCGGTATCTTCTGTTGTTCTAGTTCCTGTAAGAGTTATTTGGAATGTAATAACGTTTGAATTTGATGTTGAACAAGGTTTCCCTCTTCTCGTGTAGAAATGCAAAATTCTTAAACAGCACGCCAACATAACAAGGTTTACATATAACTCCATATTCTACGCACAAACAGCAAAGTAAATAGACAGTAAAACAACAATAAAATCACAATACCATAAGCCTACTCAGTTCCATAGCGGGTCAACCAACTGTAGCGTAGTTTATACGCTTCGTAACCAACGAACTCCTCACCATACTCGAAAAGGTAACGAGAATCATATGTTGCTTGATTTGTTTTAAATATGTTCTCGTCTTCAACAGTTTCGATAATCTTTGTGTACCGATCACAAGCGTCTGCAAAATGACGATTAGCCATTTGGATTTCAACCGATGTTCGTGTAGTGGGCCGGGAACGATGGTTGTTGTATAGCCTCGTGATCATTGCCCATCTTTCTTCATATGTTAAACCCCCTCCACTTTGCATTAGCAACTCATCTCTCTTTTCAACCTCAATATAGGATTTTACGAGGGCCAGCAAATCCTTAGACGAAAAATCTGGAGTAGGAGAATTATTACAAGCACTATTACTAGGTCGTTGATTTACTGGAGAAGGACGCAGAGCTGTAACCGCTCGATGCTGAATCGCGACGGGCACCTCTTCAACTTGTGTATCATGAACTAAACCCTTTTCGTTATCGTTCACTAAGTTTCGTTCGTACTCATCAAAAATCCTTCCCATTTCTTCATCACTTATTTTTGAATTGTCCATGTATGTGTCGTTTGAAATGTTACAGTATCGCTTGTATCGTATCACTTGTATCGTTATTTGATGTTACTATGTTCTGTTGTTCTAGTTCCTGTATGTGTCGTTTGAAATGTATTAACGTTTCGTAACCATCTGTAGTTGGTCGACGGACTGTAGCACATTGACTGGTCACGTCTTGCACAGTTCGCATAGTGCAGTCATCTTTTATGTGACAGTGGCGTCATGTCACTCTTTGTCGAGAGTTATTGGAATATAGTCCAGCTCTCAGTCTGTAGCCACAGGGGGTCGTCCTCGATACACTTTATCACTAAAAAGCAGATTCCCTACAGTGTTCCCTACAGTCGTACCAGTGACCGGTTACATCAGTATTTTGTTTGTTTACCTACACAAGCTTTGAAAATCACAAAGTGTAGCTAGTGACCATTCACACCATAACTAATATTGCAGCTATATATACATATGTTACTTAGTCACAACATACCGCACTCAAACACCTTCGAAAAATTATGAAATTTGCCACGCTCACATATTGATTCGAAAAATTATGAAATTTGAAATCTAGCAATAACTTGACATCACGGATCCAACAAAAGTGGTTTCGTCGAAATCCGAGGTCATTTGCAAAATTTTCATTTTTAAGGGCCTGAATTCCATAGCGACTGTTAAGAATTTTCAATTGGACATATCTTTTGATTCCCGCTATGAAATCTTGATTTTTCGGATTCGTTGGAAAGATATTCTCGATTAGATCCTAATGTTTTTGGTTTCACTAAAATCCAGATTGTTTTGCACCCGGTACATTCAATTGAAGTTTGAAATCGAATTATCGAACTACCGCGCCATTTTCAATTCTATTTATAATTATATATAATTATTTATATTCTAACGACGACGTATATAATATACACGTTCGAATTATATTCAAAATAAATTTCTCATCGATATTATTTAAAATATTCTATTTTAAATGTCCAAAATTCACATCACAACAACTGGCCGAATTGACTACTCAATGGCAGAGCCATTATTGGCAACCAATTAGTGCCAACCTTTCACATCACAACAACAGTCCGAATTGAGTACTCAATGACAGAACCATTATTGCCAACCATTTAGTGCCAACCATTTAGTGCCAACCTTTCACATCACAACAACTATCCGAATTGACTACTCAATGACAGAACCATCATGTTGGAACCATTATTGCCACCCATTATTGCCTACATGTACTCTATGTCAGAGATATTTAGTTTACCATCCCTGCTTATATATATCTCTCGTTCGGATACGCTTAGAGATAACAACGAAACTCAACTTATAAAAAAGCAAGCAATGGATCCAAATCTATACTACCATTACTACAAAAACAAGAAGAATCAAACTGATAATTCCGAACTAGAAGTGGAGCAAGAGACGGAGGAGGAGCTGGAACAGCACGCAATGGTTGCATATTCCAATTATTTCGCTGAAGGCTCAACTAGCAACCATCGGGGTAGCATGCATGGCCGGATTGACCGACGGTATAAGAGAGACTACAAGGATGGACATGAAAGACTAATGAGGGATTACTTCATCGACAATCCAACCTTTGATATAACTTTGTTCCGCCGTCGTTACCGTATGAGTCCGGCTATTTTCTCAAAAATATATCTTAAACTTCACCAGTCAAATCCATATTTCACTTATAGACTGAACGGAGCACAAGAAATCGGCCATTCACCACACATCAAAATCACCTCGGCGTTGAGGATGTTAAGCTATGGAACATCTGGCGATCAAATGGATGAATATTTCAGAATCGCAGCATCAACAGCAATAGAGTGTCTGAAAGAATTCTGTAAAACAGTTGTTGCAGAGTTTGGGAAGGAGTATCTACGGACGCCTGGACCTAACGATATAACCAGGATACTACGCAGGGCAGAAGCCAGAGGATTTCCAGGTATGATTGGAAGTTTAGATTGCATGCATTGGGCTTGGAAAAACTGCCCAACGGGATGGAAAGGAATGTTCACCGGACATAAGAAAGTGCCATCAATGATCCTTGAAGCAGTAGCAACAGACGATTTATGGGTTTGGCATGCTTTTTTTGGAGTCCCAGGTTCATTGAATGATATAAATGTTTTAAAACAATCATATCTTTTCACAGAACTTGCTAACGGATTGTCAACAGATGTTTCATATAAACTTGGTAATATCGAACACAAAACTGGGTACTACCTAGTCGATGGAATATACCCAAAGTGGAGAACTTTGATGCAAGGGTACAAAGTTCCATCAAATGATAAAGAAAGGTATTTCACTGAAAAAGTAGCTAGCTATAGAAAGGACATCGAACGTATGTTTGGTGTTTTACAAGCCCGATTTCATATTTTACGAAATCCTACTCGTTTTCATGATGCAAGAGTGCTTTCAGAAATCATGTATGCTTGTATAATAATACATAACATGATTGTGGAGTCTGAAAGAGGCGGATATAAGAATCAAAAGTCTAATTATCCTGACATGTTTACGGGCTCAAATGCAAAACCCCATAAAGATGTAAACTCAATGGAAGAATATGTTGATATGGTTCAACACATTGAAGATCAAGCTGCACACTTCCAATTGCGTGACCAGTTGGTGGAACATTTGTGGGCGCATAAAGGAAGGAATAGTCGGAATCAGTAGTTGGTACTAGAACTATGTATCAGTGTGTAGTCGTGTACTATGTATCATTTGAACTATCTATCAGTGCGTACTTGAGTCAATAAATGTGGTTTCCAATCATATTGTAGATTGTATCATTATTTCAACTCAACCCAACATATACAGCTCGTACATAAACAACAACTACTACATTAATACTAGAAACAGGTCACAATCATATTACAACTCACCCCAACATATATAGCTAGTACATAAACACCCACCAGCACATAAATACTACAAACAGTTCACAATCATATTACAACTTAACCCAACATACATAGCTAGTCCATATACGAGCCACTAACGCTTCCGCTTCTGCTTCCTTTGTTTTTTCTACACTCTCCAATCTGCTCGGCTACTAGTTCTTGCTGTAGAGGGGTAAGCTTACTAAAATCACATGTAATCATTTTAACATAATTATTCTCTCGCGCCAAAGCTTTCTGCTCCTCCAGCTTCTTTTCTTCCATGGCTTGTTTCTCCGCATGTTCTTGTCTGCGGAGCTCTCGATCATCCCTAACTGCCTTTTGGAAATCTTCGTCGCTACGGTTTCTTTCCACCGAAAATCGAGCTCTATGCTCTTTTGTTGCCTTAGATGAACTCTCCATTGTTTCCATAAATCTAGCAAACTCTACACCTCGTTGCTCCAGCTGAATTGCCTTGGATCTGCCGACAGGTCGTCCATCACTACTTCCAAATAAAGGGTTTCTTTCTTGCGAACTCGGGCCACTTCCTGGACTAGAATCAGAGTAGTTCATCCTTCTAGCTTTGTTCTGCTGCTCAAACATGAAGTTGCTGGGGTTCTTCCACTTCGGCAACCTAGATAGAAGCTCATAACAGTCTTGGAATTTAAATGGATGACCATACTTTTGCTGGTAGGCCTTTCGTGACTCTTCAATCTGTAACACAAAGTGGATATTGTATGAGCGTATGTCATTTCTAACTAATCGATCGTAGTATAGTAAGTTATTTTTCAAAGTAATCTACGCTACTTACAACGTCATAAGGTGCAGCACCGCTTTGCTGTCTGTTCTCCAAGGCTGTCAGTATTGCAAGATAGTTCTGACACGCGGCATTCATAACTCTATAACCGCCTCTAAGTGATGCCCATGTTCTATTCCTCGCTTCCAACGAATTGTAGAACTCTGCTACTCTTTCCCAAAATTTCTCACCTTTCATATTATTTCCAACAATGCTGTCTTGTGAAATGCGTATCCACGATTTAGTAAGTGAAACGTACTGCTCGGAAGTAAACTTACATTGTTTTCTTCTTCCATCCGTTGGTATATCTTCCCCTTCAGCATTATCATCCTCAATATCTTCTATTCCGTGATTCGGCTCCGATTCAACTTCGGTTTGGTGTCGTTTACTGAAAATGCTCCTTAAAGACTTCACCTTCTTCTTCTTCTTTTGGTTATATTCGGGACTGATAGGTGCAACGTATTCTTCATTCAATTCTTCAGAATTTGTAACATTTACTTCCTCATTTGCATCTTCCTCCTCCTCCTCCGTAGAAGTCCCAACATTTTCTTCGGTAGTAGGAGAGACATACCCATACGAAAACTGTCTTTGCAGATTTTGCATCGCTTCG
This sequence comes from Allium sativum, assembly GCA_030737875.1. Classification (NCBI taxonomy): domain Eukaryota; kingdom Viridiplantae; phylum Streptophyta; class Magnoliopsida; order Asparagales; family Amaryllidaceae; genus Allium; species Allium sativum. Next base: position 241,539,068 of record CM060926.1, read on the forward strand.
CGGTCACGAACCTCGGTCTGTTGCGGAGTTAGGTGAGGTTGTTGACTTTGCTCGGTCTGCATCATCATTGACATATACGACGAATGATCGTCGTACACGCCTACCCCGGGCCGTCGTTGGTAAAACTGTGGCGGGACGGACGATTGGATGGGAGAAAAATTAGGATGATCGAGCGGTTGGTACGGTGGACGGTATGGATAATTTGAATACGGCGAGTAGCCATATTCGTGAGATGGCTGCAACGATTGCTGTTGTTGGATTGACCGTTGCATCGCATACGATGACGAGTGCGGTTGGGACATGAGTTTCTTGTTTATGGTTTTTTTTCCGCTTCGCTTGGGTGCAGACGAAGACATTTTGTTGATGAAGAAGTTGGGAAGGTGGAGTGGTTGTGTGGAGGAGGAAGAAGAAGGAGATAGGGTGGTTTATAGGGAGGAAGTGAACTAGCCGTTTGGTTGCAACGGCTAGTTCTTATAACGGCAAACTGTGTGCCGTTATAAGATTATAACGGCAAACACTTTGCCGTTATAATCTTATAACGGCAAAGTGTTTGCCGTTATAATCTTATAACGGCAAACAGTTTGCCGTTATAAGAACCATCCTCTGTTGGGTGAACCAGCCACGGAGGAGCTCAAAACTAGCCACAGACCAGCCACGGGTGAGTGAACAAGCCACACCCGGTTGCTCCGTGGCTTGTTTAGTATGTGAACAAGCCATTGTGGGTTGTGCTCTGATAAGTTGAACAAAATGTTACTACCAGTTGGACCATACAACACAATGAAGAATAAAATGAAGTACGTACTTACAAGACCTTAAACAAAAACCAAACATATAAAAAGGTAATCAATATACATGTGTATGAAATATGATGATCATCCACTAAGGAAGACTGGATGCAGAAACCAAAGCAACTGCTTCAGCCCAAACTTTCATATGCGCTTTTGCTTCTCTTGGATCGCCTCCTGTGCATAATTCAGCCAACTTTTTAAGTTTAACGCATAACAGTTTCTTATTGCTATATATAGTAATTAAGACATAGTTGATAGTACCAGGAGTGGAGATAGAAACAAGAGAAGCAACACCACTGTTGATCTCGACCGTCCAATCAGTAGGGAAATCGATTCCTAGCTCTCTGCATGCCCTAACCTCTTCGATATCCATACTAATTACTGTCTTAGATACATCTCCACTTGGCATAATCAAAGCCCTGTAGTATTCAATATCATTAACGATACTATTATTACTGCACTTTTTCTTCATCTCCCATGCTTCTTCCAGCTTCCTTTCTCTTTCTCTCCTTATCCATCCTTTCGTCTTCCTTCTTCTTGGTGCTTCCGTGTCGCTCATGTACCTTTTTGTCCACTCTTCTGACTTCTTCCTCAATCTTTCTGCAGGGGTTCCAAGTAGCGATGTTGCATACTCTGCAGGTTTGTTAACAATATCGTTATTTCATTTAAGTTCCTTTTTAAGATTACTGATCAGGTGGAAGAAAAGGTAAACAATTAACCTGTAGAACCATCTTCAGTGAAAAATTCGTCGAACAAGAAATTATACATGGTAGTAGTAGTGGTGTTGCCAGTGGTCTCATCTTCTTCTTTGACATCAGACATTTCTGCATCAGCTTCGCATCCATCTGATGTATCTATTGATAAACGAGATGGGTGACTGAGCCTTAAAGAATAATAATCCTCATGGTCATCTTCTTCTACAAAATTTCTCATGGCGTCTTCCATTGGGAGTCTAACATGGTTATGGAAAATGTATGAGCGAGCAAGTAAAAAACGAATGGAAGAGGAAGGGACACATTTTTATACATAGTGGATGTACTTTGTTCGATTACCATTTTATCCTTGTATTGTTTCTATTATCTGCCTGCTTTTAATAACTTTTGTAATGTGTCATCGTGGCAAACGTTTATTGAAGTAATATGAGGCACCAATTGTTCTGTTCCCAATTCCCTTATTCCCCCATGTTTCACCCAATCAAATCCTTTGATTTCCACCTTTTTGCTGTTAAATATCTCAATTGTTGGGGGACTTAAATGCAAAAAAACGAAAATCAGAGGAATTGATTGGAGGGGCATGGGGGAATAGGAAAATGGGGACAGAAGAATTGGTCTCGTAATATGAGTAGGGACTTGTTTCGTTCATATCTATTTAATCATACTCCATCAAAGAACTATTTTTTCGATGCAAGCCTTATTGTTCGGAAATTTTTAGATAATGAAGAGATCATATCTCTTCGTTAATTTTGATAAATCTGATTGTCAAAGCAGTGTTTTGGTTAGGCGAGTGACACTATATGGCATGATACCCACCGTGAATTTGTTCATCTCACTTTTGTTGGGGTGAACATAACTCTCTTTCCTGATTGTTGAAAATCAGAGTGATCCATATAGGTTTCTCTGATTTTCTCCAATAGAAGACCGGAGTTTTGTTCACCTCACCGAAAGTGAGGTGAACAAACTCTCGCTCTCCATGATACCAGAACTATTATCTTTTTTTTAACGAACCGATAGCATTGGTGACTCAAAATAATTTACACCGAATAGTTAAGCGATTTGGATGAATTAAAGGTAAGCTCGAATATTAGCTTTGCTAGAAGGCCCGAAGTGGTGTTAGAATTTGATATTGAGAGGAGGAGAGAGATAAAACGTAGAATAGATTGAATGACTACATTGTTATTGCTTCACTTTTCTTCATACCACAAATGAGAGAGTACAATTATATTTATAACACAACAAAGATTCTAGACACTTCTTCTCTAGATTTTTCTTTATCCTCTAATTTCTAGACTTGCCTTAATAAACCATTCCCTAGATAATTCTATTACATATATAATAACTCCAATATTTATTACCACTTATTTTTATCCTTTCCTAAATACAATAATTAAATCTATTCCATTATGTTTCCTTTTAAAACCAAGTTTATTTTCAACATTCCCCCTTAAACTTCGTTTTATTACTTCAAGCAGATTCCTTGATTCAAAGTTATTGAGATAATAAATGAAGCACTTCTCTTTGATTTGTGATGCACTTCTCATTACCTTCAATTGTTGAAGCACGTCTCTTCAACTCTACTCTTTGAATATTGGAGCACTTCTCTCCATGGTGCACTTCTCACCCACAATTCTAAAATAAACTTTCTTCCACGGCCACTTGTGTCATGTTCTCTTGCTCTTCATCTTTGAATCTACAATTCCTTGCCATATGCCCAAAATTTTGACACTTGAAACACTTAGGTTTTCCCTCATGCCAACAATCATTTTCTTCATGACTAGTTTTGTAAAAATTGTTGCATTGGAGAAATTTCCCTTTCCCCTTTTGAGTTTGATACTTTGCTTTTGTTGTGCTTCAGCTGGTTCGTCTTTGAATTCATTTAAAAAATTGGATTTTTTCTCTCTCTCTAGGGATCTCTCTATCCTCTCTCATCAACCTAGCTCTGATACCATGTTAGAATTTGATATAGAGAGTAGGAGAGAGATGAAACGTAGAATAATTTGAATGACTACATTGTTATTGCTTCACTTTTCTTCATACCACAAATGAGAGAGTACAATTATATTTATAACACAACAAAGATTCTAGACTCTTCTTCTCTAGATTTTTCGTTATCCTCTAATTTCTAGACTTGCCTTGATAAACCATTCCCTAGATAATTCTATTACAAATATAATAACTCTACTATTTATTACCATTTATTTTTATCCTTTCCTAAATACAATAATTAAATCTATTCCATAATTTATGTTTCCTTTTAAAACCAAGTTTATTTTCAACAAGTGGGTTTGTGCTGGAAGAGTACAAAGCATTGGACTGAATTGCCTTGAATTCATGGGACGGTTGACATTGTTCTCGCGCATCCTTTTGTCACGAACTTTGCTAGAGCGCCCGAATTTTTGTTAGTCAAAATGCGCGGATCTGAGACATCAATTCAGGGGGTATGCACGCAGTTCAAGGAATGTGCATAATCCAAGGGTCGGATTTCTTTTCACACAAAATGACAAACTTTTTTTCGGACATAATAACATTCTCGTTTTGTCACAGTCTCCGAGCCATTACGCATCCCTGTTTGAATATATTGTTTATTTTTGTTTAACAGGGTAAAATTGAATATATTGATAATATAACTTGAAATTAATAATGACTGTTTCCCAAGTTCGAGTACTAAATCTTCGGATTTACAAGGACGTTCAAGAATAATGATACTAAATTATTGATTTAAATGTCTTAGCACTTTACTTGTGGCCCTAGGCTCCTAGCCGAACCTATGATTTTAGATTCACATAAATAAATCATATTTTACATGCCTGGAAACACAAGTAGCAATCTACAATTATATCCGTCAAAGTATCATCAAATGGACAAGATAATCTAAGATCATGGCATCCTATATATCACTACCAGTCTGTAAAAGTAAAGACAATCCAAAATTCCAATAGGCATAATTTCCAATCAAATTTAGTTAACAGAAGAAGATACATTATATATATATATATATATATATATATATATATATATATGCACACACACAATTTAAACACAAAACGATAACACAAAATTAGACATAAACAATCTGAGCAATTAGATTTTCTTTTGAATTCCACTCACCACAAAAAGACAAATGAATCCAATGGTTCATAATTTGTGTCTCTAATTTTGTGTCCCAATAGCCGTTTCCATATAGAGAAAGTCTATATGGACACAAAATGATGATACAAAATCAAACACAGAAAATTTCAATTATTTGATTTTCACCTGAGTTCCACCTTTCTCACCTTCCATATATATGAGGAGCGTTCCGAGCACCCCCTTTTTTTAACACTCATATCATATCGTGAGCTACCACCAATCCTGATCCAAAAAAATTTGTAGATGTTTGATTCATATATATATATATATATATATATAATCATCTATCTAAAATTTGAGTTTATTTTCGACATTCATAAAATTTTAAAAATCTTTGCTCAATTATTCACCGTTTAGACATTTGTTCGAATCATCAAATTTGAATATCAAATATATTATTTTACGGATGTCGGAACGAGCTCAAATTTTAGATGGATAATAAAATACATGTGGATTGAACATCTATAGATTTTTGTCAGCTTTGAATCACTACAAGAGAAATAGTGTTTTCTAACGGCTAGGTGCCGCTGGAAGCCGTTTGTATACGGATCAATGGTTTCCAACGACTTCCAACGCAACTAACGCCTATTTTCCAATGGCTTCCAACTGATATAGTTGGCACATGTCTCTTTTTTCTGGCCATAGGGATGTTGGAAATTGTTGAAAACCGTTTGAAACTTACCGTTGGGAACCATTGAAAGTCGTTGAATACGTTGGACCTGTAAGCCTTTGATACCCGTTGTACGCCATTGGAAATCTTGTTGTTGTTTTTTTCTTCAGATTTCAGAGTTGCCATTTCCAGCTACACACAACATATATAATCATCGAAACCGCTCCATTTCGAGCATATAACTCACAGTCTCAACCATATATACACCCAAACACAGTATAAAAGAAAAATCAAACACAAAACACATAACATTAACCAATATTTACATAGTACAACAACCAAATGTCGCCAAAAATCAACATGAATCTACATACCATGTCCAAACCATCATAACCAACACCATATCCAAACCATATCATCACAAAACCATAATAACATCATGTCCAAACCATCATAACAATATATACAACCATCATCATGTAGCAAGCCTCATCAACTCTCAAAACATAGATGTCATCAAAACAAGCTAACCTAGTCAACTCTCTCCACCAGAAAATGAAGGTGGCGCATCGTGCTGGGCAGTGAACTCTGCCAGCCGCTGGTTAATCGGCACCATTTACTCTTAACGGCGACGATCATACTCGTGACGCTCTGCAATCTATGCTCATAGCTGTGTGATTTCTTCCTTGTCCTGAGCCCTCTGATACGTCTGCTGAGATGTTCTAAGCTGTATACAATTTCAAATTTTTAGTATTTCATAATAGCATTTCGAGTAAATTTGAATTTTTATTATAAATTTTAGTATTACCTCTAGATTTCCATAACCATATCGTCTATTCCAGGTAGGTGGATCCATGACAACATCAAATATCGTGTCCTAATTGTCCTTAGTCAACTCAGTCCTCCTACTAGATTCTAGTAATTGCCCCCTATGTTTCTGAAATTTCTCTTGTTAAACTAAAAACAAATGAATTTAGATAACACTATTTTAATTAAATTATAACTCTAACTTAACTATTTTATACTTACATATCTCCCACGCACCTTATCATCATGGCCCCAACTATACGAAACTGAGCATGTGTCGTCGGTCTGACTCAATGCATGTGTATGCTCGAAAACATCGCGGTACGACACAAGAGCATTGCGCTCTCTCTCCTGAAATAAGCATGCATATATATATATATATATATATATATATATATATATATATATATATATATGTGTGTGTGTGTGTGGGGGGGGGGGGGGGGTGTAAATTAAAACTTAAAGTTAAATCAACTATTAATTTTAATAAGTTATAAATTAAAATTTTAAACTATGCAATTACTAAATATACCAGATCCTTGCGATAGTGCTGAAACGACTTGGACTCACCTCGATGCGTAAGCGGATTCGTGCTCCTGTTAGCTGCATTTCTCTCAGACGAGGCCTATACATTTTTTTTAAATGTATTATTCTAAATCACATATTAATTGAATAGAATAATTTAAATTAAATATGCAGTAAATTTACCAGAAACTCCACATTATTATTCCAATAAGTATATAGCGCATGCCATACCGTTTTGCCCATCCAAGCCGGTCTTTTCCCACCCGATTTTAAGTTGTTCATCGTCTGTCTGTAATTTTTTGCCACTTTACTATTCCAATTGCACTTGACGAGATCCAAATTTGTCTCCTGGACATCCATCGAACCCTGCATTTTTTTAAAAATTGCATACATATGAACTTATCAAACAGGAGCATGACTACTTTAACGTAATAAATGTTATATCACACATACAAACCAGAAAATCCTGCCATATGGTCTCCTTAACAATGTTGGGTACCGACATCCATGTGGGCCAACATGCAGTCTTGCGAACCTGATAAGCGCGTCTTGATATCTTCAAGACTATGTTGGACGGCTCCAACTCAAAACCCCTGTGTTAAACGAAAAAAGAAAAAAAATCATGGCTACTAGAACAACAATTTATATAATTTATTGTACTTAAATTAAATTTGTACTAAAAACTTAGTACTTACCCTTTGCTGGCTTTTGGCTAAAGCCAGAACACAGGACGGGATAACTCCGATAGACCACCCTCATCGCCACCTACATGACCTTGTGACGTCTACCTGTTACAGACAACAACATAACATAACATGAAAGAGCTATGTAAAAGCATAGTACGAGATAACATGAGTACTTGTTAACAGAAATGCCATAACATAAATACCACACTAGATGACAAGTAAAGAAAGTAGGAAAGGCTATGATTCTATATGTTACTTGCTAATAGAAATGTCTGGTTAACATTACAAGTTTGATTTGAAGAAGTGTTAAATATGAGTTTGATTCATAGATATGTCTAGTTAACATATGAGTTTGATTCATAGAAATGTCATAAAAATAAATATAAGTTTGATAGATAACATATTTTTTATTTATGATATGTTACTTGTTAATAGATAACACAAGAAATATATATATGAAAATGTGTTAACATATGAAATATCTATCAAATATGAATTTGATTCTTACTATGTAAAAATAAACATAAAATTACCATTTTAAAATGAGGATTATTGGTTAGTCGTCTTCATCACTTTCAGATTCTGACTCTATTTCCTCCTCCATATATTGTTCATCTGTAGTCTCAAATACATCAATTAATGCATTCGATTCATCGTTTAGAGGTCCAAAATCTGTTTGATCATCGGTTATTACTATTTCTGTATTTTCCTCAACATCTGCTTGATAAGCTTGGTCATCGGGAATATTACATCCGTCAAATGTAAATCTTTCCTTTGTTTCGAAAACATCCCACCAATCTATTTTGCCTCTTCTCAAAAATGATAAGGAGCGTAATATACTTGAAGAGCTTGTTTGGCAAGTACAAAAGGATCGTACTTATAATAACGGAAAGTATGTCTTACTTCTATAAGATTATATTTTGGGTGCACGTTGATTGCAGAATATGGAACATTGTTGAACCAGTTGCATTTAAACAAAAATACTTCTTCCGCAAGTCATGTAAAATATGTCAGTTGCAGAATCTGGTTTAGCACGCCATAAAAATCCTGTATATGGTCGTTTGGATCATCACTACCTTTAACAAATACACCGCTATGTCAGTTATTTTTTCAACACCATATTCTATAGTGGTAAATTTATATCCATTGAAAAAGAATATTAGATATGTCTTGACATTTCTTTTTGGTCCCATTGCCAAATGTTTCAATCCTTCATCCACAACACAATTTGTTGGATCAAAAACATAATTAGTAAACCAACTAGCGAATTCTTTGATGATATCGCTGTTTGGATACTGTGATTCATAAATGCTGCAATTATAGGACAAATTTTACATATATGATTAAAGATACAGTACATGTATACATAGATGTATAAGTTCATTACCTAACGAACGGTGCAACTTCAGTGCAATTGAGAAGGATATATGTGTGTGCTGCATTATATTCTCTATCATTCAGCCATTCTTCCACACATCTACCAGAAGGCTGACCATGTTTTTTAAAAATAGATAAAGTCGTTGGACAGTCATCTTGGTCAATGCCTTCATCATTACGGGCAGTACTTGCAAATGATATGTTCACCTTATCACTAAAATAAAGAGAAAAAAAAATGAAGCTCCTTCTTCGATGTATGATTTGCAAATAGAACCTTCAACTTGAGCCTTCTGCCTCACTTTTTTCTTTAGATGATTTAAATACCTATTTAGAATTATTGGATTTTTTTTTATACATTTCATTAACCAAAATTTAATTAACTAAATATTAATACACCTTTCAAATGTATACATCCATCTGTATTGCACAGGCCGTCGGAGACGTGCTTCTGATGGAAGATGAATAGGTAAATGCTTCATAACATTGAAAAAACCTGAAGGAAATATTTTTTCTAATTTGCAAAGTAATATGGGGATTTCTTCCTCTAGATTACGTAGACGATCAATTTTTAATGTAGTATAACAAAGCCCTTTATACAACAAACTAAGCTCTGTTACAACAGTCCAAACTTTTACGGGCAATAGTTCTTTGAAAGCGTCGGGCAATAAATTTTCCATCGTAACCTGACAGTCGTGGCTTTTCATCCCGCTAAGTTTACTGTTTTTATAGTCGGCACATCTACGAAGATTGGAAGATATACCATCGGGGAATCTTAATCCTTCCATCCATTTTAAAAATATTTTAACTTGATTACTGTCCAGTTCATAGCACGCTTTCAGTTTTTTAGTGTCATTTGGCTTTATATGAAGCTCCGGACGATTGCATATTACTTCGATATCACATCTTGATTTCAAATCATCTTTCGTCTTCCCTTTGACAATAAAAATTGTATTGATTACATTATCAACCATGTTTTTCTCATTATGCATCACGTCAATATTACGACGAATCAGAAAATCTTTCCAATAAGGCAACTCCCAAAATATGCTATGTTTCCACCAATTATGAATCGTTGATTTACCTTAAATTTATGTATGTACTTTGGTTTCATGAATCTTGGTAAAATTTTGTACAAGTTCATAAATTTCTTCACTTGTCCATACTTTAGGTGTGGTCGCAAAGTTTCATGCCTGTTAACTGTAAAATATTTCTTATCTCTTCTAAAAGGATGACTAATATGAAGAAAACATATGTGACAGTCAAACCATGAAATTTTCTTTCCATTAGGTAAAGAAAATGCTCTTGTTTCTTGCATGTAGTACATGCAAACTAGACGACCGACTGTACTCCAACCTGAAAGCATTGCATAAGCAGGAAAATCGCTAATTGTCCACAATAGAGAAGCACGCATACGGAAGTTTTTTTGTGAAATATCATATGTTTCTTCCCCTTCATGCCATAAATTTTTTAATTCTTCAACAACGGTTGTAAATAAACATCGATTCCTTGTGTCGGATCATCAGGACCAGAGACGAAAATTGTGAGAAACATATAAGGAGTTCTCATATACATCCACGGAGGTAAATTATAAGGTGTTACAATTATAGGCCAGGATGAATATTTAGAACCAAATTGAGAAAATGGTGAAAACTCATCCGTACATAAACCAAGTCTAACAATACAACTCTCAGATGCAAAATTGGTATACTTTTGGTCAAAATGCTTCCATGCTTCTCCATCGGACAGGTGTGTTAACGTACCTTCTTCCTGTGTTCTCACATTGAGCCATCTCATATGTTGTGTGGTTACAGAAGATGCATATAACCTTTGAAGTCTAGAAATAATAGGTAAATAATGCAAACGTTTATACGGGACTTCCTTTCCCTTTTTCTTTCTTGGTTTGTATCTTTCCTTATTACATATTCTGCAATTCGTAAGGTTGGTATCTTCCTTCCAAAATAACATGCAACCCTTTAGACATGTATCTATTTTTTGATACCGTAAACCAAAGGCCAACATCATTTATTTTACTTCATAATGATTTTCGCGCATTAAATTATTGAGAGGCATATGCCGCTTCGCAGCTTGTACAACAGGTGTAAATCCAGCTTTTGTGACTTTGTATTTAGATTTCATCGCAATGTATTCAGCAGTTACTGATAATTGAGTTCCGCTTTCACAGCCTTCCCAAAGGGGTATTTTCGCAGTATCTAATAAATCATATATTTTTTTGGCTTCAATATTTGGTTCTTCTTCATCATTACCATCGTTATCATTAAATTGTTGAAACGCGAACATTGAACATGCAGCATCTTTAACCATTTTTTCTATGAGATTCGTCATAGCAATTTCATTATTTACTACCTCCTCAACTTATATAGAAGTAAATGCTAACGGTTCTCCATGACGATCCCAAACTAAATAGTTCAGCACAAAACCATACTGACGCAAATGAACTCTAACCATTTGCAGTATCGAATGCTTTAATAACTTACATCTACTACATGGACAACGAATTTTGACGTCGTTTCCATTGTTACTTAAAGCGAAATCAATAAACACACTGACACCATTAACGAATTGTTTGTTTATTGTGCCATCAGTTTCTCTTCGTTTGTACATCCAGCTTCGATCATTAAAATAATCGTTCATTTTTCCTAAGTATATATAAAATTAGAAATTACGATAAAATAACGCAAAACCAAAAAGGACATATAGTATAAAGTTTAGTTAAGCAGATGAAAGTACATTTTTTCAAGTAGTTGAAAATACATTTTCTAAGCAGACAACCATTTTTATTATTTTTATAACATATATAATTGAAATAGATTCACAATTTTTGTGTCTGACCGTTAAATTCTCAAAATTCCCTTATAATTAATATATGCGTTCACAAATTCGTATCCGACTCATGATAAAATATTAATATCTAGTTTCGTTCAAAAAGCTCGAACACTAAGATTGTATTTTAATGAAAACATTTCTTTTATGTAACAACCCGAATTTCGACGAACCGATTTGTTTTCAAAAACCAATCCATCGAAAACCGAGTTGGTTTGCTCTGGTATCCTGCAGAAAAGAAAGAGACATAAAACATGCCAGAGTTCGGAAAATATCTCACAGCGGAAGGAATAAAATATAATGTAATTAAAACATAGCTTTACCTTAATAACAATACTGCTAAACCAGTATCCAAAGCTATACAGTCTCTGTCATGAACCAAACCTGCGAATGTTATGAGGAGGGGGGTCAGAACACAAGTTCTGGTGACTGGACTTAAATTACACTTCTGGATAATCCTACATATACGTTCAATCACATTTCTTATTTATTAGGTTATCTGTGTTATTAGCGCTCAAGGCTTACACACACAGGTCGCACCCATCTAATCCCTAGTAGATTAACCTAATATAATGTATATGTAGCTACCCCCAAACTGAGGTACACCCCATGGTACCCCACTCGCATAGTCTCCTCCGTAACACCACATTTATGTGCGCAGTCCCTTATCCTATGACATAGTAACGTACATTTCTCTTTACATATGTAACAACGCTACATCCACATAGAACCACTATCGCTGTACTGCGTAAGCGTACCGACTGCTATCCTCAAACTTTTTAATCGAGTAAGATTCCGTCATCGAGTAATGCCCCAGAGTCTACGATACACCACCCAGAGCAGACATGCATGTATCTAGACTTTCCCACGTACGTATCGTCAAACGTATTCGATGCCTAACCCGAATACCTATCGTGTGCGTGCCTGAGTTCCGTGGCAGGGCTACACAAGAAACATGGAACTCGGTCGGGAGCTTTCCTCATATCTGTGCAGGCCCGCCTTTAAGAGCCTCTCACACAAATATCCCTAGGGTCTGTTTTCTATGGTGTCTATGGCCCCACCTCAGCCCCTCCCTCAACTAGTAAAGACTACAAGAGCTAAGCGACAGGCCCCTAAGAAAACAATCTAAACATCCATGTGGTGTCTCCCCTCAACCACCGTCCCACGATAGTGAATGGTTAATGGTATCTTGGGTCTAGCTCTAGTCTTTCCGCATCCTACTAGTTGTGGTGACAGACACTCGACGACCTACTATCCTTGTTGGTCCTGACCCTCCGCCTCCATTGAGGCAGCCGCCGAATCACCTTTTCCGTCACCGCATACAGCATTCTGATTACCAAGTTATTCTTGCAGTCAAGGCCCACCCACCTAGTAGTTATGCGCAGACCCAACCTCTGCGGGCACAGCCTTAAACATCTTCCACCACACAGAGGACTACTAGGAGCACATTTAACGTCTCAGGAAGCCGCGTGCTTCCCCTTCCAATCCGTCGGAGCCCCCAGAATAATCAGATGAACGTGCGCTCCCCTCGTGCCTTATGACACCGTGATGATCTACCTCGTTGGGCTATTCATCCTATAACGTACGGACTGCTCCAAGTGCCTCGGTTTAATATTTCATTAGACCCTACATCTAATCATTAATTACGTGCTTGCGCCACTTCTTCAGTCTTCTCATTTAACTTAGTTATTCCCATTCACATTGACAACCTTTTCAAGTTTACCAAGTTACCCTTGCTTATTAATTCCATTTATAACTTAACCCATTTAAGTTTATTAATAAGCCTACAACATGTTATTCTCATAATCTATTCATTATTCCATTTTATGGTTACCATAATATGTTCCACTTAATTTATAATTAAGTACATCTTAATTCACATATACATTGGTAAGAGAATAATTTCCTATGTATCAACCCCGAAGACCAAAATCAACATCAGATTGACACTCAGAGAATTACTCAACTCAACCAATCTTCTGTTATGTCATTCATATAACTTATGTTATCTTCATTTGTAGATTTATTCTTGCCTTTACAAATTACTTAATTTACAATTAAGTACATCTTACCTTATTACATAAGTTACTTCATTTTCCCCTATCGTTCCTTATAACTTATCTTATTCCATAAGTTATAATTCCCACTTGTCACTAGGACAAGCCTACCTATTATTTTTCTTATTCAAGTTCATTCATAATAGGTTATTATTATCATTCCACATTTTGTCATTAATTAAGATTAACTTAACCTTTCCCATTTCTTTAGCAAATTTACTTAACCCCTACTCAATTCAACTGGTTTGTAACACCACTACAGACTTAATTAGGTTAAGTATTCCAATTTAACAAATTATCCATGCTACCCATGTTACCCATTTAACCCCTTTTATTATATCCATGTCAACCTTACATGTGTCGTCATGGTTAAGTGTTCCTTATTATTTATTATGTCTGTAAATGTGCAAGACCTCTCACATTGGATTGTCGTTTGCGGTTGCTGGATACGTCGGGCGGTTCCGGGCAGACTTCTACCGCGCCCGAATCTAACCTTGTGTCTTGACACCATTACGGGTCTAATTTCCACCTAAGACCTCTCACATTAGATTAACGTTTGCGGTTGATGGATATGCCGCGGTTCCAGGCAGACTTCTACCGCAAACCAAATCTAACCTCGTGTCTTAGGCGTTCATTATCTTTCTCTTAATTCATTCCCAATTTCAAATCTTGGATATAGTATATTCCAATTACCCATAATTTATAATTCAAATACTATGCTTACAATTCTAATCCAAGTTTTGCCTACATTTCCATGTATACAAGTTATACCAAACTATGCCCAAACCAACTTCATAATTATCATCAATCTTATGCCAATTACTTTTATTTACATATTTCCCAAACCTTTCCAATTGTTCATATTTATTGCAATTATGCCCCAAATTCCAATCATTAATTTTTCCCCAAATTACAGTCTTATATTCTTAATTAAGCGATATTCCCATATTCCCTTTTTCAATTTCATACCCAAAATTTTCCAATTATCTCAATTTCATTTGTGCACATATTTTGGCGAGATTAGCCTAGGCTCGAAGGTAGCCTAGTCTTAAAATAAAAAGGGAAATAGAGGGAGAAGAACAGAATGGACATAAAATTAAGACTGAAATTAAAGCATGTTATCAAATTAATCTTTACATAAATGGGGAACGTCGAACGATAGGTATACTATTATTCAAAATTATAATTTAAACTCACTCACCTTAATTTGCTTTACCAATTCTGAATTTAGAACCTCACTTGTAGAGTAAATCTAGGAGTTATTGTTGTAGATCCGATCTTTGCACAATCCTACTTTGATTTGTTGATCTTTGATTTTGCCTAATTTTTATTTTTAGAATAGGTTTTGGAGGAGAAGAGAAAAGAATTGCTTGAGGAAGAAAAGAGCAGAGTTTTGACGTTTCTTCTGAAATTATGAGAGTGGAAGAAAACCTAGCCATCTATTTATAGATGGGTTAGAAGAACTAGGCCATTAGGATTAAATAAAAACTCATCTAAACTATCCACCTCACCCTAGAAAAGAACATTCCAGAACCTAGCCAACACAGCCAGCGTGCGTTGCACCCATAGACCATGCGCAGGGGCATATGCTATTATTATTATATATATATTTTCTTTTTGAATTGAAATTTTATTCATTGCACATAAATAAAATTTCAAGACAATCTTTTCTTTCTTTGTTTGGTTGCTCCTTTGTTCGCGTGCAATGCTTGTTCTAACTTATATTTATTTATATTTCACCTTTGTGCGTAAACTAAGCAATTGTATGTGAACAATTATTTGTCTTATTCTTCCTCTAATCAATTAGATGATTTATTTCTCTTTTTAACCACTGAATGCTCTTAAAAGAAACCGCCTTAACCCTTTTTACACTTAGTGCTCTTTTAATCAAAAAGAAATCGCCTTATTTCTTTCTAATTAATGCATTACTATGCTATTTTTGACGCACAGTAACCTCTTTCCTTCATGCATTTAATTCTTTTGACATTTACTTACTTTAATTGCTCATTCTTTCCCTTTCATACACTTATGGCGTTTCTTTTGTACCATTAGATTTATTTCTTATCTTTCTACATATACATATACATACATATATATATATATATATATATATATATATATATATATATATATAATTCATTGCTAAAATTATTTAATTGCTTTCTTTCTATTTTAATTGCATGCCCTCATTTCAATCTATTTACTAATTCTTCTTTTTATTTTAATTTATGTTCATGCACATGTATGATTGCATGCATAAATAATACAAACTTCCATTTATTAATTTTATTCTTAATTATGCATATATTCATATGCACGTGATTAATTGCAAGCGTTAAATTCTTAACCGTCATGTATATGTATATATATATATATATATATATATATATATATATAAACATCTTTCTTATTTTCACGCAATTAAATTTATTTATTAATTGCTCATTACCTTCTTCTTTTTACACATCATCTTTTAATTAAACCACATTCACACTAAGCCACTTTTTAGCCATTCCCCTAAAACAAAAAATATGGCGCTGGCAGAGATCGAACTCTGTACCTCTTGTATGCAAGTCATAAGCTCTAACCAATTCGGCTACTTAGTCTTTTATTAACAAGGCTTAGGACAATGGTAACCATTATTCTTTTCTCATTCCTCTTTTTCATGTTTTGTTGCAATATTTAATTTAAAGATATATTTTTCATCTTAAATCAGATTTCTGCAACCCATAGGTCTAAATTGACTAGAAAATCGGCATGAATGAAATGGAGCTAATTTCGTGACCAAATTCTAGAAGCTCTTCAAATTTTCCTTTTTCTATTCAAATGTTCGCATGCATTCCTTCGCATTTCATGTATTGCATGTAATTTCTTTTATTAATCTTTTTCTTCATTTCACTGCATGAACTTATTACATGCAATTTAATTGTCATTATTTAATTTTTCTCTTAAATATATCTATGCATATAATATATATATACATATTTCCACATTTTTAGTTTCATTAAAAATGCGGGGTGTTACATTTTACGTTATGATGATAAAATTTGCATTGACATTTTGTTAAAACAATTTATTGCTGAATGCATGTTATGTTAATTGATCATTTACTGGTGGGTCATCTTACCTCCCATTACAAATCCAGTAACGTAATTAAATCGCGTAATTTTTTTTCCATTTAAACGATTCAATAAAATTTTGGCAACACATCGCTTTAGTTCTGTAACACCCCATATTTCTACAACATTAAAAGAGGATAAATTAAAGAATAATCAATTTAATATTCATAATTAAGGGAAACGGATTATGTTATTGCATCCGTTTCGAAATTATGGTTAAGATAGACACCCGGTTTGCGTAAAACAGATAACGTATGATGAAGTAATGGAAGGTAGAAGTTTGGCGATGAGAGCAGGAACAACTGGCACACTTGACAAGTGCGCCAAAGCATTTTTACACTGGCACACCTGTAAAGTGCGCCCATAGTAGTTTTTGGGCATCCGGACCCAAGTGGGTGTCGACCCATAGCCCGATTCCCCCTAGGGTTGAGGTGGCATTCAAATTCTGGAGGCTGACAGCTATAAATATACCCTCATATCTCTTGTTTTCTCATACTAAAAACAATGGAGGCCAAATGCTTTCAGTGCCTGAACTGAATCTAATCTTTTCTTCTTCTACAAATCAAGTTTAAAGATTCAAGTATTTCAAGAATAGATCTGAGATTCAACACCAACAATTTCTTTTCTATCTTATAAAATCCAAACACTGTGAGTTAGTTACTTTTAGATTTAAATGATTAAAAGTAAAAGTGATATGACAATGATTTGGATATATGCCTGTAATTGAATCATATTGGAACTATCATAATTTGTGAATCTATAATATTCTATGACTTGGATCTAAATCTTTATCATATTAGACCTACTGGGACTTTTGAATCTATAACATAACTATGATGTGCATCTTAAATATTATCATGCTAGATCTACCTTTATAGATCTAATTCGCTTGTGGTTAATTTATCATGTCACAATTGTGGATCTTAAATATTATCATGCTAGATCTACCTGTATAGATCTAATTCGTTTACGGTTAATTTATCATGTCACAATTGTGGATCTTAGATATTATCATGCTAGGTCTACCTTTATAAATCTAATTCGCTTGTGGTTAATTTATCATGTCACAATTGTGGATCTTAAATATTATCATGCTAGATCTACCTTTATAGATCTAATTCGCTTGTGGTTAATTTATCATGTCACATTTTTGGATATTAACCTTTATCTATGATTGTGGTGATTAATTTAGATCTATCATTAATTGGACATATGAATCCTTATTTATTCATGCCTATTATGACATCCTCAGTATGTTAGATCTAGTTTTATTATCACATGCTCACTAGATATATTTTTATGTCCACCTTATCACTATGCCAATTATATGCTTATGTCACTTTTGTTAAAATAATCACTATTGTCATCTTTCCCTTTTATTGTTTATGGCTAGGCTACTCTCTAGCCTAGACATGACGCCAAATATATGCGAATGCGTTAGTTAGGGAACTAGGGAAAACATTAGAATTGACATAACTTGAATGACGAATATGAATTTGGATATATAATTCATTACGAATATAATTGGGTAAATGGGCATGAACACCTATAAAGACATAGGTATAATTAATTGGTTAATAATTAAGATGTCGACGATTACAATAATTATAAAACTATAACTGCACTTAAGACACGAGGTTAGATCGCATTTGTGGTGAAAGTTTGCCCGGACCCGACGGGCATATCCAGCAACCGCGAATGTTGAATCTAATATGAGGGGTCTAAGTGCACAAATACGAGACAAGCTAAGACACGAGGTTAGGCCCAACTTATGGAAGAAGTCTGCCCGGACCCGACCGGCATATCCAACATCCACAAGTTGTAGGCCTAATGTGGGAGGTCTAGCCCATTATAACCATAAATGGACATGGTAACGAATTGGAATACTTAATGTAATAACCCGAAATTCTGAGCCAGTTTAAAAATTTTTATTTTGGCAATTTTAGCGAATTTTGAATATTTAAAATAGATTATTTTAAATAAAATCGACGAGAAATTTATTTTGAATATAATTCGAACGTATATATTATATACGTCGTCGTTAGAATATAAATATTTATATATAATTATAAATAGAATTGAAAATGGCGCGGTAGTTCGATAATTCGATTTCAAACTTCAAATGAATGTACCGGATGCAAAACAATCCGGATTTTAGTGAAACCAAAAATAATGGAATCTAATTGATAATATCTTTCCAACGAATTCGAAAAATCGAAATTTCATAGCGGGAATCAAAAGTTATGCCCAGTTGAAAATTCAGAATAGTCGCTATGTAAATTATACATGGCCCAGAAAGTCAAATTTTGCATACGGATGAATTTGGACTCAACACCACTTCCATTGAGTTCAAAATGCCGTTTAGAACTCCGAAAAGTATAAGCTTTGATATATTCCGATATCCGGAATAGTGGCTATGGGCTGGTGTTGTTCGGTTAACAATACATAGCCCTTAAAAAGTGAAATTTTGCATACGAGCTCAGAATTCGACGAGATAAATTTTTATGGATGCATAATGACAAATCATTGTTGAGTTCCAAATGGCGCGTCGAACGGAGTTAGTATGTGGCGTGTGAGCTGAAACAGTTCCGGGTAAAACGAGCAGTCATTTTACAAAGGAATATTACTGATACGACCTCGGAATTCAATTCTACTTTTTTTTCTAAATTCGTATCGTCTAATAATGGTTAAATCCAAGAGGGCTTGATTTTTTGAGTTAGCATGTGAGCGTGCGAGAAGAAAAGGTGCGCCAAAATCGCATTTTTAGAGCTTATCTGAGCATTTTTGTGATTTTTAACGGACGGTCAAACGAACTCGGAATTCGACGAAACTTGTTTCGTTGGACTCGTCTTCACGTCTACTATCTCATGTCCGAAATCCGGGGCCATCGGAGATCGTTTGTGTTCGGACGATACGCGAGAAACTAACATATAAACACTTTTACTTCCTTTTCTTCCTCACTTTCTCTCTTCCTCTCTTTTTTACATTTTCCTCTTTAATGGCCACCGCACCCCATGCCATCCCTGCCGCACCCTCCCCCGCTACCACCACTGGCCGTCGGCCTCCTCCACCCCCCTCCGGCCACCTCCTCCTCCTCCTCTCTCTCTTCAATTAGCAAACCCTACACCCAAACACCACCACCGCGGCCACCACGGGCCCCACCACCGCCACCCACACCCTCCCCCACGTCCATCAGGCCCGCGCCCCCCATCCAGCCCCCTCAATTCCGGTCGTGGGCCCCGCTACACCTAAAAACTCATTTTCACCAAAATTACCTGTTTTGTAAATAAGTCCCTGACCGTATTTCGCCAATAACTCCCAAACGGTGCGCTTTTGGCCAAAGTCCCTCTAGACCAAAATTGTAGAGCACGAAATTCTCTTCGATTTGGCTATATGGAAGTCATGTTTTGGAGTTCGGAGCTGCCCGGAAAACGCGTTTAAAGTCTGCTGTCCGGAAGCGGCAAAATTCGTGTACTTTCGCGAATTCTGGCGAATTGGAGCATTTTCGGCAAAAAGTTCCTTAGGCGAAAGTTGTTCAGAATGGCGTGCTTGTGCTAGAAAAAAAGATGGATTGAAGATTTGAGTTTGTATACGAAGTCTGGAGCTCGAACAACAATTCAGCAGTTCAGAAAAGGCGTTAGAAAAAAGTGAGTTTTCTCCGCTTTAAAGCTTCTATGATTTTTGATATATGAAGTTAATAAAAATATGATTTTTACATTATAGAAGTATTAAAGATTTGATCTTTATTATGTAAAAGAAGCAAAGATGTGATTTTTATATAAGTGGCGATATAAAAATATAATCTTTATTATATGAACACCGTTGTAAAAATAGAATTTTTATCTATATAGTAGTAGTATAAAAATGTGATTTTTATATACATAGCAACAATATAAAAATTTGATTTTTATATATGTAGTGACTACGAGCGGTGAAAGTGACAAAAGGCAAGAACAATGAAGATTTCTATCAAAGAAGTGTCGTGAAGTTGGATAGCTATCAGTGAGAACTTCTCACTCAAAACTTCTTTTTCTAGTTATATATATATACTAGGATGTAGACGGTGCTTAGTAGCACCCGACACCCGTCATCCACAGACCATGGATGGCTTGTTTGTTTAATTGTTTGGTTGTGTAGTTGGTTAGATTATTTGGTTTGAATTGAATTGTTTGGTGAATTGAATGGATTTGATCGATGCGTGAATGGCGTGGGCCTTCACTAGACCGGAGATAAGGCTAGGCCTCGTCCCGTTTCTAGTATCGTGCCATTATGCCGCCGAAATTTCCCAAAATATGTTAGAAAAATAAAAATATCATTTTTATTGTGTAAATGAACTGAATAGAAATTCATGTGTTGAAATAGAATATTTTATCGTTAAAAATATAATTTTTAACGTGGAAGTGAATAAAATAATATATTCATTTACAAACCGGACGGTTTGTTTATGTACACCTATTTGAAGGACATTGATTGGGACGATAAATTTTACACATCGCCCAACTGCACAAATAAAATCTGTGTTTGATTGTTTGAAACCCCACATGGGTGTTGGGATGAAATTTGAAGTTCACTCATCCTGATTGATTAAATATGTCGATCGATTGATTGACAGGCTGTTATAAGCGTAAGATATCTATATTTGATGCTTATACAGTGTAGTGCACTTTGGTTGATGGTTGATTATTTTTCAATGCTATTATATACATGTGTTGTATGGAATCCATATAATTAACATTATATGATGATTGATTGGGCCTCATTCCAATCGGGAAAATAAGGAATATTATAAAAGAAAATCCATGTGTTGAATATGAAAATAGTCATGTGTTGACGATGTTCATGTGTTGAGTGAATTATTTTATTCAATGAAATTTACATCTTTATCATATTTAAAATTAGAACTACTTCTCAGTAGGAGTCTAATTGAAAATCAAACGATAGATACCATAGTTTTATAAAATATTTTACATAACAAAAATAGTGATGTGTTGACAGTACTCATGTGTTGAGATTAGTCAGGTGTTGGAAGAAATATAGATTCATGTGTTGAATGGAATAAATATTCATTTGTTGAATAGAATAACGAATTTATTGAAAAATACAAAGCCGTGTTGATTAGTGTTGCGCTATTTTGACGTGAACGATATTTATATCGATTATATTCGTTTTTATAATGAATATAGAAAAGAAGTGATTTCAAAATATAACGTTTTGAAAATATTATCATTTATATAGTAATGATATAAAATATTCAGTTTTGATTAGAAATTGAAATAGTGTTGAAATGGTTTTGAAACGAAGTTAAAACGATTTATAAAATACGTTTTAAAAGGAAATCGACGAAATATATATAATATATATATATATATATATATATATATATATATATATATTATATATAATGGCCTGAATAGAACGCGCCGCGCCGCGGCAGTTCGTGAATTTCGACCATTGACTTCGAATTGACATTACGGGAGATCCGACCGTCGGATTCTCCTAAAACCGGAACCGTTGGGTTCGTATCGAAAAGAGCTTTCCAATGAATACTAGAAATTTGAAATCTAACGGTTGGATTTGGAATTATGTCCAAATCAAATTTGAAAAAGATCTTTGTAAGTGCAGTTCGATGGCCGTTGATGGAAATCGACTGTACGGGCCTTGATAAAATTATTAAAAATAATCAATATTCCCAATATATGAATTGGACTGTAGTTGAATCGAAATTATCTTCGGAATATTTCGATGTTGGATTTCGTGACTATACAGATATTGTTATGGGAATTTGAAAGATATATTTTATATCGTTATTTCCAATACAATATTTGTTGGTTTCAAAATTTGATATTGAATATAAGCCGGGATATTTTCTATTCAGAGCCTTGTATTTAATATCAAATGTGATTTGGGTTTGTCGTGAATGGGGTCTTCATTAGCACTGTTCTTAAGCCCAATAGAGAAAAAGATTAAATCTTTCTATTTAGATTTAATGAAGTGTATCAATTAAATGATATTTAATTGAAATTGAAATTGAATTGGTTTTTAGGTTTATCGTGAGCGGTGTTTTGAACAACACCTGTTCTTTAACCCAATTAACAATAGAATGTGGTTTGGGTTTGTCGTGAATCGTGTTTTAGATGACATTGGTTCTTTAACCCAGTTAAAGGCAGGATGTTGATTTTTGAGAAGATTAAAACTAAGTGGAGTTTTAATGAATCTTTAATTAGATTAAAATGTGAATTGATAATTTAAATTATCAAATCTGAAAAGTGATCGAGAGTGGAGTACCACCAGTTTTGCTCCAAAGCGATAGTTAAATCTTTAATTAGATTTGAACGTGAAATGGTAATTAATTTTACCGATAACACCGTGGTGTTAGATGTGGGGTATTACCAGTTTTCTCCATGGGATATATAGGTTGGGATTGGGAAATAAAATAAATAATTACTTCGGTGTGGTTCGCTAATCCCGACTAC
This sequence comes from Allium sativum, assembly GCA_030737875.1. Taxonomy (NCBI): domain Eukaryota; kingdom Viridiplantae; phylum Streptophyta; class Magnoliopsida; order Asparagales; family Amaryllidaceae; genus Allium; species Allium sativum. The sequence continues at coordinate 241,562,196 of CM060926.1, forward strand.
TTTGGAGAACCATAATATGGTTTGAAATGATATCCAAAGGAAGATTATAGGATAAATTTAGAAGAATTTATCTTGGATAAAATTAATGGGAACATTTCCCTAAGAATGTGTTTTTGTGAATAAAAGAATATTCTGAATTGGAATGAGGCGTTTGTTGTGTTTGTGTAACATTCGTTTATTATATACGTGGGTTATTCAGAAAGGCCGGGTTTATACCCATTCTGAATAACCGATTCGACGAGATGTCGAAGATGAAGACGGTGGTTGAAGACCGGAAGTCTTCATATCGTTTGGGTGATTACTGATGATCTTGATTGGGCTGTACACCCAGGATGAGGGAAACAGTTGGTGATCGTCCAGACGTACCTGGAGATGGATGGATATGCGAGGAAAGTGCCTCCGGTTTCGTTCAGACCCAGAACGAACTTGTAAATGGATTGTGTGTCTGACATTGGATTTTATTCTGTGTTGATTGATCTCTATTAAATATACATCTGTTTGGCGGCGGAGAATTTATTCTCTTGCTTAACGCCCTTCTCTGAGACGTACGAGCTCAGAGGTTGTATATCGATGGACATCAGTCGCATGGAGTGAATTGCCAATGTGGCACGCGTAAGTGGCAATTGATCAAGGCTTCTGTTGAAAAGCAAAGTCTTGTGGTTGATGATCAAAGAACGGCCTGTGTGGCATAGCTTTGTGTATAACGTGAATTCGCGAGCCTCACACCTCGGTATGAGTCAAAAACGGGATACGGACCCAAGGAGTGCACGACGTTTCTTTCTAGCTATGGTGGTGTCAGTGACCTACCAGCCCTGACATTTATATACTTTTCACCTGTGTGGTTGTTGGATACGAGGCGCCTCGGATATAGGTCTGTAAGGACCGGGAAACGTGTGTTCAGGAATTGTCAATCCTCAAAAGTAAGAGAGGACCGGCCTTGGAGGATCCAGGGATTGCTGTGTGCGGTCCCGAGGCATTTGCTAGAGTGTCTCGAACGCGGAGAGGAGCTTGCCCCTTGCCTCGGCTCATGACGGAAATCCAATTTCCAATACGTGATAGTGCGGTTTTATTTGTAGAACCTAGTATGGCGACATAGTGGTATGGGTCATTCATGCCGCCTATGATTGATATTTATGATTGAAATTGTTTTTACACTATACACCTATAATAGTATCAAATAATGTGTTTTAAACGTATCAAGCATGCTTTGGCTGTTATAAGGTAAAAACCCTATCCTCCGGCTTGCGTTGCATTGTGTGATGGGACCTGGGTCTTATAACAGCTTCATTTTTTACTTTATTTAGCATTGCGCTGTTTGTTCTATGCACTGGTATTCTTGGGAGGAAACCCGTTCCGTGTCATACGGCGTGGTCCCTTGATTTACCGAACTTTAAAATAAAGAATTTTAACTGTTTTAGTTCTCACACCAGTCACATGACTGACCTGGAGTTTATTGTTTTAACCTAAACTCTGGGTGCCCCTATTTTCCACATGGGCAGCTAGTTGTTTTGGTTTTGCAGATTTATATTCACAGGATCCTGATTAACAGCTGGAACGATGCTCGGAAAGCTCTGTATCCGTGTATCACTTCTAGTTGGGTTTTGTATATTTTTCCGCTGCTATGTAATTTATTGTAATCTCTGATATTAATGGAATGTAATTTATTCATTTATACTCTGTATATTCTTGTATCTGATGGAATTGTTGTTATAGCAATGAAATGTTCTTCTGTCTGTGTTCCGATGTGTGTTGTTCTAAAAGTATCCGCTCTTTCCTTACCGGGGAAGTTACGGGTCCTTACAGTGGTATCAGAGCTTTGGTTTACAGAGCTCGAGAACAAGACACATTAGAACCATACGAAAGAATTCATCAGATATTGGGTTAGTAATATCCAATTATGATGACTCGTTAGAGATAGGATCAGTAGTATCCTAGAACGAGTGTGAAGAGTATATTTTCCAAATGAAAACAATTTTGTTTTGAAAATTTAAACCATTTTATTCGTATTTGATTATTTATTTATTTTGAATATGGACAATCGAGTATATACAGATTTCACGTATACGCGTCATGAACATATAGTCGAAGTTTTAATATACTGGATAGATATAGAGTCACATTCTAGACACCCAGGGATAATTCTGGTGATGTTGCCACATCATCAGTATTTATATTCGAGTTTCGAAGGTGTGATTTTCTATATATTTCCATTAGACTGGTGTGAGAACCAAAACTAATATAGCTAGAACACATTGTTGTGAATTGGCATCAAAACATGATTTTCCGTATGTATAACAAATTTATGAATTTGCAACGTTAATTCACTAATTGATTGATGTTTGTGTTGTTTGTTTAATTGTTTGCTAATTTTGAACCATTATTCCTAATTGAACCAAATATTGAATTGTATTGGAAATTGGTCGCATTTGCTTGCATATACATATACTTACATTGAACAGGTCATAGCAAGGAGGCTAGAGCAGAGAATAAAATTCGTTTGCCCGACAAATAGGTACATGTTTATCATAATTTACTGTTTTGTTTGGGTGATGATGATTTTATGAGCCTATTGGCTAGCCGCTTGGCTTTTTCTTTTTCTTTTTGAGATCAGAAGGCCTATATGGCAATTTCGGGATTTTCCCGTGGCTCCCAGTGCAGGGGAGGTTATGGCGAAATTTTTTCGAAAATTTAGGGTGTTAGCCAAATTTTTGAAAATTTGAAAATTCTCAGAAACTGAAAAGTTGGAGAATGGAAGCCAGACCGAACTGGAGTTGATTAATCAAACCACTTTCGACTTTGTTCCTTTTCAGGGACGAAAAGTTTTAAGTGGGGGAGATTGTAATAACCCGAAATTCTGAGCCAGTTTAAAAAATTTTATTTTGGCAATTTTAGCGAATTTTGAATATTTAAAATAGATTATTTTAAATAAAATCGACGAGAAATTTATTTTGAATATAATTCGAACGTATATATTATATACGTCGTCGTTAGAATATAAATATTTATATATAATTATAAATAGAATCGAAAATGGCGCGGTAGTTCGATAATTTGATTTCAAACTTCAAATGAATGTACCGGGTGCAAAACAATCCGGATTTTAGTGAAACCAAAAATAATGGAATCTAATTGATAATATCTTTCCAACGAATCCGAAAAATCGAAATTTCATAGCGGGAATCAAAAGTTATGCCCAGTTGAAAATTCAGAATAGTCGCTATGTAAATTATACATGGCCCAGAAAGTCAAATTTTGCATACGGATGAATTTGGACTCAACACCACTTCCATTGAGTTCAAAATGCCGTTTAGAACTCCGAAAAGTATAAGCTTCGATATATTCCGATATCCGGAATAGTGGCTATGGGCTGGTGTTGTTCGGTTAACAATACATAGCCCTTAAAAAGTGAAATTTTGCATACGAGCTCAGAATTCGACGAGATAAATTTTTATGGATGCATAATGACAAATCATTGTTAAGTTCCAAATGGCGCGTCGAACGGAGTTAGTATGTGGCCGTGTGAGCTGAAACAGTTCCGGGTAAAACGAGCAGTCATTTTACAAAGGAACATTACTGATACGACCTCGGAATTCAATTCTACTTTTTTTCTAGATTCGTATCGTCTATTAGTGGTTAAATCCAAGAGGGCTTGATTTTTTGAGTTAGCATGTGAGCGTGCGAGAAGAAAAGGTGCGCCAAAATCGCATTTTTAGAGCTTATCTGAGCATTTTTGTGATTTTTAACGGACGGTCAAACGAATTCGGAATTCGACGAAACTTGTTTCGTTGGACTCCTCTTCACGTCTACTATCTCATGTTCGAAATCCGCGGCCATCGGAGATCGTTTGTGTTCGGACGATACGCGAGAAACTAGCATATAAACACTTTTACTTCCTTTTCTTCCTCACTTTCTCTCTTCCTCTCTTTTTTACATTTTCCTCTTTAATGGCCACCGCACCCCATGCCATCGCTGCCGCACCCTCCCCCGCTGCCACCACTGGCCGTCGGCCTCCTCCACCCCCCTCCGGCCACCTCCTCCTCCTCCTCTCTCTCTCCTCTTCTCTCTCTCTTCAATTAGCAAACCCTACACCCAAACACCACCACCGCGGCCACCACGGGCCCCACCACCGCCACCCACACCCTCCCCCACGTCCATCAGGCCCGCGCCCCCCCTCCAGCCCCCTCAATTCCGGCCGTGGGCCCCGCTACACCGAAAAACCCATTTTCACCAAAATTACCCGTTTTGCAAATAAGTCCCTGACCGTATTTCGCCAATAACTCCCAAACGGTGCACTTTTGGCCAAAGTCCCTCTAGACCAAATTGTAGAGCACGAAATTCTCTTCGATTTGGCTATATGGAAGTCATGTTTTGGAGTTCGGAGCTGCCCGGAAAACGCGTTTAAAGTCTGTTGTCCGGAAGCGGCAAAATTCGTGTACTTTCGCGAATTCTGGCGAATTGGAGCATTTTCGGCAAAAAGTTCCTTAGGCGAAAGTTGTTCAGAATGGCGTGCTTGTGCTTGAAAAAAAGATGGATTGAAGATTTAAGTTTGTATACGAAGTTTGGAGCTCGAACAACAATTCAGCAGTTCAGAAAAGGCGTTAGAAAAAAAAGTGAGTTTTCTCCGCTTTAAAACTTCTATGATTTTTGACATATGAAGTTAATAAAAATATGATTTTTATGTTAAAGAGATGAAAAAAATATGATTTTTACATTATAGAAGTATTAAAGATTTGATCTTTATTATGTAAAAGAAGCAAAGATGTGATTTTTATATAAGTGGCGATATAAAAATATAATCTTTATTATATGAACACCGTTGTAAAAATAGAATTTTTATCTATATAGTAGTAGTATAAAAATGTGATTTTTATATACATAGCAACAATATAAAAATGTGATTTTTATATATGTAGTGACTACGAGCGGTGAAAGTGACAAAAGGCAAGAACAATGAAGATTTCTATCAAAGAAGTGTCGTGAAGTTGGATAGCTATCGGTGAGAACTTCTCACTCAAAACTTCTTTTTCTAGTTATATATATATATATACTAGGATGTAGACGGTGCTTAGTTGCACCCGACACCCGTCATCCACAGGCCATGGATGGCTTGTTTGTTTAATTGTTTGGTTGTGTAGTTGGTTAGATTATTTGGTTTGAATTGAATTGTTTGGTGGATTGAATGGATTTGATCGATGCGTGAATGGCGTGGGCCTTCACTAGAACGGGGATAAGGCTAGGCCTCGTCCCGTTTCTAGTATCGTGCCGTTATGCCGCCGAAATTTCCCAAAATATGTTAGAAAAATAAAAATATCATTTTTATTGTGTAAATGAACTGAATAGAAATTCATGTGTTGAAATAGAATATTTTATCGTTAAAAATATAATTTTTAACGTGGAAGTGAATAAAATAATATATTCATTTACAAACCGGACGGTTTGTTTATGTACACCTATTTGAAGGACATTGATTGGGACGATAAATTTTACACATCGCCCAACTGCACAAATAAAATCTGTGTTTGATTGTTTGAAACCCCACACGGGTGTTGGGATGAAATTTGAAGTTCACTCATCCTGATTGATTAAATATGTCGATCGATTGATTGACATGCTGTTATAAGCGTAAGATATCTATATTTGATGCTTATACAGTGTAGTGCACTTTGGTTGATGGTTGATTATTTTTCAATGCTATTATATACATGTGTTGTATGGAATCCATATAATTAACATTAGATGGTGATTGATTGGGCCTCATTCCAATCGGGAAAATAAGGAATATTATAAAAGAAAATCCATGTGTTGAATATGAAAATAGTCATGTGTTGACGATGTTCATGTGTTGAGTGAATTATTTTATTCAATGAAATTTACATCTTTATCATATTTAAAATTAGAACTACTTCTCAGTAGGAGTCTAATTGAAAATCAAACGATAGATACCATAGTTTTATAAAATATTTTACATAACAAAAATAGTGATGTGTTGACAGTACTCATGTGTTGAGATTAGTCAGGTGTTGGAAGAAATATAGATTCATGTGTTGAATGGAATAAATATTCATTTGTTGAATAGAATAACGGATTTATTGAAAAATACAAAGCCGTGTTGATTAGAGTTGCGTTATTTTGACGTGAACGATATTTATATCGATTATATTCGTTTTTATAATGAATATAGAAAAGAAGTGATTTCAAAATATAACGTTTTGAAAATATTATCATTTATATAGTAATGATATAAAATATTCAGTTTTGATTGGAAATTGAAATAGTGTTGAAATGGTTTTGAAACGAAGTTAAAACGATTTATAAAATACGTTTTAAAAGGAAATCGACGAAATATATATAATATATATATATATATATATATATATTATATAATGGCCTGAATAGAACGCGCCGCGCCGCGGCAGTTCATGAATTTCGACCATTGACTTCGAATTGACATTACGGGAGATCCGACCGTCGGATTCTCCTAAAACCGGAACCGTTGGGTTCGTATCGAAAAGAGCTTTCCAATGAATATTAGAAATTTGAAATCTAACGGTTGGATTTGGAATTATGTCCAAATCAAATTTGAAAAAGATCGTTGTAAGTGCAGTTCGATGGCCGTTGATGGAAATCGACTGTACGGGCCTTGATAAAATTATTAAAAATAATCAATATTCCCAATATATGAATTGGACTGGAGTTGAATCGAAATTATCTTCGGAATATTTCGATGTTGGATTTCGTGACTATACAGATATTGTTATGGGAATTTGAAAGATATATTTTATATCGTTATTTCCAATACAATATTTTTTGGTTTCAGAATTTGATATTGAATATAAGCCGGTATATTTTCTATTCAGAGCCTTGTATTTAATATCAAATGTGATTTGGGTTTGTCGTGAATGGGGTCTTCATTAGCACTGTTCTTAAGCCCAATAGAGAAAAAGATTAAATCTTTCTATTTAGATTTAATGAAGTGTATCAATTAAATGATATTTAATTGAAATTGAAATTGAATTGGTTTTTAGGTTTATCGTGAGCGGTGTTTTGAACAACACCTGTTCTTTAACCCAATTAACAATAGAATGTGGTTTGGGTTTGTCGTGAATCGTGTTTTAGATGACATTGGTTCTTTAACCCAGTTAAAGGCAGGATGTTGATTTTTGAGAAGATTAAAACTAAGTGGAGTTTTAATGAATCTTTAATTAGATTAAAATGTGAATTGATAATTTAAATTATCAAATCTGAAAAGTGATCGAGAGTGGAGTACCACCAGTTTTGCTCCAAAGCGATAGTTAAATCTTTAATTAGATTTGAACGTGAAATGGTAATTAATTTTACCGATAACACCGTGGTGTTAGATGTGGGGTATTACCAGTTTTCTCCATGGGATATATAGGTTGGGATTGGGAAATAAAATAAATAATTACTTCGGTGTGGTTCGCTAATCCCGACTAGTTTGGAAAACCATAATATGGTTTGAAATGATATCCAAAGGAAGATTATAGGATAAATTTAGAAGAATTTATCTTGTATAAAATTAATGGGAACATTTCCCTAAGATTGTTTTTTTGTGAATAAAAGAATATTCTGAATTGGAATGAGGCGTTTGTTGTGTTTGTGTAACATTCGTTTATTATATACGTGGGTTATTCAGAAAGGCCGGGTTTATACCCATTCTGAATAACCGATTCGACGAGATGTCGAAGATGAAGACGGTGGTTGAAGACCGGAAATCTTCACATCGTTTGGGTGATTACTGTTGATCTTGATTGGGCTATACACCCAGGATGAGGGAAACAGTTGGTGATCGTCCAGACGTACCTGGAGATGGATGGATATGCGAGGAAAGTGCCTCCGGTTTCGTTCAGACCTAGAACGAACTTGTAAATGGATTGTGTGTCTGACATTGGATTTTATTCTGTGTTGATTGATCTCTATTAAATATACATCTGTTTGGCGGCGGAGAATTTATTCTCTTGCTTAACGCCCTTCTCTGAGACGTACGAGCTCAGAGGTTGTATATCGATGGACATCAGTCGCATGGAGTGAATTGCCAATGTGGCACGCGTAAGTGGCAATTGATCAAGGCTTCTGTTGAAAAGCAAAGTCTTGTGGTTGATGATCAAAGCACGGCCTGTGTGGCATAGCTTTGTGTATAACGTGAATTCGCGAGCCTCACACCTCGGTATGAGTCAAAAATGGGATACGGACCCAAGGAGTGCACGACGTTTCTTTCTAGCTATGGTGGTGTCAGTGACCTACCAGCCCTGACATTTATATACTTTTCACCTGTGTGGTTGTTGGATACGAGGCGCCTCGGATATAGGTCTGTAAGGACCGGGAAACGTGTGTTCAGGAATTGCCAATCCTCAAAAGTAAGAGAGGACCGGCCTTGGAGGATCCAGGGATTGCTGTGTGTGGTCCCGAGGCATTTGCTAGAGTGTCTCGAACGCGGAGAGGAGCTTGCCCCTTGCCTCGGCTCATGACGGAAATCCAATTTCCAATACGTGATAGTGCGGTTTTATTTGTAGAACCTAGTATGGCGACATAGTGGTATGGGTCATTCATGCCGCCTATGATTGATATTTATGATTGAAATTGTTTTGACACTATACACCTATAATAGTATCAAATAATGTGTTTTAAACGTATCAAGCATGCTTTGGCTGTTATAAGGTAAAAACCCCATCCTTCGGCTTGCGTTGCATTGTGTGATGGGACCTGGGTCTTATAACAGCTTCATTTTTTACTTTATTTAGTATTGCGCTGTTTGTTCTATGCACTGGTATTCTTGGGAGGAAACCCGTTCCGTGTCATACGGCGTGGTCCCTTGATTTACCGAACTTTAAAATAAAGAATTTTAACTGTTTTAGTTCTCACACCAGTCACATGACTGACCTGGAGTTTATTGTTTTAACCTAAACTCTGGGTGCCCCTATTTTCCACACGGGCAGCTAGTAGTTTTGGTTTTGCAGATTTATATTCACAGGATCCTGATTAACAGCTGGAACGATGCTCGGAAAGCTCTGTATCCGTGTATCACTTCTAGTTGGGTTTTGTATATTTTTCCGCTGCAATGTAATTTATTGTAATCTCTGGTATTAATGGAATGTAATTTATTCATTTATACTCTGTATATTCTTGTATCTGATGGAATTGTTGTTATAGCAATGAAATGTTCTTCTGTCTGTGTTCCGATGTGTGTTGTTCTAAAAGTATCCGCTCTTTCCTTACCGGGGAAGTTACGGGTCCTTACACTTAACCTAGTTGAATCCATAGGGATTGTATGAACATGTTATGTAATGACCCGCAAATCCGTACTATCTGAGTTGACTACATACATCACACATCCAATCTAACTACCACAGAAATACAAATCATTTTTTTTTGAAGAAAAAGGTAGAAGAAGAACAGAAATAACAACACAGAATCTCACATCGCAGTGGAAAAAAATATAATGTATCATATCTTTGAAATACAAAATTTTAACTGTATAACATACACTTATCAGAGTACAACACTTAGAACACAGCGGAAAGAAAAATGCTATATATCTAACACTGAAGTCTCCTGCTCCAAGCTCCTTTAGATAGATCTGTAAAATCCTGAACTACTTGACTGCCCATACAAAATAGGGCACTCAAGAGTTTAGGTAAAACAAAACAAAATAAACTCTGGGTCAGTCATGGGACTGGTATGAGTAAACAATTTAAAACAATTTGAGAAAATAAACGATATCTCATAAGACCACGCCGTATAACACGAAACGAGTTTTTCCCTTATGAGAATCCAAAACACTTGATTTAACTTTCAAAACCTTTTGAAAGAAAACGATAATCTTTATATCAAAACTCTTTTGATATTATAATAGTGTCTAAATCAAATAAATAGAAATCTAGTGGAACACTTTCATCTCACGCTCCACATATAAAATATACAATCGAAACCGCGAGCACTTATTGGGTAATGAATTTCCAACTATGACAAGATATGGAACCACCTTCCGATAGTGTATCTCTAAAGGAGAATACACTGGGTTCAACAAGAACATCTTGTAACCCGGCCACACATGACCGACCACTCATTTCGCTTGAGTGTATCGAATGTATATCACCAACGGTTGGAGCATCGAATGGAATAAAGAATGAAATGAATTTCTCTAGATAGGTGATAATACACCCTAATTGGAAGCTACACACTTAGCCATGCTGTCTGCCCGATTTTTGTCATTTCCCGAGTATTGAGGCCTGAGGCTGCGATTCTTACAATTCATTGATAGCACAATCACTTTGAATGCCACATTGTCAAACCCGTTAATCATTAATTGATTTTCACAAATATATTCTGGGTCTTGTGCTAAGAGAATAAATTCTCCGCCACCATATATATTTTTACAGAACAACATATGCGATCATTAGAAATACTCTGTCAGACACTCGTCCATATACATTCCTTCTGGGATTGAACGAAACCGAACGCACAATTTCCATTAATCGAAATATCCCTTGCACTCTAATCTGTCTCTGATTATCTTCATATAATCTGATTCACAACGTTACTGCCAATACGGAGTGGTTCTCGAATAATAATTCAACCGGTCTCTCCATATTGACAATGATATTAGCAAAGACTTCGATAGTCGATTATTTAACTATCGAAGAAAAAAACATTCATTCAAAGCATCAAACAAATCACTGGGCCTTTTAATTAATATTTCATTAATTAAAACACTTATCCATTTCCTTATCCATATTCGTTACCACGATATTTTCGATAATCATCTTGGCCTTTTACGCTATTTGGAAAACAATTCCATATATCGCCTTCTTTTATTTTCTATACTTAGAAAATATATTCTATTTATAATTGGAAAACATTCCAATTACTTATCTCTTCCACGACCATTCATTTATTTCTATACTCAGGAAATATTTATTATTATATTTCCAAATTTCCACTTACTTGGGTTAAAACGAATGTTGTGTAAAACATCGTTACAACAACCCAAAACAATGCATTCAACTAACTCTTATTCAAACATTTCTCTTCAAGACTGGATCTTGCTATTTATCGGCTAAAAATAAAATCAATCAAGTTGGGGTATAACTACCTCTCAGACCTTGGCTGAAAACATCCTTAACTTCAAAACGGACAAGACCACTTACCTCGAATAATCAACATCATACAAAACAATTATTCATTTTTAAACCCATATACGTGTCGCTTTCTAATTTTACCAGATTTAATTATAGATTTTCTTTTTGTTTATAGTATTCTATTTTCAAGTTTGTTTCCTTATCGAATTCTATATATATCGATACATTGATTTCTAACTATCAAAATTTCTTAAAAATATTCTAACTCCTTAAATTCCCGGAAAATTTTGCCATAATCTCCTTTGTACGGTCGATAGTTCAAACCTCAACTCACCACTCTAGGCCCTTTCCATTCAAAAAGAAAAATCAAAAGCCAAGTGGCTTACCGATTCGGCGCATAAAAACTCATATGGAATTTAAACATGTACCTTATTGTCGGGCACACAAATTATAACCTTCATACACTTCATCCTATACCTTTCTAACCTATATACGTCCATTCCTAATTTATTCCAACTCAATCTGGTCATTTTAAGTCAATTCGCTAATTTATTCTTTAATTAACTCTTTTGCCTATTTCACCTTTTATTTGAACATATCACGTTCAAATATAAAGTATTTTTTTTATAAAACAATCGAATGCCATTTCTAATTCAAGTTTCATATTCGATTTCGAATATGAATTTACAAACCCTTTTTTCACATCCAAAGTCCAATTTCGATTTAAAATTCCATTAACTAATTTTTCTTCAAATTAGTTAATTCTACTCAATAATTAAACATCAGATTTTTTTTTGTTTCAAAAATCATTTCATTACTCCACTCGAGTTCAGATATTATTTATAACTCAAATATGGAGTTTTCCTAAATGAAATTCGGATTTTATTTACTTAAAATCCTTTTATTTATTTAAATAAACCGTTATGATTTTATAATGGTTATGGCACTGTTTTTCTGAAAATTTGATTTTGACATAACTCAAAATCTACAAGACGAAATCCAGATTTTTCACTTCCATTGAAAACTATTATTCAATCAGTCCTGATGATTCTTGTTTCAAAGGATTCCGACTTAAATTGAGTTCTATATACTCAATTGAAGTTCGAAATGCCAATTTACGAACTACCGTGCGGCGGCGAGTTCGTTTTAATTATATTTATATATAAACGTTTAAAATTTGTTTATAATAAATTTCCACTCCATTCTAATATATATTTATATATATATATATTCAAACAGTTTTCCCAATCTAACTTAAATACTCTGATTATCCCTAGTCGTCGATTATTGCAGCACTTAATTATAAATTCACTCACAACTCCATTTTTAATATTAATTTCCAATTCCTTTAGGAATGAATTACTTTATAAAATTCGATGAAATCGAATTCCCGGTATAATTTCTTAAACTTATCTCAATTCGTTTTTATATTCCGAATCTTGGAATAAAACCGTCGTTTCTTTTTTTTCGAAATGATTTCAAATTATATTTTAAATTCATACTTGAATTTAAAATTACAGATTATCTCCAGATAATTAATTCATTGTATTTATAAACATTGTTTATAAATTTACTTGTTTTATAAATTCCAACAAGTTCCATTTTGAAATCTATTTAAAACCAAAATCTTATTTTGGAATATTCAATTTATTTTAACTTATCCATATATAACATAGAAACTATTTTAATATTAAATTTAACTTCTATTTAATATAAACCTAATATTTTTTCTAAACATATTTTATTTAAATAAATTCGAACTAACCGAATTCAAATCATAAATCCTTACGAATTTATTTTAGTTCACTTTATATTCTGAATATCAGAATAAATTTCATCATTTAGTTCTTAAAACGATTCCCCATTTCTATTTTTAAATTCACAATTGAATTTAAATATTTAATTTATCAAATGATAAATTTTCCACTTCATTTATAAACACCGTTTATAAATTGATTTCAATTCCCTGATTATCCAATGAAAATCATTACATTTTATTTATAAACACCATTTATAAATTTACTTCAATGTCCTGTATTATTTAATTTATAAACATTGTTTATAAATTTCCTTACTTTTTTTTATTATTCAAACAAGTTAATATCTCTCAGTCCATTTGAAATTCGAATTCTATTTTTAGAAAAATAGATTTCCCCTTTTTATCTAAAATATCCCCTTTTACGATATTTTTACAAATCAACATTTGGGCCCAATGATATTTTAAACACCAAAAACAATAAATTATAAATGGCAGGTTTCTAACACATCATATATGATAATATATATGAAAACAAATAATAATATTTTTGAGGAATTCAGTTGGATTCCTCCAACTTGTTTATTCTGCATCCACAGACGTTAGCTAACATAAATAATACCCATCCTGCAAGATATTGCGGTATAGAAGGTCGTCCACTATCATAGCGTGGGGCGTATAGGGTCATCCGCTAATGATACTGCGGGTATCCGCTAATGGTACTGCGAGAAATATCCAAACCCTGATATATATATATATAATTGTCACAAACATCAATCCTAAATAACTAATTTATTTATATAATAGCCACAATAATTAATTCAAGCATTCAAACAACCAACAATCATTTTTAACGATTAAAAAAAATTCTAAACAATAAATTTCGACTAAGATTTACTCACCGTGGTTTTATTTTCGATCTGTTCTGGTTCCAATTTTAATTCCTGATTATGAAATCCTCAACTAAGAATTGCTCTACCGAATTTGTTCGATAAAATCTCGTATGCGCCTAGTATGATATTTCTTAGTCAATATGACATTATATAAAAAAATCGACTTTAGATATAAGTTAAACTAATTTATTTTAGTAAAAAAACATTAACTAAATTAATTAATTTTATCTATATGTTTTAAATCCTTCCTGCTAAACTCGTTTCCTCCTTCTGAAAATACGGCCAAGAATCCATTAAAACATCACCATTTAAATCATGATGCCCCTCTCTTTACTGCCAACATCCGACAAGTACAATCACCATTTTCTTTCTATTCCTTTTCTTCTTTACTAAATTCGAAAAACAGGATCTGCTTCAAGGAGAAAACCCAAAATACTTTCATCGATGAACCACCTTTCATCTCAGTTCAACTTCCAGTAAATCAAACATACCAAGTCGCCGACCTCCACTATACCTCAACACAATCCATCGCAACATCAACTAGGCCTGGATTCCCATAACAGATCCCATTTGTCAAACATCGCACCCTTCCAGTCTACCCAGTTTATCACCGACGCCCTGCTACCCACCCAAGCACCCACATCGACTTCACATCTGTTAACGCATCCTACAGAAACCCCAAGCTCAATCGATCTGAACTCTATCCTAATCGCGATGTCCAGACCTAGAAACAATGAACTCGACATTCCCAACATCGTGTTGTTCGAAACTTAGATCCATAAGCCCCCTGAGTTCGATCGCTCGCCTCATATTGTTATCGAAAATCGATGTGCTTAACCCTTCAATCGTTCTCATCAACCGCGAGATCTCCATGGTCCAAGTTCCAGGAACCTCGAGCTTAAACTGTGATTTTGATTTCACAATCCCCTTTTTAAAACAAAAGGAAACCAAATTTTTAGTTTTCTGGAAAAGAGGAATGAAATAAAAAGAGTTAAGTTGTGTTTTTTCGTGGATTCCAGTAAATGGAAAAACAGAACAGTTGGGGTTAGTTTTATAGGAGCGCACGGGAACACAAGTACAACGACATTAACTTGATGTTTTCCTTCATGGTGTAGTTAGGGGACATAAGTACGCGAAGTGAAAGAAGGAGACATCAGTAGGCCTGCGTTATACTAGCTAGCATGGCTTGTCATGTACCTTATTTGATTAGGAAGGAAGGAATTCATTTATAATATATTTTATTTTAATTTTATTTGAACCGGTATGATTTTAATTAATTAAAAATACCCCGTAATTCCGAACTCCTTTTTGAACACAACAACCGGCAATCTTTGGGTTATACCACTATTCTGAACACAGTGGAACAAGTTTTGAAGCCCAATTCGATCATCTGGAAAAGACATTAATTTAAATCATTATAAATCAAATTTTAAACAATTAATTTCTTAATAATAAATTATTATTATTATCGTTTATTATCAAATACAATTTTTACTGATCATCGAATTTTTTTTCGATTCACGTCTAACTTTGAATTCTATTATATACTGTTTTCGTATTTCAATAATACGATATATTCTAAATAAATCGTATATCGATTATTAAATCGATAACTTAATATAAAAAATCGTTTAATTATTAACTCAATATTTAAAACGATATTAAATATTATAAATTAATCGACAAAAAAATCTGGGTCGTTACATGTTAACTTGAATAGGGGTTAAGTAAACTTGGTTGAAATAGTGGGTGGGTTAAGTAAATCTTGTGGCGGTGGGTAATATTTATATATATAGGCCTATAAACTTAACTTGTTTTATACTTTGGGGTTATGTAACTTTGTTAAGTAAACTTGCTTGGATTAGTGATGGTTAAGTAATTCTTGTGGTGATGGGGTAATATTTACATATATAGGCCCAACAACTTAACCTGTTTTACATGTTGGACTGTTAGGCATAACTAGTTGAAATCCTAGTAGTGGGGATGCAAGCCTGGGGGAGCTTGTATCATCTTGTGTGTAGGACCCGTTTCAGTCAGTAACCTGGAGTAGGTATCAAATATATACTCCGAACTAGGTTGGAAAAGGGACACGCTTACTGGACTGATTGTAAGAGATCTAAACGTGGAGGACGGTGTGGGCGGCGTAAACCGACCGGGCCAAGTGCGTGCATGAGCCGGGCAGAGGGGGATAAGAGCACCGTGACACCTGTACATATGGGGTTGTGCATATCAGCGAAAGGCACTTTAGGACGTGATACATCCTACGGTGGGGCCGACACAGAGTATCTATACGAATTAGGGAGCTGATCGATTAAGGTAGTAGTTAGGGTACATTTGGATGCATGCCTAAGTCTACCACCTTATAGTGGAAGGGGTCATCTCATTCTGGATACACTAGTAGTAGTGCAGAGTAATCATTAGAAGTGTATACACCCTATCCTGTTTATCTTGTCATACCTTCCTTTTATGTAGTTATCTCTCTTATCCATTTTATAAGCCTGTCAAGTTACTTTTATTTATTTACTTGCTAAAAGTAACTGGACTCGCCAGACTTGATGTCTAACCCTTTTTGTTTCCTCTTCTTTCTTCCGTTCCCCCCAGGTTCTCAGGGTGGGAATACTTAGGCTTAGTCAGGGCTCGGTTATCATCTTGCTAGGAGCTGCTTTTGAAGTATGGCTCAAGTTCTTATCTCTACTATGGCTTTGTCCCTTGTTGGGGAATATGCTTTTTAAGTATTTATGTACTCTGATGGTACAAGACAGAAATTATTGTAATGGGTTTTATGTAGTTTCCGACTTATGGTATTTTGGCCACGATGTTATGATTTATGTTTGAAATAAAAATTTGAATTCTGTGGTTGCTCTTATATCTGTCTTGTAGTATTTCTGTTTCTGTTTACCTATAACGCTTCACGAGACTTAATGCATTCCCTTAGTGAGTGACATTAACGGACGTGGAGTCTCACACTTGGTATCAGAGCTGAAGGTTACTAGATTGGATAAAATATTTTGAAAATTATTTTCAAAAAGATTTTAAAAGAAAGCATTTTCAAAAGAAAGGTCTGTTTTGAAAAACATATTGCCCAAAGCCATAGGAAATATCTTTCGATCCTTTGTCTGAATCTCTTTCCTTTTTCTTTTCAGCATGTCTGGGGAACCTTATATTCCCGAGGGCGTTGAAGTACCGGATTGGTTCCGTAGGTATCTTAAAGCTATGACACCAACCGGGAGCCAAGGAGACGTCCCTCCCCAGCTGCAATCGTTGTTCCTCCACCGTTGTGAGTAGATGATTCCTCTAAAAAGAAAGAAGCTAAGTTTGAGGAAACACAAAAGAAGGGAGGAAAGAACAACAAAGCTCGAGACAAGAGTAAATGTTTTAATTGTGGACACGCGGGTCACGTAAGCAAAGATTGCAGGAGAAGAAAGAACGCTTGTTTCCATTGTGGAGAGGTCGGGCTTCTTATTCAGGATTGCCCGAAGAAACAAGGACAAGGTCAAAGGGTAAGAGCTTCTGAAGGGAAGTGCATGCTCTCGCGATCGATGCTCCAGATTGAGGTAGGAAAGTTTCTTTGGAAGGTTTGATTTCTCATACAAATCATCCTATTAGAACACTTTTTGATTCTGGCTCTTCACATTCAATTATATCTAGTTCTGTAGTTGAATCTCTACACTTAAATACTAGTATGGTAGTGGATCCAGTTGTTGTCTCAAACCACATTGGTGGTTCGGCTCATTTGTCCATTATCTGTCGAGGTTTGAGAATATCTGTCTTAGGCGTCGAATTTGAGTGCGACACATATGTGTTCGGATTTTTGGGCTATGGTATGATTCTAGGGATGGATTGGTTAATCACATATGGAGTCATTCTAGTTTGTGAGAAGAGGGTCGCTAGACTTCTGACTTGTCATGAGAGGACCCCCGAGATTTCTCGCGACCCGCAAGGGTCTGTCATGCTTAGTTTCCTAGAATCTCTTGAGGCATCTATCGATGATCTGCGATCGGTACCAGTAGTCCGTGAGTATCCTGATGTATTTGATGAGATTCAGGGTTTACCTCCGAGGCGCAAGATTGATTTCCGTATATACCTGGTGGACAATACAAAGCCAGTTGCATTACCTGTGCGTTATTTGGCTTCGAGGGAAAGGAGGGAGCTCAGCAAACAAGTAAGGGAGCTACTTGAAAAGGTGTTGGTTAGGAGAAGCATATCTGAATGGGGTGCTCCGGTGGTATTCGCAACTAAGGCGTACAGCTCGCTTCACATATGTGTGGATATTCATGAATTTTTCCTCATTTCTTATTTATCGAAGTGTCTACACGATAAAACAGAGGTATTTGAGACGAACATGCGTGAGGAAGTAGTGGTAGAACGTGAGGCGACAATTAGACAAGTTCCTACCCGTATACTTGGATCAGAGGTTAAGAAACTGCGCAATAGAGAGGTTAGGTTAATAAAAGTACAATGGGAAGAAGCCAGCGAGGATGCGACTTGGGAGACTGAAGACAAAGATCACGCCTCATACCCTTTCCATTTTCGGACTATGTTCTATACTTCTTTTCCCAAAGATTTTATTCGCATTTTCTTCTATCATCTGAGCATATCTTATCAATCGAATATTCGATCTTTAGGTAGGAATCTAATGATTGTAAACATGTGTTTGAGACATGTTATGTTTGATGGATGCAAGTGGTTGCTAGTGGTTGCCCGTGGATATACACACATTAGGCACTAGATCGGCTCAATCACTCTCATACTGCATATGGATATGTGTGCATTTTACTTTTTCTTCATGGATGAAAATGGATGTATCATCATATGGATGTTGCATTTGGACGGATAATTGTGCTCACATATAGAACTTACATGTTATAATAGGACTATCTGCATACATGTTGGATTCATGACACTAACATGCATTGCATCATGGAGGTCAACTGAATCAGTGGACCGCCTGATCTTTCACATTAGTGTTGGGGGCATTTACAGATACCTTTGCATATTTTCATATAAGCATTAGAAAATTTTAAGGACAATGGATGCTTGTGATTGGTGGATGAATAGATGGACGATGGATGGTAGGATACATTCTTCTTAACTTAGAGATTTCGGGGACGAAATCCTTTGAGTTGGGGAGAATGTAACACCCCGTATTTCTACAACATTAAAAGAGGATAAATTAAAGAATAATTAATTTAATATTCAGAATTAAGGGAAATAGACTACATCATTACGTCTGTCTCAAAATTCTGGTCAAGATAAAAAACTTGTTTGCGTAAAACGGATAATGTATGAAGAAGTTATGGACGGTAGAAGTTTGGCGATGAGAGCAGGAACAACTTGCGCACTTGATAAGTGCGTCAAGGCATTTTTACACGGGTGCACCTGTAAAGTGCGCCTATAGTAATTTTTGGGCATCCGGACCCAAGTAGGTGTCGACCCATTGCCCGATTCCCCCTAGGACTGAGGTGACATTCAAATTCTGGAGGATGGCAGCTATAAATATACCCTCATATCTCTTGTTTCCTCATACTAAAAACAATGGAGGACAAATGCTGTCAGTGCATGAACTGAATCTAATCTTTTCTTCTTCTACAAATCAAGTTCAAAGATTCAAGTATTTCAAGAATAGATCTGAGATTCAACACCAACAATTTCTTTTCTATCTTCTAAAATCCAAACACTGTGAGTTAGTTACTTTTAGATTTAAATGATTAAAAGTAAACGTGATATAACTGTGATTTGGATATATGCCTGTGATTGAATCATATTGGATCTATCATAATTTGTGAATCTATAATATTCTATGACTTGGATCTAAATCTTTATCATATCAGACCTATTGGGACTTTTGAAACTATGACATAACTATGATGTGTATCTTAAATATTATCATGCTAGATCTACCTTTATAGATCTAATTCGCTTGTGGTTAATTTATCATGCCACAATTGTGGATCTTAAATATTATCATGCTAGATCTACCTTTATAGATCTCTTTCGCTTGTGGTTAATTTTATCATGTCACAATTGTGGATGTTAATTATTATCATGCTAGATCAACCTTTATAGATCTAATTTGATTGTGGTTAATTTATCATGTCACAATTGTGGATCTTAAATATTATCATGCTAGATCTACCTTTACAGATCTAATTCGCTGGTGGTTAATTTATCATGTCATAATTGTGGATCTTAAATATTATCATGCTATATCTACCTTTATAGATCTAATTCACTTGTTGTTAATTTATCATGTCACATTTGTGGATCTTAACCTTTATCTATGATTGTGGTGGTTAATTTAGATCTATCATTAATTGGACATATGAATCCTTATTTATTCATGCCTATTATGACATCCTTCGATATGTTAGATCTAGTTTTATTATCACATGCTTATTAGATCTAATTTTACATGTCCACCTTATCACTATGCCAATTACATGTTTATATCATTTTTGTTAAAATAATCACTATTGTCATCTTTCCCTTTTATTGTTTATGGCTAGGCTACTTTCTAGCCTAGACTGAAGCCAAATATATGCGAATGCGTTAGTTAGGGAACGGGGAAAAACATTAGAATTGGCATAACTTGAATGGCGAATATGAATTTGGACATATAATCCATTATGAATATAATTGGGTAAATGGGCATGAACACCTATAAAGACATAGGTATAATTAATTGGTTAATAATTAAGATGCCTAGGATTATAGTTATTAGAAAACTGTAACTACACTTACGACACAAGGTTAGATCACATTTGTCATGGAAGTCTACCTGGACACGACCGGCATATCCAGCAATCGCAAATGTTGAGTCTAATGTAAGGGGTCTAAGTGCACAAATATGAGACAAGCTAAGAAACGAGATTAGGCCCAACTTGTGGAAGAAGTCTGCCTGGACCCGACCGGCATATCAAGCATCCACAAGTTGTAGGCTTAATGTGGGAGGTCTAACCCATTATAACCATACATGGACATGGTAACGAATTGGAATACTTAACCTAGTTGAATCCATAGGGATTGTATGAACACGTTAACTTGACAAGGGGTTAAGTAAACTTGGTTGAAATAGTGGATAGGTTAAGTAAATCTTGTGGCTGTGGGTAATATTTATATATATAGGCCCACAAACTTAACTTGTTTTATACTTTAGGGTTATGCAACTTTGTTAAGTAAACTTGCTTGGATCAGTGAGAGTTAAGTAAATCTTGTGGCGGTGGGGTAATATTTACATACATAGGCCCGACAACTTAACATGTTTTACATGTTGGACTGTTAGGCATAACCAGTTGAAATCCTAGTTGTGGGGATGCAAGCCTAGGGGGATCTTGTATCATCTTGTGTGTGGGACCCGTTTCAGTCAGTAACCTGGAGTAGGTATCGAACATGTACTCCGAACTAGGTCGGAGAAGAGGCACGCTTACGGGACTGATTGTAAGAGATCCGAACGTGGAGGACGGTATGGGCGGCGCAAACTGACCGGGCCATGTGCGTGCATGAGCCAGGCAGAGGGGGATAAGAGCACCGTGACACCTGTACATATGGGGTTGTGCATATCAGCGAAAGGTTGCCACTTTAGGACGTGATACATCCTACAGTGGGGCCAACACAGAGTATCTATATGGATTAGGGTGCTAATCGATTAAGGTAGTAGTTAGGGTACATTTGGACGCATGCCTAAGTCTACCACCTTATAGTGGAAGGGGTCATCTCATTCTGTATATACTAGTAGTAGTGCAGAGTAATCATTAGAAGCGTATACACCCTATCCTATTTATCTTGTCATACTTGCCTTTTATGTAGTTATCTCTTGTTAGATCAAAATTTGGACCTAACACCCAAATTGTTCCGAATGTTATAGAGTTTCAACTGAAGAATGAGGAAAAAGAAAATATCACACAGAATTTATAGTGGTTCGGCGTTAACGAGCCTACGTCCACTTTATATATTATTGATTATACTTTGAAAGCTAATACAATCAAGGATTTCTCTCAATACTCTAGTATCTTGACAATAATGGCGGATTCAGTACTCAATATTGCCAAAAGATCCCAAAAAATGCCAAGCTCCGGGCTATTTATAGCTGATTTTGTCAGGCGGGTCGTGGTAACACCTGGCACGAATCCCGAGAACATCGGATCGCATCGCCTCCGTTGAAGAAATAGTCAAATTTGTCGTTGTGGACAGGTGTCGCGATCCCCTTAAAAATCGGATCGTGCAGATGGGGAGAATCGGTCAAAATGACGGTTAGGGACACGTGTCGCTAGATCCGTGTGTCTCGGATCGCTGAAGACTAGCTCACGCTTGAACGGGTCAGAGGGTTCTCCATGCATCAGGGGATCGGATCGGTCTAATCTGGGCAACAATATAGGTTCGGATCGAGCCGCATAGTGGTTTCGTTCCGCTGATGGAATGGGGGCGATCCGTCGAGACGCGATCCGATGGTAGGCGAGTCGATAGTGCGCGATCCGACATCGGGCGAGCCGATGATGCGATCCATTCCTTCATGTTCTTAGAGATCGTGGTTTCATGCTTTCTTCTTATGAATGATCCTGGGTGGCTTGGTCAAAAAGCTAGCCAACATTTTGCCCCCTCGAAGTATGTTTTATCGATGATGGAACATGCTTCGAAGCTATAGAATCGTCTTTTCACAGCGAGTCGCGAATCAGTGAACAATTCTCTTTCTGGGATTTTTCAGAGTCTTCATTACTGAATTTATCGATTCGTATCGCGGGCTCGAGTCGCGGTCCGTTAGCAAGACATTCGTTTCGTTCTTTGGTGTGCATTTGGGCCTCGGAACGAAACGTGCTCCTCCTCGAGTCGTGGTGGGCTTTTGGTTCGCGGCCCGCCGATTTTCGTGGGTCGAATAGGACAAAGAAGGGGAGACAAACAGTCGCCCTTTTTCCTATATAAGCCGACCCCCCCCCCTCTTCACTTTCTTCCTTCTTTTTTCTGTCGTATCGTTTCGCCTGCATTGTTGAGGAACGAACCCTAGTTTTTCAAACCTTCAAAAATCCGATCAATTTCCCCATTTTTAGAAAGGTAATTCCACCGAAAGCACCCTTATTCGTAAACGCTGTTGTTTTATGAATTTTTTCGACTGGTTTGAGGGAGAAACGATGGAATTTTGCGATTTTCTGGGGGAACAAGCGAGGCGCCATGGCTGATGGGCGTAGAGGTTAGAGTTCGGAAATGAGAAGGAGAGGAGGAAGACGAAGGAGGAAGGAGAATAGGGAAGGCCGGTTCGGATCGTGGGCAAGGAGAGGAAAGGAAGAAGATGAAGGCGAGTGGCGAGACGGAGGGTCGTGGTGACGGCAGAGGCGCGTATCGTGGGGGGCTGCAACGATTCGGCAAAGACCCCGATCACTTAATTTCACGATCCGTGAAGGGGCGATCCCTTTGCCCTGCGATTCGAAGGGGGCGATCCCTCTACCCTACGATCCGAAGGAGGGCGATCCGTCTACATGGCGATCCGACTCATAGTTCACGATCCAAAGAAATTTCAAACTTTAAACGATGCCTTGTCACCATAAAATTCTGAACAGTTAGGCTAGGGCCTTGATGTTGGACTTTCTGGACTAAATGACCACATAATTTGACTGCATATGACGACTAATATTTTGATGATCTTGATAGCTTTCACGCTTTATTTTTAATGCACACACAAGCACACACACCGGCACTTGCACACACAGGGGACGGGTAGTATTAATCTCATTGTTCATGTCTTCTCGTCCTAGCAGTAATGTCGAATAATCACTCTTCTTCAAGATCCGCAACAGAAGCGGAATCCGAGGTTCCTGAGCAATACAACCCCGAGATTCCTCCAATTAATCCAGGAGGTGAAGATTCTGGATCTGAGTACGAGGCCACGGAATCAGATCCGTCCGAAAGTACTTCATCTAGCGACGATTCCGAGATAGATGGGCGAGCTCCCGAAGAGATTCCTGGCGTGCTCGGGATAGATAAATTTTCTGATTCTTTATCATCTAAGCTCGACGATATAAAGCTTAAAAGAATATGCTTGAGACACGGGATTCCTTGGGATGATGTCTTGACGCCGGAAGCGAAGATAGACCCCACCTAGCTCCGGAAGGATATATGGCAATCAGTCGAACCATGTGCTTGGTAGGAGCTATTCCTCCGTTTCCTCCGATCGCCATCGAAACTTTAAGACGACTGAGTATTGCTCCGATGTAGCTTCATCCTAACGCCTACGCATCTCTATACACCCTATATGTTGCATACGCGGAGATCCTACACGCCGAACTTAAATTCAGAGATCTGACATTCTTCTTTCTTTTCAAGCACCGTTCTTCGGCAACTCCAAATTTCTCTTTCTTTGAATCGGTGGCGAATAGGAAGGTTCTGTACGATAGATGTAGCAATATAGGGGATCCTAAGTCTGATTGGTTTTATATAAGGAAACAGGCCGGATGCTCACGAAGATGGCTCAAATCAAGTAAACTTTAAGCTTCTAATCGAATATCTTGTTCAAGAAGTCTAGGCGTTAACATTCCCCCCCCCCCCTTTTTCTTTGTCTTAAACAGATCACGTCTTCCCGAAAACGGAGGGTCCACTATACAACAATCGATTGTCCATTCTTCTACAAAGCAGATCCGACTTTCTAAGGATCAAAAAATGCATTACTGATGACAATCTTCATAAGCATCGTCTTCTGGATAGAAGATTTGGACTTGGCACTGGCGACAGACCTTATAAGTATGTGCCCCCAATGGAAGGAGAGGGAACTTCGCAAGCGGTAGGAACAACTAAGTTTCACAAGAGTCCTTCTCCGATAGTCATCCAAGACGATGAGGACCTGAACATATACAGAGGGGATGAGGTCCGCGGTGACGTGTCCAAGGAAATCCCGATTTCTACTCCAATCGAAACCGCTGCTCCCGGTGATTTGACAGAAGAGCAGTTATTTGACGAGCTGAATAAAATTTCTCTACCCGATGATGTATATGCAGAGAAGGACTTTGAAGGGGGGCCTTTCTTCCCTGCTTCTGAAGAGACCATCGCTCCAACTAGAGGACAAGAAACTGGTCAGATGAGCCTGTCTTCAGGCCCGGGTCTGTTAGGGGGAATTATATAGGATGCACAAATCACACACACTATCTGACCCTGCACTCTTATATCATGGGTATTCAAAGTTTTAATATGCTCTTCTCTTTTTTGCAGGAACGATGTCCCGCAGGAAATCTTACTCTTATCGTTTTCTTCGTGAGGGCACACCCAGCCTTCATCCGGGTAATGAGCGCCCTCGTGGCCCTTCTCACAAGCTGACTTCCTCGCAACCTCGGTCTCCACCAAAATCGACCTCTACCAAGCCTTCCAGTTATCCGACAGTTCCTACAGGGGGAAAGAAACTTCCTAAAGAGTTAACTCCTCCAAAGAGTGCACCTTCCCACAGCCGGTCGTCCAAAAGGCATCACGAATCTAAAGATAGGGGTAAGGATCCATCCAAAGAGTCTGAAAAGGAGAGGAGTGACATCGTCCCTTCCAGCCAACCAGAGTTGGCTTCCCCCGGGTCATGGGATTACATGCATGGTCCCGAGATTCAAGGTAGGCTGGAAAAGCTGCGGGAACAATTCCCAGACATATTCTTTGACCGGATGACATTTGTTCCAGCCTTGGAACCGGTCCCCAAGAACTGGGATAGCGAAGTTGTCGGGCATATCCGCCATGTTGCCAGGCAATATGAGATGATGAAAAAACATGCAGTTAACCTTTCAGAAGTCATCCGATCGCTTGAAATAGAAGCACACAGATCTAAGGCGAAACTTGAAAACAACGAAAGGGCCAGGACAAAAATGGAGAAGGACCTGGAAGATGCTCAATCCCAGCTTGCTTTAGCACGGAGGGACGCTGAAAATTATAAGATTGAATTAGAGAATGCTAAGCAGCGCTTTCATTCGGAACTTGACTCCAATTGCCAAGAGAAAATGGCCTTAAAGAAGGAGGTTGAAGATCTCAAAATGGCCAACATCGAGTTGAAAACAGCACAAGGCCATTTTGAAGCTGAGAGAGCTGCTTGGGAGGCAGAAAAGGCAAGTTTAAAAGAAAGTCTGGCTTTGGCTAAAGCAGAAAAGGTGATTTTAAATGATCAGGTCTCGGATGCGGAGAGACGGGAAGCTCTCGCCGAAAAGAATGTCGAAAGTGCCCTCGAATTGGCCACTGCTTCTAACAACAAGCTCCTCGAAAGAGAGAAGGAGATAGAGGGGTTTGAAGAGATGATTTTCGACTTCCTTGGCCAGGTTCTCAAAACTCGCAACATCTCGTGGATCCCGGATTACCACGTTACTTTAGGCAATTTATGGGATGCCATTGTTGAGGGTGAAAAGCATAGATTGGTGGTCGAAGAAATTGATGAGGATGAGTTGATGAAGAGCATCTTAAGGGATAATGAGCCTGAGGACCTAACAGAGGGTCGTCGTCTGATTCTAGTGGAGATGGAAAAGGAGAGGGCCCTGGCTAAGGGTAAAGGCAAAGCTGACGAGGGTTCGAGTTCAGCCGTGGAGCCCAAGACCTCCGGGGTTGAGGAATACCATCCAGATGATCCATTAATCCCTTTGGGTCTAACTCCTGTGGTCATTGGAGCCTCTGCAACTACTCAAGTGGGAGCATCTGCGGAAGGTATCTCTTTCTTTTCCCCACAATTTGTCAAAGAAATTGTGAATTGTCGTCGTCTGGTAGAACAACCAATTGAATTAGTAATGTGTGTTCCTCCTGATACAGGTGGCGAGCCCGTCGACGAGGGTGCTGAAAAAGAAAAAGAAGTGGAGAAGGAGGCTGTATCGCCAGGTGCTGGTATTGATATATCAAAGCAGGCTGAGGTCACAACAGCAGAAAGAAGCATCCCGGTACCTAGTACTGACGTTCCCAAAGATGCTGAGACCATCGAAGCCTTGAAAGACATGGATGGGCACCATGTAAATGATGAAGAAGACATTATCGGCGCCAAAAAAGCCGACGATGATGACGACGAAACCTTGGCCAGCCGAAAGGCCAGGCAGGAAAAAGAGATGGCTTCGAAGAAGGTGGGAGATGAGGCTTTGGACGTAGTCCCCCTTGCAGAATTCGATCCCAAAACTGGGATGATTGTGAAAATCCAGCCCAAA
The DNA here is from genome assembly GCA_030737875.1 of Allium sativum. Taxonomy (NCBI): domain Eukaryota; kingdom Viridiplantae; phylum Streptophyta; class Magnoliopsida; order Asparagales; family Amaryllidaceae; genus Allium; species Allium sativum. The sequence continues at coordinate 241,589,071 of CM060926.1, forward strand.
TCCATCAGCCGACAGCTTCATTTTGCAAATCCCGATGACTTCCCGGCTTCCCTTTCTAATAGAAGGAAGAGAAAAGAGGTGGAAGAGGAATCTTCAGAAGAGTCGGATGTTCCTCTCATAGACAAAAGGAAGAGGAAGAAAGGGGATTCTTCTGATGCCGACAAGGCGAAGCTGGAGAGACAAAAGAAAGAGAAGAGGCCAAAGTGCAAATAGGATATTGTTGTTTGTTGATATTTTGTCTTTAGGTTTTCCACTGGCCAGGAAGTGTAATTGTGAGACTGGCCCTCACTTTCCTTTCTAGGTTGTTTTTCACTTTGTTGGTTCGTAGTATATAAATGAAAGTTTATCTCTTTTTGCATCATTATGTACCTGTATTCAAACAAACTTTCCATGTTTAGTCATATGCCATCTAATAATAATTACAAATCAGTCAAACAACAGAAAGAAAAAAAATTCGTGCTGCATTGCTGTATTATAGTTCAGTACATGTATATTAGTATATGTGCCCCCAATCAGTTGTTATCATAGCGCCTTACTGGGGTTTACTAAGAATTGGTTAGTATTGTCGGCAGGTTGCCCCCTATTTCTGAATATGGGGGACTTAGAAGATTTCATAGGATAATTGTTCTTGTGGCACCGAATTTCTGGCACCTTTCTCAGTGCTTAATCACAGACTTCTTTATACTCTCCTGACGGTTGCCAAGGTTAGAGTTTGAATTCAGTAGTTCAGTCGGTCCCCGATCCTTTAGCAGGGAAGAAGTTCTTTCTCAGCACTCAATCGGAGACGCTTTTATACTCTCTCTCTCTCTCTGGAGAGTTGGAGTTCGAGCTCAGCGATTCATTCGCTCCCCGATCCTTCAGCGGGGAAGGAGCTCTTTCTCAGCGCTCAATCGGAGACGCTTTTATACTCTCTCTCTCTCTCTGGAGAGTTAGAGTTCGAGCTCAGCGATTCATTCGCTCCCCGATCCTTCAGCGGGGAAGGAGCTCTTTCTCAGCGCTCAATCAGAGACGCTTTTATACTCTCTCTCTCTGGAGAGTTTGAGTTCGAGCTCAGCGATTCATTCGCTCCCCGATCCTTCAGCGGGGAAGGAGCTCTTTCTTAGCGCTCAATCGGAGACGCTTTTATACTCTCTCTCTCTCTGGAGAGTTAGAGTTCGAGCTCAGCGATTCATTCGCTCCCCGATCCTTCAGCGGGGAAGGAGCTCTTTCTCAGTGCTCAATCGGAGACGCTTTTATACTCTCTCTCTCTCCGGAGAGTTAGAGTCACGGATCAAGCAGTCTGCAATCATGCACGCTCATCAAACTCGTCCTAGGTTTTCATTTTAATCCAAGCTCCGAGGATTGAAATCAGTCGGACAAGCAGTTGGAGCTTTTGCCAAGGCTTTGAGTTCCTCCGAACAGTCTACGGGAGGAACTGTTGGCAACAGACTTCGGGTACCTGCATTATTCACGCCGCTTTCCATAAAAATAAACAGGCAGATAAATAAGGATGCAACAAAGGTAAATGACACACAATATTTTTATAATGGTTCGGTCGAATCATGACCTACGTCCACTTTATAATAATTTTTTTTTTGCTTCAACGAATCAAACTATTCTAGGCTAGTTGTGCCTTATACATGGTTTTCAACAAAACAAAAGAACAGGTTTGAAACTTTTATGCTAAGTATGGCCGCAAATGTTGGGCATTCCACACTCTGGGGATTTCCCTTCCATCTACGGTTGCCAGCTTGAAGGTTCCATTATCAAGCTTGCTCAAAATGGAGTACGGTCCTTCCCACTTCGCTCCCATATGAGTTGGGGGGTGGAAAGACACGTTTCAGAACCAAGTCCCCGGGTTCCCAGGTTCGGGCTCGAACCTTTTTGTTGTAATATCGAGCGATCTGTTGCTTGCATCTCAAGGCGCGCAGGTCCGCCTCATCCCTCTTTTCTTCGATCATATCTAGGGACTCAAGGAGCAATTCATTATTGGTCATCGGATCATAATAAGTCACCCGGTGAGAAGGTACCTTTATCTCAACCGGGATGACTGCTTCCGTTCCAAAGGCAAGAGAGAACGGGGTATGTCCTGTTGCCGATTTATATGTTGTCCTGTAGGCCCATAGTGCCAAGGGCAATTCATCATCCCACATGGCTCTAGCCCGCTTCAGTCTTCTTTTCAGAATAGACTTAATCACTTTATTTGCCGCTTCGACTTGTCCGTTCGATTGCGGGTGCGCCACAGAGGTGTATCGATTCTCAATGTGGTATTTTTGGCAGAAATTTCTAAATTCAGCACCATCGAACTGAGTTCCGTTATCCGTTATTACAATCTTTGGAATCCCAAATCGGCAAATGATGTTTCGAACGATAAAATTGATCACTCGTTTGGTTGTGATCGTAGTTAGTGGCTCAGCCTCGACCCACTTAGTGAAATAATCCACGGACACAATAGCGAACTTTGCTCCGCCCCTTGCTATGGGGAGGCTTCCATTGATATCAATTCCCCACATAGCGAAAGGTCATGGGCTCATCATTGTTTTTAACTGATTAGGAGGTGCTCTAGGTATCTTCGAAAATCTCTGGAACGCATCACACCGTCGTGCATATCTCGCTGCATCCTTGTTTATGGTAGGCCAGAAATAACCATGCCGCAACACCTTTTTTGCCAAAGTTTGCCCTCTAGTGTGGTCGCCACATTCACCTTCGTGGACCTCTTGCAGCACACGTTTGATGTCATCGTGGGCTATGCACCGAAGGAGGGGCATTGAAAACCCTTGTCTGTAAAGAACTCCGCCTTGCAAAACATATCGGGCGGCTTCACGAATTACTTTGCGCGTCTCGCTTTTCTTGGTCGGAAGCGTTCCATTCATCAGGAAATTCTTTAGAGGGGTCATCCAAGACTCCCTTTCTGGTTCCGTCTCTAGTATTAGGTCGATTTCCATTTGATCTATGCTAGGGGACCGAAGTACTTCAACAAGGGCTAACCCAGTCACTTCAGGGTCGTCGGAACTAGCCATCTTCGCCAACTTATCCGCCTGCTGGTTCTCTGACCGCGGAATATGAGATATGCTGTAGTGATCAAAATCGTTCAGCAACTCTTTCACTTTCTTTAAGTATAAAATCAATCTTGCACTTTTAGCTTGGAATTTTCCAGTAACTTGGTTCACAACTAACTTGGAGTCGCAGATGATGTTCAGCTTTGTGACCTCTAATTCCTTTGCGATCCTCAATCCGGCTATCAGAGCTTCATATTCGGAATCGTTGTTAGTGGCATGAAACTCCATCCGGATTGCATAGGTTATCAGTCGTTTCTCGGGGGTTTCAAGCACTACTCCAGCGCCGGATCTTTCGTCATTCCTAGCGCCATCAGTATACAATCTCCAGGCATTGGGATCGAAAAGTAATTTTGAAGGATTGTCCTCTTCATTGGCTATATCTTCCTCCGGTACGGTAAACTCTGCTATGAATTCGGCTATCACTTGCCCTCGAATTGACCGTCTGGGCTGAAAGTTCAAATCAAATTGACTTAACTCAATATTCCATTCGAGTAATCTTCCAGATGCCTCTGGTCTCTGTAGGACTTGCTTGAGTGGATGATCGATGTATATGTTAATAGGATGTGCCTGAAAATAATGTCGAAGCTTTCTAGAGGCGATCAGCAAACTATACGCCAACTTTTCTATCCTTGGATAATTACGCCCTGCTGCCGTCAATTTTTTGCTCACGTAATACACAGGTCTTTGGACCTTATCCTCTTCTCTTACCAACGCTGAGCTGATCGCATGGGATGACACTGCCAAATACACGAATAAGTCCTCATGATCCATTGGCTTAGATAATATCGGAGGTTTCTCCAGGAGCCTGAGTAAATTCTGAAATGCTTCTACACAGTCGGGTGTCCATTTGAAGTGGCGTTTCCCTCGCTTTATTAATTCGAAGAATGGGATGCACTTATCCGTAGCCCTGGAGATAAATCTTCTTAGTGCGGCCACTTTTCCGGCAAGGCTTTGCACATCCCTAATTTGCCTAGGTTCCTGAATGTCTCTGATTGCCGCGATCTGGTCTGGATTAATCTCAATACCACGGGAACTGACGATGAATCCCAAGAATTTTCCGGAGGCAACACCGAACGAACATTTGGTTGGGTTAAGTTTCATTCCGTACTTTCGAAGAATGCCGAACATCTCTGCCAAGTCAGTAGTGTGTTGAGAAGATTGCTTGGACTTAACCAACATATCGTCGACGCATACTTCCATTGTTTTCCCAATCTGTTATAAAACATTCTGTTGACTAAACGTTGATATGTAGCGCCCGCATTTTTCAAGCCAAAGGGCATCACCACATAACAATATAATCCCAGATCCGTGATAAAACTAGTGTGTTCTTGATCTGGAACATGCATCGGAATCTGGTTATATCCTGAATAAGCATCCATAAATGAGAGAAGCTCATGACCAGCCGTTGAGTCTACCAACTGGTCAATCCGGGGCAACGGGAAACTATCTTTTGGACAGGCTTTGTTCAAATCCGAGAAGTCGATACACGTTCGCCACTTCCCGTTGGCCTTCTTTACCAGGACTGGATTCGAAATCCAGTCTGGGTAGATCGAGTCTCTGATAAATCCATTACTCTTTAGCTTTCCAACTTCTTCTTTCAAGGCAGCGGACCTCTCTGGGCCCAACATTCGCCTTTTTTGCTTTACCGGAGGATGTTTAGGGTCAATGCTTAAGGAATGGCTCATGATTGATGGGGATATCCCACACATGTCCGCGTGGGTCCAAGCAAATACATCCAAGTTGTTTTTTAAGAAATCCGTCAATTCTTTAGCGAGATTCGGATTTAACTGGGATCCAATCTTAAGGACCTTCTCCGGGTCACTGTCATCGATCGGTACATCCACAGTTGTCTCGTTGGGAGTTGCCATTCTGCCCCCGGGTTCTTGATCCTCTCTGGGATCTATATCCTCGGGCATCTCTCTGGGCGACTCTCCAGCGACTATCCTCTTTGGTTGCTATAAGGTCTCCGCCCCCGTAGGGGGAGAAGCACCTTTAGTTTCAATATCCCCTCCATTGCGAAGTAACTTTAGTTCGGCAACATAACATGCTCGCGCAGCAACCTGATTTCCTCTGACGATACCAATGTCAGCTTCTGTGGGGAATTTCAACAACAAGCACCAGGGGGCTATACAGGCTCTGAACTTTGCGAGGGCCGGTCGGCCCAAGAAGGCATTGTAGGGCGATTCAACATCCAAAACCACGAAGGGAAGGATTCTCTCTCTCTGGCGTTCTCCTTCCCCAAATGTAATTGGTAACTCTACATAACCCATTGGAGCGGTAGATGCTCCGTTGAATCCACGGATCCATCCTTGGCAGGGCTTCAAGTCTTTTATTTCGAGATTCATCTGGTCAAATGTCCTTTTGAAAAGAATGTTGACAGAACTCCCGTTGTCCACTAAAACCTTATGAACAGTGGCTGGTCCAATAGGTACTGTAATTACAAATGGATCTTCTATCGGAGCATGGACTCCAATGCTTTCTCGTTCTCGGAAAACTACATCGTCGGTCATCATCTTTTGTTGCTTTACCGGGATATTGTACTCAGGGTTGCTACACTCCCCTACCTCGAGGTGTTGTTTGGCTGCATTGACATATTGATCTAATGCCTTGGAATTATGTCCGGCGAGATAAAGTCCTCCGATCACGGTATTGAAAACAATGTTCTTTCCCTTTTGCTGGGCAGTCGGCCTAGCAGCAAGTTGATTCTGGTTCTGATTCGGGGCCTGTACTGCTTGCCCCCTGTCTCTGGGCGTTACTCTGTATTCATCTAATTTTCCTTCTCGAAGAAGCCTCTCGACCACATCTCTTAGGTGACGGCATTCATTTGTCGAATGGCCATGAATCTGATGAAAGAGACAAAACTTCCCCGTTTCACGTTCTTTTTCTGTCGACTCCCTAGGAGCTGGCCTCTTATTCTGGAGGACGTTGTAAGAATCCATGAAGATGTTTTCCAGAGTATCATTTAGTGGCGTATAACTCTCAAAGGCCCTGGGACGAGTCCTTCTCTGGGAGTCGTTCCCTCGGTTCCTCTTCCGGTTGTTGCCATTACCATTATTATCATTGTTCCCTGACTGACGACCACCCTGATTCCGATTTCCGACATTAACTTCGACTTTCCCCGAGCTGTCTCCTGTCTGCTAAATGGCGACATTGCTCTGGATTTCCTCTTTATCGGCCGTTTTTGCCTTTCGGTTAGCATATACTTCTTCCCGGCGCAAGTGTACGTTGGCTTTTTCGTAGAATAATTCTCTAGTATGGGGCGGCTTGCCTGCCAAGTATCTCCCGAATTCAGTGTCTTTATCTACTCCGTCAATCAGTGCTGCAACAACGGTCGGTTCATGGGGATCTTTAACCTCGGTAGCGGCCAAATTGAAACGATCCAGGTACACCCTCAAACTCTCGCCTGGTCGCTGCTTGACAAGGAACAAGTCAATCACACTTTTTGTTTTTTGTGCATAGATACGGAATTGTTCTACGAACTTCTCACTCAACTCCCTGAAGCTAGAAATCGATCTTGCTGGCAAGCGAGTAAACCATAACAATGCTACATCCTCCAAGAATATGGGAAACGCTTTGCACTTGACAGCGTCAGAGGATGCGGCAGCGGTCATTGACCAAGAATATCTCATCAGATGCTGGACAGGATCAGACCTACCCGCATATCGGTTCATCTATGGCATGTTGAAATGCCTTGGGAAAGTCGCATCCAAAATATCGTCAGTGAAAGGGGTGTGACTGCGGTCAATTCCCCAATCTTCGTTCCATTGTCCACGGCTATCTGCCAGAATCTGATGGATCATGGCTGCAACATTTGCACTGGTCAGCGGAGGTTCAGGGTCAGTGCCTCTGGTTCGGCTGGGTTCTCTGATCTCTCTTATGGGAGCAGTCACAAAATCCAGGGCTCGGATGGAGCTCCGTTGCCCCCTGTTACCATGAGCATGTGTGCGGCGACGGGGCTGAGGTAGTCTGTTATGCACAGGACTGTCCACATCTCGAGTCCTGGGAGCTGTGGCTTGATCGTTCACATTACGGTTTGAGGGCCCCGCCCCCAGCGCTTCTTCTTCCTGTGATGGCAGGGTTCCGAACCGAAGCTGCTCTATGTTTTTGGCTCTCTCATACGGTCGTCGCGGAGGTCTCGGTGATTCCTCAGACGAAGTAGAATATCCTGGAGTGAGTGGACGAACCGGCGGCGTTCTTTGCCTTGCAAGCTCATCAAGTCTTCTATCCGTAGCAGTCAAATTTTGTCGTAGGACGGAGCTTTCCTGCCTTTGGGCAGCCAATTCATCAAACAGCCTCTCCCACATTTCGGAAAAGCGAGAGAGATCCCCCTTAGTAACGGGAGCAACAGGATCAAATTGATCATCATCAGTTTCTCTTATGCGCAAAGAGCTTGAGCCAGGTCGAGCGGAGGGGCCAGGACGGTAGGAGCGAGATATAGGCTCCTTTCCAGGTCGAGTTGTAGTCTGATCATCAATTCAAATCGCTGTGGTTCGAGGATGGCGGCTCGCAACGCCCCCCTGAGATCGATTCGCGGTCGCGGTGCGTGGGGGATTCGAGACGTTGCCTCGGGATCGAGTAACAACCCCTTCATCAGTCCGGATCGTCTCGTTCTCGTCGACTCGGAGCGTGGCGTCTTCATCGGATCGATTCGCCCCCAGCGCTACGCGATCCAGAGTCTCCTCATTGCCTAGCTCGTGCACACTTTCTTCAATTGTTTCATTGGTTTGCGAAGCTCGTGCTTCCTTAGATCTTTTTCCAGCCATGATATCCGAATCGCTGGAATCTTCAACGAACTGAATAGTGAAACTTTAGGATTGTTTTCTCAGTGAAAGCACCAAAATGTTAGATCAAAATTTGGACCTAACACCCAAATTGTTCCGAATGTTATAGAGTTTCAACTGAAGAATGAGGAAAAAGAAAATAACACACAGAATTTATAGTGGTTCGGCGTTAACGAGCCTACGTCCACTTTATATATTATTGATTATACTTTGAAAGCTAATACAATCAAGGATTTCTCTCAATACTCTAGTATCTTGACAATAATGGCGGATTCAGTACTCAATATTGCCAAAAGATCCCAAAAAATGCCAAGCTCCGGGCTATTTATAGCTGATTTTGTCAGGCGGGTCGTGGTAACACGTGGCACGAATCCCGAGAACATCGGATCGCATCGCCTCCGTTGAAGAAATAGTCAAATTTGTCGTTGTGGACAGGTGTCGCGATCCCCTTAAAAATCGGATCGTGCAGATGGGGAGAATCAGTCAAAATGACAGTTAGGGACACGTGTCGCTAGATCCGTGCGTCTCGGATCGCTGAAGACTAGCTCACGCTTGAACGGGTCAGAGGGTTCGCCATGCATCAGGGGATCGGATCGGTCTAATCTGGGCAACAATATAGGTTCGGATCGAGCCACATAGAGGTTTCGTTCCGCTGATGGAATGGGGGCGATCCGTCGAGACGCGATCCGATGGTAGGCGAGTCGATAGTGCGCGATCCGACATCGGGCGAGCCGATGATGCGATCCATTCCTTCATGTTCTTAGAGATCTTGGTTTCATGCTTTCTTCTTATGAATGATCCTGGGTGGCTTGGTCAAAAAGCTAGCCAACATCTTTCTTATCCACTTTATATGCCTGTCATGCTACTTTTATTTATTTGCTTGCTAAAAGTAACTAGACTCGCCAGACTTTATGTCTGACCCTTTTTGTTTCCTCTTCTTTCTTCTGTTCCCTCCCCAGGTTCTCAGGGTGGGAACACTCAGGCTTAGTCAGGACTCCGTTATCATCTTGCTAGGAGCTGCTTTCAAAGTATGGCTCAAGTTCTTATCTCTACTATGGCTTTGTCTCTTTTTGGTGAATTATGCTTTTTAAGTATTTATGTACTCTGATGGTGCAAGACATAAATTATTGTAATGGATTTTAGGTAGTTTCCGACTTATGGTATTTTGGACCACGATGTTATGATTTATGTTTGAAATAAAAATTTGAATTCAGTTGTTGCTCTTATATTTGTCTTGTAATGTTTCTGTTTACCTATAACGCTTTACAAAACTTAATGCATTCCCTTAGTGAGTGACATTAACGGACATGGAGTGTCACAAGTTCCCTGAACAGTACACAATTGCGTGTACACAAGGAACATAAAGGAAGTGCTTTCGAAATTTTTAGAACCATTTAAAATGAAATGATTTACAAGATTTAATTTCGTTATTGTGTTCGTAACTTGTCCAATACAAAGGACAAATCCAACATATATTTCTGTTTCATTAATAAAACGAACATTCACATAACGATTATATACAATACTTATCAGATGGGGCCAAAAAAACTCTTTAAGGCTTTATGAATATAACATACTAAGATTGGTGCTCTTCAATCTTTAATTGTACGTATATGAATTTTATCACATACACGTATATTTTCAACATTAAATCGAACTATATAACCGTACGTTATATATAAAATTAAATGTTGTTTTCGCTAAATTTTTATAAAACATAAACTTAAATATTTCCATTTCCACTAATGTATTCGACAAATTAAATATCATTTTCAATGAATTGGGGTTCAACCAAATAAACAAATACATAGATTAATTACCAATTATATATACATACAACACTATATATATGCATATATACATATACAACTTAAACTAATTAAATCCTAGATTAGCAACATAATCAAATAAATCTATAAATACAAACTCATTAACAACAACTAATAAAACCCTAGATTAACAACTAATTAATTTATAAATAAAAACTCTAAATTAGCAACTTGAATAAATAAACCCTACATTAGCAACTAATTAACGGCACTAGACACACAAACATACACTGTAATTATGCTTAAACTACTAAACTTAGGGTATTAAACAAAATTAGGGTTAATTCGTACCTTTGAAATCGGAGAGAATCGAAGATTAGAGAGGAGGAGAGAGTGCCTTGAATGAATTGGAGAGACCCTAGGCGGTTAATGGCGTGATGTGGTCAATTTCAGAATTTAGGGGGAAAAGATTTGGGGGAAAGAGGAAAATTTTCGTGGAAATGAAGAATGGGGAAGGAGGAAGCAAATTCAGCAATTTTCTGCTCGATCGGGTAACGGTTACCAACAGCTTCCAACGGGGTTAAAATCAACGGCTGCCGACGGCTTCCAACGATGTATTTTTGTACCCTGTATGAAAATTCCAACATTTTGCTTCCATTGGATGCCGTTGGTCAATGGCCATTGGAGGCCGTTGGAAGCATCCATTGCTATACTGTACGATTCTTGTAGTGAATAGGTGCAGCTCACAATAAAATAGGGATGCTAAAGGAGTGATACTAAACAAGAGTGCACCAGAATACTTCTCTCTCTCTCTCGACGGATACTTTTTGACAGAAAGTGCTATATCTGTACATGCATTTGAAATCATTTTCGAATGTCGAACACCGTATATTGTGATATGGGCGAGTATTAAATGATTACTTTATCCACTAATGATCAACAATTTAATAAATTTGAATAAAAAATTCTAGTTCAAACTTACTATATACACACAAATTTAATAGTACTTAGCACTTAATATATGAGTATGATATCAACTTCAAATTTACTATATACACACGAATTAGGCTATAATCATGTGAAAAACCAAATGATCAATTATTAGATACAGAAGTCTTAGTATATATATTAACATCAATTTTTTCGAATATCAAAATATTTGTACATTTTCCAATGCAGATCCGTATGGATTTCAGATTTTCTGGGTATCAACTGACAATTCCGTCTATTAGCACACACAAAATATACATAGTTAATGATACATCATATCTTCACCATTAGATTGATTTCTTATTTTCAGCTCTCATATAAAGACAAAAATGGACTTAATATGTTATTCAAGATATACTTCATGTTTGAGGAAAACAAACATATGGTTATTCTGAGACAACCAAAAGTCCCCTTTTTAGATAATTTAATTACTATTCAAGATGAATAAGAATGTGTAGGGGTGTAAACAGGTCAGACCAGACCGGATGGAGGTGTGTCTAAGTCCTATCCTATAACGGATTCAAACGGATACAGACCAGACACCATATAGCCTCGGACCGAGCCAAATAATGGACTGTCCTATCCGAGACACTCTTGGATAATAGAAAAACATCGAACATTTTGGACTGGGCCGAACACTGGTGCCTCATAGTCATGTCCTATAAGAGAATCGTACGGACACAGACCAAACACCATATAGCCTCTGAACGAGTTGGACAACAGACCATCCGGTCCGATATACAACCCCACAAATGTGGCAGTCTGAGACCAATCTTTGACAGTGGTAATTAATATATGATTTTGCTAATAAAAACATTGTACATTCCATGTTTGTCGTGGTCCACTTAAAAAACATTAACAAAAAAATAGAAGGAGAACGCAAACTTGAAAAGTCAAACATCTCTCTTTCTCTCTAATTCACATTAATACGGTCAGAAAAGAAAAGAAAAAAGAGCAATGACAAACATACTCTCCTATAAAGAGGGTATGCTTGTATTTGTTATATGATTGGTGAAGATTGTAAGTCCATTAGTCATTAGTAATGGTTAACTATCATTCTACATCAACCATATAACAATTAACAATACACTCTCTTAAATGAAGAGCGGGCTTAACATTGCTCAAAATAAATTAGCTACATCAAGTACAATGTAGAATTGCACAAATGACACTTACTCCAGCACAACGCTCTATTTTTTTTTTGACAAATAAACTATATACCAAAAGGGAGAAAAATAGCCTTTCTCCAATGGCGTACAAAACCAAAACAGATATGTAGTTTATAGACTACTACAAAATCTGTTCAAAAATAAATAACAAAACAAAGATGAGGAGGACAATAAGGACACATAGCCAGCCGTAGGAGGAAGCTGGATAGATATCCTAGTCTCGAGCTGAAAAAAGCTTCGAGAGGACAAGGATACCAGACGCTGCAGAGGAGGAAAATGGAAGAGGCAAAGAAACCCCAAGCCATCAGGATCCGGAGAACGCCTCTTCCTGAGAACGTGGCAGACCAATCTAGCCTGCTTCACACATAAGTTCCTGCTCCCGCAGATATGCCAAACTAGAACAACCTATAAGCTAGGTACTACCCCAGTAACCCATGCTGGGATCAAGCATCGAAAGCACCAACCTGCACCTGACAGACCATGTCCGACAACCTAAAAACCAGGTCCCGCATAAACTAGCAAACGAGATAAGATCGATTGGAGGGGGCAGTGTGAGAAAATGAAAGCAGTAGAAGTAAAAACAAATAAACTCACAATCAACCAATACCTGCCCTGAGGATGACCGATAACGAGGAAACACCGAAGATAACAGCCAGCCTTCTAGACCTGGAGCCAAAGACTCCCCTAAAAGGCCTACATCGAAACGTAAGGAATACATCGTTCCTTACTCTCCGGATAATGGTAGGAGGATCCATAGCCACTTCATCAAATATTGCCTTATTCCGCGAGCATCAGATGTGCCAGCAAACAAGACAAGGTAGGGCACGAAACATGATAAAGCGAAAAGATTTACCTGAGATGCCGGTCCACCAGTATCTTAGAAAACCTTCAAGTGAGGTGGCATCACCTCAGCAACCCATAAGATTCTCGAAGTAATTCCAGATAGACCTAACACAAGTCCCTGAAAACAACAAATGGAAGGATGATTCCGTGCATCTAGTACTGCAACACCTGCAACGGGACACGAAAGGGATCCCGATTCTCTAGAGGTTCTCGTCTATAGGTAACTTGTCATGTAAGGCACTTAACATAAATAGAGAAACCTTCGGAGGAATTCTGACCTTCCAAACAATGGTGGAAAATTGGAGACGTGGACCCGGCGTCCTCACAGAAATCCACGCCGCCTTATACCATCCCAAATGGTCCCGTAACCATGAGAATCCGTTAAGACCTTCATGGATTGCATCTGTTTCCACGTCTCGCTAGCATAAGGCAGGATACCGGTGTAATTCGCCCAAGATAGCATGTGATAATTGGCGTGGAGGAATGTCACCCAAAGGTAATCGTTTGCTCCAAACCGCGACGATAGCTTTCAAGCAGAAGCCAAACAGATGTCCTTTGGGTTACGGAGGCCCAAACCATCCTCACATATCGGACGACAAATGGTGTTCCAGCAAATCCAATGGTGGCGAGAGGCATTGTCCTTGGTTCCCCATAAAAAGGAAGAAGCCAAAGAATGGTACGAGCGAAAGAAAGAAGCAGTGGGAATCATAGCAGCAAAGATATGAGATCCCAAAGAGTCAAGGACAACTTAATGAGAACCAGCCTGCCTGCCTTAGAGAGGAGGGAAGCATTCCAACGAATAATATTTCCCCTTACTTTGTCAGTGAGGGGATCGAAGATGGCGTTGAGCTTCCTACCTCGTTATAAAACAATACCGAGGTAAGGTAGTGGGAGTGAGGCCGCCTTGAAATCAGTAAATGTCTTGATCCAGGACGATCTGACAGAAGATAGATCTTTCGAGGGAACGATGCACTTTTAGATGTGTTAACGAGTTGCCCCGAACATCGCTCATATTGCCGAATAAGACCCATTAGGCTACAAATAGATCTATGAATACCATTAGTAAAAATGATGATGTCATCAGCGAAAGACAATAAGAAGACCAGAGGGCAGCTCCTAGGGATGCCGAATCTCTGAATTTGCCCTGCTATCGTTTGGGAGTGCAGCCCGCGAACAAAAGCTTTGGCAACAATGACAAACAGAGTTGGGGAGAGGGGATCCCCTTGTTGAAGGTCCCTCCCAGACCTGAAATAACCGGCGGTTGATCCGTTGTTGAGAACGGAGAACTAGTAGATCGATATAAGCCTCCAAACAACATCGATTAGGGGTTCCGGAAGCCGAAAGCCCTTAGAACCTTGATGATGAATAACCAATACATGCAGTTGTAAGCCTCAGTCATATCTAACTTAACGACTACATTAGATCCTCGGACCTTAATGTTGATCTGAGAAACCAGCTCCTGGGCTAGAAAGACGTTATCAGTGATCAACCGTCCTTTTACAAACCCAGCCTGCAAAAAAGAAATAATGCGCTTGAGAAACGGTGCTACCCGAGAGGTTAAAACCTGAGAGATGACCTTGTTTGATAAGTTTCACAAGCTGATCGGTCGGAAATCTGCACAAGAGCTAGGTTGGTCGCATTTAGGGATAAGGACTAGGTTGGTGGAGGTCCAGCCCGCAGGTAGATCTCCACCATAGAAGAAAGACCGAACAGCAAGACAAAAGTCCGCTTGAATAATTGGCCATACACTCCTGTAAAAAAAACCGTTGAAACCATCCGACCAACTTGCACTGTCCTTACTTAGAGCAAATACACAAGCATGAATTTCTTCCGAAGAAGGAGGTGCATCAAGATCGGAGCTGTCTGAGTGTAGGACTAGTCGAGGAATGAAAGCAAGCAAGGATGGATCAAAAAACGATACAGAGGGAGAACCAAGGAAGGACTGGAAATAGGACAGAATAGAATCTTTGACCTCATCCGGGGTAGAAGCCATAGAGAGATTAGGGCGATGGATCTGCTGAATCATGAGAAGATGATTCTATTTACGAATAGACGAGTAAAAAAACTTGGAGTTCATATATCCTTCAACAATCCATTTGATCCTCGCCTTTGGGAGAAGATGGTCATGTTCAATACGCAGCTCCAAAGAGAAGAAAATATGAGCCATCGTCCACACCTCCTTATTGGCAGTAGAAGGATCCTCATCAAAGGACGCCTCTGCTAGAACAAGAGTTTCTTCAGCCGTCCCAATGCGGTCGAAGATATTCTTGAAAACAAGAACATTCCACGCCTTAAGACAAGCCTTTAGACGCTTCAGCTTACGAGAAAACACCACACACGGGGGGCCACTCACTATGGAGTTCCAGGAGTCTTCCACAATCCTATGGAATGTATGGTGAGATCTCCACATACTCTGGAACCTAAAGGAAGACGGACCAGTGAGGGAGAGCGGGGAACAACCAAGGATCATAGGAGGATGGTCGGAGAAGGTACGATGCAGATGGGATAAGGAGAACGTGAAGGGTAGGCTAAACTACCCTTCAGCAGCAAAGACTCTGTCAAACCTAGAGAGAATACGGTTTGGCCCGTCTTGGTTGTTACACCAAGTGAAGGCTGAACCAACAAAAGAAACCTCAGAAAGGCCCGATATGATGATGAAGGCATTGAAATTTGCAACCGCCAAATGGTTAACGGCATTGCCTCCATGCTTTTCTTCTTGACTGGAAACAACATTAAAGTCACCTCCCAAGACGGAAACAGGAAAACCCAAGTCGGATAAAGCGAGAATATTATACCAAAGAGCCAATCTCTCAATCCTGTTGCAGTTAGCATAAACCGCAGAGAACAAAAAGGATGAGGAGAGCGAAGGAAATGAACAAGCCACCGATAGTAGATGCTCTGAGTCGAAGATAGGGTGGACGACTACACCTTTGGACCAGATGATCCAGATCTTGTCGGACACGTTGGTTAAGGCACCACCGAAGCCAAGAGATAAAACAGAACTGGTGATTGCCTCCGGTCCCACTAAAGGTTCCAGAAGCGTTACCAAGCAGATAGAGTGTTTCTTCACTATGCGCTTGAGCCGAGCAACTGATGCATCATTACTTATGCCCCTAATGTTCCAAAAAAGAAAGTTCTCCATCAAGATCCAAACACCACAATTAGAGATAGAGGGGGGAAGCAACAGAAAGCAAGCACACCACATAACTTAGATAAGATATAACGTGTGACGAGTAGATCTAACGATCTGCTCGGACGCTGCTATAGAGCATGTGTGAATGGTGCGGGGGTGCAAGGAACATGTCGAAAGCTACTACGCGCGGATCGAGTAGTCGACCTAACTGGTGACTCACAGGAAATAGGAAACTGCAAAGAACAACTAGCACTACAGTCGGGAGCAGGAACCGAGATGCTAGACCGGGCAGGATAAGAATTCTTAGTAAGACGGGATAAACGATCATTAATGATCGCAATCTCAGCCTTACTAAGTAGGGAGAGGAAATTTTATCCGAAAGAAGCAAATAAGACATCCCAGAAGGGGTAGGCGCATCATCGGTCAGTAAAGTGAACTAAGGAAAAACCGGTAACGATATGGCGAGCAGAGATGTTGGGTACGACAAGAAGCGCACCACAAGTTCCTATGTGAACATAACCAAAGCCAAGTTATCATTAGATTGACAGCCCTGCGAAGTAGGTGAAGTTCCAGCACCCAAACTCGGACAAGATGGATATCGTGACGGCCTAACTGGTCGGCAATCTACCTGGCAAACCGTATAATGGACCAACAAAGGATCCGCTATATGTCTACAACAAGAAGACCTCAGAAACCGGAAAGCCGACAGCATATGAAGCTTCAGACAAAAGCATCTAAAACCCGCTAGCCCCAACACACAAAACAAAGTCTCCAACGACACGATGTTGGCCTCGTCAAGACCCTTCCCACCGGGTAACCCAGCATGAACAAAAACCACTACTGATCAGCCCACGAAAAAGCAAACAACGACCACAAAAGCTGAACAATGAGCACAAGGAAAAAATAGGACAAGGTACCGGCGTAAGCCATAAATGCCTAGACGGTCATCCGTGAATAGGGCTTGCTGAACACAAACACAGTCCTGAAAGAGGGTCGTGACAGAGCCAACTAGCCCAATCGCCGGAAAAAGAAGATGATCTAACCCACACAAGTGTGCAAAAGCCACCGGGTTCATGACTGGATAAGCACCACAAACCAGAAAGTGCACACGAGTGCTATAGGACAGGAAGCAAATAAACTCACCAACGTGAGCAAAAGGATCAAGGGGTAGACACAAAACATGCATCGTATTATAAGCTACAGGAAGTAGAAAAACATAACAAGAAAACTGCATGACATTAACAAGTAATTTGCCATGTCCTACACGTAAAATGAAGACAGAAAATACCTGCCTTGGAACAGATCTATCAAGCTGACAACGATGGCCCATAACACCAATAATCTTCTCATCATCAAAACCTAATGCTGAAACCGTCCAAAACCAAATGTCAGAGCACCATGTCGAAACTGTCCCAAAGCCGTACGCATACCCAACAACTGCCTTGTTATTCTCGATGCTACCCGTTGGTTCCCCGACCAAACTGGCACATAATCCTGAGAAGAATTGTTCACTCCGAGAACTGAAACAACCGAACAACGTCTGTTCTCCGCTGCCATGCCAAGAGAGGAGAGCTCTGGCTGCAGACAATGAACAGAGCTAGCGACCTTATGCCATCGCCTGTAATCCTTACCTCTCAGCCAAGCTGGGCATAAGCCAACCTCCATAGAGCCAACGAAAGGATGTTGATCAGCGAAAGACCCAACCTCGGCTTGGGAACTCGAGCAAGATGTTGTTGACCCAGAAGATGGCCCGATGAGAGTGTTGTATATAACGTAGTTGTATACACAATTATATGATTTTTGTTTGATGATAACAACCAAATAAATATTGTTTTAAATGTGTTTTGTTATTGTACTGTTCTATATATACATCACAGACAGGAATATAATATTTATATTTAAATAGAATGCATCTATACAGAAATTCAAATATCTACACAGTATTTTGTTTAAATATAATATTTTATTTCAATATTCAACGGTACAGATTTACAACTCCACTATTTGCTCAACACTGTAATTCACTAAATTAAAATTCACTCATATACATTTCACTTGTTATACAGCTCCTCACTGCAACACTTGTTTATACAACTCATATATACTTTCAATTCATATTGACTCGTATACATACATTTTGACACTTATACATTTCACTGACTCTGTTATTTTCTTCTGTCTTCACAGCACTTCACTGTTAGTCCAGTCATCATCATCATACCTGTCATATACATAAACACACACACAATATATGGAATAGAAATAATTTTCAAAATACATGTGAATATAAATTTTATTTTTTAAATTTTATTTGCCTCAGTATTCTGGTGTGTTTCTCATCATTTTTTATGACTTGATCTGATTCATCTATGTCTAGCTAGTTTGTATATGAACAGGGACAGAAAAAATCTTTCTGATGGCTGCGTATGCACACGTGTATAGATATACACGTGTGCACTGCCATGCCAATCAGTATGCATCTGAGGAGTAGCCACAAGGACCATCTCAACTCAGTGCAACAATAACTCACTATAAAGTCAACAGCAAGATCATGAGTCGAGCAACAAAGTCAACACATCTCAAAATACAAAGCCAAATGTCAAGGCAGGTTCAAGTTTTCAAGCCCACGTGTGCAGCATGTTCAAAGTGGTACTAGATCAAGTGACAACATGGTGTACAACATATCAGTGGTGAACATAGCAGCATGGTGAAGCAAGTACAAGTTCATTTCAGGTGGAAGCATGGTAAAGCTAACATGGCAACTACAAGTGTTCATTTCAGTTCAGCAAATTCAACTTTTACAACCAGTGTGGCACAAGCACATGCAACAAGATGATCAAGTGAATAATGTAGAAATGATATTCATTCATATATACATGGAGTACATGTTTTAGCAGTAATTACAAAATGTGCATGGAACAATAGATAGTGAAGTAAGTCCTCAGTGGTGAAACAATTCACAGCAAGGTTCATGGGTTAATTCTAAGCAGTTCATAGTCAAGTCAAAATGAACTCAACATATGCATCGAGTGGTTGAAACATCGCTCTGCAAGGATCATGCGTGGACATGCACAAGTCAGTTCATAAATAGGTGCAGCCCAGCAAATGATTCAACATCAATACATGGACAAGGTACAAAGCAGCATGGCATAACAAATAGGCAAAAAGTCAATGTGTACAAGTATACTATCAATGTGTCATGATGCAACAATGAATTCAAATATGAATGGACTAATGGTCAAGACTGCATGAATATAATGAAGCAAGACAAGTCAGCAATGTTCATGGGTAGGAAAGCAGCTCACAAATGTCAAAGAAGCATGAATTTTGACAAGAAACAAATCAGCATGGCTATACAGGAAATCAAATTGAGTTTTTTTAAAGGCAAAAATTTGGCAAGTGTTTATGATTCAATTTCAAATCATCTCATTACAATTTTATGGCAAGAAATCCACCATCATATATGGAATGTGTTACACAAATCATTTCTACATTATTTCCAGTTTTCAGAATCTATTTTTGCCAAGATTTCTTTCTAGATTTCAACAAGTCAGTTGGCATTTCTATTTGGCAAATCTTTGGCAAAGTATAAAATCAAGGGAGACCACAAAATCAAGTTAGTAAATTCTAGCGTTGAGCAGATAAATTTGTATACAACATCATTTCAGCAGAGGATTAATTTTCAGAATTTAAACCGAGCAAGTGATCAAATTACACAAGGGATTATCACAAGGGGCCACAAAAACATTCTTTTTGTTTCCTGAATGGTTCACAGCAAATTGGGAAAGTCAATTGGAGTTGCAGATTTTACTCAATGTTTTTGGTTAACTATTTCATTCCAGGAAACATTAAAAAGTCACACAATTCATTTTTGCCGAGAAATTCAATGTTAAATCAAAGGACCACTAGCATGTCCAAATACACATAAGGAATTAAAGCCAATTTTATCATGAGATTCAAAAGGGAAAACCGCAACAAATCAGGCCAAAGTCACACAATCGAAATCAGAGATGATAGGATTCCTAAATCCTATTTTAACACCATCTACATCACTGGCAAAGGGACATCGAAAACCCACAAAAAACAAATTCCAGGAATTAAATGAAACTTCAGAAAACTCACAATTGAAATTGGTGTTTCGATCATTTGTTTTTCCATGTCGTATCCCAAATCGAGGCATCAGAGAATAGTATTGATCAAGAGCATCAACTCGAGCATCAGAGATTTTCAGTATCATCAATCAAAGCATCGATTTGGTGTGATTTTTTTTTGAAAACCCTAGTTTTTCATCAGAGCCGCCATTTTTAGAGAGAAAGGGATCGGGTCATAAGGGTGCAACGCAAATGAATGGGTCGGCCAAGCATATGTGAAAAGGGATGAGCCTTTAATAATTTAAACTCCTCTTCTCAATTTAAAACTAGGGTTCTTTTTGTTTTTTAATTTCATTTTTTTGTATTTTTTTTTATTTCGAGTTGTAAAACAATCAAATAGTTCTAGAGTCTGTAAAATCTAGGAGGATTCACTCAGGGTGTTGACTGATAGTTGACAGAGTCTGTAAAATCTGGGTTACTGGTTACGGGGTCATAATCAGGGGAAATCTGGTCGAGGGGATATCGATCAGTCTAGGGTTTTGAGCGTAGGGTTAGGACAGGAGCAGGCACTGCGAGTGTACATGGTCTTGTATGCGGGATTTGTTTATAACACCTAGTAGAAACCTTAGGAATGCACCAGTAGGAAGGATTCTGCCGAAGCTGGGTATCTCTGTGTGTTATTTCCTTTCTATTTGTTATTTCTGCTGAATTTTGTGATCTATTTATTATTTAATATCCTATCAGTTTTTTAACTCAGCGAAAAACTGTGAAAAACCCTATTCACCCCCTCTAGGGTTATTCTAGATCCAACAATGGTATCAGAGCCTGGTAATCTCATTAACCCTAGAATCATGGATCCTAGTTGTCAGCTGATAGAGAGTCAGTCCAGTTCATCTCCAACTATTTTCGATGGAACAGATTTTTCAAACTGGAAATCCAAAATGGAATTTTATTTAAAATCTGATAATATTAAATGTTGGGATGTTGTTATCAATGGGTTTAATAGTGTAGATATTACTTTCAATGCTCGTGCTATGAAAATCATATTTGATTATCTTAATACTGAACAGTTTAATCTTTTTTTTCATTATTTATCTGCATAGGAAATCTAGGATACTCTCAATACGAAGTATGGAAGATCTGACAACCACAGCTCAAAACCCGATAAAATCAACTCAGATTCAGAGTTCTGCTTAACAGGATTTACAAATGAAAATTCAGATGGATCAGTGGATGGAGATTCAGCAGACGATGAGACAGGAAATTTCTCATATGAAGATTTAGTTTATATGTGTGCTGATCTAACTAAGTCTATTGATAAACTCCAATCTAAAAACAAATCTCTGAAATCTAAGAATTCTGAGTTGACCAGCAAAATGAATGATTTGGAATTACAACTAGAACATATTAAACATTCTTCAACTTCTGATTGCAAAAATTGTTTGAAATTGAAAACCAATCTTGTTCATCTCAACAAAAATATTCAAAAGTCTAAAAAAGAAATTCTGATCTTAAAAGAAAACAAGATTGAGTTATCAAGTTTAAATAATTTTTTACAATAGGAATTTGAAATTTTTAAGACTGATATATATTCCAAATTTGAAATTGCTGAAAAAGAGAATTTATTGAAATCCGATTTGATTTTGAAAGCACTAGAAAACGAGATTGAAAAATCCAAGAAATTTGAGTTTGAAAAACAAAAACTTTTTGAATCTGAGATTGCTGAGGCCCAAACCAAAATTAATTTGCTTAAAAATGAAAATTTGGTTTTAAAATCTGATTTTGAAAGATGTAAGACCACTAAAAATCGTTGTTCAGACTTATTGAAAAAAAATGGTGATCTCAAAACTGAAATTCAATAACTTGAAACAATTTTAGCTAAATTTTCAAACGGTGAAAAATCTTTGAATACGTTGTTGAAAAACCAATTTTCTGTTGGAAATAAACGTGGTCTTGGTTTTAGAAAAACAAATGATTTTGAGAAGCTAAATTCTTGTGATTTTGAAAATTCCTTAAACTTCTTCAAGAAGGATCGTTTTAGAAATTTGAACTCTAAAAATTCCAAAGGATTTTTAAATCACAAACGAAATCAGAATCTGTTTCATAACAATCCATTTAAACAACCCTGGATCCCACAAAAAAAATAAAATGATTTTTGGAAAAACTAAACAAGTTTGGGATCCCATAGGCACAAAGATAGATTCGAATGGGATGTCATACAAACAGATTTGGATACCAAAAGATGTTAACATAACTGTGAGTGGTTTTACTAATTTTGTTAGACCACTCAATCCCTTAAACTGTTAGGTAACAAAGGAGGCTAAGGAACTGTTTTGCAAAAAGAAATGTGAAGAAAAGTTGTCTATACTTTTATATCATTCATAGTTTCTTCAGCCAAGATCTGATGAGTCAGAGATTCTGGTTTACACTGATTTCAGGTATGATCTCTGAACTTGTCTTTGTATATTCTCTCTGTTTTTATTTTTCTGTATTTATTCCTTCCTCTACCCCTTCTATTTTTCTTCATTTTTTTTAATTTATCACTGCTATATTTTTTTGTTTCTTTATGGGCCTCATTAACTTCAAATTGTAGAACTCATTTTTTTCTGGAAATTCACTTTAGTTGAATAGAACTCTGACGGTTTAATTATTTTCAGATCTTGAATTTAATCTTGTAAATATCTGCAATTGTTTTGAAGGTAATTTTTTTTTGAATTCATAACAGTGTTGATGCATTAATATCATATCTTGAACACTGTCATTTCGAATTCTAAAATTTTGAAGATCTGAATAATTAATGAAATTTCACACACTTATGCTGTTTTGAGTTTCTTCCAATTCATTTTGGAAACGCTTAGAATATTATACTCATTACAGTACACTGTTTCTTATCATTCGTGATAATTTCATTGATTTTCGGATTGGCTTGAATTACAGTGATACATCTTGAATTTCATCTTTATTCATGATTATTATGGCCGAAGTTTGTTTGTTTGAAATCATCTGAAATTCTAGATATTTTGAATATCACACACTACTTAAATTTTAAATTATCAATCTTGTGTGAATAATTCATTATATCTCAAAACCTGACATTGATTCAAGTCATTTCAAATAAATTATTTTCTAAATTCTCTGGATCATGAATACCTCTCAAACTAGATGTAAATGATCTGAAATTTCTCTTATACTTGTCAGAAATATATTGAAAATTTCTTTGAAAATATGGTCTTAAAATTCACTGTTATTTCATGTTTATTTGATTTGAATATTTGTTTTTTAAAATCATTTGAAATTGTTGATTTATTGAATCTCACACAAATCTTAAAACTGAAATTTATAATATGGTGTGAACGATTCATTGAATCTAGAGATTTACATATTCCTTTAAATGATTTCAAATAAACTATATTTTTTTTAATCTTGAATCATGAAAAATCTTTTGATACCATCAGAAATATCTTGACAAGTCTGCTTTAAAATTGGTTATCATGCTGCTCTGATTAAAAGAAATTGTTTTGTAAATATTTTTGGTGACTGCCTGTTTTGGTATCAAATACATACCATGCTTTGATAGATGAAATTAACTTGCTTGTCTGCTTAGGCTCTGTGATTAAAATTATGTTGTCTAGGATATTCTTGTTCATCTCCAGTACCATTTTTACAATCCTCTTTAATTGAGACACCAATTGGTATCAGAAGTGCTGATTTTTTTTTGTATATTTTTTTCCTCTTGTCGTGTATAGATCAACATATTCCTCTTGTAATTGATTTTCAATTTTACAATTATTTATTAATTATTCATTCATAAATTGAAATCAATATCAAAATTGAACTGTATTTATAATTCATCAAAATAATTATCAGATTTTGAAATTGTGATTAATTGTGACTGCATTATATTTCACAACAAGAGGAGATTTTATTTATATTTTCATGATGGTTGAACATTTATTATAATATCTTTGTACTGGCAATTATTTCACGACCATCTTCATTACCTATCATCCTTCTGCCATCCGTTATGATTTTATATTAATGTGGAGAGTTAATTTTTTTTAAGAATCTTTTTGAATAAATAGTGAAAATATTTGTGATGGAATTGTGGTTATGTTATTCTTCAGAATTAGTGACAATTGAAATTTTCAATGATCTTGGTACAGTTGATCATATTTCATAACATAATTAATTTAGAAATTTATTTCACAGTCCATTTCTGTACCTACCACTTTTCTATCATTCATATTGGTTTTATATACCGAGGAGTTTTTACCTTTTAAAGTTGAAAATAATAAATATAATTAATACATAAGTGTGTCTCTAACCTCATTTAAAAATCCAAGCTCTGGTCATGCATGGTTATGAGACAACTTAAAATTTAAGCTGCGACTGACCTCATTTAAAAATCCAAGCTCTAGTTATGTATGGTCAGTGTGCTCTTAAATAAAAAAAATATGTGTTAAATTGAAATTAAACTGAAATCCTCCTTGGTGTTTATAAAAACCAACTTATCAATCCATGTTCTAATCTGTGAAATGTGTTAATATCTTATAAAGTATTATGATTCGTTGATTGATAGCTACTGGGATTTGAGACTATCTGATTTTGTCACTTAAGTTGAATTTATAATTATAGTCCAAATCCATCACTGTATTTTGTGCTTTATTTTTTATAAAATTCTTTTGGAAAATAATTGAAAATATATGTTTTGTGAAACTCTCTCCATAATATATTCATCGTAAATCCGTCATTTTCTACAATGTGAAATATGCCACCAGTTCTCAGTTTATTATGATTTTTGTTTGACTGATTGAGATTTATGATGACTATTCTTCCTCTTATGCTGAAATTATATTATTTAGTCAATTTTTCATCAATATTTTAATTTCTGAATCCTTTTGATGATAACAAAAGGGGGAGAATGGATTGAGATTTTGATTTATGAGTGAATATTTTATAAAATATTTTTACTTTTGGAAATTCATTATAAATCATTATTTTTCATTTTTCACTCATGCACAGTTATAGGGGGAGCTTTTAAACAGGGGGAGTTCAAAATTCACTGTCAAACACATCTATTGTACTCAAAATCTTTTATTTGTTTGTCACCATCAAAAGGGGGAGATTGTTGTATATAACGTAGTTGTATACACAATTATATGATTTTTGTTTGATGATAACAACCAAATAAATATTGTTTTAAATGTGTTTTGTTACTGTACTGTTCTATATATACATCACAGACAGGAATATAATATTTATATTTAAACAGAATGCATCTATACAGAAATTCAAATATCTACACATTATTTTGTTTAAATATAATATTTTATTTCAATATTCAACAGTACAGATTTACAACTCCACTATTTGCTCAACACTGTAATTCACTGAATTAAAATTCACTCATATACATTTCACTTATTATACAGCTCCTCACTGCAACACTTGCTTATACAACTCATATATACTTTCAATTCACATTGACTCGTATACATACACTTTGACACTTTTACATTTCACTGACTCTGTTATTTTCTTCTGTCTTCTGTCTTCACAGCTCTTCACTGTTAGTCCAGTCATCATCATCATACCTGTCATATACAGAAACACACACACAGTATATGGAACATAAATAATTTTCAAAATACATGTGAATATAAATTTTATTTTTTAAATTTTATTTGCCTCAGTTTTCTGGTGTGTTTATCATCATTTTTCATAACTTGATCTGATTCATCTGTTTTTAGCTAGTTTGTATATGAACAGGGACAGAAATTTTTTTTTTGATGGCTGCATATACACACGTGTATAGATATACATGTGTGCACTGCCACACCAATCAGTATGCATCTGAGGTGTAGCCACAAGGACCATCTCAACTCAGTGCAACATTAACTCACTATAAAGTCAACAGCAAGATCATGAGTCGAGCAACAAAGTCAACACATCTCAAAATACAAAGCAAAATGTCAAGGCAGGTTCAAGTTTTCAAGCCCACGTGTGCAGCATGTTCAAAGTGGTACTAGATCAAGTGACAACACGGTGTACAACATATCAGTGGTGAACATAGCAGCATGGTGAAGCAAGTACAAGTTCATTTCAGGTGGAAGCATGGTAAAGCTAACATGGCAGCTACAAGTGTTCATTTCAGTTCAGCAAATTCAACTTTTACAACCAGTGTGGCACAAGCACATGCAACAAGATGATCAAGTGAATAATGCAGAATTGATATTCATTCATATATACATGGAGTACATGTTTCAGCAGTAATTACAAAATGTACATGGAACAATAGATAGTGAAGCAAGTACTCAGTGGTGAAACAATTCACAACAAGGTTCATGGGTTAATTCTAAGCAGTTCATAGTCAAGTCAAAATGAACTTAACATATGCATGGAAGTTGTCGAAACATTATTCTGCAAGGCTCATGTGTGGACATGCACAAGTCAGTTCATAAATAGGTGTAGCCCAACAAATGATTCAACATATACATGGACAAGGTACAAAGCAGCATGGCATAACAAAGAGGCAAAAAGTCAATGTGTGCAAGTATACTATCAGTGTGTCATGATGCAACAATGAATTCAAATATGAATGGACTAATGGTCAAGACTGCATGAATATAATGAAGCAAGACAAGTCAGCAATGCTCATGGGTAGGAAAGCAGCTCACAAATGTCAAAGCAGCATGAGTTTTGACAAGAAACAAATCAGCATGGCTATACAGGAAATCAAATCGAGTTTTTTTAAAGGCAAAAATTTGGCAAGTGTTTATGATTCAATTTCAAATCAGCTCATTACAATTTTATGGCAAGAAATCCACCATCATATATGGAATGTGTTACACAAATCATTTCTACATTATTTCCAGTTTTCAAAGTCTATTTTTGCCAAGATTTCTTTCCAGATTTCAACAAGTCAGTTGGCATTTCTATTTGGCAAATCTTTGGCAAAGTATAAAATCAAGGGAGACCACAAAATCAAGTTATTAAATTCCAGTGTTGAGCAGATAAATTTTTATAAAGCATCATTTCAGCAGAGGATTAATTTTTAGAATTTAAACTGAGCAAGCGATAAAATTACACAAGGGATTATCACAAAGGGCCACAAAAACATTCTTTTTGTTTCCTGAATGGTTCACAGCAAATTGGGAAAGTCAATTGGAGTTGCAGATTTTACTCAATGTTTTTGGATAACTATTTCATTCCAGGAAACATTAAAAAGTCACATAATTCATTTTTGCCAAGAAATTCAGTGTTAAATAAAAGTACCACTAGCATGTCAAAATACACGCAAGGAATTAAAGCCAATTTTATCAAGAGATTCAAAAGGGAAAACCGCAACAAATCAGGCCAAAGTCACACAATCGAAATCAGAGATGATAGGATTCCTAAATCCTATTTTAACACCATCTACATCATTGGTAAAGGGACATCGAAAACCCATAAAAAACAAATTCAATGAATTAAATGAAACTTCAGAAAACTCACAATTGAAATTGGGGTTTCGATCGTCTGTTTTTCCATGCTGTATCCCAAATCGAGGCATCGGAGAATAGTATTGATCAAGAGAATCAACTCGAGCATCAGAGATTTTCAGTATCATCAATCAAAGCATCGATTTGGTGTGATTTTTTTTTTGGAAACCCTAGTTTTTCATCAGAGCCGCCATTTTTAGTGAGAAAGGGATCGGGGCATAAGGGTGCAACACAAATGAATGGGCCGGCCAAGCATATGTGAAAAGGGATGACCCTTTAATAATTTAAACTCCTCTTCTCAATTTAAAACTAGGGTTCTTTTTGTTTTTTAATATCATTTTTTGTATTGTTTTTTTTTTATTTCGAGTTGTAAAACAATCAAATAGTTCTAGAGTCTGTAATATCTAGCGGGATTCAGTCAGGGTGTTGACTGACAGTTGACAGAGTCTGTAAAATCTTGGTTACTGGTTACGGGGTCGTAATCAGGGGAAATCTGGTCGAGGGGATATCGATCAGTCTAGGGTTTTGAGCAAAGGGTTAGGACAGGAGCAGGCACTGCGAGTGTACATGGTCTTGTATGCGGGATCTGTTTATAACACCTAGTAGAAACCTTAGGAATGCAGCAGTAGGAAGGATTCTGCCGAAGCTAGGTATCTCTTTGTGTTATTTCTACTGTATTCTGTGATCTGTTTATTATTTAATATCCAATCAGATTTTTAACTCAGCGAAAAACTATGAAAAACCCTATTTGCCCCCCCCCCCTCTAGGGTTATTCTAGATCCAACAGAGAGAATCAACCAGAGGCCTTAAACCCAAAGATGGGGAATAAAGTAGTACATATGAACATGCAGGAATAAGATCTTCCAATATTTCAAACTTATTGCCAACAAATAATGGGCGCAACAACGAAGTACCAAGAACCTTAGGCGAACCGCATGGTGCTGAAAATGAAGGCCCTGCCTTAGTTTTTCTCTTTGAACGCCTCGAAAGGCGACGACGATTCGAAAACTGTAACAACGCGCATTCTACGCATCAGAGGATCGTAGAATATTTATTTCTTTCCCATATGAAGTCATATGGTCATGTAACTTTGGGAAACAACCATTAGGGCCATTTCCCATGTTCATGATTTTTGTCGATTTTTAAATGACCGTTTTGCCCCTAGCTGATCTTGTTTCGACCATAACTTTTGATTGGAAAGGAATTTTGACCTGAAACCACTTCCAATAGATTCGTTTGATGGTTTACCTTTCCGTAGAGTGGTCATAAGTGAAAAACGGACTTACCGTTTGGGAGGTATGGCTGAAATAAGGTTTGGAAGGTGAAAAACTGCTTAACCGGGCCAAATAGGGTGATTAGTGAATATGCCCATAACCCATTTCGGGATTAGGGTTATGGGGAGGCTGAAAGGAGTTAGAGAATCATTCCATTTCAGTTTTCTAGCCTCCACTTACCTCTTAGAAAACCTAAAAAATGACCTCCAACCTCTAAATCACCTCCAAATCATCTTCTAATCAAGGATTAAGCTTTGCAACATCAAATCAAGGGAGATCTACACCAAATCAACATTGGAGCTGCTGTTTAGCATTGGGATTCACATCAAATCAGAGATTTATTTCAAATCTTAGTTTATTTGTGGCTAAGGTGAGTGATTGGCATAGTTCCTCACTAATTATGGCTAATTAAGGGTAATTAGTGTTAATTAGCGAATTATACATGATAAAATTTTGGAAAAATATTTATAAATTCTTAAATGATGTTTTAGACCTCTGATATGAATTTGGGTTAATTTGGTTAAGTTTTGTTAATCATATCATTAGTTTCACCTAAACATGCTTAAGGGGAAATAAGGGGTTTTAGCTAGGTTTGATCCATTTTAACCTATTATATTGTTGTTTTGACGTTTTTGGTTGATTCCCTATGTTGCTATGACTGTATGGTATGCTTTGTGATTGATTAGAATAGGTAGAATGGTCGAAAACGACGTCGAGTGGCGTAAATTGCTTGCTGGAAGAAGTGCAGGAAGGCATCCGAACCGGATCGGAACGGTAGGAGGACCCGATCTGTTCCCATACTTCACTCTTCGATTTATTCGCTCCTCTCGTGGCACGCATCGTCCGATCCGACACGCCTGGTGTTCTCCCACCCGATCCGCCATGGTACCCCGACCCGAACCGATGCACTTCGGCGAGGCTTGGAGACTACGACCCGACCCGAGTTGATCAGAAGAAGCCGATCTGAACTGTGGCACATTGGAGGACTCCGACCCGAACCGATGATGGTGATTGGACATGAAGACTCGATCCAACCCGCTAAAGTGAGGATGACCCGATCCGATCCAGCGAAGGAGGAGCACTCCGATCCGAATCGATGGCTAAGAGGGGATCCGAACCGATCCGGTGATGACCAATAACCCGAGATGCAAAGGTAGTCCAAATGGAAGTTAGAGCTCAGGATCCAGTTGGGAACCAATGAGTTCACTTCATGGTTGGGCTTTGCTGCGGGACGTGTGCTAAGGAGTTGTCGACGTTCATAACTTCGATTCACCACAAAAATGGATGATGGGCTACTTATCAGTGCAGTAGAGTCATTATGACTCGAGGGGCAAGGTGATGGTAGCAAGACTACGTTATTAGTGCAGTAGAGTCATTATGACTTGAGGGGCAAAGTGATGCGTAGTAAGACTATGTGCCAGTGCAGTGGGGTCATTGTGACTCCATGGGGCAGAGTGGACATAGTAAAGGATTAGTGAGGCTATGAGCCAGTGCAGTGGGGTCATTGCGACTCCATGGGGAAAAGTGGTCATAGCAAAAGGATTAGTGGCTACGTTATCAGTGTAGTGAAGCCATTTATGACTTCATGGGGCAAAGTGATCGTAGCAAGGTATGTTGGGTGATCGAAGTGGTGAATATCGTATGCTTTATGCACTGAGTGAGAGATGTGAGGATGTTTGCTATGTTTGATTGTTTGCCATCACTATGACATGAACACCCCACCCCCGTTATCTTTACACCATTTGAAATGGCACCTTAGAGTGTTGTACAGTATGTAGTGCTAACTCTTTGGTTGCAGGTCCAGGTTCAGGTATGTTTAAGTCTACCTGTTATTGTTCTGTTTAGATGCTTATCGCTCATACCAGGCTTTATGTCTGACCCAGAGTTTTATGTCTCCTCTTATTACTCTGGGTGCTCACACGAGCAGACTAGAGAGAGGTTAGCTGGTGATGTGCGAGTAGCTGATTCGGAGGCGAGCAGGAGGCTTCCACGTAGGATATATAGATATTCTCCCTGTGTCGTTGGTGGTCGCTACTTGGGCATTAGTAGCGTACCTCCTATATCTTACTTTTGCTTTTTGAGATAGTTTGAAATGTTGTAATAATGTTAGCTTTGGATCATAAGTTGTACTTGGATTTTCCGCTGCTATGTTAGTTGTTTCAGCTTATGCACTGTCTCACCTGTTTTATGTCAAGTATGTTATTATTATATTTTGTTCTATGCGCTGTGAGACATTCTACAGGTTCCTTGTTAGTTCATTTCCTTCTTCCCTTTCCTTCTGACGATCCGTTCCGTGCTAACCGGACATGTGTACAACGCACTTTTGGAGTAAATGTCGGTTCGTGCGGGGCGGGCCGTCACATTTGGTATCAGAGCTCTAGGTTGCGTAGTTAACCTAGGGAAAGACACTAGGGAGAGATAGTACGTATAGGAGAGAGTGTATTTGTGATTACTTTGGTTTTCAAAAGCTATATATGTATATACTATTAGTAGTATAAGAATGAAGTCGTACTGCACTAGCACCACTATGGGATCGTTAATCGTTTCCTCTTTACAGATTGACGATGAGCCGATATGCTAGAGGTGCTGGTAGGGGAGCCAATAATGGGAATGCTGCTGACATGAGGGCGATGTTTACTGACCTCATGAGAGACATGCTTAGGGAGGTGCAAGGGGCAGTTCCCAATCCCGGAAATGGTGGTGGTCCAGTAGTGCAGGCGCCTAGGGTAGATTTCGCCAAGTTGTGCAAGGATTACACTAACCTTGGTGGGAAGCCGTTCCACGGAACGGAGTCGGCCACAGATGTTCAGGATTGGTTGGATAGCTGTGATCGTATCTTCGACGACTTGGGTATCGAGGATGCAATGAAGAGAAGGCTAGCATCTCGTCAGCTGCAAGGGCGAGCGATGAATTGGTGGAATGCCATTAGAACAACTACTCCAGAAGATCAGGTTACTTGGGATCAGTTCAAGGCTCGCTTTAGCGAGAAGTTCATTCCAGCTGCCCAGAAGTCAGTGTTATTTAAGAGATTCTTGGAACTCAAGCAGAATGGTAGGGCGGTCTCTGACTATATTGCTGAGTTTGACACTTTGTCGAAGTATGGACTATCTCTTATCGATACTCCTTAGAAGAAGAATGAGAAGTTCATTACTGGGTTGGATGGATACTTGGGGGAAAGGCTTATCAACCACATTGATGAGACTTTTGAATCGATTGTGGGGAAAGCTTTGAGATCAGAGAGTCTTTACCCTAAGTCAAAGACTGAGGCTGCATCTGCAGAAGGGCTGAAGCCGCAAGCAGGCGGTGGAGGCAAGAGTAACTCTCAGAATAAGAGGAAGCAGGACCAATCTAAGGGTGGCCAGAAAAAGAGCAAGAAAGATGTTGAGTGCTTCAGCTGTGGTAAGAAGGGACATTATGCTAAAGAATGTCGGGCCAAGCCAGCGGAAAGGAAGTGCTACAACTGTGGCCAAGTGGGACATTATAAGGATAAGTGTCTGCAACCTCTTAAGGAGAAGCAGATTGTGAAAGCATATGCTATTGATGTTATTCCTTCTTCGTCAAATGCCCCAACTGCGACGGAGAAAGGAAAGAATGTCGTTATTCAAGGTATGCTTTCTATTTATGATGTACCAGTTCGAGTTTTGTTTAATACAGGGGCTTCCCGTTCCTTCATATCTAGTGACCTGGTAGATAGGTTGGGACTGGAACCCGAGATAGTCGATAGACCATTGGTAGTGACGAACCCGATTGGTGGTTCGACTAGCCTTAGTATGATTTGCCGAAATGTGGTCTTATCGAATCATGGATGTATGTTTGTTTGTGATTGCTTTGTTTTGGGCTTTACTGGGTATGGCATTATATTGGGAGTCGATTGGCTCCAAAGATACGAGGTGGTGGTAGACTGTGAGGGCTTTTTGGTGATAGTTAGGGCGGATGATGGGCGGAGGGTAGTGTTTGGTAGTCTACCTAGTGATGGGGTAATGGCTAGTTTTATAAATTCCCTCGACATCCCGCAGGATGAGTTGTCAGATGTGCCCGTGGTTGGCCAATATCCGGATGTCTTCGAGGAGGTGACCGGGCTTTCACCACACCGAGAGATTGAGTTCCGTATTGATTTAGTGAAAGATGCCAGACCTATAGTGATGCCACTTCGTTGTATGGCACCAAGGGAGCAGCGAGAGCTCAGGGTGCAAGTCAGCAATCTTTTGAAGAAGAGATTTATTAGAAGAAGTGTCTCCGAGTGGGGAGCACCAGTTGTGTTTGCCACTAAGGCAGATGGTTCCCTTCGTTTGTGTGTGGACTATCGCGAGTTGAATAAGGTGACGAGGAAGAATAAGTATCCTCTACGGCGGATAGATGATTTGTTTGATCAACTGGAAGGAGCAAGAGTGTTCTCCCAATTGGACCTCGCGACAAGATTTCATCAGCTCCGAGTAGCAGATGAGAGTGTTCCGAAAACGGCATTTAGGACGCCGTCAGGATTCTATGAGTGGTTGGTCATGCCATTTGGGTTGACCAATGCACCAGCCTACTTTGTGGATCTTATGAATCGAGTATTCAGAGATCAGTTGAATAAGTTTGTTCTTGTGTTCATAGACGATATCCTTGTTTATTCAAGGACAGAGGAGGAACACAAGGGACACTTGAGGATAGTGATGGAGGTGTTGAGAAAACACCAATTGAAAGCGAAATTCTCTAAGTGTCACTTTTGGAGAAGGGAAGTGAGATTCTTGGGCCATGTTGTTTCAGAAAATGGTATTGCCGTGGACCCTGCGAAGGTGGCTACGGTACAGGATTGGCCTACGCCCAAGAATGCAACAGATGTAAGAAGTTTCTTGGGGCTAGCTGGATATTATCGTAAGTTTATCCAGGATTTCTCCAAGATAGCAGCACCGTTGACTCAGTTGACTAAGAAGAATCAGTCCTTCATCTGGGACAGAGTGTGTGAGAATGTATTCAAGAGTCTAAAGGAAAAGTTGACGCGTGCGCCAGTATTAGTCATTCCTAAAGGGAATGAAGAGATGACGGTATACACGAATGCTTGTGGTACCGGACTAGGTGTTGTATTGATGCAAGGAGGTAGGGTTGTAGCTTATGCTAGTCGGCAGCTAAAGCCACATGAGAAGAAGTATCCTACCCATGATTTGGAACTAGCAGCGATCGTGTTTGCGCTAAAGATGTGGAGACACTATCTCTTGGGAGAAAGATTTGAGTTGTTTACCGATCATAAATCGTTAAAGTATCTCTTCTCTCAGAAGGATCTGAATCTCCGTCAGCAGAGATGGTTAGAGTTCTTGGCTTCGTATGATTTTGATATCACATACACTCCTGGAAAAGGTAATGCGGTAGCCGATGCCTTGAGTAGGAGACATGCCAGTTTATGGGCAATGTTTCTTGAATGGAAGCAATTGGAGTATATCGCAGGATTTGATTTCAGACCAAAGTGCGAATTGGATCCAATCATGCTAGCTAGTTTGGCGGTCAGACCCACTTTGATAGAGCGGATTGGTTCCAGCCAGAGGGACGATCCTAATCTATTGGAAATCATCTCCAAGTTAGAGATGAACATCGACGGTGAGGAGATGAATTTGTATGGGCTTAATCGAGGTGGATGGCTTAGAAAGAATGGAAGACTAGTTGTACCCAACGTGAATGGTTTGAGAGATGAAGTGCTTAGAGAATGTCATCACTCAAAACTGACTATACATCCCGGTGGTAATAAGATGTATCGAGATATGAAGCATACCTTCAACTGGGAAGGGATGAAAAGAGACGTTGGGAAGTTTATATCCAAATGCATGAATTTCCAGCTAGTTAAAGCCGAGCAAAAGAAGCCTAGTGGGTTGTTGCAACCATTATAAATTCCCGAATGGAAATGGGAGCAAGTCTCGATGGATTTCATCGATGGTTTACCAAGGACTAGAGCGGGACATGATAGCATTTGGGTAATTGTGGATCGATTGACTAAGAGTGCAAGATTTATACCAGTCAAATCGACCAGAACGGCAGCTAAGTTAGCAGAATTGTATATGAAGTGGGTAGTGAGATTTCATGGAGTACCCAAAAGCAGTGTGAGTGACCAAGACCCGTTGTTTACTAGTAGGTTTTGGAAGAGCTTACAAGAGGCTCTAGGGTCAGAATTACACCTCAGTACCGCATATCATCCTCAGACCGACGGTCAGACGGAGAGGGTGAATCGTATATTGGAAGATCTCTTGAGAGCTTGTGTATTGGATTTTGGTGGATCATGGGATGACCATTTGCATCTAGTAGAGTTTGCATATAATAATAGCTACCAATCCAGTATCGGTATGGCTCCATATGAGGCTTTGTACGGAAGACCGTGCAACTCACCATCATGTTGGATAGAGACTGGCGAGAAGTTTATGTTTGGATCGGATGTGGTGAGGGAAACTTCGGATAAGATTATGATCATTCAGCAACGAATGAAGGCTGCCCAGGATAGGCAGAAAAGCTATGCTGATAAGAGGAGAAGAGACTTAAAATTCTCCGTTGGTGACTTGGTGTTTGTCAAGATTTCTCCGTTGAAAAGCGTGATACGATTTGGCAGGAGAGGCAAATTGGCACCAAGATTTGTTGGCCCATTCCCTGTCCTTGAACTAGTCGGGAATTTGGCGTATAGAGTTGACTTACCAGAGAAGATGGTGGGAGTTCACAACGTATTTCATGTTTCCCAACTAAGGAAGTTCATTCACGACACAGATTTGACTATTTCACCTGATCAGTTAGAGGACTTCGAAGTAGAACCCGAGGCGGTTGGGAACCGCAAGCTGATCCGTATTGTCGAGCATGATACGAAGCAACTTCGAAGGAAGGTGGTGAGGCTAGTCAAGGTTCAGTGGGGTGAGGACGAGAATGACTGTACTTGGGAGACAGAGGAGAGCATTAGAAAGACATATCCAGAACTCTTTGCCTGGTAAGATTTACCTTGTAATTTAATTATTCTGCATGCTAGGATAGACTTGTTTCACTTGTTTTGCATGTTTGATTGTTGTTTTATGGTTGATAGGCATGCGGGACCCTTTTGTGTGTTGTGCTTAGGGAATTTCGGGGGCGAAATTTCTTAAGGGGGGGAGAATGTAACAACCCGCATTCTACGCATCAGAGGATCGTAGAATATTTATTTCTTTCCCATATGAAGTCATATGGTCATGTAACTTTGGAAAACAACCATTAGAGCTATTTCCCATGTTCATGATTTTTGTCGATTTTTAAATGACCGTTTTGCCCCTAGTTGATCTTGTTTCGGCCATAACTTTTGATTGGAAAGGAATTTTGACCTGAAACCAATTCCATTAGATTCGTTTGATGATTTACCTTTCCGTAGAGTGGTCATATGTGAAAAACGGACTTACCGTTTGGGAGATATGGCTGAAATAAGGTTTGTAAGGTGAAAAACTGCTTAACCGGGCCAAATAGGGTGATTAGTGAATAGCCCCATAACCCATTTCGGGATTAGGGTTATGGGGAGGCTGAAAGAAGTTAGAGAATCATTCCATTTCAGTTTTCTAGCCTCCACTTACCTCTTAGAAACCCTAAAAAATGGCCTCCAACCTCTAAATCACCTCCAAATCATCTTCTAATCAAAGATTAAGCTTAACAACATCAAATCAAGGGAGATCTACACCAAATCAACATTGAAGCTGCTGTTTAGCATTGGGATTCGCATCAAATCAGAGATTTATTTCAAATCTTAGTTTATTTGTGGCTAAGGTGTGTGATTTGCATAGTTCCTCACTAATTATGACTAATTAAGGGTAATTAGTGTTAATTAGCGAATTTAAACATGATAAATTTTTGGAAAAATGTTTATAAATTCTTAAATGATGTTTAGACCTCTGATATGAATTTGGGTTAATTTGGTTAAGTTTTGCTAATCATATCATTAGTTTCACCTAAACATGCTTAAGGGGAAATAAGGGGTTTTAGCTAGGTTTGATCCATTTTAACCTATTATATTGTTGTTTTGATGTTGGTGGTTGATTCCCTATGTTGCTATGACTGTATGGTATTCTTTGTGATTGATTAGAATAGGTAGAATGGTCGAAAACACCGTCGAGTGGCGTAAATTGCTTGCTGGAAGAAGTGCAGGAAGGCATCCGAACCGGATCGGAATGGTAGGAGGACCCAATCCGTTCCCATACTTCACTCTTCGATCTATTCGCTCCTCTCGTGGCACGCATCGTCCGATCCGACCCGCCTGGTGTTCTCCGACCCGATCCGCCATGGTACCCCGACCCGAACCGATGCACTTCGGTGAGGCTTGGAGACTACGACCCGACCCGAGTTGATCAGAAGAAGCCGATCCAAACTGTGGCACATTGGAGGACTCCGACCCGAACCGATGATGGCGATTGGACATGAAGACTCGATCCGACCCGCTAAAGTGAGGATGACCCGATCCGATCCAACGAAGGAGGAGCACTCCGATCCGAACCGAACTGATGGCTAAGAGGGGATCCGAACCGATCCGGTGATGACCAATAACCCGAGATGCAAAGGTAGTCCAAATGGAAGTTAGAGCTCAGGATCCAGTTGGGAACCAATGAGTTCACTTCATGGTTGGGCTTTGCTGCGGGACGTGTGCTAAGGAGTTTTCGACGTTCATAACTTTGATTCACCACTGAAAATGGATGATGGGCTACTTATCAGTGCAGTAGAGTCATTATGACTCGAGGGGCAAAGTGATGCGTAGTAAGACTATGAGCCAGTGCAGTGGGGTCATTGTGACTCCATGGGGCAGAGTGGACATAGTAAAGGATTAGTGAGGCTATGAGCCAGTGCAGTGGGGTCATTGCGACTCCATGGGGCAAAGTGGACATAGCAAAAGGATTAGTGGCTACGTTATCAGTGCAATGAAGCCATTTATGACTTCATGGGGCAAAGTGATCATAGCAAGGTATGTTGGGTGATCGAAGTGGTGAATATCGTATGCTTTATGCACTGAGTGAGAGATGTGAGGATGGTTGTTATGTTTTATTGTTTGCCATCACTATGACATGCACACCCCACCCCCGTTATCTTTACACCATTTGAAATGGAACCTTAAAGTGTTGTACAGTATGTAGTGCTAACTCTTTGGTTGCAGGTCCAGGTTCAGGTATGTTTTAGTCTACCTGTTATTGTTCTGTTTAGATGCTTATCGCTCATACCAGGCTTTATGTCTGACCCAGAGTTTTATGTCTCCTCTTATTACTCTGGGTGCTCACACGAGCAGACTAGAGAGAGGTTAGCTGGTGATGCACGAGTAGCTGATTCGGAGGCGAGCAGGAGGCTTCCACGTAGGATATATAGATATTCTCCCTGTG
The DNA here is from genome assembly GCA_030737875.1 of Allium sativum. Lineage (NCBI taxonomy): Eukaryota > Viridiplantae > Streptophyta > Magnoliopsida > Asparagales > Amaryllidaceae > Allium > Allium sativum. Next base: position 241,626,969 of record CM060926.1, read on the forward strand.
TCGTTGGTGGTCGCTACTTGGGCATTAGTAGCATACCTTCTTTATCTTACTTTTGCTTTTTGAGACAGTTTGAAATGTTGTAATAATGTTAGCTTTGGATCATAAGCTGTACTTGGATTTTCCGCTGCTATGTTAGTTGTTTCAGCTTATGCACTGTCTCACCTGTTTTATGTCAAGTATGTTATTGTTATATTTTGTTCTATGCGCTGTGAGACATTCTACAGGTTCCTTGTTAGTTCATTTCCTTCTTCCCTTTCCTTCTGATGATCCGTCCCGTGCTAACCGGACATATGTACAGCGCACTTTTGTAGTAAATGTCGGTTTGTGCGGGGCGGGCCATCTCAAAAACTCTTTAGGCTGAGCACCTTTGTCCATCAGAGGATGCCGATACACATTAACAGAGCGGGGTTTCCAACGGTTAGACGAATGTCGGCTATGGGTCATCACTTCCCTCTTGACAACAACCACGTCTAAACATTCACCACCAATACCAACCAGAACTTGTTCCTTCAGAAAATGTCGAGACACATTCTCAGAAAGAGGCATCAATCATCCAAACGACAGTCGGTTAGGGGTCATCACTTCCTACTCGCCGACCTCCACTTCTAAACATGCTTCACTAAAACCATCCAGCACTTGATCCTTCAGAAGAAAATGAGACACATTCTCAGAAAGAGGCATCCTAAGTCCAGACGAAGGTCGTTGACGGGTCATCACTTCCAGCTCGCCGACCTTTATGGCTAAACAATCATCACCTAAGCCATCCAGAAAAGACACCCTACAATACACAGAGCCTACTAAAAATCCCAAATCAGGAGGCACTACAGGGTGACTTCCTTTACTAATGAAAGCCAAACTCGGAGCGAACGGGGTAATGAAATCCCCATTGCCCAACGTAGAAGCTGTCGGGGAAACCAGAACACTAGCTAGAGGCAGGGTGGATAGCTTGCCCTTAGCCTAGGAATCAACATTGGCATCGTTAGGTCTGCAGTATACAGTGGAGATATCTTCATGAAATAGTTAGCAACCACTAAGAACCAACGGCGAAGTAAAGCCCTAAAGGACTCCAAAGACGACACTATTACCCTCACGGCAGAAGCACCATCCTCCACCATACAGCACGGCCCCTGACAAACCTTAAAAACCTCCACCTCGATAACCTCACAAGTAGGACGGGGCCTTAAAAAGGAGCCAGAGCACACGAAATCACCAACTGAGGTCATTACCAGTAACCCTAATCGTAGAAAAGGGTGAATTGGGACAGAACAGATAGTGAGACACGTATCCGAAGCCGAAAGAAGATGATCGAGATACAACAACCAAGAAGAGCAGGACGAATTATGAATCGAAAGGAGGAAAGCAGAGACGCGAGCGATTTAATGAAGAGCGGCCATTAATATGACCGTTGAGATTTTTATGAAAAATGTGCAATGCTTACTTGGCATGAGCAAATCTATCTCCCTAAGATCTCTTTAGTATCACAAGTCCGGGTTAATTAGTTGGATTTCTTCTCGAAGTTAAAATTGTTGGTAGTTACTGTTCGGGCTTTGCCTTTGGACATGAAACAATTCTATATCTCGGGGGTGTAAATAGGTCAGACTAGACCGAAAAAAGATGTGCTCTAACTTTATACTGTAAGATTTTTAGACGAATACAGACTAAAAAAGATTTGAGTTTGGTCATTATTCGTATGAGTCGGACAATGGATGAATAATAGAAAAACATTTCTACATTTTCGAATGGACATTCTTTCATATTTCATATGTTATTTCTTGTTCTAATTCGCATCTTAAATGAAAATTTTATAGACACGGATCAAATGCCTTAAAACCATGAATTGAGCCAAACATCGGGTAATCATATAAAATTACGTACTGTTATCTCTTTCCTTCACTTCATCGATTATCAATCCTGGGTTCTAGGTTATGCAGTTAAGCCCCGCAGTAGCTCTTCAACCGCTACGCTATTTCAATTTAGCACTGATGAATAGTAGCTCCGCTTTTAGCAATGCTATTTTGCGGTTTGTCTGCTAAGTGAAGGCTTTTTAGTACCCACTTTAGCAATATTAATATATATTGCATGATTTGATTTGTTTGCTTTTTAAAAAGTTCGATAAATTAAACTTAAAGGGCTAAATTTAAGGCATAGGTGCCTAATATATGTTAAGAATCAACTACACTAATCAAATTTAACATGCATAACTATGATATTCCTTGGTTTCATTATATAAGATTAATTAATTTAAGTTTCTTGTACACATATAATGTGAGAAAGATGATAAATTCATTTTCAAATATTTGGTTTTAAATCTAATGAACTTTTATATGCCTCCTCTATATCCCCTCTATTTCCCTGCTTTATCGCTGCAATACCTTTTTGCACATCCGCTGCTATAGAACTGCTAACCGCTTTAACTACACAGGTTCTAGGATATCTTTGAAATTGAATATCATAAGTTTGGATCTGATGTTGGTTGGAGTTTCTATATTCTAAAGAGAGAATTATGCTGAAAGAAAAAACAAAGAACAAATTTTGTTTGAATAACATAAGTTTTAAAATTTAGTTTGAAGGACAATAAAATGTTATATTCATATCAGGAAAATACTCTGAAGGACAAAATAACAAAAAATGTTTCATAGGGACAAGAGGCTAAAATTCTTTCCATAAGCACAAATTTTAGTGTAAATGAAGGAATTATAATGGGCCCCTGATTTCCTCCCTTTACACTAAAATTTGTCCTTATGGATAAAATTTTACCCCCTTGTCCTTATGGAACAATTGTTTGTTCATTTTGTCCTTGAGGCTAAAATCCTCTATTCATATAGCATTACGAAAATGTAATGTTATATCCGTATATCATTTCATATATACAATTTACGAAATAAGTTATGCAAATTAATAATTTTATGTATCCTTCTCTTTTTCAAAAAAATAGAAGCTTAAACATACATGTTACAATTGTATAATTTTCACAATATTATAATGAGGTTTTTTATTACAGTTTTCACCATATTGGAAGTAAGCTAAAATTCATATAGTACAAAAAATGGTATAGTTCTAACTAATTAGCTAGAAAGTTATATGAAAATCAATATGCTAGACATTATAGGTACAAAGATCAAGACGTATGCATTTTCAATGCCAATAACTTTGGCTTTTCCTAATATATAGAATGTCAATATATATATCGTCTCTTTTAAACCTTTCATCCTTCCTTTCACATTTTATGTGTCAGTTATCACAAAAGGTGCATTTTTCTCCTATTGCTGTGAAAAAATAATTAGCATTTATATTATCATATTTCCTATGTAATTTGTTACATTTTAGTTTCATTATTTGACCTTATGTTTTTAAGTAATGATTTATTTAACTCTACATTCTTAATCATTTAACTACAAGAGAAATGACTATTTTCTGACATACATTAGAGGCGTCATAGGGATATGGCATCAATATAGTGTAGCTAAATTTAATTTCAACACAAAAAGGTCACTACGACATCACATGGGTATCATTATTAAATATGCGTTTGCGATGCAATAAATATTGTTAAACTTTTATATTGGAATCGCAAATGCTTTAGAAATCTACTATAACTTACCGATGCCAAGGAAAATCATCAATGCCAGACTATCATAGTGATCTAATCAAACAGTCAAATTAAAATTATACCATTCATTAAGTTTAGAATCAAAGTTTCAGATGAGTAATCTATGCACTCTGTTTTGATTGGTAGTAAAAATATCAACTGCCTCTTTTAACTTCCATTGATCATGTATGTACATAACTTTTATTCACAGACTTCCCCTAATTAGCCTCCTCATAACTTCCAGAGTCATGTATCCCCACCAACCATAATTTTCAAAATTCCCAAATTAAATACCGCAACGTCTATCTGCGGCAGCTGCGATCGCAAATGGATTTGATGTGCCTGAAGCAGAAGCAATAGTCAAGGGAGAACTCGAGTGAATACATAGAAAATGGAACTAGAATAGCAATAGGTACAGAATTCCTCACTCAATTTCAAAACTAACCAACATCCCAAAACAATTTCTAAGGCAAAATGTTCTTCAGTTTTTGATCTATAAATGGCTGGGTTTATGGTGATTTTAGTCGATAAAGATTTATCGATCTTTGCTCCACCATCGTTAGTATACCCCTCACCACCATTGACCTCAGCTCTGTCGTTGTCAGCTTCTCCTTCACCATTGCTTTATTGCAACTTCGTCAACCTCTACGTGCTCTGTCTCACAGTCTCAAGTAAAATAAAATTGTTCTTCCCTTCTTCTTTCCTTGTCCGTTAATTTGAGGATTATCATTTTCACTTTGGCTTCATTTATTTCACTCAAAATAGCATTGAACAATTAGAAGTTCTAGTGATCAAAACAAAGATCACTATGTTTTTCATGTTCCTATAGCTCCTAATTTTGTTGTAGTTATTATTGCAATTTTTTTTATTATAAGGAATTATTAGAAAAACTTTATAATTTGATTGCAGACATAAAGCATAAATTTGTCATGTAGTCTTAGCATGATGTAGAAGAAGGATGGTAAGTTGCATATGTTTGTTAAATTCGTTTGGCTTGCATATTACATGTTTGTTTCCTATGACATAAACGAGGAGGTTTTCTGTAAGCTCCCCTATTTTTGTGAAACCCATATTGCGGAAACTAAACACTTTTGGTCAGATTTAAAGTAGCAGTTGCCACTAGCATGCAATACCTATACACTTTTCCCATAAATGGATAAATGCGAGATGGAATATTAATTCATAACCGTGCACCACATTCTATTTTGACAAATGTGAACTCGGATCGATAAAAGAAGTCTCCACTCGTGTGGTTGTCCTAAAAAAATAACAAATATTTGTGGTTTCCTATTTACTTTAGAACCCACCTCAAATGTACGGAACATATATATAGAAAGAACAGTATATGTATGATTCATGTATGTTTCGAACTTTTTGAAATAACAAAATGTGATCATTACCAATGTCATAATATCACTTTTTTACTTTGTGTGAGTAGCTACCGCATGTGCTTTATCATTATTATAAGTCAGCTGGAGGTGGATTAACTAAATCTATATGCTTATAAGATTTTTCTTTTTGTTTCCAGTCAATGATCCATAGATTTATGCCCACTCTATTTCAAATTTTGTTGTAATATATGAATATGTGTTTTGCTTGATTTAAAAATGGCAACGCACGTGACGCAGATGCTGATGTTGAAGCCAACTTGGCTATCAATCTCAAAGACAGTAAGGTGCATGTAGTTGATACGTCAAGTCCATGGAAGCTTGACAAAGAAGACATTTTTTTGGTGGTTTATTATAATATTGATTGCTCTTCTTCTGAACTGAAGGGAACGCCCATAGCATTATAATTAGGAACGTTGCAGCTATCATATAGCATGGTTTCATCCAGTTTTGTAGAATGACAGTACCGTGTATTGTGCGTTAGCACAGTGAAATAAAGAAATAAAATAAAAAATTAATATGTCATATACTCAATGCAAGATGGTTATTAACTGCTAGATGGTACTTGTTTAATTTTAGTAGTTTAGAAGCTATTGGTAAGTTTTGTCTAATGAGTTTTGACTAATCAGTTGCTTATTCTTTGCATCTGAAATCTAAAATGTAGACCTTAGCGTATTGATTAATTCCATTGACATTTTATAGTAGTTGGTTACGTGTTTTTGTCGATCATCTAAAGTAAATTGAAAAAAACCATCAAAGTTGATAATAACAATAATGAAAAAACATTGTATTGTTTTGGCTTAATAATAGTTTATCGTTTTGATAGCAGTTGTCTATAGGACATCGACATTGATAATATCCAATGGAAAGGAGAGAACTTCTCAAATACCTATAGTTTTACAATTGAAATCTGTATATATTAATGTTAGACCAAAAACTAGTATGTCACAACTCGATTTCTATCAAACAAGCTGCTCAGGACTTGAGTATAAACTTCTGCTGATTAGCAATCACTTGGATAGAGTGATAAAGCTTCGGATTTCATGCACTCGAAGCATCGAGTCAGGTCAAGCCATTTGGGTTGAATGGTTATGTCTTTGCATCAATACTCCATCTTCGGTTGAAGACAACTACGGGTCGAGCTTGACCTCGCTACATACAACGATCACACGCACCAAAGAAACTTGGCAAATGAACTCCTCGGGTCGAACAAGCATCAACCCGACCCCAACGTCAGGCAGTTGCCAAGCATGAACGTGGCCCTATTTTTGCGGCAACCAACTTACTCAACTCTCCTACAAACCCGGGTCGAGTTTCACCTGCCACGCATGATCAGGAGAGGAATTCTCCGCTACTTCCACTTCGACTCCCAGAATTGCTAGATGGACGCCACGTGTCAATTCGACCCGATCCATGATGTGGACTATTAATACATGTTTTCATGGCAAATGAAGATATCTTTTGGCATTCTCTCTTCTCGGCCTCCTCCATTACAAGCGTGCAAGGTCTTTTCACATATCACAGCTGATTCCACCATTTAACACGAGGATTTTGTGTTTAAATGATTCTCTTTCTCCTCTTTCAATTGTAAAACAAGGATATTGTGTATAAATCATTTCTTTTCTCCACTTTCTTACAATCAATGTACTGATTTCTGTAATCTGTCAGTATAAACAAAAGATTATAAAGTGAACGTAGGCATGGGCTGAGCCAAACCACTATAAAAATATTGTATGTCCCCCTGTTATTTACTATTTCTGCATTCTGTGATATGTGCTTGTGAGGACTTCACACGACTTTTGGGTGCTAGTACGAAATTCAATCCTCTTTACTTGACTGATATAGCTGCTATGTGGTTTCGGCAGATGTAATCTGAATCGATCAACAGTTGGAATGTGTTGGTCGATCATTTCATTAAGCAGTTTTGGGTCCCCATTTCCGGACCCAAGAATGTTATGTCACTCACGTCAATCAAACAAAGGTCTGGCGAGACCCTGCATTCATTACTATAAAGATTCAATGCTGTGGTGGCGTCAGTTGATCGACCTGGACCATTTATGGTATTGATGGCAGCTGTATCCGGCATTCTGGATAAGTTGGAGTTCAAATTTTCCTTGCACCGAGATCTAACGAGAGATCTTGACAAATTCTATTTTGAAGCAGACAGGTTTCCATGGGAAGAAGATGAAAATTCTGATAAGGATATTCTTGATGTTAACATGGTCAAGGATGGAGGACCGCTTGATTCCGAAAGGCAATGATAGGGGCAAAGGAAAGGCCGCTGCAAAGAATGATCGCAATGCTCAGCCCTGAAAAGGGCCCAGATATGATAAATACACTAAACTCAGTGCGCCACCAATTGACATCTAACTGGATACAAGGGAGGCTATCTCTTATCCAAAGCCTCCGAGGAGGGAATCGATGCTAAGTGAGTGCGATTCTGGAAGACATTGCATATATCATGAGATGGACGGTCATAATACCAATGACTACAGCCATTTACGAGAATTGATTGAGGAATGGATCACACGCAGAGAACTACTCGAGTGTGTCTTACAATCAATAATACCTACACCTTCGCTGCCACCTCCTGCTCCTCCGAGAGGGAACGATCTTGGTCCAAGCATTCACATGATTGTTATTAGCTGATCTGGATTAGATCGCCGTGGATTTTCTGCATTTCTTAGGATATAAGATATGTTTTTATTTGCTTTTGCCTATCTAGATGACTACGTTGACTCATATATGCACGGGGATTAGGATTTAATCCTCGGACATACTATGTTCATGATAATAAACCCATCTGATGAATAAATGGCTAAGTTGAAGTACACACGTACGAGATTAGGATGTAGTCCCTAGGCGTGCTCTAAATTCAACGATAAACCAAACAAGGATTTGTTTTGGCTTTGTTATAGTTTTTGAATTGAATAAAATGGACTTTTAAAGCATGGATTATATTTGGAAAGCTTAAGTATCTTGTTAGGTTGTGGCAAGATTATTAATCTCAGCTTGAGTATGGCTTATACTTATCTCAGAACCCTAGGTATGGATTATGTCTAGGGACGAACTATCTTGTCAGGATGTGGCAAGTTTGGCCCTACCTTGATATGAGTATGGTTTGTACTCAGTTGGATTCCTAATTATGGATTATACTCAGGAACGCCGAATTATCTTGTCAGGAGATCTAGCAAAAGAACTCAATAAAATTCGAGTTTGGATTGTGCTCAGTTTGAACTTCCAACAACGGATTATACCTGAATGGTTGGGTCCCCATGCCAGGATTTGGCAGGTTGAATCGAACGTCACTCGAGTATGGTTTATAATCAATACGGACGTCCAAGCATGGTTTAAGCTTGAACAGGTTAGGCAGTACTGTCAGGATTTGACACATCTGTTTGCCTCATTTTATTTGTAGGTATGGACTATACTCGCAGCTGAACGGGCCTACAAGGCCTTGGTTTTCTTTGATTTCTTTTGGCCTTAATACGATCCTTAACGATCGTCAGTTTCCTGGCCTTATTATAATATGCTCCGACATAACCATGGATTTCTGGCTTTTTGTTATTATATACTACGATCCGGCGTGATCGTGGCTTTCTGGACTTTTATTCACATTGGAATTTTATGGATTATGGATTTCTCGGATTATCCAGAACACACCTTCCTTTTTCAAGAAAGATATGTTCCAAGGGGAAAAATGTTGACACGTCTTTTGACAAGCCCTTCACAACTCGATTTATATAAAACAAACTACTTAAGATTTGAGTATAAACTTCAGTTGATTGACAATCACTTGGATAGAGTGATAAAACGTTGGATTGAGTGACAAAGCTTTGAATTTCATGCACTCAAAGCATCGAGTCTGGTCGAATGGTTATGTATTGGCATCAACACTCCATCTTCGGTTGAAGATAGCTCCGGGTCGAGCCCGACCCTGCCGCATACAACGATCACATGCACCAAAGAAAATTGGAAAATTAACTCCTCGGGTCGAACATGCACCGACCCGACCCCAACCTCAGGCAGTTGTCAAGCATGAACGTGGCCCTATTTTTACGGCAACCAACTCGCTCCACTCTCTAACAAACCTGAGTTGGGTTCCACCTGCCATGCATGGTCAGGAGAGGACCTCTCCACTACTTCCAGTTGACTCCGAAAATCGCTAGATGGATCCCACGTGTCAGTTCGACCCAAGCCATGATGTAGCCTATAAATACATGTTTTCATGGCTAATGAAGAGATCTTTTGGCATTCTCTCTTCTCGGTCTCCTCCATTACAAATGTGCAAGGACTTTGCACATTTCATAGCCGATTCCATCATTCAACACGAGTATTTTGTGTATAAATGATTCTCTTTCTCCTCTTTCTATTGTAACACAAGGATATTATGTATAAATCATTTCTTTTCTCCACTTTCTTACAATTAATGTACTGATTTCTGTAACTTGTCAGTATAACAGAAGATTATAAAGTGGACGCAGGCTTGGATTGAGCCAAATCACTATAAAAATACTGTGTATCCCCTATTATTTACTATTTTTTGTATTCAATGATCTGTGTTTGTGGGGACTTCACATGACTTTTGGATGTTAGTACTAGTTTTTAGTCCAACGGTTAACATTGATTCTGTAAGTATATATTTATATAGTCATCTTCTTGCTTCAAAAATAAACATTTGCACTTAATTCACAGTTCAACTAATTAGTTGAATTTGTTATATATGTGATGACATGCAATCTACAGGCAAACAAATAAAATGATTAGACAATACATTTGATATAGATGTTTATGATGTATAGTACTTTTAAATTAGTTAATGGAGCTATTTGCAATTTATTTGATGTAAGAATGTTGTGTATTCTTGGAAGATACATTATTGTTTTATTATAAAATTTATTGTTTGAATTTGATAATTGTTTGTTTTTAAAATTATAGATCAAAATGAAATGTTATATTTCATATTTGGACATTGCTATGACTTGCATAAGCTAATATTAGTAGATGCAACGACTCGTTTTGTAATCTAGTTGTAGCTAAGCGTCACAACATCTGTGAAAAAAATTATGTTGTAGAGTGCTAGCATTACGATGTTATCACTAGAATTTAGTGATGACATGAGATTATTTTAAATAAACGAAAGGCATCACTATGGCGTTCGTAAAAGTTTAACGACGCCATAACGACAATCTTTTCCTAGTAGACACCAGGCATCTCAATGGCGTCGCTAAGTTTTAGCGACACCACAGTGACGTCCTCTTATGACTTCTTAATGACGCCAAACGATTTAATGATCCTTGTTTTTCTGTCATGCATTTGGCGTCAGTATGATGTCAATTTAAAATTTAGCGATCCCGCAGCGACGCTAGATGCTCGATAGAAAATTGCACGTTTGTAGTAGTATTTGTAAGCGAAGGTTTTACTTTCATGCTTATTACTACTAATATCTGCAATTCCACTTACATTACCTTTTATGACTGTGAAGTTCAGAAAGAATGAGCTACCGTTAGTATTTCTAATATTTCTAAAAATAGATTCCTAATTGAAATAAATTACAGTATTATGAAATATATTATGCAAAATAAAGTATAAAATTTAAGCTTTTAATTTGTTTAGATTTAATTATATTATTAATATTACGTACTAAATTATTATCATGCACAATTAATGGCAAATATTTTATGTTGGGGATGCAGATTAAAGATCTGAAGACAAATTAAACACTACAAGGGGAGAATAGTGTTTTATGGATTTTATTAATTTTTTTGATATCTTTTTTGGATTAAAAAGAATGTTATGCAAATCATAAATATCAACAATCACAGAATCGAATAAAGATGCAGAAAATAGAAATAAAAAACAGTAAAAGGAAAATACACACTGGGATTTTATACTGGTTCGGAGTTATCCTACATCCATTCTCACACAATGTTGGGTTGTGCAGATTTCTTTTTAGTATAATCGTCAAACTAATCCTCGATTTCAGTGGACACGAGGTCCACCACCACATGCTTCCGAGCACAGGATGCTCTCTTGATTTACCAGACTACAAGATCACCTAATTGATTTCTAGACTACAATCACACCCAATCGATTTACGGGTGACGATCACACCTTTTCTCAGCATCAGTTTTGAAGTATTGACTTAATGGAACTTGATCTTACGATCGTTGATTACAAACAGTAGCAGTTTTGAAGTATACACAATTCATCGATTTAAACAAATCAAATCTATCTACTACATAAAATATTCCAAATGTTCAAATATTGACTCACAGTCAACATTTGTATTTTATTTTAATAGAATCCAATTAATTTACCAATAATGCTGCTAATGCCAGCAATATACTTTAACAACAATCTATAATTCATTTTCGCCTTTACAAAAATCCAACATTGCATTATTACTTAAATTTTCATATTCATTCCCATATACGGTTTAAAACACAATTCTTACTTTATTTTATCAAGAAAATACAAGTTACACTTTCATACACAAGTGCACCAATTATCCATTATCTTGTTGGCAAATAATTACTATTTCAAATGGAAAATATGTTTCACACTTTAATTTTGATTATTGATCAATATTTTGTACTTTCCATATTCACTTTAATCATCGAATTATAATTTACAAGCATAAATTGGAATAAATTTCTTATTATATCAAAAGTATTTAATTTATTCCAATGCACTCAATTCAGGAAATTTTAAATTCTTTATTTTCATTTTTTAAAATATAGAAAACACTCTATAATATGTTTTTCCCAAGTATACATGAACCTGGGTTGTTACAGATAAGTTAGTCAAGGGAAGCCTGAGGTCGACAGCGATGCCATGGCAAAATTGAAGCCAAGCTCAGTGCAAGATCCAAGTTACTTAAAACCGAATTCAGAAGAAAGAAAATTTTCAGATCTAGAAACATAGATTTGAACAAAGAAGCACATAAATCGAATTAAAAGCAACGTAGATACTCGACAACAACATGAAAAGCTAAATAGGGGGAGAAGAGAAAATAGCGTCAAGCGACCGAAGCAGGGTAAAGTAGAGGAAAGTGAGAGGGAGGAAGGAACTATTTAGTTCCATTGATGAAGAGTTTAGTTAATTATCATTATCATTTAATATTAATTTTTAAGTTTAAATTATTATTATTTAGTTAATTGATATTGTTATAAAATAATTATCATTGATTATCAGTTACTATCGCTAATAGTGACTACTATTCACTAATTAAATATTTATTATTTATTTAATTTTGATTAGTACTTTACTAAGTAATAGTTAGTTAATTATCAATTACTAATTAATTATTAATTAGTATTATAATAAAATTACTTCCTGTAAAGTTCATATTTCTAGCGTGTTTATCAAGATTTTGCAGTTCCAAAAATATTATAATATAAGACCATCTCCAACCGTGTCTAAATCAATGATGTAAATTCACGTTTTTCCCCTCTTTCTCGCGCTACAGCAGAGTTGATGCGGACGCGAAGAAAAGGGAAAAACAGGGATTTGTCCCTTTTTTAGCGTGAATTCGTAAAAAGAATTTGAAAACTACTTATGACTAAACGTCTTTTAGAAAAGAATCCGCCTTTTTAGTTACCTTCAACATTTGAATTTTTTATTTTTATTTTTTTTGCTTGACTGGTTTCTAAAACTCATTTTTGGTTCTAAATGGGTTTCAGGAACTTGTTTATTTTATTTGCTTTTTAGTTTGGAATTTTTTTTAAAATTGTCGTTAGTTTCTGGATAAATATCGATTGTTGATGTTTTTTTTTTTTTTTCCTCTTTTCCTACGTTCAAAACGCATTTGTTGTTGGAAATGTTCCAAGTACTCTAGCAAGTTTATCTAAACTATGGAAGTGCATGCAGAGAAAGAGGCCATTTTTTTAATCTCGTGGCTTATCAATCATCATTTGCCCTTGCTTTCAGTTGGAACTTGGCATAATTATATAGATGGCTACATGGATTTGACCTGAATTTGAATAATGTTTGTCCCTTTTCAAATTTTTCATGCCTTGTGGCAGCAATCGGTTGTGTCAAATTTGGAGCGTTCGATTTTGTAGCATGTGCATACTGGTCCAATTAAGAATTACCCTGCTGATTATGATATAACCAAAGCATCCGATATATACGTGTGTTTGCACTTTGCACACACCTATATAAAACTGTTGTGACGGGTGTCAGTCACAAGCGCTACCCCTTACTGTTGTATTATCCTAGCTGCCCGCTGTTGTTTCAATACACACAAGAGAGTTCCTAGTTTTTTTTTCCTCTACCATTAAGAGTTACGAAAAGAGAAAGCAAGGCACTTCACCTCCCATTAGGTTTCATCCTTTAAATTTATTGTCGACAAACACTGCACACTTATTCCATAAACAAAAACTTTACTATTCAAAACATGCACATGAATTGATCAAAAGTAGGAGAAGGCTACCAAATTAGATGAGTCGATCAAAGAATGCCACAGCAGTGATGTTGGCTTTTTCGTTCACATGTGAATCATCAATGCAGCAACAAATTATTAAAAACACTGCGGCTCACAGACAAACTATTGTGTACACAAGTGTGCATGCTTCTTCCATTTATGTGTGGAAGTGATCTGAACTTCTCACTAAAAGAGACATGTTACAATCTGCTTTAATAACTTGAACAAAAATGTTGCCAGTGGACCATACAACAAGCTGAAAAATAAAATGAAGTACGTATACTCACAAACCACCTTAAACAAAAACCAAACATATATATAAAAACGAAACCAATATACATGTGTATGAAATATATATGATGATCATCCACTAAGAAAGACTAGATGCAGAAGCCAAAGCAACTGCTTGAGCCCAAGCCTTCAAACGCGCTTTTACTTCCCTTGGATCGCTTAATCAGAACCCTGCAGTACTCATTATCATTAATTAACAATGCTATTACTGCACTTTTTCTTCATCTCCCATGTGCTTCGTCCAGCTTCCTTTCTCTTGCTCTCCTTATCCATCCTTTCGTCTTCCTTCTTCTTGGCGCTTCCGTGTCGCTCATGTACCTTTTTCTCCACTCTTCTGACTTCCTCCTCAATCTTTCTGCAGGGGTTCCAGGCAGCGATGTTCCATACTCTGCAGGTTTGTTAACAATATTGATATTTATTTAAGCTCCTTTTTAAAATTACTGATCAGGTGGAAGAAAAGTTAAACAATTAACCTGTAGTAGTATCGTAGGCAAAAAAGTCGCTAAACAAGGAACTATACTTGGTAGTAGCAGTGATATTGCCAGTGATCTTATCTTCTTCTTCAAAATCAGACATTTCTGCATCAGCTTCGCATCCATCTGATGTTTCTATTGATAAACGAGACAGGTGACTGAGCCTTAAAGAATAGTAATCCTCATGGTCGTCTTCTTCTACAAAACTTCTCATGGTTGTCTTTTATTGGAAATCTAATATGGTTGTGGAGAATGAGCAAGTACAAAATGAATGGTACTGCAAGGGGGCACATTTTATACATATACAGCTGATGTTCTTTGTTGGATTGCCATTTTATCCTTGTTTGTTTTTGGTATCTGGTTGCCTTTTAATAATTTTAGTAATATATGTATCATCGTGGCAAACTTCTATTGAAGGAATATATTATGAGTAATACATGCTTTTTCGTTGAAAATTAGCATCCTTCCATTCCTGCTTCGTTCGTACTTATTTAACCGTGCTCCATTAAAAAAAAATATTGACAATGCTGGCCTTGTTGTGTGGAGACTTTAAGATAATGATCTCTTCGTTAATTTTGATAAATCGAATTGGCAGAGCAGTGCTGGTCAGGATGACACAATGGCATAATACCAGAACTATTCATCTTGTTCAATGGCATTGGTGACTCAAAATAAATAGATTTTGGTATATTTTCTCTATAGAAAGAATTGCAGAGCTGTTTTTACTAATAAGATGTAAAAATAGGAATTACTGATACAAAATGTACAAACTAAGGCTGTATATACATAGTTTACAATAGATTGATATTTGGGCTTTGGCCCATGAGTGACACCACCAAATAGTCCATAATGGTGTATGGTTATAATAGATGAGCTGGAAATAGTGTCTTCATTCACACGTTATCTTCAACAGCCCCCCTCGAAACTATGACCGATAAAAAAAGAAAACTTAGTTTCGATCTTTTGACAGCTCCTCAAAAATCTTCAAATAATGGCATGTATTCAAACAATAAGTCACTTAGGCTACCAGATCTGATTAGTAAATGCTCAATTATCCTTTCCTTGAGATGATGATGGAAACCCTAATCTCGAGCTGTTGATTTTGGAATTTCGGTGGACCGCAAGTGAATCAGCTGGCCGCAAGTGAATCAGCTGGCCGCAAGTGAATCAGCTGGCTTCCTGAGTGGCTTTCCTTCTCCATCTGTGTTGTTTGCAGCAGAAAGCTTGTTCTTTTTGATGTTTTCCTCATTCGAACTGCTGATGTTCAACCTTGATCTGAATTTGGTAAAATTTACAATTGATATGGCTTTTGTCAGAATATCTGCTCTTTGGTAAGTGCCTGGTATGTGATTTACTTGAATTTCTCCTTTCTGAACCATTTCTCTGACAAAATGTAAATCTATCTCGATGTGTTTAGTTCTAGCATGTTGAATAGGGTTTTCTGACATATAAACCGCACTTTTATTGTCACACCAAATTGTTGGTTTCATGCTAGCTTTTAATCCAAGTTCAGATAAGAGTGACTGTAACCATTTAATTTCAGCAGCAGTATTAGCTATACTTCTGTACTCGGCTTCTGCACTGGACCTTGATATTGTAGGTTGTTTTTTTGAACACCATGATATGAGGCTTTGTCCAAAGTAAACACAGTATCCAGTGGTGGATCTTCTATCATCTGGATCTGAAGCCCAGTCTGCGTCTGCATAAGCATTTATGTTGAGATGTTGACTTGTCTTTAGTGTTAGGCCATGATTGACAGTTCCCTTTAAATATCTTAAAATTCTCTTTACTGCTTTCCAATGAGTGTCTAAAGGGTTCTGCATAAATTGAGAAACTTTATTAACACTGAAAGTAATATCTGGTCTGGTTATAGTTGCATATTGCAATGCCCCTACAACACTTCTGTACTCGGTTATATTTGATATAGCCTCTCCTCTATGCTTAGAATAATGTTGATTTGTAATCATTGGAGTTGGCTGAGGATTAGCATTAATCATTTTTGTTCTGGTTAATAACTCAGTGATATATTTTCTTTGACATAGAATTATTTCAGTATCTGTTCTCTTAACTTCTATGCCCAGAAAATAATATATTTCACCCAGATTTTTAATAGAGAATTGTTGATCCAAATGCTGGGTTATTTTATCTAGATCATGCGAGTTACTACCAGTAATAATTAGGTCATCTACATATATTAATATGTAAATGGCAGAATTATTATCAACTTTGATAAACAAAGATGTATCTGATTTGGTGGACTTAAATCCTAATTTAGACAAGGTGTTTTTAAGTCTATCAAACCAGACACGTGGAGCCTGTTTCAGGCCATAGATAGCTTTGTTTAATTTGCACACATATTTGGGATTACTGTTATAACCCATTGGTTGATGCATGTAAATTTCTTCATCAAGTATGCCATTTAAAAAGGCATTATTGACATCCAGATGTTTAATATGTCATTTCTTATATAAAGCTATGGTTAGTATTAGTCTAATGGTAGTGGGTTTTACAACAAGTGAGAAGGTTTGATTAAAATCAAATCCATATTCCTGTGTAAAACCTTTTGCTACTAACCTAGCTTTATATTTGTTTATGGTGCCATCTGGATTTGTCTTAAGCCTGTCTGTCCATCTACATCCAACTATATTCTTATTGGTAGGTGGACATACAAGATCCCAAGTTTTATTTTTAATGAGAGCATTATACTCCTCATCCATTGCTGCCTTCCAGTTTTTATTTTTAATTGCCTGATCAAAAGATTCAGGTTCTATTAAACTGGATGAGGCAACAAACATTTTTGGTTTGAAGATACCACTTTTGGCCCTAGTAATCATAGGGTGACCGGTTTGAACTGGCAGTTCAGGTTGTGGTGAGTGTTCTTCAGTTTCTGTGCGAGAAGAATTTTCAGATTCTGTTTCTTGTTGATTTGTGCTTTCATATTCTGTTTGCTGAATTTGATATTGTGTTGAAACAGGTGTTGATGGAGTTTGACTGTGAGGCTCAATTGCATCATGACCTTCAAAATGTGTGGGTAATGTGCCTTGAGCAACAGCGTTTTTGTCAGCATCTCTTGACTGCCAGTCTTCATTGATTCTTGGTATAGCAGGTATTGATGCTTTTGTGTTGATCACTTTGTTTGTAGTTTTTATGTCATTGCACTTGTAGGGATAAACCCTTTCATTAAAAACTACATGTCTGCTGATATAAATTCTACCCGTCTCATCTATACATTTGTACCCCTTTTGGTTATTAGCATAACCCAAGAAAGTACACTGTTTTGACCTGAAATTTAATTTGTTAGAATTATAGGGCCTTAAGTATGGAAAACATAGGCAGCCAAAAGTTTTTAGGCTATGGTAATCTGGTTTAATATTGAATAATTTTTCAAGTGGGGTTGAACCTTTCAGTACAGCAGTTGGTTGTCTGTTGATGAGATATACTGCTGTACTGAAGGCCTCTGGCCAGAATTTTAAGGGTAAACTGGCTTGAGCTAGTAATGTTAAGCCAGATTCTACAATGTGCCTATGTTTTCTTTCAACAAGGCCGTTTTGTTCAGACGTATAAGGACAGGTAGTTCTGTGAATGATACCTTTTTGCAGAAAATAATTGCATAAGCTTTTGAATTCACTTCCTCCATCTGATTGAATTATCTTTACAGAGGACTTGAATTGCTTTTCAAGCATAGTTATAAAACTTATAGTTGCATGGTAGGTTTCAGATTTATTTTTTAGAAAATAAATCCAAGTGAATCTCGTAAAAGCATCAACAAAAGAAATATAATATTTATAACCAAAATCTGAATAAATAGGGGCAGGTCCCCATAAATCTGTAGCAATCAATTGTAGTGGTTCAGTGTATTGAGTACATGAATCACTAAAGGGTAATTTGTGACTCTTACCCATTTGACAATACTTGCATATATAAGGCAATTTTAAAGAATCAAACTTTACTTTATTATCATTCAGAATTTTGATAACAGTTTTTGTACTTGGATGGCCAAGTTTACAGTGCCAAAGATCAAAAATGTCATTATTGATTTCAACATTTTCAATTTCATTCAGATTACAATTCTGACTTTGATTGACATCATCACAAGTGCCAATTTGTCCCTTAACAGAATTAAACTTGTATAAGCCATGATTGAGATCACCCTGTAAAAGTATATTTTTAGTTAGAATGTCTCTAACTAGACAAACTTTAGGATAGAATTCAAAATAAACATTGTTATCATTGGCAAACTGTGATACACTAATCAGATTTTTAGTGATTTTTGGCACTCTAAGCAAATTATGCAAGTAAAGTTGTTTTTTACCAGATATACATGCAGTACCAATATGAGAAATGCTAATTTTCTTACCATTACCCATGGAGACAGAGTTATTACCTTTGTACTCCTTGCATCCCAAGTTTAGATTATCAAGATTGTGTGTGATATGATTTGTTGCGCCAGAATCGGGGTACCAGCCATCATCTTGAATGTGATCAACAGTTGCTGTTTCATTTTGATTTCCTCTTTGAGAATTGCTGGTATCTTGATTTGTTTGTGCTACATTTGCGCTTGGGTTACCATTGTTGTTTTGTCCTTGATTTGCAGAATAGCTAGTGTTGTACCTGAAATAACATTTTAGTGCTGTATGACCTATTTTCTCGCAGATTTGACATTTAGGTCTGTTATTATTGTTCCAACGACCTCTGCCTCTTCCTCTGTTAGGCCCATTTCCTCTCAGGTATGAATTTTCTGGTTTGTTGTTGCTTGTCTGAATTTTAGATTTAAAACCAGTAGCAAGATTTGCATTGAAAGATGCTTCTTGAATTCTTTTACTGCTTATTCTCGCTTCATGAGATAACAAGATAGAATGGACCTCATCTATTGATGGAACAATTTTTTGTGAAGTGATAACCGCTACAACCGCTTCATATTCGTCATTTAAACCATTCATCAAGTATAAAACATGATCAGAATTTTGAACAGTATTACCAGTGGCATTAAGTAGATCACATAGTTTCTTGACTTTTGAAATGTACTCTCTCATGCTAAGATTTTCCATTCTAATGTTTTGAAGTTGCCTCTTGTAATGTAAAACTTTGGCTGATGATTGATTGTTGAATTCTCTTTCGACTGTTGTCCATATATCGTTTGATGAGTTACAACCAATTACAAGAGGTAGTAAATTGGGACTTATAGATGAGAGTAGCCAAGAACTTATTAGCCTATCTTGTCTGTGATATTGAACATATTCTTCATTTGCTATAGTTCTATTATCCTTATCAGTAACAAATTTTGATGGTATGGGTATTGTACCAAGAATAAACCCCTCTACACCATACCCTTGAACTGCGGTCTCTATTTGTAACTTCCATAGCAAATAGTTATCTTCCTCGAGATGAACAGTAATGAGTTGACTTTTAGGACTAATGATTGTTTTAACAAATTTTTTCCCAGGTGGTGGATTGGAATTCTCTAGACTAATTCCAGATGTTGATTCAGATATGCGTGAATGATCTCCCATACTTGCAATGAAATAAAAGTTGGGATAATGAAGAAAATTGAACTACTCACTGTGTGATGGATGCCAAATGTGATCTGAAAGGCCAAGAACTTGATAAATCAGGTATGAGCCGCCAAGAATGAATGATGATGAGGTAAGAATGTAGTTACTATTCTATGAATGATTTCTTGGCAAGGCTTTAGCTGACTTTGATGTATTTCTTGACTTTCTTGAGCGTATTTCTGGTGACCACAGTTACACAGTATCTCGAAATACTGTGCAGAAAACTGATGCAGCTTGATTCACACGAATCACTGGCAAGGCACAGATGATCTGTTCAGTATTTCACTCTCAGATGATGAGTTAAGTACTCAGATGAGATAATTCCCACGTGATGAAATCTAACTGATGGGAAAAATTCACACAAACTCTCAATGAGTTATTCTGCTATGCCGTTAGGCAATCAAGAAGGCTCTGATACCAAAATAGATTTTGGTATATTTTCTCTATAGAAAGAATTGCAGAGCTGTTTTTACTAATAAGATGTAAAAATAGGAATTACTGATACAAAATGTACAAACTAAGGCTGTATATACATAGTTTACAATAGATTGATATTTGGGCTTTGGCCCATGAGTGACACCACCAAATAGTCCATAATGGTGTATGGTTATAATAGATGAGCTGGAAATAGTGTCTTCATTCACACGTTATCTTCAACAAAAATAATTAACACCGAATAATTAAGCGATTGTCATGAATTAAAAGTAAATTTGAATATATTGTTTATTTCTGTTTAACAGGCTAAAATTGAATATATTGATAAAATAACTTAAAATTAATAATGACTGTTCCCAAATTCAAAGTATTGAATTTTTGGGTTTTATGAGGACGTTCAAGGGTACTGATTCTAAATTATTGATTTAAATGTCTTAGCACTTTACATGTGTTCCTAGGCTCCTAGCCGAATGTTTGATTTTAAAGTCGGTTCACATAAATAAATCATATTTTACATGCCTGGAAACACAAGTAGCAATCTGCAATTATATCCATCGTATCATCAAATGGACAAAATATCCGATATCATATCATCCTATGCATCACTACCAGCCTGTAGTAGAAGCAAAGACGACCCAAAATTCGAACAAACATAACTTCCAATCAAATTTAGTTAAGAAAAAGATCCATTATATATAAATAGAGAGAGAAGGTCCCCAAATAGTACAATACATATTTCCTCCCTCTCTCCTTCCACTCATTCTCTCACCTCTCACTCACTTTCCATTCAATTTTTTTAATATAAATGTGTGGCTGAAATTGGAGAGCAAATGGGGAGCTGAAATTCAGAGGGCCTCCCTGATTCTATCACACACACACACACACACACACACACACACACACACATATATATATATATATATATATATATATATATATATATATGCGAGCGTTCAATGACACCTCAAATAGTGCAGCACCCCTAAATGTCCTCTGATTTCCACCACATATCCCGTTTCTCTCTCCCTCCACTCATTATCTCACCTCCCACTCACTTATTCTGTTATAAATACTTGGTTTATAAAGAGGGGCAAACGGAGTGCTCACTATTTGGGGTGTCATTGAACGCTCCTCATATATATATATATATATATATGTATATATGTATGTGTATATATATATATATGGGGAGCGTCTATTTTGACACAATTTGGTGACACAAATGGTGACACAAAAGATCTGCACCATTGGATCTTTTTGTCTTTACATGAGAAGATGGAATTCAGGGGGCAATCCAATGATGAGAATTTATTGTGTCACCAATTGTGTCACCAAATTGTGTCAAAATGGACTTTCCCATATATATATATATATATATATGTGTGTGTGTGTGTGTGTGTGTGTGTACTTATATATATTTATACGTGTGTGTGAAGTGGCTATTGGAACACAAGATTAGTGACACAAATTATGAACCATTATATCCATTTGTTTTTTTGTGGTGAGTGGAATTTAGGGGGAAGGCATACGATCGCATGTCTTGATTTGTCATCATTAAAGTTCTCAGATCCTTCAGCTTTCCTGAGCCACTCATAGACCTGGTCTGAAGGCTCATATCTAACTGTTGGTTTTCCGTTCTTATCAATGGTGCAGCCACGGGTTTCTTCCAATCCGAAAGGGGACTTCGTCAGGGAGACCCCCTCTCCCCACCTTGTTTGTAACTGTGCCGAGGAATTTTTCAAAGGTGTTCACTTCTTGACAATAGCAGAGCAGATCCATCGGTTTGGGGTCCCCTCGGGATGCCCAATCATATCTTCTTTATCGTTCACTGACGACGTTATCATCTCCTTGAACGGGAACCGTCGTTTCGTTCGTCGTCTCATTTCCTTCATCCACCTCTATGAGTGTGGCTCTGGCCAGCTTGTCAACTCTTCGAAGAGTTGTTTCATCCCTGCCAAGTACATGGCTCCGGAAAGGGTTTTACACTGGGTAACCTGGGATGTCATTAGTCGTCCCAGGTCCGAGGGTTGTCTCAATCTTCAGAACCCTAGAGATGTCTGCACTTTGTATGCCTACAAGCTCTGGGTTAGGTTCTACTCCAAGGATTTCCTCTGGGCGTCATTCCTTCTCACTAAGTATCGTCGTCTTCATCTTGAAGGCTACTCTGGGTCCTCGTCTTACGCTAGTGAGACGTGGAAAAGGATGCAGTCAGTTAAGGCTTTTACAACGTTAACGGAGGATGGGGTCTTTGGAACGGCTCCTCCTTCTCCGTCTGTGTTGCTTTGGAGTCTACTAGGTCCGCCGGGCCTAGGCCCACGAGTTTTGATTTCATTTTGGACTCTCGATCCCTCCAAGGTTTCTGTTCTTATGTGGAAAATCCAATATGATGGTTTACCGCTGGATGCAAACCTTGTGAGGATCGGGATCTCAATCGTCTCTCGTTATAGTTGATGTCGACCAGAAGATGTGGAATCTGTTGTCCACCTCTTCTACGTCAGTCTTTGTGTTAAGGCTGTCTAGTCATACTTCGGAAACCAGGTTGGTACCCATTGTTATGCCGCTTCGTTTTCGGACTCCTCCATCTCTGGTGGGATAGAAATTCCGGGCATTTGCTCTGGTATGTCCTTTTCTGTCAGATCCACTGCCTAATTTGTTGGCACCTTTGGTGCGCAAGGAATAAGGCCGTTTTGATGATGTACCAATAAACTTGGCATCTATCATTCGCCGAGTGAAGAGTGATGTCTTCCTAGCTTTTCGCGGTTCCCTTTCAAGGGTATCATCAGTGCTCACTCAAGAAGATTGGTTCGCGTTTTCAATGTTTTCTTAAGATCCTTGCCCAGAGCTAGTGTGGGTTGATCCACTTGGTTCGGTGGCATGAGTGGTGGCTTGTGTTTGTCTCCTCTCATGCGTCCTCCTACCTTTTTTATTTGATATTTGCTTTAAGTGCAAGGTCAGGTTTTCAGGTTTTGGATCAGGTTGTTGTGACACCCCACGTCCGTTAATGCCACTCTTTAACAGAAAGCATTAAGATCTGTGAAGCATTATAGGTAAACAGAACAGAATCTCACAAGACAGATATATAAAATAGTAATGGAAATTTAAAACTTTATTTTCCAACAGAAAACATCGTGGTCTCAAAATCTAGTTAAAGCATCAAACTGAAACACTGGAATAAAATACATCAAAAAAAAAATCTGTCTTGCGCTAAAAACCTTCAGAGTACAGAAGTAAATAAGTAGCCATAAACAAGTAGACAAGTAATCAAAGCGATACATTGAAGCAAATCCAAATCCAAGCAGAAACAGAAGAGAGAGTCCTAATCAAGCATGAGCGTTCTCACCCTGAGAACCGGGGGGGGGGGAAGGAAGAGAGAGAAAAGAAAACAAAATGGGTCAGACATAAAGTCTGGCGAGTCCAGTGACTTATAGCATATAAATAAGTAAAAAGTGTCATGACAGGCATACAAACTGGATGAGAGATAACAATATCATAAAATAGGTATGGACAGGCTGAATAGAACAACAGAGTACACAAGATAGTGTGGACCAAGCTATGCTTCTCATTTATTATTCTCTGCACCAATACTAGGATAACAGATGTATGACATGATTAGGTGTACTCTAGTATCGGGTTTTACCCCAAACAGAAATAACAGGTACCTCAAGAGAAATAACGAGTGTTACCCCCAAACAGAAACAACAGGTACCTAAATAGGCAGGACTAGATGTACCCTAATTACTGAACATATATAGAATGATCCCAATAGAAACATAATGGTAATTCTAGATGTACTCTTGTAATGGGTTTTGCCCCAAACAGAATAAACGGTACCTAAACAGAAATATGGGTGTTACCCCAAATAGAAATACAGGTACCCCACAGAAACAGACAGAACTAGATATACCTTAATTACTACCTCCAATCCATCGACTCCCTAACTCATAAATACCCTGCGTCAGCCTCACAGTAGGGTGTATTATTTCCTAAAGTGGCAACCTACATAAAGACAAAGAACTATTTACTGGTGCTACAACGGCTTATTATCCCAGAGCAAACTGTACTCATGCACGCACATGAGTCCGTTGGAACGCGCCAGTACACATCTCCTCCCAGATGAACTTCTTACAATCAACTCAGTAAGTATGCCCGGACCCGTACCTAGTGTGGGGTCCCCGATTAATACCAAAATGGGTTACTGAGTGATACGGGCCCCATATACAACAAATGACATAAGCCAACCCCCGTAGATCTTGTGTCCCCAATTAACTAGGATTTTGATAGGTTATGCCAATAGTTTAACAAGCCCGCATAACCCCAACAAATCAAATAGGTTAAGTTTAATGGGTTCGTATAACCCCCCACGGGTTTAATAGATTTACTTAACCCCACAGATTTAACAAGTTTACTTAATTTATAATTAAGTGCAACGTGTTGTATTTCATAAGTTTTTCCCTCTTTTATCTACTTATTACAAACAGCAGATTTCCGGTTTCTCGATTTTCAGATTACTTAATTTATAATTAAGTACAACTTATCTTATTACATAAGTTATCTCCCTTCTCTACCGTTTATTGTAACATAAGTTATAATTTCCACTTATCCCTAGGACAAGCCTATCTATTATCTTTCTTTTTCCCATTCAGCTTTATTCATAATAGGTTGTTATCATTCCCCGTTAAGGTATGTTAATGCACCAGACCCTTCACATTAAGTTGACCACTTGTGGATGCTGGATTTGTCGGGCGGTTGTGGGGAGGCTTCTACCACAAGCTGAACTTAACCTCGTGTCCTCATGCCGTTATTTCCAATTTCTTAATTACCGTAATTGTGTTAACAATCTTTTTGGCCTATTAATCCTATTTGGGCAATACTCATGTCCGTCATAGTTTTTTTTTTCAATTAAAGTATTCTATTTCAATAGATTTCAACAGTTATAAACAGTTCAACAGGTTAGTCATTTTAACAGATTAAATATTTCAGCAAGTTACAACAGTTTACTTACAGTTCATTAACATGTTCTGCTTAATCTTTAAATCAGGCCTACAGATTTATATGCCTCAAACCACAAGTCATAATTCACAGTCTAAGATATGCTCCAAATTTTAGTCACATTTCACAGCATAACTTATGCCCCCAAATCCTAGTCATGATTCATAGTACAAGTTATGCCCCCAAATTATCATTCCTAATCATTCCCAATTTAACCCAATTTCGTTCGTACGTATATTTCAACGATATCAGCATAGACTCGAAGGTAGCCTAGGCTATAAAAATAAAAAGGGAAGAGAGAGAGAAAGGAACATAATAGGCACAAAATAAGCATGTAATAACAGAGATGGGCATATGATAGCAGAAATAGGCATATAAGAACTGAACAGCAGATCCGGTGTAAATGTAATAGCAGGACTGATTAGGTATGAATCAGATTTTTAACAGGTATAGGTTTATACCTAGATTTATAAACATGTCAGGATTACTTGTTAAATGTTTATATCTAAAATCAACATGAGCTCACAGAGACTGGATCTAAAGAACAAAGAATGATATGATGAAGTTGTAGAAGAAATTCTCGTATGTGTATAGGCTGTTGTTGAAGAAAATAGGCTAATTCAATCCAAGCTGGGAAAGCATCTCGTTGTCTCCATTGTTTTTTATGTATAAAAACAATAGAAATGTTGTCCTATATATAGCCTACTGCCAACAAACCTAGTCCATAAATTAGACCACGTACAGAAGAATGCGCCACGCCAGATCTCGAGCGGGTCGACCCAACCCCACCTGGGTCGGTCGACCCACTTGCCATTGGGTCGACCTGTAGGTCGACCCAGACCAAGCATGGGTCGACCCATATCGGGTCGATTTCCTTCCTAATGCCGCCTATTTTCCCGCTTCGTGTTTTTGAATTATTTTGAATTCCTGGTTTGAATTTATTAATACATAAGAGTCTTATATATATAAACTTCAAACCTAAATATCTTTCCCATACGATGTCCGTTTACGCAAACTCAGAGTCTATCTTAAGCAGAATTCCGAGATGAAAGCAATGGTACATTCCATTTTACTTAATTCCCAATATTTAATAAAGTATTCTTTAGTTTATTGTTATAATGTCCTTTAAAATTACGAGGCGTTACATTCTCCCCAACTTAAAGGATTTCGTCCCCGAAATCTCTATGTTAAGAAGAATGTTTATCCTAACATCCATAAACCATCTACTCATCCATTAATCACAGGCATCCATTGTCCTTAAAGTATTTCTAATGCTTATATGCACATATGCAAAAGTATGTGTATATGTCCCTATGCTTAATGCGAAAAATCAGGCGGTGTACTAATTCAGTCGACCTCTTTAGTGCAATGTATGTTAGTGCCATTAATCCAATATGTATGCAAATAGTCGTAGTATATCATATAAACGCTATATATGTGCACAATCATCCATCCAATGCAACATCCATATGATGATACAATCATTTCCATCCTTAAAAAATTTAAATGCACACACATCCATATGTAATATGTAAGCGATTGAGCCGATCTAGTGCCTAGTGTGTGTGTATATGCTTTCACGAGCGACCACTAGCAAACACTTGCATCCATTAAACATAACATGTTTCAAACACATGTTTACATCCATTAGTTTTCTACCTAAAGGTCGAAGATTCGATCGATAGGATATACTCAAATGACAGAAGCAAGTATCAATAAAAGCTTGAAAAAAGAAGTTAAGAATATGCCCTTGAAAAGAGAAGGGTACAAAGCGCGAGTCTTGTCTTCAGTCTCCGAAGTTGCATCTTCGCGGTCTTCTCTCCATTGAACTTTCATCAACTTGACTTCTCGGTTGCGAAACTTCTTAACCTCTAAACCAAGTATACGGGTAGGAACTCGTCTAACAGTCGCCTCCCGTACTACCTCCAAATCCTCAAGCATGCTCGGCTCAACTACCTCTGCTTTATCGTGAAGACACTACCATAAATGAGAAACGTGGAAAACGTCATGAACACCTGCCAACCTCTCTGGTAACCTCACCCTATAGGCCATTTTATCTATCCTTTCCACTATGGGAGATGGCCCTACGAACCTTGGTGCCAACTTCCTTATAGATCCAAAGCGAACCACATTCTTCAAAGGTGATACCATGTCTCCTACCTTAAACTCAATACCGGTCCTTCTCTTATCTGCGTAGGATTTCTGCCTGTCCTGAGTTGTCTTCATGCATATGTAGATAAGATCAATCTTTTCTGAAGTTTCTCTAATCATCTCAGAAGCCTATCTCTACTATCTCAATTTGAGATCCTTCTGGGAGAACTGATACTTGTGTGACTTATGGTCCGTGTATAACTCGAACTTCTCTCCAAGCAGATAATGCTTCCAAGTCTTAAGCACGAATACTATAGCAGCCAACTCCAAATTATGGGTAGGCTAGCTCTTCTCATGAACTCTTAACTATCTACCACCATAGCATACTACCCTTCCCTCTTGCATCAAGACGGCACCAAGCCCTGTACCACATACATCAGTGTATACTATAAACACTTTGTTCCCAACAGGAAAAGTCAAAACTGGGGTTGTTGTCATAGCTCTCTTCAATTTCTAAAAGCATCCTCACAGTCAATGCTCAAAGAAAAGGTCAGATTCTTCTTCGTCAATCTGGTAAGTGGGGTTGATATCTTTGCGAAGTCCTTGATAAACTTCCTATAATAGCCCGCTAAACTGAGAAAACTCCTCACCTTCGTTGTATTCTTTGGAACCATCCATTCTTGAACTGCAACTGCTTTAGCTGGATCCACCGCTATCCCTTCCTTGGGGAACACATGCCCTAGAAATCTTACTTCCTCTCTCCAAAAGTGACATTTGGAGAATTTTTCCTAAGCTGGTGCGCTCAGAGAGTCCTCAAAACCTCCCCTAAATGTAGGGCATGCTCTTCCTCGCTCTTCGAGAAGATCAGAATGTCATCTACAAATCCAAACACCCTAATCATCAGATCCACAAAATATGCGGGTGTGTTCGTCAACCCAAAAGGCATGACCAGCCACTCAAAGAAACCGTCTGGTGTTCTGAAAGCGGTCTTGTCTATACTGTCATCAGCCACCCTCAACTGATGAAACCTCGTGGCCAAGTCTAACTAAGAGAAAACAGATGCACCAACAAGCTGGTCAAACAGATCATCGATCCTCGGAAGTGGGTGTCTATTCTTCTTAGTGAGCTTATTTAACTCCCTGTAATCCACACATAAGCGAAGCGAGCCATTCACCTTAGTTGAAAAGACGACCGGAGCACCCCATTCTGATATGCTTCGCCTAATAAACACCTCCTCAAGTAGCTCCCTTACTTGCTTGCTAAGCTTCCTCCTTTCCCTAGGAGCCATGTGGCGCATAGGCAATGCGATTGGCTTCTCATTATCCACCAACTATATCCGGAAATCAATCTCATGCCTCGGAGGTAAGCCCCTAACCTCCTCAAAAACACCCGTATACTCACAAAAAACAGGTACAGATCGCAAACCATCGACAGAAGCATCAAGTGATTCTAAGAAACTAATCATAACAGACCCCTTTAGGTCACAGGAAATCTCGAGAGTCCTTCCTTGGCAAGTCAAAAGTCTAACAACCCTCCTCTCACAGTCCAGAATGGCACCATACATGGCTAGCCAATCCATCCCTAGAATCAGACATTAACCCATAAAACCAAGCACGTATGCATCGCACTCAAACTCGACGCCTAACACAGATATCCTCAAACCCCGACAAATCATAGACAGATAAGTCGTGCTCCCAATGGGGTTTGAGACAATCATGGGATCAGAAACAATACTAGTACTAAGGTGCAGAGACTCAACCACAGAATCAGATATAAAAGAATGAGAAGCACTGGAATCAAAAAGAGTCCTAACTGGAAGATCGGAAAGAGAAATCAAACCTTCAACAGAAACTTTTCTACCTTCATCTGGTCCACTGCCTTCGAGAGCATGCACCTGCTCTTCAGATGGTCATGTCTTTTGCTCCTGCCCTTGCTTCTTTGGGCATTCCCGAGTATAGTGTCCAACTTCACCATAGTTGAAACAAGTGTTCTTCTTTCTTCTGCATTCCTTGACCAAATAACCCAAGCGCTTACAACCATGACATCTCTTAGAGAAATTATCCACTCGTGAAGGAGGAGGAACACCGACTGTAGCTGGGGGAGGGGTGTCTCCTTGTCCTCCGGCAGGTGTCATAGCCTCAAGATATCTACGAAACCAAGCTGGTATCTGAAGCCCTCGGGAAGATTCGGTTCCCTAGACATGCTGAAACGAAAAGGAAGAAGGATTCAAACAGAGAATCGAAAGATATTTTATATGGCTTTGGGGAGTATGTTTTTAAAAAACATACTTTTCTTTGAAAATACTTTCTTTTTGAAACCTTTTATCCGATCTTGTAATCTTCAGCTCTGATACCAAAAGTGACACCCCACGCCAGTTAATGTCATTCTTTAACAGAATGCAGTAAGTTCCGTGAAGTGTTATAGGTAAACAGACCATAATCTCACAAGACAGATATATAAAATAGCAGCGGAAATTTAAAACTTTATTTTCCAACAGAAAACATCGTGGTCTCAAACTTCCAGTTACAACATCAGACTGAAATACTAGAATAAAATACATCAAATAAAAACATCTGTATTACGCTGAAAGCCATCAGAGTACAGAAGTAAAAAAATTATAGTCCCCATAAGTAGCCATAAACAAGTAATCAAAGCGGTACATCAAAGCAAATACAAATCCAAGCAGAAACAGAAGAGAGAGTCCTAATCATGCCTGAACGTTCACACCTTGAGAACCAGAGGGAAAGGAAGAGAGAGAAAAGGAAACAAAACAGGTCAGACATAAAGTCTGGTGATTCCCGTGACTTTTAACATATAAATTAGTAAAAGTATCATGATAGGCATATAAACTGGATGAAAGATAAGAGTTTCATAAAACAGGTATGAACAGGATGAACAGAATAACAGAATACACAGGATAGTGTGGACCAAGCTAAGCTTCTCATTTATTATTCTCTGCACCAATAATAGTATAAGAAATGTATGACATGATTAGGTGTACTCTATTATCAAGTTTTACCCCAAACAGAAATAACAGGTACCTCAACAGAAATAACAGGTGTTACCCCCAAACATAAATAACAGGTACCTAAACATGCATGATTAGATGTACCCTAATTACTAAACATATATAGAATGATTCCAATAGAAACATAAAGGTAGTTCTAGGTGTACTCTAGTAACGGGTTTTACCCCAAACAAAAATAACTGGTACCTAAACAGAAATACGGGTGTTACCCCCAAACAGTAATACAGGTACCCCACATAAATAGAAAAAACTAGATGTACGCAAATTACTACCCCAATCGATCAGCTACCTAATCGTAAATACCCTGTGTCGATCCCACAGTAGGGTGAATTACTTCCTAAAGTGGCGATCTACAAAAAGACACAGACCAATTTACTAGTGCTACAACGGCTTATTATCCCAGAGCGAACCGTACTCATGCACGCACATGAGTCCGTTGGAACGCACCAGTACACACCTCCTCCCAGATGAACCTCTTGTAATCAACTCAGTAAGCGTGCCCTGACACCTACATAGTACGGGGTCCTCGATTAATACCAAAATGGGTAACTGGCTGATACAGGCTCCAAACACAACAGATGACACAAACTAAACCATGCAGATCTTGTGTCCCTAATTAACTGGGATTTTGACAGGTTATGCCTAACAGATTAACAAAACCACATAACCCTAACAAATCAAACAGGTTAAGTTTAAAGGGTTCGTATAAACCCCCACAGATTTAACAGATTTACTTAACCCCAAAGATTTAAAGGGTTTACTTAACACCACAGATTTAAAAGGCTTACTTAATTTATAATTAAGTGAAATTTATTGTATTTCATAAGTTTTCCCCTCTTCTCTCTACTTATTACAGACAGCAGATTTCAGGTTTCCATATTTTCAGATTACTTAATTTATAATTAAGTACAACTTATCTTTTTACATAAGTTATCTCCATTCTTTATCATTTATTATAACCTAGGTTATAATTTCCACTTGTCCTTATGACAAGCCTACCTATAATATTTTCCTTTTTCCAATTTAGGTTTATTCATAATAGGTTATTATCATTCCCCGTTCATGTATGTTAATGCACCAGACCCCTCACATTAAGTTGACCACTTGTGGACTCTGGATTTGCCGGACGGTACCGAGAAGGCTACTCCCACAAGTTGAACTTAACCTCGTGTCCCCATGCCGTTATTTCCAATTTCTTAATTACCGTAATTGTGTCAACAATCTTTTCGGCCTATTAATCCTATTTGGGAAATACTCATGTTCATCATAGGTATTTTTCTAATTACAATATTCTATTTTAACATATTTCAGCAGATTAAACAATTCAACAGGTTAGTCGTTTTAACAGATTAAACATTTCAACAAGTTACAGTAGGTTACTTACAGTTTCATTAACATGTTCCGCTTAATCTTTAAATTAGGCCCACAAATTTATATGCCTCAAACCACAAGTCATAATTCATAGTCTAAGATATACCCCAAATTTTAGTCACATTTCACAGTATAGCTTATGCCCCTAAATCCCAGTCATGATTCATAGTATAAATTATTCCCCTAAATTATCATTCCCAATTTAACTCAATTTCGTTCGTATGCATATTTCAACGATATCGGCATAGGCTCAAAGGTAGCCTAAGCTATAAATATAAAAAGGGAAGAGAGATAGAAAGGAACATAATAGGCACAAAATAAGCATATAATAATAGAGTTGGGCATACGATAGCAGAAATAGGCATATAAGAACTGAACAGCAGATCCGATGTACATGTAATAGCAAGACTGATTAGGTATAAATCAGATTTTTAATGGGTATAGGTTTAGATCCATATTTATAAACATGTCAGGAATACTTGTTAAATGTTTATATCTAAAAGCAACACGAACTCGTAGAGACTGGATCTAAAGAACAGAGAATGATATGCTGAAGTTGCAGAAGAAATTCACGTATGTGTATAGGATGTTGTTGATGAAAATAGGCTAATTCAATCCAAGCTGGGGAAACATCTCGTTGTCTCCATTGTTTAAAATGTATAAAAACAACAGAAATGTTGTCCTATATATATCCTACTACCAACGAACCTATTCTAGAAATCAGACCACGTACAGAAGAATGCGCCATGCTAGATCTTGAGTGGTCGACCCAACCCCACGTGGGTCTACCCACTTGCCATTGGGTCGACCCATAGGTCGACCCAGACCAAGCATTGGTCGACCCATATCGGGTCGATTTCCCTCCTACTGCCGCCCCTTTTCCCGCTTCGTGTTTTTGAATTATTTTGAAATACTGGTTTGAATTTATTTATACATAAGACTCTTATATGTATATAAACTTCAAACCTAAATATATTTCTCATACGATGTCCGTTTTACGCAAACTCGAAGACTATCTTAAGCCAAATTCCGAGACGAACACAATGGTACATTCTGTTTTACTTAATTCCCAATATTTAGTTAAGTATTCTTTAGTTTATTGTTATAATGTCCTTTAAAATTATAGGGTGTTACAGTTGCTTTCAGGTGTTGGATCGCGTAGGTGCTCTTCATTTCTGGATCTGAGACGATCCTCTAGCCATTTTGTGGTTTCAGTTGGTCCTAGTTCTTCTCTCGTTTTGTGGATTTTCTCGGAGGTCAGTGGCTCTGGTTCTGTCTCGGACCTCTTACGTCGTTTTGAGGGATGCCTATCATCTCCCCTCTGCTTCTCCTATGTGGCGGTCGTAGCACTGTTCAGGAGCGTTCGTTGGTCACTCCAGTTTAAGTGGCGCCTTCTGCTCCCTAGCAGAAGTACTTTGGTTTCTACTTTTTCGCCTTTGTGTGAGTGGGGTTTTGTTGTAAGTGTTATGGTTTTATTGGTGTCACTTTGATTTTTGGCTTGTACAACTACTAGTTTCTTCTGGTAAGTCGTTTTGTTAGCCACCTGAGATTGGTTAATATCTCCTTTTCACTATATATATAGCTATTCTTCTGTTAAAAAAAGAATTTAGGGGGAGATCAAATGGTTCAGATTATTTGTGTATAATCTTGTGTCATCATTCTGTGTCTAAATAGACATTCCTATATATATGTATATGTATATGTATATGTATATATATATATATATATGTGTGTGTGTGTGTGTGTGTGTGTGTATGTGTGTGTTTGTACATGCATGGAAAATGGGGGTGCCCTTGGACACTAAATAAATCATATTTTACATTCATCGAAACACGAATAGTAATATGCTATTATATCCATTAAAGTATCATCAAATGGACAAGATAATATGAGATCATATCATCCTATACATCTGTAATAACCCGGAATTTTGGAACCAATTTAAAATTTTTATTTTAGAAATTTTAATGGATTTTAAATAATTTAAATAATTTATTTTAAATAATAACGATTAAAAATCTATTTAAATTGAAGTTAGAACGAATATATATATTTTAATTTTAAAAGGAGTTAGAAATAGCACAGTAGTTTGAAAATGTAACAACCCAGATTTTTTGGTAATTTGATTTGAATATTTAAATATATTTTAAATACTAATTTGGTAATATTAATGAATTTTATATCAAATATATATATATATATATATATATATTTGGTTGCTAAAATGTTATATGTAAACGGTATATCAGTTGATAATTTAAACTCTGGATGGCTGGGCCAAATTGATATGTTTATGACATATTACATAACATACTATGTTTAAAATGAATATTAAATTATATACAAATTATTATAATATTAACTGATATATATACCGATACCACTAATGTTAAACTAAAATGTTATATGTAAACGGTATACAAGATTTTTTTTTAACATTAGTTGAAACAAAATAATCACTTTTGTAATAGTTAATGGCGTCATCTCCCGATAGTCTTACAACTTCTCGTCCTCCCCCTCCTCCTCCTCCTCCTCCTTTTCCTCCACCTCCTCCTCCTATTCCTCCACCTCCTCCTCCTCCTCCTGTTCCTCCTCATCCCCCTCCACCTCCTGATCCTTTGTCTGTTAATTTGGATCCTGATATTGCTTTGGCTAATGCTAATCTGAATTCTAGTTCGATTCCTGATTCAAATCAAGTTAGCTCAAAAGATATTTCAAATGGATCTATGAATTCTAGTGTTGTAAATTCATCAAACACTCTGGATCCTGCTTCCTCTCTCAGATCTGGTAATCTTGTTTCGATTTTGCCTCGTCCTGTTTGTGCTTCTAATATCAAACTGGATTCTCAAAATTAAAATCAATCCATTCCTCTTTGTAACATTTCGTCTAACACTTCATTTTCCAACGTGCCTTCTTCCAAATTTGATTACCGATCTCTTTTTACTAAGCTTCCTCGCAATGCTAGTGCTTATAAACCTATTCAGTTTGATATCAATAGAGATGGTCAATCTAATGTGCTTCCTGAAATTGTTAAATCTGAAGGAATGAATCATTGGAAAGATTATTTAGTTGGATTCTTCCTGGATGGTACTCTCTTATATCTCACTGTAGTTAACTTCTTGACTGGCTACTGGAAGCTTCAGGGGGATGTTGATATTAAATCAGATGGGGTTAAATTTTTCTTCAAATTGGCAAATGATATTGAAAGGGAAAGAGTGCTAAAATCTGATCCTATTTTTATCAAAGGTAGAATGTTCATTATCACTGAGTGGGATCCATCAATTGGTGACTCTCAATCGCAAATCAAAAAGGTACCAATATGGATTCATATTCATAGGATTCCCCTTATTCTTTGGACCTTAATAGGTACAAATTGGTTGTCGTGTCATGTTGGGAAATTGATTTGTTTTGACACCAGTACTGAAAGGCTTCAAAGATTTAGCTATGCTAAAGCTCTAGTTGAAATATCTCCAGATTATGAACTGCCAGGTCATGTAGATATGGGAATAATTGATGATAAATGTCCTCCAGTGAAAATTTCATATGATTGGAGGCCTCTTATTTGTACACATTGCAAAATATTTGGACATGCTACAAATAGTTGTGAAAAGAATGTGATAGTAGAGGATATTCATAATAATTCTACAAATATTTCAAAACCAAATGATATGGAAATGGACAAGAGTGGAGAGGAATATAAAAAAAAAATTCCCGGAAGCAAAAATAATTTGAATCAGATCAGGAAAGTGCCTCTGAATGACAGGAAATCACAAGGTTGGAATAAGGTCATTAATAAAAAGAAATTGATGTGGAAGATTAAAGAGAAGGATGCAACTATAAATATTATAAATGAAGTTGATAAATCCTTGGAGGAGGTAGTTCAATTGAATGGTAATAGTCATTTAGAAGGAATTGATGAGATCAATAATGAGGAATCTATGGATATTAATACTGAAATCTTGGGAAGAGACAATCAAAACATTGTCATAGTTGATCCTTATGGAAAATGCATCATTCAAAGTAAATTTTCTGCAAAGGAAAAAGGAAAAGACATTGTTAATGAATGTGGAATGGATGATTTCACTGGCATCTTGCAAGAGGCAGTAGCTAATGAATTCCACATTCATAATCCTTTTGATATATTAAATGACCATGACAATCCCAATTCTGTACCTGTTCGTGTTTCAATTTCTGATCCTTCATCCTCTAAAGTTACATCTTCTTCCATTGACTCTCCTGTTGTTAACAA
Organism: Allium sativum; assembly: GCA_030737875.1. Classification (NCBI taxonomy): domain Eukaryota; kingdom Viridiplantae; phylum Streptophyta; class Magnoliopsida; order Asparagales; family Amaryllidaceae; genus Allium; species Allium sativum. The sequence continues at coordinate 241,662,853 of CM060926.1, forward strand.
TTCAAATGTTCACAGTGCTTCTCCTTACTCTCATCTATCTACTCCTCATATTATTCTTCCTCCTCCAGACACAAATTCATCTCCTAAATCTGATATGGTTCAAGTTGGTAGTAAAAAAAAGACAAGGGGTAGGAAAAAGAAAATAAAGAAAACTAAAGAGGTTGATGTTGAAGATCTCAATGATGGTAAATAATTTAATCAGGAGGATGTTGAGCCTTTTAATGGCAATTCAAATAAATCATCAAGGCATACTAGGAGTAATCCAATTGGTCTGGTGGAACCCCTTCACTCTAAATGAAGTACTCTATTGGCTTTTGGAACATTAGAGGTGCAAATTTATCCTCTAAGCAATGTGTAATTAAATCTTTGATTAAAGACAAGTCAATACAACTGATGTGTATTTCTGAAACTAAACTGGATGCAGTTTCTACCTCAAATGCAGCAAATTTTATTGCCCCTTCATGGAATTTTGATCATAACCTTGCCAAAGCTCCTTTTGGTAGGTTATTAACCTTGTGGAATCCTACTTTCTTTTCCTTATCTAAATTTTTTGAATCTGACCAACTTATTCATTATTGTTGTACATTCTTGCCTTCAAACTCAAAATCCTACCTCACCTCTATCTATGCCCATAATTCTGTCTCTCTTCGAAATCTTTTCTTTGATCAAGTTCATCAATTAATTCCACCAAATGAGCCTTGGCTTCTAGGTGGTGATTTCAACTGCATGTACAGTTGTGCTCATAAAAGTGGTGGTTGTTCTTTGTCTATTAAAGACCTTGCTCCTCTTAATAATATGATCATCTCTTCTAATCTATTTCCTGTTAAGGAATTTGGATTCTCTTTTACCTGGACAAACTGTTCCAGGAATGGTCCTCCCACCCTTTGTAAACTTGATCACTTATTTGTCAATTCTGCTTTCCTCAATATATGGCCAAAATCCATTTACTTAGCCCATCCTCCTCTTCTTTCTGATCACAATCCTTTGTTGTTTTACTGGGGGGTTGATGACACTATTAACAGGAGTATGGTTTCTTTTAAAATTTTTAATTTTTGGTTTAATCATCCAGAATTTTCTAGTATTCTTTTGCAGGTATGGAATTCTCAGAATTTACACAATCCTATGTCAAATTTGCTTCAGAAACTAAAAATACTTAAAGCTCATTTAAAATCATGGTCTACAAAGAATTTTGGTTCTGGAGCTCAGAGATCAAATACCATCAAAGCTGAGTTAGAGTATGTTCAGTATGAAATACAAAAGAATCCTTTTGACTTGGAGCTGATGCACAGAGAGAGTGAACTGGAGGGTGACAGGAATTGGATGTGGAATTGAAGTGTCTTCAACAAAAAACATTTATTAGGAGAGAATTGGAGGGTGACAAGAATTCAATTTTTTTTCATAACTCCATCAAAATGCAGAAAGTCAGAGAGTCTGTTTTCTTAATTACAGACATAGGTGGTAATTTGCAATCATATGAAGGTATGATCAACAATTCATTTGTTCAGTATTTCTCATCTATACTTGCCAATCCTATTCCTTCTGTTGATATTAGTCCTCTATTCATCATTAATCTCCCAACTATTTCACAAGAACAATCTACAAATCTTATTCATCTTATTTCAGTTCAAGAAGTTAAAGAAGCAGTTATTGGTTTAGATATTAACAGTTGTGGAGGACCTGATGGTTTTAACTCCTTTTTTATGCAAAAATGTTGGAGTATAATTAGTGATGATGTTACAAAGGCAGTTCTATATTTCTTTCTTCATAATACTCTCCCATCCAGTCTCTCTGCTACTGCAATTACTTTAATCCCCAAGAATGATAACCCAACTTCTGTGTCTGATTTACGTCCAATCTCTTGTTGTAATGTGGTATATAAGGTCATCTCCAAAATCCTTGTAAATAGAATTCAGGTTTTGTTGCCTACTATTATTGCTCCCAACCAATCAGCTTTTGTAAAAGGAAGATCAATTTCCGACAACATCTTGCTTACTCAAGAGCTGCTATATGGATATAATAGAGTTAATATCTCTCCTAGATGTATGCTGAAGTTGGATATCAAAAAGGCATTTGATTCAGTAGCCTGGCATGCTATTTTAGCTATTTTGGCTCGAATGAATTTTCCTAATCCTTTTATAGCATGGATTTATACTTTGATATCATCTCCACATTACTCTATTATGAGGAAAGGTAGTTTAAATGGATACTTCAAAGGCACTCAAGGGATTAGGCAAGGAGATCAAATATCTCCATATCTTTTCATCATAGTCATGGAGTTGCTTAATGCTTTATTGAAGGATCAGGTTATCAAAAAGAAATTAGAGCTCCATCCTAAATGAAAAAATCCTTTGATAACTCACCTCTTATTTGCAGATGATTTGGTAATATTCACAAAGCCTTCAATTCAAAATATTCAATGTATTCTGGATACATTAAAGCTCTTTCATTCTATTACTGGCCTTCAACTGAATATAGCAAAGTCTCATATTTTGGTTGCTGGATTATCACCTGACATGAAGAAGGACATCATTGATAGGTCAGGTTTGATTGAATTACCATTTAAGTCTACTTATCTTGGTATGCCACTCATAAGTTATAGAACTACAAAGGTTGATTGTATGCCATTATTTGAGAAAATCATTGTAAACTTCAACAATGGCCAGCATTTAAGTTATCACAAGCAGGCAGATTAGTGATTGTTCAATCAGTGGTTCTTGCCTTCACAACATACTGGTCTCGACACTATATTCTACCTTTGAAGATGGTTCAAATGATTGAGTCTGCTCTCAATAGATTTTTATGGCTTGGAAATCCCTATGCAAAAGGTTTAATTCCTATTGCCTTCTCTAAACTTTTTGATTCAAAGTTAAGTGGTGGTTTAAGAATTACAAATATTGCACTCAGGAATAAAGCTGCTATTTCTGCATATATTAATAAATTGTTTGTTTCTAATGGAAGTTTATGGTCGGTTTGGGTATCCAGGAATTTAATTGGGAGTGAATATTTTTGGACAATGGATATACCACAAAATGCAAGTTGGAGTTGGAGGAATGTTTTAAAATTAAGATCTTCTATTCTGCCTTATGTTCAATGTAATTCTAAAAGCATTAGGAACTTATCTTTCTGGTTCTCTCTATGGGCTAGGCCTGGGTTGATCTTGAGTAATGTGGTGGATTTCAATCTTAGAAGATGCTCAGGTATTGCTGAAAATGCTTTCGTTCAGGATTTTATTCATGAAAGAAAACTGATTCTCCCTTATGCTAGAACAGTTATTTTGAGAATGCTATGGTCAGAAATTGAGACAAATTTCTATATTCATGGAGAAAACTGTATTATCTGGGGGGCAAAGAACATTCAATCAAGCATGTTTATGAATTACTGACAGGTGAAAAGCAGTTTGTTCCATGGTCTAAAAGGATTTGGAATGTTGGTAGTTCAGCCAAAGTCAATTTACATCTCTGGAAAGTTATGGCAAATTCTATAAACACAAAGGATAAGTTGTTTAAATTTGGCATTGTGGGTGATAGTGTATGCTTGCTGTGTAAATCAGCTGAAGAGTCAAATGTTCATTTATACTTTGAATGTTGTTATTTATACATGATCTGGGCGAGACTGCTAGCTTTTGGTGGTTTGCATAAGCCATCAAAAATAAGTACAATTGAATGGTTCAATATATACAAGGCTACAAGATGGAAGAATGGGAAAGCCTTATCACTGTTGAAGAGTTTGAAGATATTTTGTTATGAGCTTTGGTCAGAGAGGAATAGGAGAGCATTTGGGCATGGTGAATGCAATTCTTCTGAGCTGTTCAATATTATACTCAGGAAGGTGATGAGGAAACTGGATTCAAGCTCGTAATCCTGGTGTTGTTATATGTGGTGTTAGGTCTTCACATACTTGTACATGTTTTTTTGTTGTTGATTAGTTATATAGTTAGTGCTAGTGTTGTGTTTTTTCTTTTGTAAATACACTACCATGTAAAAATCTTTAGTTGAAATATATTTGCTTTTACCTTTCAAAAAAAAAATCATTTTTGAAATTAACGTTAAAAGTAATGGTAAATTGCTGGAAGAAGATGACTTTATGCTGTGAAAATTAAAGAAATAAGAGGAAAGTCTTTACTGCTGCATGAACGAAAGAGGCCAAAATGACCAAATTTGACTCACCCTATCATAGAACATATGAGGGTTGTTTTTGCTGTAATGCTTGCTCATCAGTAAATCCAAACTCATCCAGATTTACTAGCAGCAGAAGGTAACTATCATATGCAATTTTATATTTCACGAGACAACATGAAATTTCATGTTATCAACATGTAAATGTTCTGGAGATTGAAAATGTGCCATCACTTGCTCAACAACAGCCTGTTTGTTTCAACACTTATCATAGGCAATGCAATAGCCTACTTCTAATATGATTTAACAACTCATGTTATTCAAGAAATTCACGCTTTAGCAACAATCTATTCCACTTCAAAAAAGCCGTCAATTCACTTTAAATTAGCAATTTTCTTGCATCCTCTGCCATTCTATTTAGATCGTGGTAAGCACTGCTACAAGCCACATCGTGTCTACCCATATATATTAACAATATTATGTCTACCCCATCTCGTTTAAAGTACGAACCCACGTGCCTATGTATTGTGAACCCATACCTTTTCAGATTCAAGCACAAATCAAATTAATGAGCACGTGAATTTGCCTATTCTTTTGCCGGCACTGCGGACGTATGTAAAGCTGAATCAAATAAATTCACATGGACAGCTAGGCCTAAGAATGTAGCGTGACAGTCTACCTAGTATCAATTGCGTGCTTGCCAAACCTCTCCACCAGTATAAATAGGTATCTACATTCATTTCTTTACAGCAACAAAGACCATCCTCTGTAACAAATTAAAACACCACTTAAAAACAAAAAAACAAAACTCTCCTTCATTCAGAACATAAACGAAGAACCTGGAGCGTTCCGATAAGCTTCACCAATATTTACTTAAATCCTCCTAAATCTGAAAGTACTATCGATGCGGCGACCTAGACTGAGACACTGTCTGGTCATAAAGAAAGGCAATAGCCAGAGCTTTCAATTTGCTCGCGTCCCAGGCACGCGAGAGAGGAATGATCGGACATCGGTGAAGAACCATTCAAATAATAAAGGGTAAAGCACTGTTTTAGCCATTCGAGGTGGGGTGGACTTTGGGTTTCTGGTGGTCTGTTATATCAGTATGTTTTCGTGGATGTCTGCAGTAATATTTTATTTGGTTCGGGTGGAGTTATGGTGAGATGTTGGGTTACAATTTACTGGTGAGGGGTTCATGGCGGTTGGGTTTGCGTGCGTGGAGTGAACGGAGTAGTAGCAGCCGAGATGGGGCTCGGATGATCGGGTGCTGGTCCAAGGATGGTGGAGTTCAGTTTACATATGAGGGATGCATTTCCATGCATGAAGAAGTGACGAGAGGAAGAAAACTAGGAGGTGAAGTAATGCTGAGGATGAAAGTGGGTACATGATTCACATATGAGCATCAATTTCCATTTAAAGTGAGAAGAAAGTCAGTGCGAGAAGTAGAGTGGGTCTGAGTAGAGAACAGACGCGTTCTTGGCAACATTCCGGTGAACGGTGTGAAGGGTAGTCAGTGACAAAGTCGCGAGTGGAGGGAATTGAGGAGCTCGGTAATGAGATGCATGGTTGAGGGGGGCAGTATGGGTTATAGTATTATGTTCAAACTGTAACGTGATGGACGAGGAGTATGTAGTGGTGTTCAGGAAAGACAGTATGCAGTTTGGGTACAAGGAGCGGTTTGGTCTAATATGTGAAGAGAAGAAGAAGAACCAAGGGGGGAAGCAGGCGTGCTTATTCAAGAAACTAGGGAAGGCACGCATGTTGTACGGTGAATAAATGGGCGGTGAAGAGTGGAATGTGCTTAAGCTTGTGGGGAAGGCGTGAAGCTCTACTGTACTTGTTTCAACATGAAAGTTGCATGGGGCTAAAGCCAACGGGCTTTGGGCCTTCGGAGAAAAAGATAAAAATAAATAAAAGAATTTGTGGAAGCCGGTTAGACCATGAGCTGTTTTGAACAAAGGGGTGCTGAAGATATATAAGCATTGGGAAAATGTCATGGTAAGTGAAGGTAGCAAATTAGTCGGCCATATTATTTAAAACAACATAATCAAAACTTTAATAATAGTGATTATTGGTTTATTTTATAATTTAAAATAGTTATAAAGTTTTATAATTTATAGCAGGTGCATACGTTATCAGACTGGCGTCAAACTGGAAGCATTGGAATGTATTGGCAAGGGAAACATTATGGAGCTGGCATGGACAGAACCAGAAGCAGCTGAAATTGTTTATTAAATTAAACGTATGTTTAATTTAATGGAAAACCGAATCGTTCCAGCGTCGAACATAAACCAAGGTGAGTTAAACTCACTCAGTTCTTCCCACTTATATTTTATATAAGTAGGGTTTTATAATTGTGTGCTATGATTCCTAATGAATTGCTATGGTTGCTAATGATTTATTGTCGGTAAAATATACATCCATATATTGTTTGAACCGACAGTTGTTTAATTTCAGTAAAACCCCAAATTGATATTTTAACGATTGGTCCCAATTAAGGTAATTTACCTTATGGGTCACGTTTATAAAATAAACATGTTTAACAAATTGTTTGAATTGTTATGATTGTGTTAAATAGATTGATTGATATTGAATTGTCGTTATTAACTATTATGAAAACCATTATTATTTGAATTGAATGATTATATTGAGATAACATATTTGAATACAGGGAAGAACAGGTTGGAGGGATCCAACGGGATTCCTCAAATATATTTGGTGTTATTTAATTTTATGTTATCATTATATGAATTGTTTCTGATCCGATGATTGATTTGGTTATTGGCATTGACCTAAAACCCAACATTTATTGTGTTTAAACCAATGGGTAATATTGGTTGAGTAATTGGCAGTATATGACCTATAAATCAATCGTTTTGATAAATATCTATTTACCGTTAGATAAATCAACGAAATGGAGTTAAAAAATCTATTTTATAACTGAAAATAGATTTTGGAATATACTATTTTCAATAAAAGTTATTAAAAGGAAATAAATATTCATTATTTATTATTTAAACTTATAAGCCAGTATTAAATGATTTTATAGAGTAAATGCTTATGTTAATCGGATTTATAAGCAAATGAACAGAGATTTACCCAACGGTTAAGAATTGGATAATTATTTTTGTTAAGAAACAATTAAATGGAATTATTTATAGTAATTATATTAATTTAACTGGGAACAATTGTTGAATGATTTGTTTTGAATTAATGAATTGATCTAACTAATATTCGTTTAATTTTAATAAGATTTAAAAGAAACTTACTATTTAGTTAATTGAGAAATTTACTACCGTTGATGTAGTTAATGATGGAAGTAAATTATTATATTAATAATAATTATGGAGATTACTTTCTAATTTATTTAAAATGTGATCAAAGTTGAAATGAAATCGAATTGAAATGTGAAAGGAGTTAATGGTTTTTATATTAAAAACAGAGTTTTATAACAAAGTTATAAAAGGAGTTTTAAGCGAATATGATAGCTTAACTAAATATTTATCTAATATTTGAAATTAGAAAAAGGAAACTGAGAAGTGGGGAAATGGTATGAAATGGTTAAGTGAGGATTATTCCGAGGTTCAGAATGTGATATTCCGAAGTTCAGAATAGTTAACGAAGTGAGATTTATTCAAAAGTGAGAGTATAAGTTAAATGTTTTGGAAATGGCAGCGAATATGTTGTCGTAATTGATTTACAATGATTTTGTAAATGGAAGTTAAGGGTTAAATGTAATCGAAATACTAGTTGTCGATGATAATTTATAAATGGGATTTGTAAATGAGGTAAGAGCTTTGAAAAATTAATGTGTAACAATTGTTACAAATAATAAATTAAACTATTTGATTTATAACTGCATATCCTTGGAAAGATCGCTATGGGATTTTCGACAATGCATAAGTTGTCGCAATGATTTGGAAAGAGCATAAATAAGGAAAATAAAAGTTTTTGTAACGAAATCTGTAACGCTTGTTACAGATGATAAGTTGAATTGTTTTGTTCCAAATGAATATGAAGATTCGTACGAGATGTCAATATAAGAATTGTAAAAGATATAAAGGTAAGATTTATAAAGATATTTATATAAGATTTGAAAAGATATTTATATTGTTAAAGATAGTTATATATGATTTAAAAACTAATATAGTATTATCATTGCGAACAGATTGAAGGATATTTTTAAAGAGATGTTGAAGAATATTTATAGCGGATTCTATTTATAATGGAATCAAAACACAAGTATAATATTAGAGAGGATTATCAAAGATTAATAGGGAAGTAAAATAATAGTTTATTTAATAATTAATTAACTAAATAGTGTTGAGATTTAAATAAGGTTTTCAAAGGAAAACGTGTGGTTAATAAACTTCTATATATTCTGAAAATATGAATGTTGTTAGTCAAGGTCTGAGAGATAAATAAAATACCCCAACTTTATCGACTTCACGACTATCCAAGAATTGTATTAGTTTATAAATGAGAGGAATTGAGAGGAAACATAAGTTATGATTTCCATAAAGAACATTGGAAACTGTATTCGAAAAGTTATCAGCGAATGAAATGATTTTTTAAGAGTATTCTTATTTATAATAAGAAGTAAAAGATAAACCCCAAATATTGGAAGATTTAAAGATATTAATTAGCAGATGTTTAATTAAAGAGGCCAAGTAATGCCGAGTACTGAATCAATAAACTCATTTCATTCATATGATTATTTATTTGATAGTTAAATAACCGACTGTCAAATCTGGCCAATACGATTATGGGTACGGAAAGACCGGGATCGAATTATATTCGAAAACCATTCCGAACCGGCAAATACATGAAGATGCAGATTGAAGATGGAACATTGAAGATCGTTGATCTTCATGAGCGGAAGAACCACTTGTTGAGTTTCTTTGGTTTAGCGGCCGGAGATATTTTGACTTGTGATTATGTCATGATTGGAATCTGCGGATTTCAAGGACTATTCGCTACTGATCCTTGGGGTGATACCTATATAGGATGTGGTAGGAGGGTGCCTTCGGTTCATCCTATTCCTGGATGACTTGTATGGACGAGTGTCTGACAAAGTATTTCCAAAGGAACACGTACGTTGGTTTCTTCAAACGTACCACAGTTGTGGCGGAGAAAGGCCTTCTCTTAACGACTAGGGTATTTTTGTGGATGGCAATTGGTGATACCTAGCGGATCTGACGATGTGGCATTCAAAGTAGATGGAGATGTACTATTCTGATGGATAAGCTTAACCTCTAGCCTCATCAAATGGGAAATGGCACAAAATCGGGTAGGCAACATGGCTATGTGGGTCGCACCCATTAAAAGGATATGTCATTACCTGATCTGGAGAAATCAAATGCCTTCGGTTGTCCCTTTTTATTTTTGTATGTCATCGGTTCGGTTGGCTGGCCCCCAACCGTGGTGATGATATATTCGGTACTCTCAAGAGAAATGAGGGGCCGGTCATGTGTAGCCGGGTTGCAAGACATTCTTGTTGAACCCCAATGTATTCATCTCTGGAGGTACATTGCCGGAAGGTAGTCCCATACCTTGCCAGGAAAATCCATTCTCCAATAAGTGCCTATGGTTTTGATTGTATACTATATATATAGGACGTGAGATGCAAGCGTTCAGCTAGATTCTATTTACTTGATTTAGACACTATTATAATATCAGAAAAGTATTAATTTTCAAAAAAAACATTTTGGTTATAGTAAGATAAAAACCGTCTGTGTTTATGTGTGGGCTGATCTTACTATTACTTTTTCTTTCGAAAGGATTTTAACTTTAAAATCAAGTTGTGTGATACCCTTAAACTTAGTGTGTTTTTCTCACTCTGGTTCACCAGACTGACCCGATATTTGTAATGCTCGGGTTAGACCGGGTTGTACAGGTTCAGGTTATCGGACACTATGAAGAGACGAGCTGGAGGAGTTCAGACGTGTGATATTATATTATTCCGCTGTGTGTTTTATATGAGGACAGGTTATTACAACTGTCCAGATGTGTTGATGTACTCTGATGATTTGTAAGTATATTTTTCAAAGCTCTTAGTAAAGATTTATTTATATATTATACTGTGACGACCCCAAACCCCCGTTCCACGGTGGCAGGGGTAATCTTTGGAATATAACACATAAACAAATAACAACAGAACAAAAATATATAAATACACCAGATAATGTACATCAAATTACACTGGAAATAATAATCATCAGAGTTACACAGTATAACAGGATCATACTTAGTACAAAATATAGTTTCAGCATTATATAAAATGTCTACAGCGGAATCAAACATAATATACATAACGGGAGCTGAACAACATAAAAAGAAGGAAATGATAGAATCCATCTTCAGCTCCATAACTATCCAGAAAGAGCCTGCTAAAACCTGAATACAAGGCTGCCCGTGTAGAAAATAGGGCACCCGAGTTTGCAAGTGAAACAAACTATGAGTCAGTCATGGGACTGGTATGAGAAATCAACTTAACTTATTTTAATAATAAGGCCAATCACAGGACCACGCCGCTAACGCGGAACGGGTTTACTCCATTGGATTGCCAGTGCTCAAAACAAGTAAATCATTTAAACATCGCAATGCTTTTTACAAAAATGAAGCCATTATAAGACTCAGTTCCCATCACACAATGCAATGCAAGCCGGAGGATAGAGTTTTACCTTATAATGGCCAAAATATGCTTGATACGAATAAAACAAAAGCATTTGATATTATTACTAGTGTTTATATGTTTCAAAAACAATTTCAATCATAAATATCAATCATAGACGGCATAAGTGCCCCATACCACTATGTCGCCTTATATAGGTTTACAATCAAAACCGCACGATGTCGTATTTGGAAATTGGATCTCCGTCATGAACCAAGGCAAGGGATCGTCCTTACCGCTTTGATACTGTCTATCCCAAGCCTCAGGAACATCCGCAACTGCACCTTGGATCGTCAGGGCCGGTCCACACGGAGTGGATTAAAATGCCTGAACACTGCGTTTCCCCGCCCTATGGGGCGTAAACTGGTCATATCCCGACCAGACCATCGGCTCCGAAGAGAACGAAATAACCGAGGCGCCTCGGTATCCATCATCCACATAAGTAAAACGTCAGGGCTTGTAAAACGCTGACACCACTCCTACCTAGAAGGAAACACATGTCCTCCCTGAGGTCCTCTCCCGTTTCTGGCTCATACCGGGGTGTGAGGCTTGCGAATCAACGCTATACGCAAAGCTAGCTGTATTAAAGCCATGCTTTGATCATCAACCACAAGGCTCTGCTTTTCAACAACAGCCTTGATCACAGCATCTCAGTGTGCCATGTTGTCAATCTACAACGTCATGCACACATCCGTTTACAAGTCCGTTCTGGGTCTTAATGAAACCGGAGGCACCTTATTCCTCGACCCATATGTCCAATACAGGAGAGAGGTCCTCGCACGTCCGGTCGATCTCCAAGTACGCCCGGATGACCACCACTTATTACCTTGTCTTGGGATGCCTCCCAATCAAGACATCAGCAATCATCCAAACGATGTGAAGACCTCCGGTCTTCAACCACCGTCTTCATCGTCGATTTCTAATCGTCGATCAATTATTTGAAATGAGATTTAACTCAGCCTTTTCAAATAATTCACGCATATTTAGAATTCAAATCAATTCATTTTCGTGGTTAAATTATTTGACATCCATAATTCAGTTCATTAATATAATTTTCATGTCAAACACATTCAACCATCAAATATCCAATAAACCGAGTAATTTCAGTTTATTTCCATTTCATATCATTTATAATATTTTATAACAATTTATCGCTATTTTTATTTATTTAAAAATAGTCCATTTATTTAAATGACGCTTCAGGCCATAACGCGACCATGTCGCTGTTTTTCTTCAGATTTAATTTACACATATCTGAAAATCGAACCATCGGATCTCCACAAATTATATATCATTGGAAAGATCTTTTCAAAATGGACCCAACGGTTCCAGTTTTGGGAAAATCCGACGGTCGGATCTTCCGGTACAATCGTTTGAAGTTACGATTTCAAAATACGAACTGCAGCCTTGGTATTCGATTTATTTTAATTATATATATATATATATATATATATAATCCATTCTGGCGCTGTTTTTATTCAGATTTGAATTAAACATTTCACACAATCTAACTGTTGGATCTTTACAAATTTGGTATCGTTGGAAAGATATTTTCAAAGCGGACCCAACGGTTTCGGTTTTGGGAAATCCGATGGTCGGATCTCCCGGTACAATCGTTTGAAGTTACGATTTCAAAATACGAACTGCAGCATCGTTATTCTTTTAAATTTAATTATATTTATATATATATATATATATAAAAATATAATCCATTCTTCAATTTCCAAACCATTTTCATTTCATATATTTGATAAAAATAATATTTTTACCCAACACATATTTTTATCAATATATGAATATTTTTAACACTTCGTATATATAATAAAAATGTGATTTTTATTGTTAAAACAATTAATTTCAAACATGAATATTTTTAGCGATTCATATATATTATTAAAATGCGATTTTTATTGTTAAAAAACTTTATTTCAAACATGAATATTTTTATTAACACATGAATATATTTCAACACATGAATAAAAATCAAACACATGAATATTTTAGGAAATTTCGGCAGCATAACGGCAGGGGGTTTAAAACCGGCACCGTCCCGAGTACGGCTCCTCGCACTACTTTATGCCTCGCGGCGTTCCCTAAGGGGCTTATCCTTATAATCTAAATATTTCGATCATTTTCATATCTCAATGGATTTTTCCACAAACAATTCCAATTTTGTTTTAACCATAAACAATCATTATCAACCATTCGCATTTATCAACCAAATTTCACGTCAACCAAAATCCAAACAATCACAATCAATATATATCGTCCATGGTCTGTGGACGAGGGGAGTGTGTGTATATATATATATATGTATGTATATAAATATATTCCCATTTCATTTCAATTTCATTTCAACTCCATTCAACACACATATGATTTTTACAATGCATATATAACTTATACATCGCACATATAATTTATACAACGCTTATACATGAGGTGTACAACGCTTATATAACTTGTACATCGATTATATAATTTATACATCGCCATTCCATAACGTTTTGAATTTAGAAATCTCACATTGGGTTCCACTCCTTCAAAAATTTGTAGGAAGCTCCAAAAATTCTCCGGTCTCTTCTAGAATGTAGAAGGCGTCCACGCGAATCCAATGTCTCTTGTTTCACTGGATTTCGACCACATAGCAAAAAGATATGATTTTTATAAGTTTACAACGCTTTTCTTTGTCGAAATCAGTTAAAATAAACAAAGGCTGTACCTTTCAGCAAATGGTTCCAAACTAGGTTTGGATTTTTCACCCAAACCGTGAAGCGATGCGAGGATCGGGCTATGCAGCATCGAAGGGGAAGGAGTCGCGCACGTGCACCGGGTGGTGGGGCCCACTTCGGTGGTCGGATCTGACCTTGACGGCGTTCGAAAGTGGTGAACTTCACGAAAGTGATTCTCTCAATATACACAACGATAAATCTTCTAGCTGGTATGGATTTGAAGAGAAGGAGAAGCTCTACAAAATCCTCAACATCGGCCTTGAATTTTATTGAGTGGATTGGCCAGAAATTAAGTGAGAAGGGGGGGTGCTCTTTTCCATCGTCGCGATTTGAAAGGGAGTCGGGGAGAGAGAAAATGATGGTGAAATATGATTGGCCAATAATATATATTTAATTATTTATTTTCAAAAATACCCCTTTCTCCTTACAAACTCCAATTTAGACCCAATGACTGTCGTCCCTAGCTAAATACCCCCATTTCGGACACAATGGTATATGTTTCGTAGGCCCATTCGACTTTTTCAGCTAGTTATTCTTCAAATTAAAATATAAAACATTCAAATATGGATTTGAACGTACATTTCAATTTGTCAGGGCCACATACTGATCCTAAAAATTCCAGAAAAATAAATCTAGCTATGTTTGGACGATACGGTCCCAACAAAACTAGTTTCGTCAAATTTGGAGACTGTTTGAAAAATGGTCATTTTCTGGTCGATCCAAATTGACTAAAACTGTAAAAACACGTTTTCCTTTGCCACGCTCATATATTGATTTCAAAAATTATGAAAATTGGAACCTAGCAATAATTTGACATTACGGATCCAACAAAAGTGGTTTCGTCGAAAACGGAGGTCGTTTGCAAAATGTTTATTTTCAAGGGCTATATTAACTCCTTAGCGACCTTTCTGAAAATTCATTTGGCCATAACTTTTGATTCCCGCAATGAAATCTCGATTTTTCAGATTTGTTAGAAAGATATTATTAAATAGATTTAAATATATTTGGTTTCACTAAAATTCGTTTTATTTTGCATCCTGTACAGTCAGTCAAAGTTCGAATTCAAATTTTCAAACTGTCGCGCCATTTCAGGCCTTATTTTATAATTAAAATAAATTATTTATTTTCCGACATCGATTCAAATAGATTTTTAGTCATTATTATTTAAAATAAATTATTTTAAATATTCAAAATTCATTAAAATAGCCAAATTAAAAAAAATTGGTTTTGATTTTTCGGGTTGTTACAATCTCCCCCACTTAAAATCTTTTCGTCCCCGAAAAGAAACGAAGCTGAAAGTTGTTTAACTAACCAACTCAACTTTCATTTTGGCTTCCATTCTTCAACTTTTCAGTTTCTAAGAATTTTCTAATTCTTCAAAATTTGGCTAACACCCTAAATTTTCGAAAAATTTCGCCATAACCTCCTTTGTACGGGGAGGGGTTTGGAAATTTATTAGGCCGTATTAGGTACCTAATAAATCCTAAATAGCATACACATATTTATAGTGGTATATTCCGATGTCCACAGGGGAGTGTGTATAGATCATAACCCCAGAGAATAAATTCTCATCACCCTATAAATGGTTTTTGTGCCTTAATGACCAAAGAGACGTGTTTATTGTCATCTCCAGACCCATGTGGGGTTTTTATTAATCTGGCAATTTACCGTTACATTTTATATAGTCCATATCAGTCTTCGGTTCAACCTGTAATATAGTCATCGCCATACAAGCCTCTCGCTCGCATGGTAAATCTTCAACCTCGTCGCATAAGCTCCAAATGCTTATGTGGTATATGATAAAGTATTCTATCTTCAAGAAGTATGCCATATGGTTTAGTTCAAAATTAATTGTTACTATCCTATGGCGACGTTTATTATTTCACACAGAACAACCAGCACTCCGCATCCAATGGCATTCACAGGAGTTGGTATATAAAAAAAATTGCGCATCCAACTCATTAAGTTTTACCTATTTGTCGGGCATGCAAATAAATTCTTTACTCGACAGCAAATCCATTTACCTATTCAAACATATATAATGTACATGCATGTATTTAAATCAATTTCAAATCAATTTAATATTTGATTCAATTTGCATAAATTTACCCTTCATTCTCCTTATTGATCAGATTAATTATTTCTAATATTTTGATTAGTCAAATTCATAATCACACAACACAACTAGCAATCAATTTATTGATTAACTTTTCAAAAATACTAATTAATTCATATACTCTTTTAAAATCATTCAGACTATATAATTAAAATTTTACATCTATGAAAAGGAAACAATAACCAAGTAGAAAATAATACAGAAATGCAAAATATGGTAAATGTACCTTGCACCAGAGTTAATCAGAAATATCCACCCTGCAATTGGGATGGGCTTTCTTAATGCTCTCCTCAGTTTCCCAAGTACCGTCTCGTGGATCTCGACTCCATTGCACTTTGACTAAGTTAACCTTCTTGTTCCTTAGCTCTTTAGTTTCTTTGCTAATAATCTTTATCGGCTCTCTTCTCACAGCTAATTCTGGAGTAATTTCCAAATCTTGTTGCGTGGATTCTTCCACGACCAAGTCTGGATCATGTACATTCTTTTGAAGTTGAGATACGTGAAACACATCATGTACTCCAGGCAATCAGTCAGGCAATTGAACCCTATAAGCAAGAGTTCCAATCCGTTCGAGCATAGGAAATGGACTAATAAATCTAGGCACCAACTTCCCTGTTTTACCGAATCAGACTACTCCTCAGATACACATAGTCACCAACAGAAAAAGACAAATCTCTTCTTCTTGAATCTGCATAGCTTTTCTGTTGGCTTTGAGCCGTTTGTAATCGTTTCTTAATGAAATCGACTTTGTCTGAAGCTTCACGAATCATATCGTGTCCCAATACAAGTCTGTTATCAGGTTCTACCCAACATGCGGGGGATCTGCACGGTCTACCATACAATGCTTCGATTGGTGACATTTTCAGGCTCGCTTGGTAGCTGTTGTTGTATGAGAACTCAGCCAAATGCAAATGGTCTTCCCACGATATGCCAAAATGAATAACACAAGCCCGTAATAAATCTTCTAGAATACGATTCACCCTCTCAGTTTGGCCATCTGTTTGAGGATGATAAGCGGTGCTCAAGTTCAGTTTCGTTCCCAATTCTGCTTGGAATGCTTCCCAGAATTTACTAGCGAAAATCGGGTCACGATCGCTAACGATACTCATGGGAACGCCATGCAGTTTAACAATTTCTTTAAAATAAATCTACGCCAGACTATGAGCGGTCCTATTCGATCTGACAGGTATGAAATGGGCGGTCTTCATGAAACGATCTACGATCACCCAAATACTGTCGTTTCCTCTCCGGGTTCTGGGCAAACCATATATGAAATCCATAGAAATTTGTTCCCACTTCCAACCTGGAATTTCCAACGGTTGCAACAATCCGGCGAGTTTCTGTTGATCACTCTTTACTTGTTGATAAGTAGAACACCTGCTAACATATATAGAGATGTCTCTTTTAATCGCCTTCCACCAGAAGGTTCGCTTGAGGTCATTATACATTTTACTAACCCCTGGATGGATACTTAGCTTGGACTTGTGACACTTGTTCAATACTTCTCTTTTGAGCTCAAGAATGTCGGGAACACAAATTCTTCCTTTCAATCTCAAAACTCCTGCGCTATCCACTTGGAAACTGGAGACTTCGCCCCTTTGAATTTTTTTGATCATCTCTTTAACAAAACTATTGTCTTTCTGAAGCATAGATATTTTATCAATCAACGATGGTGTAATGATAAGATTGGCGATGATCACATTCTTTCTGCTGAGCGCATCGGCCACAACATTGGCATTCCCCGGAGTATACAAAATATCAAGATCATATGCCGCGATAAATTATAGCCAACGATGCTGCGTCATATTCAGATCTCTCTGGGTGAATAAATACTTCAATGATTGGTGATCGATATATAATTCGACCTTCTCACCCAATAGATAATGCCTTCAGATTTTCATAGCAAACACGATGGCTCACAATTCAAGGTCGTGAGTTGCATAATTCTTCTTATGTGGTTTCAACTGATGGCTAGCATAAGCGACTACTTAGCCTCTTTGCATTAATACTGCACCGAGACCTTCTTTAGAAGCATTTGTCCAGACTTTCAAGTCTTGATTGCCATTTATAATCGTTAACACTGGAGCAGTCGTCAATCTTAACTTCAGCTATTGGAATGCTGTCTCACATTCTGGAGTCCAATTGAACCTTGAATGTATCTTAGTAAGCTTTATTAAGGAACTAGATATCTTCGAAAAATCCTTAACAAACTTCGGTAATAACTAGCCAATCCAAGAAAACTTCGGACTTCTTTGGGCGTAGCTGGCTGCTTCCAATTTTGAATGGCTATGATCATACTGGGATCCATAGAAATTCCTTCTTTCGATACAACATGGCCAAGAAACTTGACTTCTGCTTGCCAGAATATAAATTTGGAAAATTTTGCTTTTAAAACATTCTTTCTAAGAATTTCTAACACTTGTTCCAAATGTTTTGCATGCTCGCTCTCTGACTTAAAGAAGATTAATATGTCATCAATGAAAACCAGTACTAATTTATTCAATACTTCTCTGAATACCCGGTTCATTAGATCGACAAAATATGCTGGAGCGTTACATAAGCCGAACGACATTACTAACCACTCTTAGAATAAATCTGGACCTCTGGATGCTGTCAAAGAAACACACTCTTCGGCAATACGAAGCTGATGGGAACCTGTAGCAGTCCATTCGGGAAAATACTTGCTCGCCATTCAATCGATCCAACAAATCATCAATTCGCGAAAATGGATATTTATTCTTTAATGTCTACTTGTTCAAATCATGATAATCCACACATAGTTGGAGTGTACCGTCTGACTTTGGGACAAACACCACTGCTGCTCCCCAATCAGAGAAACTGGGTCTGATCAGACCCTTCCATACAAGCTATCGAGTTTGATTGTCTAACTCTTCCGTTTCCTTAAAGGTCATTCTTCGAATAGCGTGAACTACTGGTCTTGCATTCGGAATTAAAGAAATCTTGAAATCAATTTCTCTATGTGGAGGTAAGCTAACAACTTCTTCGAACACATCCGCATAATTCTCGATGACAGGAATATTTTTTATGTCGACCGGAGTATTCTCTGTAACGACAGGGATATTTTCTGTTTGAGCAGGAGAAACATCCAGCGCTGACCAAAAGTCTTTTCTATCCGAATTCGGACCTTTACATGGAATGGTTATATAGTCTCCTGATTTAATCTTCGCCTTAACGACTCTGTCGGTGCATTTAACCTCAGCTTTATATTTGGTTAACCAATCCAATCCCAAAATAAGATCAAATTCTGTAAAATTCATGACGATCGCGATGGTAGGGAACCGATAACAGAAAAAAGAGACAGACACCCCACAAATCCAACTAAGATTGATGGTACCCCCAACCGGATTATGGACAATCATGGGTTCTTTGAGCTTTTTCAGTTTCAAATCCAGTTTCTTAACCGCATTGCTTGCAATAAAGCTTCGCGACGCACATGTATCAAACAGTACTTTAACTGGAATATCTTTGACAGGAAGCGTGCCTTGCAAAACATCTGGCCTCGCTTGACTGACTGAGGGTGCTGAAGTTTCTGCAACTTCATTCACTTGTACTATTTCAGACTTCCTTAATAGCTAGCAATCTTGCTTTACATAGCCAGCCTGATGGCAAAGATTGCATTTTCTATTCTCTTGAAACTTGTTCTTGGATTTAAATCCATCCTTTCTCTGTATTTTCAAAGATTTACATTTTCTGGACAAATGGCCCTTCTGATTGCAGTTAAGGCATATGGCATTCATTACTGCTTCTTTCTCAGATATAACCTTTTTCCTATTGACTCTAGGCTTCTTTCTGACCTCAGACTTCGTACTTGCCTCAGGCTGCGTACTTGCCTCTAGGCTATCAGTTTCAAATTTCATTTTGCTGCGAGAACTACATTCCTCTTCGTCCTCCAAAAGACCTTCCTTACCCAGATCTTTATACTGGTAAGCCACGTATATCATTTCAGAAAAAGGAAGTTGCACATGTGCAGTTACACTACTTTGGTACTTTCTTTGGAGCCCGTTAATAAACCTCGGGTTCTTCCTCTTTGGATCTTGAATTAGATGCGGGGAAAAACGAGAAAGTTCATTGAATTTCTTATGATATTCTGGGATGGTCATATCTCCTTGTATCAGATAGTAGAATTCGTCACTTAACAACTCAGTTGCTTCTGGAGGAATAAATCTTCCATTGAAAATTTCTTTAACTCTATCTCAGGTAATATTACCTTCTGGATTATCTTTAATAACAGCTTCCCACCAGATTAACGCTTCGTCTTTGAGTGCCCAAGATGCCAGTAATCTTTTCTGATCATCTCTCAGCTTGAAACCTACAAAAATCCTCTCAACAGTGCGCAATCCAAGCTTGAATTTGAATAATGGACTCATTGCCCGAGAACGCTACTCCACCCAGATTTTGATACCTCTTTAATAGAGCTTCTATATCTGATCTTGGTTGTGGGAGCACAACTGGCTCATTAAATTGTCGAACTATAGGATTGCTTCTTCTACTTATGCCACTCATTATTCTATGTCTGCAAATAGCATACAAAGTGTCAGGTCAACAGAAAAGGTATTTTAAAGCGTAGAGACATATACTTGAATGTAAATGTGTCTATCCGGTTGTATTTCATTCTGCTGCACTCATTCTAGTATATTACTGATCCTATCTGAAATGAGTAATCCACCATAGAATACTTCTGATTCTATTTTTGACGAGTTCGTTAATATGTTATATTCCAGAACTAAGCTTAAACAAAGCTCCGATACCATGTGTGACGACCCCAAACCCCCGTTCCGCGGTAGCAAGGGTAATCTTTGGAATATAACACATAAACAAATAACAGCAGGACAAAAATACATAAATACACCAGATAATGTACATCAAATTACATCGGAAATAATAATCATCAGAGTTACACAGTATACCAAGATCATAGTTAGTACAAAATACAGTTTTAGCTTTATATAAAATGTCTACATCGGAATCAAACATAATATACATAACTGGAGCTGAACAACATAAAAAGAAATGATAGAATTCATCTTCAACTCCATAGCTATCCAGAAAGATTCTGCTAAAACCTGAATACAAGGCTGTCCGTGTAGAAAATAGGGCACCCGAGTTTGCAAGTGAAACAAACTACGAGTCAGTCATGGGACTGTTATGAGAAATCTACTTAACTTATTTTAATAATAAGGCCAATCACAGGACCACGCTGCTAACGCGGAACGGGTTTACTCCATTGGATTGCCAATTCACAAAAAAAGTAAATCATTTAAACATCGCAATGCTTTTTACAAAAATGGAGCCATTATAAGACTTAGTTCCCATCACACAATGCAACGCAAGCCGGAGGATAGAGTTTTACCTTATAATGGCCAAATTATGCTTGATACGAATAAAACAAAAGCATTTGATATTATTACTAGTGTTTATATGTTTCAAAAACAATTTCAATCATAAATATCAATCATAGACGGCATAAGTGCCACATACCACTATGTCGCCTTATTTAGGTTTACAATCAAAACCGCATGATGTCGTATTTGGAAATTGGATCTCCGCCATGAACCAAGGAATGGGATCGTCCTTACTGCTTCAACACTGTCTAGCCCGAGCCTCAGGAACAGCCACAACTGCACCTTGGATTGTCAGGGCCGGTCCACACGGAGTGGATTAAAATGCCTGAACACTGCGTTTCCCCGTCCTATGGGGTGTAAACTCGTCATATCCCGACCAGACCATCGGCTCCGAAGAGACCGAAATAACCGAGGAGCCTCGCTATCCATCATCCACATAAGTAAAATGTCAGGGCTTGTAAATACTGACACCACTCCTAGCTAGAAGGAAATGCATGCCCTCCCTGAGGTCCTCTCCTGTTTCTTGCTCATACCGGGGTGTGAGGTCGCGAATCAACGCTATACACAAAGCTAGCTGTATTAAAGCCATGCTTTGATCATCAACCACAAGGCTCTGCATTTCAACAATAGACTTGATCACAGCATCTCTGTATGCCATGTTGTCAATCTACAACGTCAGACACACATCCATTTACAAGTCCATTCTGGGTCTAAACGAAACCGGGGGCACCTTATTCCTCGTCCCATATGTCCAATACAGGAGAAAGGTCCTCGCATATCCGGTCGATCTCCAAGTATATCTGGACGACCACCACTTATTACCTTGTCTTGGGATGCCTCCCAATCAAGACATCAGCAATCATCCAAATGATGCGAAGACATCCGGTCTTTAACCACCGTCTTCATCGCCAATTTCTAATCGTCGACCAATTATTTGAAATGATATTTAACTCAGCCTTTTCAAATAATTCACGTATATTTAGAATTCAAATCAATTCATTTTACTGGTTAAATTATTTGACATCCATAATTCAGTTTATTAATATAATTTTCATGTCAAACACATTCAACCATCAAATATCCAATAAACCGAGTAAATTCAGTTTATTTCCATTTCATATCGTTTATAATATTTTATAACGATTTATCGCTATTTTTATTTATTTTAAAATAGCCCATTTATTTAAACGATGCTTCAGGCCATAACACGGCCATGGCGCTGTTTTTCTTCAGATTTAATTTACACATATCTAAAAATCTCACCATCGGATCTTTACAAATTTTATATCATTGGAAATATCTTTTCAAAATGGACCCAACGGTTCTAGTTTTGGGAAAATCCGACGGTCGGATCTTCCGGTATAATCGTTTGAAGTTACGATTTCAAAATACGAACTACAGCCTCGGTATTCGATTTATTTTAATTATATATATATATATATATATAATCCATTCTGGCGTTGTTTTTATTTAGATTTGAATTAAACATTTCACACAATCTAACCGTTGGATCTTTACAAATTTGGTATCGTTGGAAAGATATTTTCAAAGCGGACCCAACGGTTTCGATTTCGGGAAAATCCGATGGTTGGATCTTCCGGTACAATCGTTTGAAGTTACGATTTCAAATACGAACCACAACAACGTTATTCGTTTTAATTTAATTATATTTATATATATATAAAAATATAATCCGTTCTTCGATTTCCAAACCATTTTCATTTCATATATTTGATAAAAATTATATTTTTACCTAAAACATATTTTTATCAATATATGAATATTTTTAACACTTCGTATATATAATAAAAAATGTGATTTTTATTGTTAAAACAATTTATTTCAAACATGAATATTTTTAGCAATTCATATATATTATAAAAATGTGATTTTTATTGTTAAAACAAATTATTTCAAACATGAATATTTTTATCAACACATGAATATATTTTAACGCATGAATAAAAATCAAACACATGAATATTTCAGGAAATTTCGGCAGTATAACGGCAGGGGGTTTAAAACCGGCACCGTCCCGAGTATGGCTCCTCGCACTACCTTACGCCTCGCGGCGTTCCCTAAAGGGCTTATCCTTATAATCTAAATATTTCGATCATTTTCATATTCCTATGGATTTTTCCATAAACAATTCCAATTTTGTTTCAACCACAAACAATCATTATCAACCATTCGCATTTATCAACCAAATTTCACGTCAACCAAAATACAAACAATCACAATCAATATATATCGTCCATGGTCTGTGGACGAGGGGAGTATGTGTATATATATATATATATATATGTATATAAATATATTTCCATTTCATTTCAATTTCATTTCAACTCCATTCAATGCACATATGATTTTTACAACGCATATATAACTTATACATCGCACATATAATTTATGCAACTCTTATACATGAGGTGTACAACGCTTATATAACTTACACATCAATTATATAATTTATACATCGGCATTCCATATCATTTTGAATTTAGAAATCTCACATTGGGTTCCACTCCTTCAAAAATTGTAGGAAGCTCCAAAAATTCTCCGGTCTCTTCTAGAATGTAGAAGGCGTCCACACGAATACAATGTCTCTTGTTTCACTGGATTTCGACCATATAGCAAAAAGATATGATTTTTATAAGTTTGCAACGCTTTTATTTGTAAAAATCAGTTAAAATAAACAAAGGCCATACCTTTCAGCAAATGGTTCCAAACTAAGTTTGGATTTTTCACCCAAACCGTGAAGCGATGCGAGGATCGGGCTAAGCAGCGTCGAAGGGGAAGGAGTCGCGCACGTGCGTCGGGTGGTGGGGCCCACTTCGGTGGTCGGAGCTGACCTCGGCGGCGTTCGAAAGTGGTGAACTTCACGAAGGTGATTCTTTCAATATACAAAATGATAAATCTTCTAGCTGGTATGGATTTGAAGAGAAGGAGAAGCTCTACAAAATCCTCAACATCAGCCTTGAATTTTATTGAGTGGATTGGCCAGAAATCAAGAGAAAGGTGGGCGCTCTTTTCCACCGTCGCGATTTGAAAGGGAGTCGGGAAAAGAGAAAATGATGGTGAAATATGATTGGCCAATAATATATATTTAATTATTTATTTCCAAAAATACCCCTTTCTCCTTACGAACTCCAATTCAAACCCAACAATTGTCGTCCCTAGCTAATTACCCCCATTTCAGACACAATGGAATATGTTTCATAGGCCCATTCGACTATTTCAGCCAGTTATTCTTCAAATTAAAATATAAAACATTCAAATATGGATTTGAACGTACATTTCAATTTGTCGGGGCCACATACTGATCCTAAAAATTCCAAAAAAATAAATCTAGCTATGTTTGGACGATATGGTCCCAACAAAGCTAGTTTCGTCAAATTTGGAGACTGTTTGAAAAATGGTCATTTTTTGGTCGATCCAAATTGACTGAAACTGTCAAAACACGTTTTCCTTTGCCACGCTCACATATTGATTTCAAAAATTATGAAAATTGGAACCTAGCAATAATTTGACATTCTGGATCCAACAAAAGTGGCTTCGTCAAAAACGGATGTCGTTTGCAAAATGTCTATTTTCAAAGGCTATATTAACTCCTTAGCGACCTTTCTGAAAATTCATTTGGCCATAACTTTTGATTCCCGCTATGAAATTTCGATTTTTCAGATTCATTAGAAAGATATTCTTAAATAGCTTTAAATATTTTTGGTTTCACTAAAATCCGTTTTATTTTGCATCCTGTACAGTCAGTCAAAGTTCGAATTCAAATTTTCAACCTGTCGCGGCATTCCAGCCTTGTTTTATAATTAAAATAAATTATTTATTTTCCGACATCGATTCAAATAGATTTTTAGTCGTTATTATTTAAAATAAATTATTTTATTCAATATTCAAAATTCAATAAAATAGCCAAATTAAAAAAAAATTAAATTGGTTTTGATTTTTCGGGTTGTTACATATATTTTGTTCCGCTGCGATGTGAGACTCTGATTCTGTGTTGGTCCTTCTTATTCTATTCTAATATTTCTTTCTTATCTCACCCTCTAATTTCTTTCTAATAACGTTTCGGTGTTTTCAATGCTCGAATGTTCGACATGGTTTTTGTGTCGATTTTCGGGGTCGAAAATCCTCGGGTCGTTACAGTGGTATCAGAGCTATTGGTTGAGTAGTAACCTTGGCTCTGTGGCAAAATCGATAGAGATGGGGTTAGTAATACCCTAGATTTAGTTGAGTGTATATACGAGAGAGCGTATTTGTAAATTTTATATAAAAATGTTTTATATTGTGGTGAGTGAACGGTTCAAGTGTTGGGAAAGCATATTGAACTGGCAGTTGACACAATATTGTTTTATAAAGAGGGTAAATGAAATAATTTTTGCCCAAACTATATTTTTATATAGAAAAGGAAATAATCTTATCAAGTTATAGTATATTGGTTGTTTTGGTTGGTTGATTGATTTGTGTAGGATACAGAATGAATAAGTAAAATGAAATTGAATTTGTAAGGAAATTAATTAGTTAATTGATTAAGATTAGCTTGGTTAAGTGAAATGGATTAGGGAACGGATATGGAAATGGAATTTAAATCAAGTTTGGGTCAGAATGGATAATAAATCGAATATAATCATTTATGAAAACTCAATGATTAACCCTGTATTGTTACTTGTATTGTAAATCGAGTTAAGAACAGATTTCTGAAGGCCACAGGAGTTGATTTGGCTGCATAGATTGAAAACATGTTGGAAGAAGATGGAAGATCAATAGCTGATTTGTTCGTAATCGAAGATTGAGTTTCCCGACAAATAGGTAAACCTTGATTGATTAGAGTGATTGATTTTATACCCCTAAGTTGGGTAGCCATTTGGTTTTCATTTTTTTTGATGAAGTTGAGGCCCGAAGTGACATTTGTGGTTGTTCTGATCAAGCCGTGCAGAGGAGATGCTGGAGAAATTTTTAGAAATATTTAAAAACTCAGGGTATTGTTGATAATAAATTCTAAAAAATTATTTGGGTTCGGAGCATTCTTCTTACGCACTAATTTCGGGGACGAAATTCTTTTAAGGGGGGGAGAATGTAACGACCCAGATTTTTCGGTTATTTGATTTGAATATTTAAATATATTTTAAATATTGATTTGGTTATGTTAATGAATTTTATATCGAATATATATATATATATGGTTATTAAAATGTTATATGTAAATGATATATCAGTTGATAATTTAATCTCTGGATGGCTGGGCCAAATTGATATGTTTATGACATATCACATAACATACTATGTTTAAAATGAATATTAAATTATACACAAATTATTATAATATTAACTGATATATATATATATACTGATACCACTAATGTTAAACTAAAAATATCTTTTTTGAAATTAACATTAAAATTAATGGTAAATTGCTGGAAGAAGATGAGTTTATGTAGTGAAAAATAAAGAAATAAGAGGAAAGTCTTTACAGCTGCATGAACGAAAGAGGCCATAATAACCAAATTTGACTCACCCTGTCATAGAACATACGAGAGTTGTTTTTGCTGTAATGCTTGCTCATCAGTAAATCCAAACTCATCCATATTTACTAGCACCAGAAGGTACCATCATATGCAATTTTATATTTCACGAGACAACATGAAATTTCATGTTATCAACATGTAAATGTTCTGCACATTGAAAATGTGCCATCACTTGCTCAACAACAGCCTGTTTGTTTCAACACTTATCATAGGCAATGCAATAACCTACTTCTAATATGATTTAACAACTCATGTTATTCAAGAAATTCACGCTTTGGCAACAATCTATTCCACTTCAACATAGCTGCCAATACACTTTAAATCAGCAATTTTCTTGCATCCTCTGCCATTCTATTTAGATCGTGGTAAGCACTGCTACAAGCCACATCGTGTCTACCCATATATTAACAATATTATGTCTACCCCATCTCGTTTCAAGTATGAACCCATATGTATTGTGAACCCATACCTTTTCAGATTTAAGCACAAATCAAATTAATGAGCACGTGAATTTATCTATTCTTTTGTCGGCACTGTGGACGTATGTAAAGCTGAATCAAATAAATTCACATGGACAGCTAGGCCTAAGAATGTAGCGTGACAGTCTACCTAGTATCAATTATGTGCCTGCCAAACCTCTACACCAGTATAAATAGGTATCTACATTCATTTCTTTACAGCAACAAAGACCATCCTCTATAACAAATTAAAACACCACTTAAAAACAAAAAAAAACTCTCCTTCATTCAGAACATAAACGAAGAACCTGGGGCATTCCGATAAGCTTCACCAAAATTTACTTAAATCCTCCTAAATATGAAAGTACGATCGATGTGGCGACCTGGACTGAGACACTGTCGGGTCATAAAGAAAGGCAATAGCCAGAGCTTGCAATCTACTTGCGTCCCAGGCATGCGAGAGAGGAATGATCAGACGTCGGTGAAGAACCATTTGAATTATAAAGTGTAAAGCACTATTTTGGTCATTCGAGGTGGGGTGGACTTCGGGTTTCTGGTGGTCTGTTATATCGGTATGTTAACGTGGATGTCTGCAGTAGTATTTTATTTGGTTCGGGTGGAGTCATGGTGAGATGTTAGGTTGCAGTTTACTGGTGAGGGGTTCATGGAGGTTGGGTTTGCATGCATGGAGTGAAGGCAGTAGTAGCAGCCGAGGTGGGGCTCGGATGATCAGGTGTTGGTCCAAGGATGGTGGAGTTCAGTTTACATATAAGGGATGCATTTCCATGCATGAAGAAGTGACGAGAGGAAGAAAACTAGGAGGTGAAGTAATGTTGAGGATGAAAGTGGGTACATGATTCACATATGAGCATCAGTTTCCATTTAAAGTGAGAAGAAAGTCAGCGCGAGAAGTAGAGTGCGTCTGAGTGGAGAACAGATGCGTGCGTGGCAACATTCCGGTGAATGGTGTGAAGGGTAATCAGTGGCGAAGTCATGAGTGGAGGGAATTGAGGAGCTCGGTGATGAGATGTGTGGTTGAGGGGGGCAGTATGAGTTATAGTATTATGTTCAAACTGTAACGTGATGGAGGAGGAGTATGTAGTGGTGTTCAGAAAAGACAGTATGCGGTTTGGGTACAAGGAGCGGTTTGGTCTAATATGTGAAGAGAAGAAGAAGAACCAAGGGGGGAAGCAGGCATGCTTATTCAAGAAACTGAGGAAGGCACGCATGTTGTACGGTGAAGAAATGGGCGGTGAAGAGTGGACTGTGCTGAAGCGTGTTGGGAAGGCGTGAAGCTCTACTTTACTTGTTTCAATATGAAAGTTGCATGGGGCTAAATCCAACGGGCTTTGGGCCCTCGGAGAAAAAGATAAAAATAAATAAAAGAATTTGTGGAATCCAGTTAGACCATGAGCTGTTTTGAACAATGGGGTGCTGAAGATATATAAGCATTGGGAAAATATCATGGTAAGTGAAGGTAGCAAATTAGTCAGCCATATTATTTTAAACAACATAATCAAAAATTTAATAATAGCGATTATTGGTTTATTTTATAATTTAAAATAGTTCTAAAGTTTTATAATTTATAGCGGGTGCATACGTTATCAGACTGGTGTCAAACTGGAAGCATTGGAATGTATTGGCAAGGGCAGCATTATGGAGCTGGCATGGACAGAACCGGAAGCAGCTGAAATTGTTTATTTAATTAAACGTATGTTTAATTTAACGGAAAACCGAATCGTTCCAGCGTCGAACATAAACCAAGGTGAGTTAAACTCACTCAGTCCTTCCCACTTATATTTTATATAAGTAGGGTTTTATAATTGTGTGCTTCGGTAAAATATACATCCATATATTGTTTGAACCGACAGTTGTTTAATTTCAGTAAAACCCCAAATCGTTATTTTAACGATTGGTCCCAGTTAAGGTAATTTACCTTATGGGTCATGTTTATAAAATAAACGTGTTGAACGGATTTTTTGAATTGTTATGATTATGTGAAATAGATTGATTGATATTGAATTGTCGTTATTAACTGTTATGAAAACCATTATTATTTGAATTGAATGATTATATTGAGATAACATATTTGAATACAGGGAAGAACAGGTTGGAGGGATCCAACGAGATTCCTTAAATATATTTGGTGTTATTTAAATTTATATTATCATTATATGAATTGTTTCTGATCAGATGATTGATTTGGTTGTTGACATTGACCTAAAACCCAACATTTATTGTGTTTAAACCAATGGGTAATATTGGTTGGGTAATTGGCAGTATATGACCTATAAATCAACCGTTTTGATAAACATCGATTTACCGTTAGACAAATCGACGAAAAAGAGTTAAAAAAACTATTTTATAACTGAAAATAGATTTTGGAATATATTATTTTAAATAAAAGTTATTAAAATGAAATAAATATTCATTATTTATTATTTAAACTTATAAGCCAGTATTAAATGATTTTACAGAGTAAATGCTTATGTTAATCGGATTTATAAGCAAATGAACTAAGATTTACCCAACGGTTAAGAATTGGATAATTATTTTTGTTAAGAAACAATTAAAAGAAATTATTTATATTAATTATATTAATTTAACTGAGAATAATTGTTAAATGATTTTTTTGAATTAATGGAATGATCTAACTAATATTCGTTTAATTTTAATAAGATTTTAAAAGAAACTTACTATTTAGTTAATTAAGAAATTTACTACCGATGCCGCAGTTAATGATGGAAATAAATTATTATATTAATAATAATTATGGAGATTACTTTTTAATTCATTTAAAAATTGATCAAAGTTGAAATGAAATCGAATTGAAATGTGAAAGGAGTTAATGGGTTTTATATTAAAAACATAGTTTTATAACAAAGTTATAAAAGGAGTTTTAAGCGAATATGATAGCTTAACTAAATATTTATCTAATATTTGAAATTAGAAAAAAGGAAACTGAGAAGTGGGGAAATGGTATGAAATGGTTAAGTGAGGATTATTCCGAGGTTCAGAATGTGATATTCTGAAGTTCGTAATGGTCAACGAAGTGAGATTTATTCAAAAGTGAGAGTATAAGTTAAATGTTTTGGAAATTACAGCGAATATGTTGTCGTAATTGATTTACAACGATTTTGTAAATGGAAGTTAAGGGTTAAATGTAATCGAAATACTAGTTGTCGATCATAATTTATAAATGGGATTTGTAAATGAGGTAAGAGCTTTGAAAAATGAATGTGTAACAATTGTTACAAATAATAAATTAAACTGTTTGATTTATAACTGTAGATCCTTGGAAAGATCGCTATGGGATTTTCGACAACGCATAAGTTGTCGCAATGATTTGGAAAGAGTGTAAATAAAGAAAATAAAAGTTTTTGTAATGAAATCTGTAACGTTTGTTACAGATGATAAGTTGAATTGTTTTGTTCCAAATGAATATGAAGATTCGTACGAGATGTCAATATAAGAATTGTAAAAGATATAAAGGTAAGATTTATAAAGATATTTATATAAGATTTGAAAAGATATTTATATTGTTAAAGATAGTTATATATGATTTAAAAACCAATATGGTATTATCATTGCGAACAGATTGAAGGATATTTTTAAAGAGATGTTGAAGAATATTTATAGCGGATTCTATTTATAATGGAATCAAAACACGAGTATAATATTAGAGAGGATTATCAAAGATTAAAAGGGAAGTAAAATAATAGTTTATTTAATAATTAATTAACTAAACAGTGTTGAGATTTAAATAAGGATTTCAAAGGAAAACGTGTGGTTAATAAACTTCTATCTATTCTGAAAATATGAATGTTGTTAGTCAAGATCTGAGAGATAAATAAAATACCCCAACTTGATCGACTTCACGACTATCCAAGAATTGTATTAGTTTATAGACGAGAGGAATTGAGAGGAAACATAAGTTATGATTTCCGTAAAGAACATTGGAAACTTTATTCGAAAAGTTATCAGCAAATGAAATGATTTTTTAAGAATATTCTTATTTATAATAAGAAGTAAAAGATAAACCCCAAATATTGGAAGATTTAAAGATATTAATTAATAAATGTTTAATTAAAGAGGCCAAGTAATGCCGAGTACGGAATCAATAAACTCGTTTCATTCACATGATTATTTATTTGATATTTAAATAACCGACTGTCAAATCTGGCCAATACGATTGTGGGTACGGAAAGACCGGGATTGAATTATATTCGGAAACCATTCCGAACCGACAAATACGTGAAGATGCAGATTGAAGATGGAGCATTGAAGATCGTTGATCTTCATGAGCGAAAGAACCACTTGTTGAGTTTCTTTGGTTTAGCGACCGAAGATATTTTGACTTGTGATTCTGTCGTGGTTGGAATCTGCGGATTTCAAGGACTACTCGCTACTGATCCTTGGGGTGATACCTATATAGGATGTGGTAGGAGGGTGCCTTCGGTTCATCCTGTTCCTGGATGACTTGTATGGACGAGTGTCTGACAAAGTATTTC
Organism: Allium sativum; assembly: GCA_030737875.1. Taxonomy (NCBI): domain Eukaryota; kingdom Viridiplantae; phylum Streptophyta; class Magnoliopsida; order Asparagales; family Amaryllidaceae; genus Allium; species Allium sativum. The sequence continues at coordinate 241,694,358 of CM060926.1, forward strand.
CAAAGGATCACGTACGTTGGTTTCTTCAAACGTACCACAGTTGTGGCGGAGAAAGGCCTTCTCTTAACGACTAGGGTATTTTTGTGGACAACAATTAGTGATACCCAGCGGATCTGACGATGTAGCATTCAAAGTAGATGGAGATGTACTATTCTGATGGAGAAGCCTAACCTCTAGCCTCAACAATGGGAAATGGCACAAAATCGGGTAGGCAGCATGGCTATGTGGATCGCTCCCATTAAAAGGGTATGTCATTACCTGATCTGGAGAAATCAAATGCCTTCGGTTGTCCCTTTTTATTTTTGTATGCTATCGGTTGGGTTGGCTGGCCCCCAACCGTGGTGATGATATATTCGGTATCTTAAGAGAAATGAGGGGATGGTCATGTATAACCGGGTTGCAAGACGTTCTTGTTGAACCCCAATGTATTCATCTCTGGAGGTACATTGTCGGAAGGTGGTCCCATACCTTGCCAGGAAAATCCATTCTCCAATAAGCGCCCGCGGTTTTGATTGTATACTATATATGTAGAACGTGAGATGCAAGCGTTCTGCTAGATTCTATTTACTTGATCTAGACACTATTATAATATCAGAAAAGTATTGATTTTCAAAAAAAAACATTTTGGTTATACTAAGATAAAAAGTGTCCATGTTTATGTGTGGGCTGGTCTTACTATTACTTTTTCTTTCGAAAGGATTTTAACTTAAAAATCAAGTTGTGTGATACCCTTAAACTTAGTGTGTTTTTCTCACTCATTTTCACCAGACTGACCTGGTATTTGTAATGCTCGGGTTAGACCGGGTTGTACAGGTTCAGGTTATCGGATACTATGAAGAGACGAGCTGGAGGAGTTCAGACGTGTGATATTATATTATTCCGCTGTGTGTTTTATATGAGGACAGGTTATTATAACTGTCCAGATGTGTTGATGTACTCTGATGATTTGTAAGCATATTTTTCAAAGCTCTCAGTAAAGATTTATTTATATATTATATTTTGTTCCGCTGGATGTGAGACTCTGATTCTTGTTGGTACTTCTTCTATTCTAATATTTCTTTCTTTGTTATCTCACCCTCTAATTTCTTTCTATTAACGTTCCGGTGTTTTCAATGCTCGAATGTTTGTGTAACAACCCGGAAATCCGAGCCAATTTAAAAATTTTATTTTGGCAATTTTAATGAATTTTGAATATTTAAAATGAAATATTTTTTAATAATAACGACAATAAATTTATTTTGAATAGAATTAGAACGTATATATTTATTTGAATCGTCGTTAGAATATAAATATTTATTTTTATATATAAAAGGAATTGAAATGGCGCGGTAGTTTGAAAATTCGATTCCAAATTTCAAATGATTGTATAGGATTCAAAATAAACCGGATTTTAGCGAAACCAAAAATATTTGAATTTAATTGAGAATATCTTTCCAACGAATCCGAAAAATGGAAATTTCATAGCGGGAATCAAAAGTTACGTCCAGTTGAAAATTCAGAATAGTCGCTGTGGAAGTTTTGGCCCTTAATAATGGAAATTTTCCAAACGACCTCGGTTTTCGACGAAACCACTTTTGTTGGATCCAGGATGTCAAATAATTGCTAGGTTTAAAAATTCATAATTGTCTGAATCAATATGTGAGCGTGGCAAAGGAAAATGTGTTTGACCAGTTTTAGTTGATTTTAATCGACTGGAAAATCACCATTTTTCAAATGGTCTCAGAATTTGACGAAATTAGTTTTGTTAGAATCGTATCGTCAATACAAAGCTAGAAATAATTTTTCGGGAATTTTTAGAGTTAGTATGTGGCACCGGTAAATTGAAATGTTCGTTCAAATTCAATATACAGTAATTTATATTTCAATTTCAACGGAAACTGATCGAAACAGTAGAATTGGTTTATGAAACATATCATGTTGTGTTCGGAATGGGGGTAATTAGCTAGGGGCGTCAGTCGTTGGGTCTCGATTGGATATCGAATTTAAAAGTTGCTTTTTTTGAATTAATTTAATAATTAAATATATATTATTATAAATTCCCCCAATCCCTCTTTCTCCCTACTCAGTCAAAATCGAAATAGAAAAATAAAAAAAAGGAAAAAAAATGATCTATACGTCGCCCTCTGCTCCGCCTACCTCGCGCCACCCTCTCGTTCCCCTCTCTCCTCAGTTCGACGCCCTGAAACCCCCCCAAACCCGTACAACCACCGCAACCCTAGCCCTGGCCTGTGCCTCCCCTGCCGCCGCCCTAGGTGCTACCCCAACCCCTCCCTGACGTCAGCAACCGCGGCCCCACCTCAGGCCGACGTGGATCCCCTCCGGTGACCAAGAAAGGATTTTTACAGTAAAATGTGAGTTTTTATTTCTATTATGTGAATAAAACCTGATTTTCTCCTCTTCTGTATAAAATCTACATGAAGTTAGGATCTTTATCATGTAAAGTTTTGATTTTTTTTATAGAATAAAGCTTTGATTTGTATACGAGTAAAGATTTGATTTTTACGAACATGTAACGATAATAAAAATACGATTTTTATTATGTATAACATATAAAAATGTGATCTTTTGTATGTGTATAGCTTTAGAATATAAAAATATAACTTTATATATATAGTAGGATAAAGATTTGATTTTTTTAAATAGAAAAGATTCGATTTTTATATATCCATTAGAGATAGAAAAATATGATTTTTATAATAGTTAGCGATATAAAAATATTATTTTTAGTTAGGTAAAAATATAAATTTTATCGTATATATGAAATAATATTTTGAATAGAGTAAAAATAGAATTTTTACATATGGAATAGCGAAGTAAAAATAGAATTTTTACATATGGAATAGCGAAGTAAAAATAGAATTTTACGTATGGAATAACGGCACAAAAATATTGTTTTTACAAGTATAGATTTGAAATAAAAATATAATTCTTATGTTGAAAGCGAGATTATAAAAATGAAGATTTTATACGTTAAGTAGCGTTAAAATTCGATTTTTACATATACGAAGCAGCGTTGTTAAAAATACAATTTTTAACATATACTGCGTGAAACAGATCTCGTAGGCGAACACAATCAGGATTTTCTACATTAGAAGAATCGCGATGAATTGGTTTAGCTTATGGGTGAGAACTTCTCACTTTAATTCTTGTTTTCTAGTTAAAAATATTTACTAGGATGCAGACGGTGTTTAGCAGCTCCCGACACCCGTTGTCCACAGACCATGGACGACTTGTTTGATTTTGTTGTGGTGAAAATTGATTGTGATGTGGAATGAATGGAAGTATATTCATATGTTGAAATAAATTATTTATCGTTTAAAATATAAATTTAACGTGAATGTGAATAAATAAATATTCATTTACAAATCGAACGATTTGTTTATGTACACTGATTTGACTGATATTGATTGGGACGATAAATTTTACACATCGCCCAACTGCACAAATAAAAATCTATGTTTGTTGAATGAAACCCCACACGGGTATTGGGATGATATTTGACGTACACTAATCCCGATTGTTTAGTTGTATGTCAATCGATAGGTTGACAGACAGTTGTGTAGTGCACTTTGGATGATGGTTGATTATTTATCGTTGCTATTATATACATGTGTTGTATGGAATTCATATAATTAACATTATATGGTAATTGATTGGGCCTCATTCCAATTTGGAAAATAAAGAATATTATAAAATGAAAATTCATGTGTTGAATAGAATAAATAGTCATGTGTTGACAATACTCATGTGTTGAGAATATTCATGTGTTGAAACCATTCATGTGCTGAAACCATTCATGTGTTGAGTAAAATCTTTAAACAATAAAATTTACATCTTTATCATATATAAAATTAGAAAATAACTGGAAACGAGTTAGATGAATGGTTTCCTGGGTATTGATCTGATGTTGGTTTCGGCCTTCGGGTTTAATATTTAGGGAATCGTTCTTTTATTAATTTACGGTTAGAGTCTGATTAAGAATTAAACGATATAAAATCACAATTTCATCAAATATGTAAAATAAACAAAATAGTCATGTGTTGACAATACTCATGTGTTGAGAATATTCATGTGTTGAATAAAATATAGATTCATGTGTTGAATAGAGAAAATATTCATTTGTTGAATAGAATAACGAAGTTATTGAAATATATAAAGCCGTGTTGATTAGATATGCGCCATTTTGACGCGAACGATATTTATATCGATTATATTCGTATTTATAATGAATATAGAAAAGGAAGTGATTTCAAAATCTAATATTTTGAAAATATTATCATTTATATATTAATGATATGGAATATTCAATTTTTATATAAAATTGAATATGAAGTTGAAATTGTTTTGAAAACGAATTTAAACGATTTATAAAATACGTTTAGAATTTAAATCGACGAAGTGTAATATATATATATATATATATATTAAATGACCTGAATAGAACGCGCCGCGCCGCGGCAGTTCGCGAATTTCGACCATTGACTTCGAATTGACGTTACGAGAGATCCGACCGTCGGATTCTCCTGAAACCAGAACCGTTGGGTTCGTATCGAAAAGAGCTTTCCAATGAATATTAGAAATTTGAAATCTAACGGTTGGATTTGGAATTATGTCCAAATCAAATTTGGAAAAGGTCGCTGTAAGTGCAGTTCGGTGGCCGTTATTGAAAACCGACTGTACGGGTCTTGATAAAATTATTAAAAATATTAATAATTTGTGTAAAATCATAATATTTGAATTGGAAAGAACTGGGATGAAAAATTCCACATCTGTAGGGATAAAAATATATTTTTATTGAAATGAACTAGTTTATAACTAGAATTAAAATCTAATTATTTTTAAATAAATAAATCGGATTTGAAGTGGTTTTAAAAATAATCAGAATTTCCAATATACGAATTGGAATGGATTTGAATCGAAATTATCTTCGGAATATTTCGATGTTGGATTTCGTGATTATACAGATATGGTTGTGGAAATTTGAAAGATATATTTATATCGTTATTTCCAATACGATATTTGTTGGTTTCAGAATTTGATATAGAATATAAGCCGATATATTTTCTATTCAGAGCCTTGTATTTAATATCAAATGGGATTTTGGGTTCGTTGTGAATGGGGTCTTAAATAACACTGTTCTTGGACCCAGTTTATAAAAGAATAAATCTTTTAATTAAGATTTAGTGAAATTGTCGAATTAATTAGTATTTAATTGGAATTGAATTTAAATTGGTTTTTGGGGTTTATCGTGAGTGGTGTTTTGAATAACACCTATTCTTTAACCCGATTAACAATGGAATGTGATTTTGGGTTTATCGTGAACCGTGTTTTAGATGACATTGGTTCTTTAACCCTGTTAAAGATATGATATTGATTTTTGTGAAGGTTAAAACTAAGTGGAGTTTTAATGAATCTTGAATTATATTAAAGTGATCGAGAATGGAGTATCTCCCGTTTTGCTCCAAGCGATAGCCAAATCTTTAATTAGATTTGAATGTGAAATGGTAATTAATATTTACCGATAAAACCGTGGTGTTAGATATGGAGTATTACCAGTTTTGCTCCATGGGATGAATAGGTAGGGATTGGGAAATAAAATAAATAATTACTTCGGTGTGGTTCGCTAATCCCGACTAGTTTGGAAAACCTTAACATGGTTTGAAATGATATCAAAAGGAAGATTAAAGAATAAATTTAGAAGAATTTATCTTTGATAAAATTAATGGGAACCTTTCCCTAAGAAGGTGAATTTTTGAATAAAAGAATATTCTGAAATGGAATGACGCGTATGTTGTGTTTGTGTAACACTTGTTTATTATATATGCGGGTTATTCGGAAAGGCCGGGTTTATACCCATTCTGAATAACCGATTCGACGATAAGTCGAAGATGAAGACGGTGGTTGAAGACCGGAGGTCTTCACGTCGTTTGGATGATTCCTGATAATCTTGATTGGGCTGTACACCTAAGATGAGGGAATAAGTTGGAGATCGTCCAGGCGTACTTAGAGATCGACGGATATGCGAGGAAAGTGCCTCTGGTTTCATTCAGACCCAGAACGAACTTGTAAATGGACTGTGTGTCTGACATTGAATTTTATTCTGCGTGATTGATTTCTATTAAATATATATATGTTTGGCGGCAGAGAATTTATTCTCTTGCTTAACGCCCTTCTCTGAGACGTATAAGCTCAGAGGTTATATTTTGATGGATATCAATCACATGGCATGAATTGCCTGTGTGGCGTACCTAAGTGGCAAATGATCAAGGCTTCTGTTGAAAAGCAAAGTCTTGTGGTTGATGATCAAAGCATGGCCTATGTGGCATAGCTTTGTGTATAGCATTAATTCGCGAGCCTCACACCTCAGTATGAGTCAAAAACGGGATAAGGACCGTTGAGAGAACACGACGTTTCTTTCTAGCTATGGGTGATGTCAGTGACCTACCAGCCCTGACATTTATATACTTTTTACCTGTGTGGTTGTTGGAATGCAAGGCGCCTCGGATATAGGTCCGATAGGACCGGGAAACATGTGTTCAGGAATTGCCAATCCTCAAAAGTAAGAGAGAACCGGCCCAACCGATTCCAAGGATCGCTATGTGTGATCCTGAGACATTTGCTAGAGTGTCTCGAACGGAGAGGAGCTTGCCCCTTGCCTCAACTCATGACGGAAATCCAATTTCCAATACGTGACATTTCGGTTTTGATTGTAGAGCCTAGTATGGCGAAATAGTGGGATGGGGTACTTATGCCATCTATGATTGATACTTATGATTGAAATTGTTTTGACACTATACACTTATAGTAATAATAAAAATGAAATTTAGCGTATCAAGCATTCTTTGGCTATTATAAGGTAAAACCCTATCCTCCGGCTTGCGTTGCATTGTGTGATGGGACCTGGGTCTTATAATAGCTTCATTTTCTTTATTTAGCATTGCACTGTTTTCATATACACTGGTATTCTTGGGGGTAAAAACCCGTTCTGTGTTATACGGCGTGGTCCCTTGATTTACCTAACTTTAAAAATAAAGATTAATAACTGTTTTAGTTCTCACACCAGTCACATGACTGACCTGGAGTTTATTGTTTTAACCTAAACTCTGGGTTCCCTTATTTTCCGCACGGGCAGCTAGTAGTTGGGTTTTGCAGATTTATATTCACAGGATCCTGGTTTATAGCTGAAACGATACTCGGAAAGCTCTGTATTCGGGTATTTCTTTCAGTTGTGCTTTGTATTATTTTTCCGCTGCTATGTATTTAAATGTAATTTAAATCTCTGATATTTATCAACTGTGTAATACTGATTCATACTCTGTGATATTCTTGTATTCTGATGGAATTGTTGTAATAAGCAATGAAATGTTCTTCTGGTTGTGTTCTGATTCGTCTTGTCCTCATAGTAATTCGTTCTTTCTCTTCTCTTCGGAGACCGGGAAGTTCGGGTCGCTACAGTTGGTATCAGAGCTTTGGTTTACAGAGCTCGAGAACAAGACACATTAGAACCAAATGAAAGAATTCATCAGAGGTTGAATTAGAAATATCCAATAAGAATAACTCATTAGAGATGGGATCAGTAGTATCCTAGAACGAGTGTGAAGGGTATATTTTTAAAAATAAAATTGAAAACAAACTTTGTTTTGAAAATTTATATCTAATGGTACGTATTTGAATATTTTATTTTATATTGAATTTGGACAATCGAGTATATAAAGATTTTGCATGTACGCGTCATGAACGTATATTCGAAGTTTTAATATACTGGGTAGATATAGAATCACACTCTAGTCGCCCGGACATGGTCCTGATGATGAAGTATACCATCACCAGTATTTATTTTCGGGTGACGAAAGTGGGATATCTATATATTTCCATTAGACTGGTGTGAGAAACAAAACTAGATAGGTTTATTGTTGTGATTTGGCACCAAAAACATGATTTTCTATATTTATATCAAAGCTATATTATTGAAAAATTAACCAACTAATTGATTGTTGGTTGTGTTGTTGATTATTGGTTTGAAATTTTGAACCGTTATGCCGAATGGAACCAAATTCAGAACTGAATTGAAAATTGTTTGTAATTGCATGCATATACATGTACTTACATTGAACAGGTCATAGCAAGGAGGCTAGAGCAGAAGAATAAAATTGTTTGCCTGACAAATAGGTACATGTTTACAAATTTATTGGGTTTGGATGATTTTATGAGCCGATTGGCTAGCCGCTTGGCTCTTTCTTTTTGGATTGGTGAGGGCAATGGGAGGCTATTTGAAATATCCCGAAGCTCCCAGTGCAGGGGAGGTTATGGCGAAATTTTTTGAAAATTTAGGGTGCTAGCCAAATTTTTTGAAAAATTTGAAAAGTTCTTAGAAACTGAAAAGTTGAAGAACTTAAGCCGTAATGAAAATAATGGAAGTTGAGTTGATTAATTAAACAACTTTCAGCTTCGTTCCTTTTCGGGGACGAAAAATTTTAAGTGGGGGAGATTGTAACAACCCGGAAATCCGAGCCAATTTAAAATTTTTATTTTGGCAATTTTAATGAATTTTGAATATTTAAAATGAATTATTTTAAATAATAACGACGAGAAATTTATTTTGAATAGAATTAGAACGTATATATTTATTTGAATCGTTGTTAGAATATAAATATTTATTTTTATATATAAAAGGAATTGAAAATGGCGTGGTAGTTTAAAAATTCGATTTCAAATTTCAAATGATTGTACATGATTCAAAATAAACCGGATTTTAGCGAAACCAAAAATATTTGAATTTAATTGAGAATATCTTTCCAACGAATCCGAAAAATTGAAATTTCATAGCGGGAATCAAAAGGTACGTCCAGTTGAAAATTCAGAATAGTCGCTATGGAATTTTTGGCCCTTAAAAATGGAAATTTTGCAAACGACCTCGATTTTCGACGAAACCACTTTTGTTGGATTCAGGATGTCAAATAATTGCTAGGTTTCAAAATTCATAATTTTCTGAATCAATATGTGAGCATGGCAAAGGAAAACGCGTTTGACTAGTTTTAGTTGATTTTAATCGATTGGAAAATGGCTATTTTTCCATCGGTCTCAGAATTTAACGAAATTAGTTTTGTTAGAACTATATCGTCAATACGAAGCTAGAAATAATTTTTCGGGAATTTTTAGAGTTGGTATGTGGCCCCGGTAAATTGAAATGTGTGTTCAAATTCAATATACAGTGATTTATATTTTAATTTGAACAGAAACTGATCGAAACAGTAGAATTGGTTTACGAAACATATCCCATTGTGTTCGGAATGAGGATAATTAGCTAGGGGCGTCAGTCGTTGGGCCTCGATTGGATATCGAATTTAAAAGTTGCTTTTTTTGAATTAATTAAATATATATTATTATAAATTCCCCCCAATCCCTCTTTCTCCCTACTCAGTCAAAATCAAAATAGAAAAAGAAAAAAAAGAAGAAAAAAAACGATCTACATGTCGCCCTCCCCCCTGGCCGTCGCTCGCCCCCGGAGGACCGCCGCCCACCTCCCTCTACGCCGCCTACCTCGCGTGACCTTCCCCTTTCTCCTCAGTTCGACACCCTGAAACCCCCCCCCCCAAACCCGTACAACCACCGCAACCCTAGCCCTGGCCTGTGCCGCCCCTGCCGCCGCCCTAGGTGCTACCCCGACCCCTCCCTGACGTCAGCAACCGCGGCCCCACCTCAGGCCGACGTGGATCCCCTCCGGTGACCAAGAAAGGATTTTTACAGTAAAATGTGAGTTTTAATTTCTATTATCTGAATAAAACCTGATTTTTTCCTCTTCTATATAAAATCTACATGAAGTTAGGATCTTTATCATGTAAAGTTTTGATTTTTTTTATAGAATAAAGCTTTGATTTGTAAACGAGTAAAGATTTGATTTTTACGAACATGTAACGATAATAAAAATACGATATTTATTATGTATAACATATAAAAATGTGATCTTTTATATGTGTATAGCTTTAGAATATAAAAATATAACTTTATATATATAGTAGGACAAAGATTTGATTTTTATAAATAGAAAAGATTCGATTTTTATATATCCATTAGAGATAGAAAAATATGATTTTTATAATAGTTAGCGATATAAAAATATTATTTTTAGTTAGGTAAAAATATAAATTTTATCGTATATATGAAATAATATTTTGAATAGAGTAAAAATAGAATTTTTACATATGGAATAGCGAAGTAAAAAATACAATTTTTACATATGGAATAGCGAAGTAAAAATAGAATTTTTACATATGGAATCGCGAAGTAAAAATAGAATTTTACGTATGGAATAGCGGAACAAAAATATGGTTTTTACATGTATAGATGTGAAATAAAAATATAATTCTTATATTGAAAGCAAGATTATAAAAATGAGGATTTTTATACGTTAAGTAGCGATAAAATTCGATTTTTACATATATGAAGTAGCGTTGTTAAAAATACAATTTTTAACATATACCGCGTGAAACAGATCTCATAGGCGAACACAATGAGGATTTTCTACATTAGAAGAATCGCGACGAATTGGTTTAGCTTATGGGGAAGAACTTCTCACTTTAATTCTTGTTTTCTAGTTAAAAATATATACTAGGATGCAGACGGTGCTTAGCAGCACCCGACACCCGTTGTCCATAGACAATGGACGACTTGTTTGATTTTGTTGTGGTGAAAATTGATTGTGATGTGGAATGAATGGAAGTATTTTCATGTGTTGGAATAAATTATATATCATTAAAAATATAAATTTAATGTGAATGTGAATAAATAAATATTCATTTACAAATCGAACGATTTGTTTATGTACACTGATTTGACTGATATTGATTGGGACGATAAATTTTACACATCGCCCAACTGCACAAATAAAAATCTGTGTTTGTTGACTGAAACCCCACACGGGTGTTGGGATGATATTTGACGTACACTAATCACGATTGTTTAGTTGTATGTCAATCGATAGGTTGACAGACAGTTGTGTAGTGCACTTTGAATGATGGTTGATTATTTATCATTGCTATTATATACATGTGTTGTATGGAATCCATATAATTAACATTATATGGTAATTGATTGGGCCTCATTCCAATTTGGAAAATAAAGAATATTATAAAATGAAAATTCATGTGTCGAATAGAATAAATATTCATGTGTTGACAATACTCATGTGTTGAGAATATTCATGTGTTGAAACCATTCATGTGTTGAAACCATTCATATGTTGAAAATATTTATGTGTTGAGTAAAATCTTTAAACAATAAAATTTACATCTTTATCATATATAAAATTAGAAACTAACTGGAAACGAGTTAGATGAATGGTTTTCTGGGTATTGATCTGATGTTGGTTTCGGCCTTCGGGGTTAATATTTAAGGAATCGTTCTCTTACCAATTTACGGTTAGAGTCTGATTAAGAATTAAACGATATAAAAACACAATTTCATCAAATATGTAAAATAAACAAAATAGTCATGTGTTGACAATACTCATGTGTTGAGAATATTCATGTGTTGAATAAAATATAGATTCATGTGTTGAATAGAGAAAATATTCATTTGTTGAATAGAATAACGAAGTTATTGAAATATATAAAGTTGTGTTGATTAGATATGCGCCATTTTGACGCGAACGATATTTATATCAATTATATTCGTTTTTATAATGAATATAGAAAAGGAAGTGATTTCAAAATCTAATATTTGAAATATTATCATTTATATATTAATGATATGGAATATTCAATTTTGATTTAAAATTGAATATGAAGTTGAAATTGTTTTGAAAACGAATTTAAACGATTTATAAAATACGTTTAGAATTGAAATCGACGAAGTATAATAATATATATACATATATATATTATATATATTAAATGGTCTGAATAGAACGCGCCGCGCCGCGACAGTTCGTGAATTTCGACCATTGACTTCGAATTGACGTAACAGGAGATCCGACCGTTGGATTATCCTGAAACCAGAACCGTTGGGTTCGTATCGAAAAGAGCTTTCCAATGAATATTAGAAATTTGAAATCTAACGGTTGGATTTGGAATTATGTCCAAATCAAATTTGGAAAAGGTCGCTGTAAGTGCAGTTCGGTGGCCGTTATTGAAAACCGACTGTACGGGCCTTGATAAAATTATTAAAAATATTAATAATTTGTGTAAAATCATAATATTTGAATTGGAAAGAACTGGGATGGAAAATTCCACATTTGTAAGGATAAAAATATATTTTTATCGAAATGAACTAGTTTATAACTAGAATTAAAATCCAATTATTTTTAAATAAATAAATCGGATTTGAAGTGGTTTTAAAAATAATCAGAATTTCCAATATACGACTTGGAATGGATTTGAATTGAAATTATCTTCGGAATATTTCGATGTTGGATTTCGTGATTATACAGATATGGTTGTGGAAATTTGAAAGATATATTTATATCGTTATTTCCAATACGATATTTGTTGGTTTCAGAATTTGATATTGAATATAAGCCGATATATTTTCTATTCAGAGCCTTGTATTTAATATCAAATGGGATTTTGAGTTCGTCGTGAATGGTGTCTTAAATAACACTGTTCTTGGACCCAGTTTATAAAAGAATAAATCTTTTAATTAAGATTTAGTGAAATTGTCGAATTAATTAGTATTTAATTGGAATTGAATTTAAATTGGTTTTTGGGGTTTATCGTGAGTGGTGTTTTGAATAACACCTATTCTTTAACCCGATTAACAATGGAATGTGATTTTGGGTTTATCGTGAACCGTGTTTTAGATGACATTGGTTCTTTAACCCTGTTAAAGACATGATATTGATTTTTTGGAAGGTTAAAACTAAGTGGAGTTTTAATGAATCTTTAATTAGATTAAAGTGATCGAGAATGGAGTATCACCAGCTTTGCTCCAAGCGATAGCCAAATCTTTAATTAGATTTGAACGTGAAATGGTAATTAATATTTACCGATAACACCGTGGTGTTAGATATGGAGTATTACCAATTTTGCTCCATGGGATGAATAGGTAGGGATTGGGAAATAAAATAAATAATTACTTCGGTGTGGTTTGCTAATCCCGACTAGTTTGGAAAATCTTAAAAGATTTGAAATGATATCCAAAGGAAAATTAAAGAATAAATTTAGAAGAACTTATCTTTGATAAAATTAATGGGAACCTTTCCCTAAGAAGGTGAATTTGTGAATAAAAGAATATTCTGAAATGGAATGAGACGTATGTTGTGTTTGTGTAACACTTGTTTATTATATATGCGGGTTATTCGGAAAGGCCGGGTTTATACCCATTCTGAATAACCGATTCGACGATAAGTCGAAGGTGAAGACGGTGGTTGAAGACCGGAGGTCTTCACGTCGTTTGGATGATTCCTGATAGTCTTGATTGGGCTGTACACCCAAGATGAGGGAATAAGTTGGAGATCGTCCAGGCGTACTTGGAGATCGACGGATATGCGAGGAAAGTGCCTCCGGTTTCGTTCAGACCCAGAACGAACTTGTAAATGGACTGTGTGTCTGACATTGACTTTTATTCTGTGTGGTTGATTTCTATTAAATATATATCTGTTTGGCGGCGGAGAATTTATTCTCTTGCTTAACGCCGTTCTCTGAGACGTATAAGCTCAGAGGTTATATATTGATGGATATCAATCGCATGACATGAATTGCCTGTGTGGCATACCTAAGTGGCAAATGATCAAGGCTTCTGTTGAAAAGCAAAGCCTTGTGGTTGATGATCAAAGCACGGCCTATGTGGCATAGCTTTGTGTATAGCGTTAATTCGCGAGCCTCACACCTCGGTATGAGTCAAAAACGGGATAAGGACCGTTGGGAGAACACGACGTTTCTTTCTAGCTATGGGTGATGTCAGTGACCTACCAGCCCTGACATTTATATACTTTTTACCTGTGTGGTTGTTGGAATGCGAGGCGCCTCGGATATAGGTCTGATAGGACCGGGAAACGTGTGTTCAGGAATTGCCAATCCTCAAAAGTAAGAGAGGACCGGCCCAACAGATTCCAAGGATCGCTATGTGTGATCCTGAGATATTTGCTAGAGTGTCTCGAACGGAGAGGAGCTTGCCCCTTGCCTCGACTCATGACGGAAATCCAATTTCCAATACGTGACATTTCGGTTTAGATTGTAGAGCCTAGTATGGCGACATAGTTGGATGTGGCACTTATGCCGTCTATGATTGATGCTTATGATTGAAATTGTTTTGACACTATACACTTATAGTAATAATAAAAGATGAAATTTAGCGTATCAAGCATTCTTTGGCTATTATGAGGTAAAACCCTATCCTCCGGCTTGCGTTGCATTGTGTGATGGGACCTGGGTCTTATAATAGCTTCATTTTCTTTATTTAGCATTGCGCTGTTGTTATATGCACTGGTATTCTTGGGGTAAAAACCCGTTCCGTATTATACGGCGTGGTCCCTTGATTTACCTAACTTTAAAAATAAAGATTAATAACTGTTTTAGTTCTCACACCAGTCACATGACTGACCTGGAGTTTATTGTTTTAACCTAAACTCTGGGTGCCCTTATTTTCCGCACGGGCAGCTAGTAGTTGGGTTTTGCAGATTTATATTCACAGGATCCTGGTTTACAGCTGAAACGATACTCAAAAAGCTCTGTATCCGCGTATATTTTTCAGTTGTGCTTTGTATTATTTTTTCGCTTCTATGTATTTAAATGTAATTTAAATCTCTGATATTTATCAAATGTGTAATATTGATTCATACTCTGTGATATTCTTGTATTCTGATGGAATTGTTGTAATAAGCAATGAAATTTTCTTCTGGTTGTGTTCTGATTCGTCTTGTCCTCACAGTAATTCGTTCTTTCTCTTCTATTCGGAGACCGGGGAAGTTTGGGTCGCTTCAGTTCGACATGGTTTTTGTGTCGATTTTCGGGGTCGAAAATCCGCGTGTCGTTACAGAAAATTTGAATTTAAACTTTGACTGAATGTATAGGATTCAAAATAAATCGGATTTTGATGAAACAAAAAATATTTAAATCTATTTAAAAATATCTTTCCAACGAATTCGAAAAATTGAAATTTTATAGCGGGAATAAAAAGTTGTCTAGTTTAATATTCAGAATAGTCGGTATAGAATTTAATATAATATATAGCTCGTATAAATAGCCATTTTGCAAACGACCTCCATTTTCGACGAAACCACTTTTGTTGGATCTAGAATGTCAAATTTTTGCAGGATTCCAATTTTCATAATTTTTGGAATTAATATGTGAGCGCAGTAAATATAAATGTGTTGTGTCGATTTTAGTCAAATTTAATCGACCAGAAAGAGTCCATTTTTCAAACGGTCTCCAAATTCGACGAATTTAATTTTGTTAGGACCGTGTCATCAAAACATAGGTAGATTTATTTTTTGGGAATTTTTTGGAGTCCATATGTGGCCCTGGTGAATTTAATTGTACGATCAAATTAAATAAATAAATGATTTATATTTTAAATTGAAGAAAACGGACTGAAAATAATCGATTGGGCTGATGGGACCTAGCTCATTGTGTCCGGAACGGGGGTATTTGCCTGGGGACAACTTTCGTTGGGCTGAAATTGGAGTTGAAAATGGTTAACGGACTATTTTGTAAATTAGAGAATAAAATAATAATTTATTTATAAATAACCCTAGAAATTATCTAAACCCTAATTCTCAAATGAACCAGCCGCCATCTCGTATATTTGAATGGCCGAAATGCTCCAGAAATCGATCCTCCCTTTCTCTAGATCCAATCTGTAATTTTCAAAACTTATAAAGACTAAATTGAAGAGCACACTGAGATCTACAATCTCAACGGACGAGATGAGTTTTAATGCCATAAATCCTTCGATTTTCCTTCTCAAAGAGGTCAGGTTCGGGTTCAATTGTCGCAGCAGAGGGTGGTGCGAGTTGCACCATGGTGGGGAGCGACGGAGGAGAGTTCGACGGCGATCGTCGTGGTGGGGTCTGATTGGCGGCAGAAGACCCCACGTGGCGGGCGTTTTTGGTCCAAGAATTTGAGAAACGGGTTTGTATTGAACGCTGAAGGAAGAAGAAAGGGAATGACCTGATTTTGATTAACAAATGTAATTAAGGGCTAATTATTTATTTAATTATATATTAAAACAATTAATGTACTAATGGTCATAACTTTTGCAAATGAAATCAGAAATTGATGAAATCAGTCGCGTTGGATTCGCAACGAAAAATACTACATCATGAAACAGACCAGCGCAGAAACAGAGCAATCCAAAATTTTGGAGAATTCAAAACCCACTGTGAGAATTCTGTTTATTTTATAATTAAAAATAATTAATTATGGTTGTGATTTTTCTTCTAATCTGCCGTTGAATTCTATTTGATGTTATGCGTGATTTGATCTGGAATTGACGATTGAAGTTGTTACGTAGATCTATTGAATTGATGATTGTTGCGTTGAACAAAATATAGTTGTTGAATTAAATTTTGTCATTTTTGACAAATTAGAAATGTTGAATTAAAATTGTCATTTAGACGAAATAGAAATGTTGAATTAAAATTGTCATTTTTGACAAATTAGAAATGTTGAATTAAAATTGTCATTTTGACAAAGTAGAAATGTTGAATTAAAATTGTCATTTTAACAAATTAGAAATGTTGAATTAAAATTTGTCATTTTTGACAAATCAGAAATGTTGAATTAAAATTGTCATTTTGACAAGCTAGAAATGTTGAATTAAAATTGTCATTTTCGACAAATTAGAAATGTTGAATTAAAATTGTCATTTTGACAAATTAGAAATGTTGAATTAAAATTATAATTTTGACAAATTAGAAATGTTGAATTAAAATTGTCATTTTTGACAAATTAGAAATGTTGAATTAAAATTTGTCATTTTTGACAAATTAGAAATGTTGAATTAAAATTGTCATTTTCGACAAATTAGAGTAGTGGAATTAAAATTGACATTTTGTCAAAATAGAATAGTTGAAAATAAATATATCATTCTTATTATAATAAGAGTGTTGAAAACAAATATATCATTTTTGTTATAACAAAAATATCATTTTTGGTTGTATTAAAGTAGTTGAAATAAAAAGGACATTTTTATTGAAACAAATAGTTTAGCTGAAACAAAAATATACATTTTTGTCAAATTAGAATAGTTGAACAAAAATGAACATTTGTGTCAAAATAGATTAGTTGTAACAAAATATTCATTTTTGTCAAAGAAATTTAGTGATTCATTTTGTCAAAGAAGTTTAGTGAAACAAAAATATTCATTTTTGTCAAAGAAGTTTAGTGAAACAAAAATATTCATTTTTGTCAAAATAGGTTAGTGAAACAAAAATATTATTTTTTGTCAAAATAGATTAGTGAAACAAAAATATTCATTTTTGTCAAAGAAGTTTGGTTGAAAACAAAAATATTCATTTTTGAAAAATATGATGGTTGAAACAAATCATACATTTTTGTTAAACCATATTAGTTGAAACAAATCATACATTTTTGTCAAACCATATTAGTTGAAACAAATCATACATTTTGTCAAACTATATTAGTTGAAACAAATCTGTACATTTTGTCAAAACATATTAGTTGAAATAAAAAATGTACATTTTGTCAAAACATATTAGTTGAAATAAAAATATACATTTTTGTCAAATTAGAATTGTTGAACAAAAACATGCATTTTTGTCAAATTAGAATTGTTGAACAAAAACACACATTTTTGTCAAATTAGAATTGCTGAACAAAAACACACATTTTTGTCAAATTAGAATTGCTGAACAAAAACACTCATTTTTGTCAAATTAGAATTTCTGAACAAAAACACACATTTTTGTCAAATTAGAATTGTTGAACAAAAATATACATTTTCTGTCAAAGTAGATTAGTTGAATCAAAAAATATATATTTTTGTCAAATTGGTTTAGTTGAACAAAAATATACATTTTTGTCAAAACACATTAGTTGATACAAAAATACATATTTTTGTTAAAAAGATTAGTTGAAACCAAAAGTTACATTTTTTTAAAAAAGATTAGTTGATACAAAAATACATATTTTTGTTAAAAAGACTAGTTGAAACCAAAATACACTTTTTTGTTAAAAAGAGATTAGTTGAAAACAAAATTTACATTTTTGTTAAAAAGATTAGTTGATACAAAAATATACATTTTTGTTAAAAAGATTAGTTGATACAAAAATACACATTTTTGTTAAAAAGATTAGTTGAAGCAAAATTAACATTCTTGTTAAGGAGACTTGAGTTAAAACAAAAATAACATTTTTGGTAAAATAGATTACTTTTGTTCATTTTGTTAAAATGGAATTTTAGGCAAAATGAAATTTTCACTTTTAGGCATTTTGTCAAAATGGAACTTTAAACAAAATGAATGAATCACTTTTTAATCATTTTGTTGAAATAGAATTATCAACAAAATGAAATTATCACTTTTTGTTCTTTTTGTTGAAATAGAATTGTCAACAAACTGAATGAATCAATTTTTAATCATTTTGTTGAAATAGAATTGTCAACAAAATGAAATTGTCACTTTTTGTTCTTTTTGTTGAACTAGAATTGTCAACAAAAATGAATGTATCACTTTTTATGCATTTGTTGAAATAGAATTTGTATGTTAAATAAAAGAATCATTTTTATTGTTAAAACATACATTAGAATTTGTACGTTAAATAAAAGAATCATTTTTATTGTTAAAACATACATTAGAATTTGTATGTTAAATAAAAGAATCATTTTTATTGTTAAAACATACATTAGAATTTGTATGTTAAATAAAAGAATCGTTTTTATTGTTAAAACATACATTAGAATATGTATGTTAAATAAAAGAATCATTTTTATTGTTAAAACATACATTAGAATTTGTATGTTGAATAAAGGACCATTTTTATTGTTAAAACATACATTAGAATTTGTATGTTAAATAAAAGATCATTTTTATTGTCAAAACATACGTTAGGATTTGTGTGTAGAATAAAGAATCATTTTTATTGTCACAACATGCATTAGAATTTGTATGTTAATAAAAGAATTAATTTTATTGTCAAAATATTCATTGAAACTATATACAAATAAAATATTTCCTTTTTATTTGTTAGAGTTAAAAATAGAAATACAAATAAAAAGAATCATCTTTTTATTTTTCATTAGCTAAATTGTCATGTAAATAAAATACATATTTATTTAAAATTATTAACATGTAGATATGATATGCCAATAAAACATTCTTTTATTTCGCGTGTTAAATACGTTAGTGGAATCGTCGAATGATTTATATTTATATATAATTATATATATAAATATAAATTAAAATTAAATGAATCGCACGCGGTAGTTCGCGTTTCTGAATCGTAACTTTAAACGATTATACCGAAAGATCCGAGTGTCGGATTTTCCTAAAACTGGAACCGTTAGGACCGCTTTGGGAAGATCTTTCCAACGATATAAATTTTGTTATAATCTAACGGTTAGATTTCGAGAAAAGTGTAAATCAAATTTTGATAAAAACAACGCCAGGCCGCCTATTGACCCGAAGCGTCGTTAAATTAAATTGGGCTATTTTTATATAAATAAAAATAGCGATAAATCATTATAAAATAATATTAACGATATGAAATGGTTTATATTATATATATGCGATAATTATTTGAAAAGACCGAGTTCAATCTTATTTCAAATAATTATACGACGATTTAAATCGAAGATATTGAAAATGGTGATTGAAGACCGACGATCTTCACATCGAATGGATGACTACTGATGCCTGGCATTGGGTAGCTCCCAGTAAAGGGTTAAAGTGGTAGCTGTCCAGACGTACTTGTTGATTGTCCGGATAAGCGAGCACCTCTCTTCCGTATTGGACATACGGGACGAGGAATAAGGTGTCTTCGGTTTCGTTCAGACCTAGAACGGACTTGTAAATGGATATATGTCTGACATTGGATTTCATTTCATGTAAATTGATTTCAAATTAATATATATTTGTTGGTGGTGGAGAATTTATTCTCTTGCTTAACACCCTTCTCTGAGACGTACGAGCTCAGAGGTTATATATTGGTAGATATCGATTGCATGGCGTGAATTGTCAATGTGGCATGCCAAGATGCAAATGATCGAGGCTTTTGTTGAAAAGCATGGCCTTGTGGTTGATTATCAAAGCACGACCTATTTAGGCTAGCTTTGTGTATAGCGTTACTTCGCGAGCCTCACACCCATGTAAGAGTCAGAAACGAGACAAGGGAACGCAAGGAGTGAACACATTTCTTTCTAGCTAGAAGTGGTATCAGGGTTTTGCAAGCCCAGACATTTTACTTATGTGGATGATGGATTACGAGGCCTCGGATTTATTGGTCGATAGTGACCAAATTATAGGTTCAATAGGACCGGGAAGTGTGTGTTTAGGCATAACTAATCCACTAAAGTATTTGTGGACCGGCCCTGCAGGATCCAAGGGTTCGCCAGCGTCCGAATCCTGAGACATTTGCTAGAGTGTCTCGAATCGGTAAGGAGATCGTCCCTAGCCTTGACTCATGATGGAAACCCAACTTCCAATACGACATTACGGTTTTGATTGTAAACCTATATAAGGCGACATAGTAGGATGGGGTACTATGCCGTCTAGGATTGAGACATTTACTTTGAAGTATTTTAAAATTGATTAGACACTAATAATAATATTAAAATATTATTTTCCACGTATCAAGCATGTTTGATCATTATAAGGTAAAACTCTATCCTCCGGTTTGTGTGGCATTGTGTGATGGGACTTGAGTCTTATAATGATTTCATTTTTCTAAAAAGCATTGCATTGTTTTGAATAAAAATTTATTTAATTTATGCACTGGCAATATAATGGAGTAAACCCGTTCCACGTTAGCGGCAAGGTCCCGTGATTAGCCATATTGTTAGATAAGTTAGGAAAGATTTCTCACACCAGTCCCATGATTGACTCGTAGTTTGTTTCACTTTGCAAACTCGGGTGCCCTCTTTTCCACACGGGCAGTCGAGTAGCTTATTTTGCAAATATATTGAGCATGATTCTGGATCGAAGCTTGAAGCTGTGTCCAGAGCAATGATAGACTTCCGCTATATCAGATTATTGGTTCCGCTGCACTGTATTAAATTCATTATAAATTATCTTCCGCTGTTGTATTATTGTTTCGATGTACTTAGATATTACATTATTATGATGTAATAAAAGTCTTATGTTATTTGTTCTGATGTGTTGTATGCCCAGAGTTAGTGCATTCGAGGATTTCCAACTTTTGGATTAGACCTGTGTAGTTTATGATCGATTCAAAGGGCGGGGATTTTCGGGTCATTACAACATCACTACAAGCCTATAGAAGTAAAGAAAACCCAAAAGTCTATTTGTACATAAATTGATGACACAAAATTTAATACATAAATTGTGGACCATTGAACCTCTCTTTGAATTCCACCTCTCATGTAAAGACAAACGAATCTATCCATAATTTGTGCATTTAAATTTGTGTCACGAATTTGTGTTTAAATAACCACTCCATATATATATATGTGTGTGTCTGTGTGTGTGTGTGTGTGTACTATAAAAAATAAAAAGTATTGTATATATAAAATGGGAAAGTATATAGCCATCAACAAATACTTTCTAATCGAAAGCGCTATATTCGTACACTCGCTTGAAATCTTTTTCGAATATCAAATACCATATATTGAGAAACAAACGAGTATCTAATAATTATCTTATCCACTAACGATCGATAATTCAATAAACATGAATTGAGAATTATAGTTCAAGGTACACTTTTTTCCTTTTGTTAATAACTGAAACGTTAAAAATAAACAAATATGATTATAAAATTAGTATTTAGCACTCAATATATGAGTATACTTGAATTAAACTTCAAATTAACTACACATGAAATAGGCTATAATCTTGTATAAAAACAAAATGGATAATTATTAGATGCAGAAGTCTTTGTATATATAGTAACATTAATCTTTTCAAATATCAAATATTTATAAAAAATTTGATACTGATCCGAATGGATTTCAGTATTTTTTGTATCAATCGACTATTCTTTCTATTAGCACACATAATATATACACAGTTAATGATACTTTATATCTTCACCGTTAGATTGCTTTTTGATTTTTAACTCTTATATAAAGGCAAAAATGGACTTAATATGTAAGAACCTGTAACTTCCCCGTGAAGGAAAGAGCAGATACTTTGAGAACAACACATATCGGAACGCAGACGGAAGAACATTTCATTGTTATAACAACAATTCCATCAGATACAAGAATATACAGAGTATAAATGAATAAATTACATACGACAAATATCAGAGATTACAATAAATTACATAGCAGCGGAAAAACAATATAAAACACAACTGAAATTAATACACGGATACAGAGCTTTCCGGATATCGTTCCAGCTGTAAATCAGGATCCTGTGAATATAAATCTGCAAAACCAAAACTACTAGCTGCCCGTGTCGAAAATAAGGGCACCCAGAGTTTAGGTTAAAACAATAAACTCCAGGTCAGTCATGTGACTGGTGTGAGAACTAAAACAGTTATTTATATTGGTTTTAATGTTAGGTAAATCAAGGGACCACGCCGTATAACACGGAACGGGTTTCCTCCCAAGAATACCAGTGCATAGAACAAACAACGCAATGCTAAATAAAGAAAAATGAAGCTGTTATAAGACCCAGGTCCCATCACACAATGCAACGCAAGCCGGAGGATAGGGTTTTCCCTTATAACAGCCAAAGCATGCTTGATACGTTTAAAACACATTATTTGATACTATTTTAGGTGTATAGTGTCAAAACAATTTCAATCATAAATATCAATCATAGGCGGCATAGCTACCATCTACTATGTCGCCATACTAGTTCTACAATTAAAACCGCAATATCACGTATTGGAAATTGGATTTCCGTCATGAGCCGAGGCAAGGGGCAAGCTCCTCTCCGATTCGAGACACTCTAGCAAATGTCCCAGGACCCCACTCTGATCCTTGGATCTTCATGGACGGTCCTCTCTTACTTTTGAGGATTAGTTATTCCTGAACACACGTTTCCCGGTCCTTATAGACCTATATCCGAGGCGCCTCGTATCCAACAACCACACAGGTGAAAAGTATATAAATGTCAGGGCTGGTAGGTCACTGACACCACCCTAGCTAGAAAGAAAAGCCGTGCTCTCCCTGCAGTCACTATCCCGTTTTTGACTCATACCGAGGTGTGAGGCTCGCGAATTCATGTTATACACAAAGCTACGCCACACAGGCCGTGCTTTGATCATCAACCACAAGACTTTGCTTTTCAACAGAAGCCTTGATCAATTGCTACTTACGCGTGCCACACTGGCAATTCACTCCATGCGACTGATGTCCATCGATATACAACCTCTGAGCTCGTACGTCTCAGAGAAGGGCGTTAAGCAAGAGAATAAATTCTCCGCCGCCAAACAGATGTATATTTAATAGAGATCAATCAACAAAAAATAAAATCCAATGTCAGACACACAATCCATTTACAAGTTCGTTCTGAGTCTGAACGAAACCGGAGGCACTTTCCTCGCATATCCATCGATCTCCAAGTACGTCTGGACGATCACCAACTGTTTCCCTCATCTTGGGTGTACAGCCCAATCGAGATCATCAGTAATCACCCAAACGGCGTGAAGACTTCCGGTCTTCAACCACCGTCTTCATCTTCGACATCTCGTCGAATCGGTTATTCAAAATGGGTATAACCCGGCCTTTCTGAATAACCCACGTATATAATAAACAAATGTTACACAAACACAACGAACGCCTCATTCCAATTCAGAATATTCTTTTATTCACAAAATCACATTCTTAGGGAAAGGTTCCCATTAATTTTATCCAAGATAAATTCTTCTAAATTTATTCTTCAATCCTCCTTTGGATATCATTTCAAACTAGTCGGGATTAACGAACCACACCGAAGTAATTATTTATTTTATTTCCCCTATATATCCCATGGAGAAAAACTGGTAATACTCCATATCTAACACCACGGTGTTATCGGTAAAATTAATTACCATCCCACGTTCAAATCTAATTAAAGATTTAACTATCGCTTTGGAGCAAAACTGGTGGTACTCCATTCTCGATTACCTTTCAAATTTGATAATTTAAATTATCATTTTACATTTCAATCTAATTAAAGATTCATTAGAACTCCACTTAGTTTTAATCCTTTCAAAAATCAACATCTTGCCTTTAACTGGGGTAAAGAACCAATGTCATCTAAAACACGATTCATGATAAACCTAAATCACATTTGATATTAAATACAAGGCTCTGAATAGAAAATATATTGGCTTATATTCAATATCAAATTCTGAAACCAACAAATATCGTATTGGAAATAACGATATAAAATATATCTTTCAAATTCCCATAACAATATCTGTATAGTCACGAAATCCAACATCGAAATATTCCGAAGATAATTTCGATTCAACTCCCGTCCAATCCACGTATTGTGAATATTGATTATTTTTAAAATCACTTTCAAATTCAATTTATTTATTTCCAAAAATAAATTGATTTTAATTCTAGTTCAAAACTAGTTCATTTCGACAAAAATCTATTTTTATCCTTTCAAATGTGGAATTCTTCAGCCCAATTTTTCCCAAATCATTTCTTATGATTTTACACAAATTATAGATATTTTTAATAATTTTATCAAGGCCCGTACAATCGATTTCCATCAACGGCTATCGAACTGCACTTACAGCGACCTTTTTCAAATTTGATTTGGACATAATTCCAAATCCAACCGTTAGATTTCAAATTTCTAATATTCATTGGAAAGCTCTTTTCGATACGAACCCAACGGTTCCGGTTTTAGGAGAATCCGACGGTCGGATCTCCCGCAACGTCAATTCGAAGTTAATGGTCGAAATTCACGAACTGCCGCGGCGCGGCGCGTTCTATTCAGACCATTATATATATATATATAATATATATATATATATATTATATATATTTCGTCGATTTTCTTTTAAAACGTATTTTATAAATCGTTTTAAGATCGTTTTCAAAACCATTTCAACGCTACATTCAATTTCAAATCGATTTGATTTCAATTCAATTCGAATTCATTTCAATTCAATTCAAATTCTGATTCGTTTCAATTCAATTCTATTTGAATTTACTTTTTATTTACTTCAATTCGAATTCATTTCAAATTGATTTCAATTCAATTTCAGTTCGTTTTAAATTTCATTCAAAACGATTTCAATTCGTTTTTAATTCAATTTCAATTTAATTCAATTTGAATTCATTTCTATTTAATTCGAATTCAAATTCACTTTCTATTCAATTCGAATCGAATTCATTTTCTATTTGATTCGAATTCATTTCAAATTGATTCAATAAAATTTCAATTTGAATTCTAATCTAATTTAATTTGAATTTCATTTCAAAATATTAAAATTTGAAATCACTTTTCAATATTCATTATAAAACGAATAAAATCGATATAAATATCGTTCGCGTCAAAATAACGCATCTCTAATCCACACGACTTTATATTTTATTTTATTCAACAAATGAATATTTATTCTATTCAACACATGAATCCATATTTCTTTCAACACACGACTAATCTCAACACATGAGTACTGTCAACACTTCACTATTTTTGTTATGTAAAATATTTTATAAAATTATGGTATCTATCGTTTGATTTTCCATTAGACTCCACCATGAAGTAGTTCTAATTTTAAATATGATAAAGATGTATATTTTATTATTAAAATATTTTACTCAACACATGAATAGTTTCAACACATGAACATCGTCTACACATAACTATTTTTATATTCAACACATGAATTTTCTTTTATAATATTCATTATTTTCCCGATTGGAATGAGGCCCAATCAATCACCATATAATGTAAATTATATGGATTCCATACACACATATATAAAATAGCAATGATAAATAATCAACCATCATCCAAGGTGCACCACACAACTACATAAGCATCAAATATAAATAATCGACGCTTACACAGTCTGTCGACCAATCGATCGACAATAATTAAATAATTGGGATTAGTGTACGCCAAATATCATCCCAACACCCGTGTGGGGTTTCAAATCAACAAACACATATTTTTATTCGTGTAGTTGGGCAATGTGTAAAATTTATCGACCCAATCAATATCAGTCAAATCAGTGTATAAACAAATCGGCCGATTTGTTTATAAATATTTATTTACTCACATTCACGTTAAAAATTATATTTTTAACAATAAAATATTTTTAACTATATAAATATTTTATTTCCTTTCAACACATGAATATATTATCGATTTCACATCAACAACACAAACAAATTTCACAACACATCAAACAAGCATACAAGCCATCCATGGTCTGTGGATGACGGGTGTCGGGTGCAGCTAAGCACCGTCTGCATCCTAGTATATATATATAACTAGAAAAAGATATTTAGAGTGAGAAGTTCTCACCGATAGCTATTCCAACTTCACGACACTTCATTTAGAGAAATCTTCATCCTTCTCGCCTTTCTTCACTTTCGTTGCCCGTATTCACTACATATATAAAAATCACATTTTTATATACTGATGTCTTTAAAATAAAAATCACATTTTTATTTGTTCACTTTCAATTTAAAAAATCATATTTTTATAACTACGCTACATGGATAAAATTCTATTTTTATATCGATGTTCATACAATAAAGATTATATTTTTATATTGCCACTTGAAAAAAAATCACATCTTTGTTCCTTCTACATAATAAAGGTCAAATCTTTAATACTTCTATAATGTAAAAATCATATTTTTAATCTTCTACAATTTTAAAAATTATATTTTTATCGAAGTAAAAATCATATTTTTATAATCACTTCATATATTTAAAAATTGAATTTTTACATCGCTATTCAATATATAAAAATCGAATTTTTACTTCTCTATTCAATATATAAAAATCTCGCCTTTTTACTTCATCACTATAAAACTCTTCGTTAAGATGTTAAAAATCGAATCTCTACGAAGTTCAAAATCAAACCCTTTTATCAACAAAAATCTATTCTTTACTTCTAGAAAAATTCAAACTTTGTTTAACTAAAAATACAAAGCTTTCTTCCCCTTAAAAACTGATCTTTATCCTGATTTAAAACCAACTATATTGAACAAATAAATATATATAAAAGTGAATGAACTTACTTTTGTTTTCGCAGAGGGGAGGGGGGGGGAGATCTGCGCGGGTTCGGGACTGGGGGGCTTCATGGCGTCGAGTAGGAACAGGGGAGGAGTGGGAAGAAGAAGGAGGGGCGGCGCAGCAGGGGGGCTCGGCGCGGTTTTCTGCAGGGGGGTCTGGGTGGCTAGGGCTTTGGTGGCGACGCGAGGTAGGGGGGTCGGGTCTAGGCGGAGGGCGGCGGCGCGATTAGAGGGGGGGTGGCTGATGGGGAGGCGCGGCGGTCTCCCTTGGCGGTGCGTCGATCGATTTTTTTTCTTTTTTTCTGTTACGATTTGAAGTATAAAAAGGGGGGGCCAGAGGAGATAAAGGAAGAGAGAAGGATATTTTTTTATTTTAATTATTTAATTCAAAAAGTTGACTTTTACATACGACCTCTAAACGAGGCCCACCGCCTGTCGTCCCTAGCGTTTTACCCCCATTCTGAACACAATGGGATATGTATCGTAAGCTGATTCGACTGTTTTGATCAGTTTCCGTTAAAATCAACATATAACTCTATATATTGAATTTGAACGCGCATTTCAATTTACCGGGGTCACATACTAACTCTAAAAATTCTTGAAAAATATTTTCTAGCTTCGTATTGACGATACGGTCCTAACAAAACTAGTTTCGTCCAATTCTGAGACCGTTAGAAAAATGGCCAATTTCCAGTTGATTAAAATCAACTGAAAATGGTCAAACGTGTTTTCCTTCGCCACGCTCACATATTGATTAGAAAAATTATGAAATTTGGAATCTAACAACAATTTGACATCAAGGATCCAACAAAAGTGGTTTCGTCGAAATCCGAGGTCGTTTGCAAAATTTCCATTTTTAAAGGCCTGAATTCCATAGCGACTATTCAGAATTTTCAACTGGACATATCTTTTGATCCCCGCTATGAAATTTCGATTTTCCGGGTTCGTTGGAAAGATATTCTCAAATAGATCCTATTATTTTTGGTTTCACTAAAATCCGGATTGTTTTGCACCCGAAACATTCAATTGAAGTTTGAAATCGAATTATCGAACTACCGCGCCATTTTCAATTCCTTTTATAATTATATATAATTATTTATATTCTAACGACGGCGTATATAATATATACGTTCTAAATATATTCAAAAATAAATTTCTCGTCGATATTATTTAAAATAACCCATTTTAGATGTTCGAAATTCGCTAAAATTGCCAAAATAAAAATTTTAAACTGGCATAGATTTTCGGGTTGTTACAATCTCCCCCCCCCACTTAAAACTTTTCGTCCCCGAAAAGGAACAAAGTCGAAAGTGGTTTGATTAATCAACTCTACGTTCGATCTGGCTTCCATTCTCCAACTTTTCAGTTTTTGAGAATTTTCAAATTCTTCAAAAATTTAGCTAATACCCTAAATTTTCGAAAAATTTCGCCATAACCTCCCCTGCACCGGGAGCCACGGGAAAATCCCGAAATTGCCATATAGGCCTTCTGATCTCAAAAAGAAAAAGAAAAAGCCAAGCGGCTAGCCAATAGGCTCATAAACTCATCATCACCCAAACAAAATAGTAAATTATAGTAAACATGTACCTATTTGTCGGGCAAACAAATTTTATTCTTTGCTCTAGCCTCCTTGCTATGACCTGTTCAATGTAAGTATATGTATATGCATGCAAATGTGACCAATTTTCAATACAATTCAATATTTGGTTCAATTAGGCATAATGGTTCAAAATTCAATTAGGCAACAACAATCAAACAACACAAACATCAATCAATTAGTGAATTAGAGTTTCAAATTCATAATTTTACTACATATAAAGAAAATCATGTTTTTGATGCCAATACACAACCATAAATTTATCTATATAAGTTTTGGTTCTCATACCAGCCTAATGGAAATATATAGAAATCACACCTTCGAAATTCGAATATGAATACTGATGATGATGCACCATCATCAGAATCATCCCCGGATATCTAGAATGTGATTCTATATCTATCCGGTATATTAAAACTTCGAATATACGTTCATGACGCGTATACGCGAATTCTTTATATACTCGATTGTCCAAATTCAAAATAAATAAATATTCAAATACGTATAAAGCAATTTAAATTTTCAAAACAAAATTGTTTTCATTTGAAATGTATACTCTTCAAACTCGTTCTAGAATACTACTGATCCTATCTCTAACGAGTCATTCTAATTGGATATTACTAATCCAATATCTGATGAATTCTTTCGTATGGTTCTTATGTGTCTTGTTCTCGAGCTCTGTAAACCAAAGCTCTGATACCACTGTAAGAACCCGTAACTTTCCCGTGAAGGAAAGAGCGGATACTTTGAGAACAACACATATCGGAACGCAGACGGAAGAACATTTCATTGTTATTACAACAATTCCATCAGATACAAGAATATACAGAGTATAAATGAATAATTTACATTCGACAAATATCATAGATTACAATAAATTACATAGCAGCAGAAAAACAATATAAAACACAACTGAAATTAATACATGGATACTGAGCTTTCCGGATATCGTTCCAGCTATAAATCAGGATCCTATGAATATAAATCTACAAAACCAAAACTACTAGCTGCTCGTGTCGAAAATAAGGGCACCCAGAGTTTAGGTTAAAACAATAAACTCCAGGTCAGTCATGTGACTGGTGTGAGAACTAAAACAGTTATTTATATTGGTTTTAAAGTTAGGTAAATCAAGGGACCACGCCGTATAACACGGAACAGGTTTCCTCCCAAGAATACCAGTGCATAGAACAAATAGCGCAATGCTAAATAAAGAAAAATGAAGTTGTTATAAGACCCAGGTCCCATCACACAATGCAACGCAAGCCGGAGGATAGGGTTTTCCCTTATAACAGCCAAAGCATGCTTGATACGTTTAAAACACATTATTTGATACTATTTTAGGTGTATAGTGTCAAAACAATTTCAATCATAAATATCAATCATAGGCGGCATAGCTACCATCTACTATGTCGCCATACTAGTTCTACAATTAAAACCGCAATATCACGTATTGGAAATTGGATTTCCGTCATGAGCCGAGGCAAGGGGCAAGCTCCTCTCCGATTCGAGACACTCTAGCAAATGTCCCAAGACCCCATTCTGATCCTTGGATCTTCAGGGCCGGCCCTCTCTTACTTTTGAGGATTAGTTATTCCTGAACACACGTTTCTCGGTCCTTACAGACCTATATCCGAGGCGCCTCGTATCCAACAACCACACAGGTGAAAAGTATATAAATGTCAAGGCTGGTAGTTCACTGACACCACCCTAGCTAGAAAGAAATGTCGTGCTCTCCCTGCAGTCACTATCCCGTTTTTGACTCATACCGAGGTGTGAGGCTCGCGAATTCACGTTATACACAAAGCTACGCCACACAGGCCGTGTTTTTATCATCAACCACAAGACTTTGCTTTTCAACAGAAGCCTTGATCAATTGCTACTTACGCGTGCCACACTGGCAATTCACTCCATGCGACTGATGTCCATCGATATACAACCTCTGATCTCGTACGTCTCAGAGAAGGGCGTTAAGCAAGAGAATAAATTCTCCGCCGCCAAACAGATGTATATTTAATAGTGATCAATCAACACAGAATAAAATCCAATGTCAGACACACAATCCATTTACAAGTTCGTTCTGAGTCTGAACGAAACCGGAGGCACTTTCCTCGCATATCCATCGATCTCCAAGTACGTCTGGACGATCACCAACTGTTTCCCTCATCTTGGGTGTACAGCCCAATCGAGATCATCAGTAATCACCCAAACGATGTGAAGACTTCCGGCCTTCAACCACCGTCTTCATCTTCGACATCTCGTCGAATCGGTTATTCAGAATGGGTATAACCCGGCCTTTCTGAATAACCCATGTATACAATAAACAAATGTTACACAAACACAACGAACGCCTCATTCCAATTCAGAATATTCTTTTATTCATAAAATCACATTCTTAGGGAAAGGTTCCCATTAATTTTATCCAAGATAAATTCTTCTAAATTTATTCTTCAATCCTCCTTTGGATATCATTTCAAACTAGTTGGGATTAACGAACCGCACCGAAGTAATTATTTATTTTATTTCCCAATCCCAACCTATATATCCCATGGAGAAAAACTGGTAATACTCCATATCTACACCACGGTGTTATCGGTAAAATTAATTACCATCCCACGTTCAAATCTAATTAAAGATTTAACTATCGCTTTGGAGCAAAACTGGTGGTACTCCATTCTCAATCACCTTTCAAATTTGATAATTTAAATTATCATTTTACATTTCAATCTAATTAAAGATTCATTAGAACTCCACTTAGTTTTAATCCTTTCAAAAATCAACATCTTGCCTTTAACTGGGGTAAAGAACCAATGTCATCTAAAACACGATTCACGATAAACCCAAATCACATTTGATATTAAATACAAGGCTCTGAATAGAAAATATATCGGCTTATATTCAATATCAAATTCTGAAACCAACAAATATCGTATTGGAAATAACGATATAAAATATATCTTTCAAATTCCCATAACAATATCTGTATAGTCACGAAATCCAACATCGAAATATTCCGAAGATAATTTCGATTCAACTCCCGTCCAATCCACGTATTGTGAATATTGATTATTTTTAAAATCACTTTCAAATTCAATTTATTTATTTCCAAAAATAAATTGATTTTAATTCTAGTTCAAAACTAGTTCATTTCGACAAAAATCTATTTTTATCCTTTCAAATGTGGAATTCTTCAGCCCAATTTTTCCCAAATCATTTCTTATGATTTTACACAAATTATAGATATTTTTAATAATTTTATCAAGGCCCGTACAATCGATTTCCATCAACGGCTATCGAACTGCACTTACAACTATCTTTTTCAAATTTGATTTGGACATAATTCCAAATCCAACCGTTAGATTTCAAATTTCTAATATTCATTGGAAAGCTCTTTTCGATACGAACCCAACGGTTCCGGTTTTAGGAGAATCCGACGGTCGGATCTCCCGCAACGTCAATTCGAAGTTAATGGTCGAAATTCACGAACTGCCGCGGCGCGGCGCGTTCTATTCAGGCCATTATATATATATATATATATATATATATATATATAATATATTATATATATTTCATCGATTTTCTTTTAAAATGTATTTTATAAATCGTTTTAAATTCGTTTTCAAAACCATTTCAACGCTACATTCAATTTCAAATCGATTTGATTTCAATTCAATTCGAATTCATTTCAATTCAATTCAAATTCTGATTCGTTTCAATTCAATTCAATTTGAATTTACCTTCTATTTACTTCAATTCGAATTCATTTCAAATTGATTTCAATTCAATTTCAGTTCGTTTTAAATTTCATTCAAAATGATTTCAATTCGTTTTTAATTCAATTTCAATTTAATTCAATTTGAATTCATTTCTATTTAATTCAAATTCAAATTCACTTTCTATTCAATTCGAATCGAATTCATTTTTTATTTGATTCGAATTCATTTCAAATTGATTCAATAAAATTTCAATTTGAATTCTAATCTAATTTAATTTGAATTTCATTTCAAAATATTAAAATTTGAAATCACTTTTCAATATTCATTATAAAACGAATAAAATCGATATAAATATCGTTCGCGTCAAAATAACGCATCTCTAATCCACACGACTTTATATTTTTCAAAAACTTCTTTATTTTATTCAACAAATGAATATTTATTCTATTCAACACATGAATCCATATTTCTTTCAACACACGACTAATCTCAACACATGAGTACTGTCAACACATCACTATTTTTGTTATGTAAAATATTTTATAAAATTATGGTATCTATCGTTTGATTTTCCATTAGACTCCACCGTGAAGTAGTTCTAATTTTAAATATGATAAAGATGTATATTTTATTATTAAAATATTTTACTCAACACATGAATAGTTTCAACACATGAACATCGTCAAGACATGACTATTTTTATATTCAACACATGAATTTTCTTTTATAATATTCATTATTTTCCCGATTGGAATGAGGCCCAATCAATCATCATATAATGTTAATTATATAGATTCCATACACACATGTATAAAATAGCAATGATAAATAATCAACCATCATCCAAGGTGCACCACACAACTACATAAGCATCAAATATAAATAATCGACGCTTACACAGTCTGTCGACCAATCGATCGACAATAATTAAATAATTGGGATTAGTGTACGCCAAATATCATCCCAACACCCGTGTGGGGTTTCAAATCAACAAACACATATTTTTGTTCGTGTAGTTGGGCGATGTGTAAAATTTATCGACCCAATCAATATCAGTCAAATCAGTGTATATAAACAAATCGGCCGATTTGTTTATAAATATTTATTTACTCACATTCACGTTAAAAATTATATTTTTAACGATAAAATATTTTTAACTATATAAATATTTTATTTCCTTTCAACACATGAATATATTATCGATTTCACATCAACAACACAAACAAATTTCACAACACATCAAACAAGCATACAAGCCATCCATGGTCTTTGGATGACGGGTGTCGGGTGCTGCTAAGCACTGTCTGCATCCTAGTATATATATATAACTAGAAAAAGAAATTTAGAGTGAGAAGTTCTCACCGATAGCTATTCCAACTTCACGACACTTCATTTAGAGAAATCTTCATCCTTCTCGCCTTTCTTCACTTTCGTTGCCCGTATTCACTACATATATAAAAATCACATTTTTATATACTGATGTCTTTAAAATAAAAATCACATTTTTATTTGTTCACTTTCAATTTAAAAAATCATATTTTTATAACTACGCTACATGGATAAAATTCTATTTTTATATCGATGTTCATACAATAAAGATTATATTTTTATATTGCCACTTGAAAAAAAATCACATCTTTGTTCCTTCTACATAATAAAGGTCAAATCTTTAATACTTCTATAATGTAAAAATCATATTTTTAATCTTCTACAATTTTAAAAATTATAATTTTAACCTTTCTACATTATAAAAAATATATTTTTATCGAAGTAAAAATCATATTTTTATAATCACTTCATATATTTAAAAATCGAATTTTTACATCGCTATTCAATATATAAAAATCGAATTTTTACTTCTCTATTCAATATATAAAAATCTCGCCTTTTTACTTCATCACTATAAAACTCTTCGTTAAGATGTTAAAAATCGAATCTCTACGAAGTTCAAAATCAAACCTTTTTATCAACAAAAATCTATTCTTTACTTCTAGAAAAATTCAAACTTTGTTTAACTAAAAATACAAAGCTTTCTTCCCCTTAAAAACTGATCTTTATCCTGATTTAAAACCAACTATATTGAACAAATAAATAAATATAAAAGTGAATGAACTTACTTTTGTTTTCGCAGAGGGGGGGGGGGGGAGATCTACGCGGGTTCGGGACTGGGGGGCTTCATGGCGTCGAGTAGGAACAGGGGAGGAGGGAGAAGAAGAAGGAGGGGCGGCGCAGCAGGGGGGCTCGGCGCGGTTTTCTGCAGGGGGGGTCTGGGTGGCTAGGGCTTTGGTGGCGACGCGAGGTAGGGGGTCGGGTCTAGGCGGAGGGCGGCGGCGCGATTAGAGAGGGGCGGCTGATGGGGAGGCGCGGCGGTCTCCCTTGGCGGCGCGTCGATCGATTTTCTTTTTTTTTTCTTTTTTTTCTGTTACGATTTGAAGTATAAAAAGGGGGGGCCAGAGGAGATAAAGGAAGAGAGAAGGATATGTTTTTTATTTTAATTATTTAATTCAAAAAGTTGACTTTTACATACTACCTCTAAACGAGGCCCACTGCCTGTCGTCCCTAGCGTTTTACCCCCATTCCGAACACAATGGGATATGTATCGTAAGCTGATTCGACTGTTTTGATCAGTTTCCGTTAAAATCAACATATAACTCTATATATTGAATTTGAACGCGCATTTCAATTTACCGGGGTCACATACTAACTCTAAAAATTCTCGAAAAATATTTTCTAGCTTCGTATTGACGATACGGTCCTAACAAAACTAGTTTCATCCAATTCTGAGACCGTTAGAAAAATGGCCAATTTCCAGTCGATTAAAATCAACTGAAAATGGTCAAACGCGTTTTCCTTCGCCACGCTCACATATTGATTCGAAAAATTTTGAAATTTGGAATCTAACAACAATTTGACATCACGGATCCAACAAAAGTGGTTTCGTCGAAATCCGAGGTCGTTTGCAAAATTTCCATTTTTAAAGGCCTGAATTCCATAGCGACTATTCAGAATTTTCAACTGGACATACCTTTTGATCCCCGCTATGAAATTTCGATTTTCCGGGTTCGTTGGAAAGATATTCTCAAATAGATCCTATTATTTTTGGTTTCACTAAAATCCGGATTGTTTTGCACCCGTTACATTCAATTGAAGTTTGAAATCGAATTATCGAACTACCGCGCCATTTTCAATTCCTTTTATAATTATATATAATTATTTATATTCTAACGACGGCGTATATAATATATACGTTCTAAATATATTCAAAAATAAATTTCTCGTCGATATTATTTAAAATAACCCATTTTAGATGTTCGAAATTCGCTAAAATTGCCAAAATAAAAATTTTAAACTGGCCCAAATTTTCGGGTTGTTACATAATATGCAATTCAAGATATACTTTATGATTGAGGAAAACTAACACGTACATTGTTCTTTTGAGACAAAAATGTTCAAGTTAGGAGTTGTCCTGGAAAATAATGTTCAAGTTTTCCATTATATTTGGATTGCAAAACAGAAGTTTAAAAGTTCAAATATTAATGACATATTTATAAGTAAGAGAAATTGTGATGAAAAATTCCATATTAATCCTAATATGAATAACTTCTGTAAGAGGTATGAAAAATGTTCTTGATTTAAAATAATTTAAAAAATAAAAAAAATTAAAGAACTAAAGAGTTATCACATAATTGTTTTCACTAAGCCTGTTTTCTTTTCTTATTTCCTTAGTTTTACCTTTTTTGAAAATAATGTGTTCTTTCCAAAATTAACCCCTTTCTACCACCTCATTCTTCTGATCATTCCCAAAATCCAACTTATTAGGAATATCATTTTTTGTTTTTTCTTTGTTTGATTATCAGAGAACAATAAAATATTTGTTTAATTACTCTTAGCATATATTTGTTTAATTAGTTGAGAAAACTCAATTTAGAAACTTTTAATGAAAATACTTCCTTTCGAAAAAATCTATTTAAAAGGTAAATTTAAAATTTAAAATTTCTCCAATATCTCAACAAATCTTTTTGAGAAGCATTCTTTTCAAATAGATAAAGCATTACAAGATAGAACAAGTATCTACTATATAAAAATGAAAATAATAATAAACGATGATCTCTTTTTTCAAAAAAAAAATCAAGTGACAAGTACTTCTGATACAACTAAAAGTTAAGGACTAAAACTGTAACAACCAGCATACTTCACAATAATATATTTATATATTTTATTTAAATATAGCATCGTTAATTGAGTGTATGTCCAAAAAGTCACTTTTTTCATACGAGTGAATTTGTACTCAAGACCACTTCCGTTGAGTTGAAAATGATATTTGATTAAAATCTGTAAACATCGATATGTTTAGAGTTTGTGAAATTTGGGACTTGGGTGGGGCTTGGGTTAGTAAACCTAGCCCATTAGCCCTCTCCCTTATAACTCTCTTAGCCACAGCTCCTCCTCATTCATTTCATTTCCTAACACTTAGGCAAAAATGGAGAAGGGGATTGGAAATTAGAATTCTAAAACTAGGGTTGGCTTTTGGAGATCCAAATCAAGGAGGAAATAGAAGAGACAACTTGATTAAGCTTCTCCATCTCAGTCTCTCTCTTCTCCAACTCAACTTCTCATGGATTCTTGTGATTTCCTAAACCTAATTCTTAGGAAATTTGTGTATATGTGTTTAGATTGGAGATTCTAGAGTACTTATTGAAAGGAGGTTGATCTAGCTTGATTTTGCTTCATCTCCTTGCTCGTTAAGCTCAAAGATGAGTTCTTGCGAACTCACATCTATGTAATCAAGCTTATATGCCTGGCAAGTATCCCCTTGGCACGTATAGGTTGTGTGTAAGCATTTGGTTGATCGGTTTATTGTGTGTTAACTTCTCCATTTGTGAGTTTTGATTTTATTTATATGAATTTTTTGTGTAAACCCTTGTATGGATGTTTGTTCATGTGCTTTAGCGTATTAAGGAATGCATTTAACCTATCCAAGTGCCTAGAGCAAGCACGTATCGATCCAGAGCCATCGAGTGATGTTTTTCACCTTGAAAACATCTTTAGTGTAGGTCAGACATCTAAAATAAATTTCAAACGACTGAAGCAGTCCGCGAGAATTGGCAGAGGCCGATTTTAAACTTCTAAAATCAGGTTTATACGTATCAAAATTGTTGCTGCCCTGTTTTTCCTTCTATCGACTAGTGGAGACCATGGTCGATAGTTTAGGTTGTTCCATGCTTATCCCCGATCGAGTTTCGGGCCGTTTTCTCTTTTCCTCTGACTTTTCAGGTTCTCTAATCCATGTATTTCAACAGATTGGTTAGATGGACTTTCGATTTATTCATGGTGAAGAATTTATAATCGATATTCATAGGATTTTTTTCATATTAAACGTCAATTTTGAGATTGGTTGTTATTACAATCGATATTTTACGAGATTTTCCACTTTAAAATATAAAAGGGTTTTACATTATTAATAGATACTAAAACTTTTATTAAAATGGTTTCTAACGCTATTTTTCGTACATGGACATTTTATAACTTCCAATCTACTAGTTTATATTTATATAAACCTTTTCCTCGTTCATATGAGAAATTCAATTAAACGTATTAGTGAAAACAAGGACTATTAACCCTTGCATTTGCTTCGACGGTTAATTTTTGGACTCGTTCGATTGAAAACTGTGGCAATGATCGTTTTTTGTTCTAGTGGAATATACAAGTTATTCGTGAATATTCAAGTAGAGAAAGTGGTTATGGGACATGTAGCTTAACTCTTATATTTACTAGCTTGGAGTAACTTACACTTTCCTTGATCTTCAGATCATCTTGAGAGTCTTTAGACTATTTATGGAACTTCAGTTCATTTTTGTGAGTCTTCGGACTATTTGTGGAACTTCGGTTCATTCTTGTGAGTCTTCGGACTATTTGTGGAACTTCGGTTCATTCTTGAGAGCGTTCAGACTATTTGTGGATCTTCGGTTCATCTTAGAGTCTTCCGACTATTTGGGGAACTTCGGTTCATGGAGTTTTTAGACTCCCTTTATGTGACGATCTTCATATCGTTTTGGTCTAAGACTGTATTCTTTTTTTAATATCGTGTTATCAATTTCGTGTTGATTTGATAGGGAACATCATTTTTCGTGAGTAGCCATATCATTTAGAATGTAACATTCTTTTATGGCACTGAGATTTCTTTGAGATATTATGTAGATATTCTTAGGGGTTCACATTTACATGTGAAAATTGTTTTTTATTGTGTATATCTCATTACTCGTTATATCTCTATTTCTATATCAGTTTATTGTGATAAGTATAGCTAGACTTATCCGTTGATTGTTTATCTTCTTATAAATAATACTCGGATTAGACCGGGTTTTACATGTTCTTACACATGACTTCTAGCAGGGACTACTTCTTGGCTCTTGGCAACTGCATTAGCATTGTAGTATTTTGGGTTATATGTATATGAGTCTCCTTTATATATATATATATATATATATATATATATATATATATATATATATATATATATAATCTTGTGAAGCCTTGTAGCTATTCTTATGGTGTTAAGTGGATCGAGTATGACCACTAGCTTTGTGCATACACTTATGTGTTATATTCATATTTTTTTTGCCTTAGTGATCTGAATATCTATGTCTGACTCTGATTATATTGTTATGTATTTTATATTGATTCCGAATTATATATAGCCACAGTGTAATTGGTTTGAACTTGAATTAGATGTGTCGTATTTCTTCATGAAATTTAAAAAGTAAGACCACATTATCTGACATGTTTAACACTCGTTAAAAGCTATAGTACAGATGGTCTCTCCTCAACAGCCTTATTCTTCAGGTTAGTTAACATTACTTGTAATGTTCTTCTGTAACGACCCGGCTTTTTGCTCGGTTTTCGCCGGTAAATAAACCAACTTAAACCGTTCACAAAGACGGATTGTTAGGGGCACTTACACATTTGCACAAAACAAAAACAACTTTTCAATTATCATTAAAATAATATTACATCAGAGTTACAAGAGCTACATCAGAGTACATCGGTTACACAGCAGAAAAGATACTAAACTCAGCGGAAGAATGCGAATACTCCAAACATAATAGCTCCAGGTAAACCAGAATCCTGCTAAAACTAACTCCAAGGCTAAATCTGCGAACCAAACTGCTAGGCTGCCCATGTAAAAATTATGGGCACTCAGAGTTTAGGTGTGGGAATAATAAACTCCAGGTCAGTACTGGGACTGGTGTTAGAACTCAAAACAGTGTCTTTAGGGTTTATTTTAAAGTTAGGTAATTCACCGGACCACGCCGCCAATGCGGAACGGGTTTACTCCATGTGAATACCAGTGCATAGAAATCCGCAATGACTTTTTGAAAAAATGAAGCTATCATAAGCTCGTCCCACATCACACAATGCAAGCGCACACCTAATGGACGAGTTTTGCCTTATGATAACCAAAAATGCCTTCATACATGAAAATCCTCCTTTACTACTATATATAGTGTGAAAAACCTTTTCGCAAATAAATGTATTAATTCTAGCCAGCATAATGCCCCATCCCATTATACTGATAATCCTGCCGGTAACCAGCAGGCTATACAATCAAAACCGTATGGGCTCGTAGTGGAGATTGGGTTTCGAACATGATGGTTACTGGTACGAAAGATCATTTGTGGGCTCACAAACTTTCTTGCGCGCATCATCCCAGTACTCGCGGATAACGTCCGGACTCGGACTCCGTTATACTAACCCACCATACATGAATCAGAGTACCCAACAAATAGCGTCTCAGACTGGGGACTTCGCAGTACCCTTTCATCATCACATCCCGGTGCATCGAACATACAAAACGAACATAAAAATCAGACCACTAGTTTACCACCAATCCGGGGTGTGAGGTTCGTCGAGGTCACGATATACACAAAGCTACGCTTAAATAAGCCATGCTTTGATCATCCATAGATCATCACATAACTTAAGTACGCCACATTGTCCATTCACTACGCATCACTGATTTCTATCAATATATAACCTCTAAGCTCATACGTCCTAGAGAAGGGTGTTAAGTAAGAAAATAAATTCTCCACCACCAAGCAGATATATATTAATAAAGATCAGTGCTACGCAGTCAATTACAATGACAGACACACAATCCATGCATGTCTGTTCTAGGTCTGAACGAAACAACAATCCGGAATTCCTTCACATACGTTCGGGAATCTTGCCACTTAGCTGATATATTAAATCCATCTGCGAATGGAAGCCAGCCATTCGAGACATTTAGCAAGTCGCCCTTACGACACGAAGGGTCCCGGTCTTTAATGCCACCCCCAATGACTTCAATTGCTCCACAACGTCGTATTATTACGTGGAATGGTTTTCAGACATAATTCCGATCTCGGTCTTTCCAAATAATAAGCTCAATTAAAAACACAATCACGGAACACACAGGCTTTCTACCGAATCTCCTTCCATTTTTGATTTCGTTAAATTAAACTTCTTTAATTCTATTCTCAAATTATCTTTAACAAAATCCATATTTAACCCTTCTTCTTTAAAACACATCCCTTAATTCCAAGATAATCTAGCCCCAAAGCCTTAATTAATTTTCCGTTTGATAACTCGTTATCAAAAATCCAGTTTCCTTTGAAAACCCTTACCCCACATTTCAACCCTAGTTTCCAATTAAATTGATTTTCCAACATTCCATTCTTTAATCTTAACTAAAAGCTTATACTTTCTTTCCAATTCCTCACTTTTAATTTCCTCAAATCAATGATCTGATTAAATCCTCAAATTACGATATGAATTTCCATAACTCAATCTCAATGGGTTTCAAGAATGATATTATTGAAGATATGATTTACGACAAAACCCAAATCAATTGATATAGAACATAAGTTACACAGAAATTGTATCTACTTATATTCGATATCAATTCTCATAATCAACGAATACTATAAGTGGAATAATGGTATAATAATATCTTCCAAATTCCTCAAATAGTATACATTTACACCATAGAGTTTCATATCAAATATCTGAAGATTATTTCTATCCAATTTATCCTAGTCAACTTAGGAAACTCGTATCTTAATTAAAAGATTTTTTCAACTCTTTGACATTAGATCTGGATAGAAATACCATCAACTTATACTTTATAATTAATCTCGATATCCAACTCACACTATAAGTGGAATAATGGCGAACTACCTTTTAAATTCCTCAAATAGTAAGAATCATCATCTACCGGATTAATATCAAACATCCGAAGATTTGTCTCCAACCATATCCAATTATTTAAAATTGAAAACCCATATTAATATCAATTTAAATTCCATATAAAATATTTCCAATACTTTTGAACCTTTGAAAACATTCCACAAATCATTTAAAAATGATTACTTGTAGTTCGGAAAATAGTTTGCGGGTTAAAAACTTCAAAATGGATTATTTTCGAAGAAAGCGTTACAATAGCATTTCAAAGGTATTACAAAAGCGTTACAAAACAGTTATCTTAACTATTTTGATTAAAATATCGTTTATCTTAGCCAAAACTTAAACTTTACAGTTCAAAACACCTTTTCATAGTTTGTAATGATTTCACATTTTTTTTTCATATTTTTAAAACATTTTAAAATAGCTTTTTATAGTTATGGTCAACAATTGTTCTTATATTAACCTTTTCCAAAACGGTTTCAAACATAACTTGAAAATTATAACTCGAATTTAAAATCTTCTTTCACTCATTTAAAAGCTCTTGTTAATATAAATCAAATGTTTTTCGTTTCATGGAAATCCGATTTAGATTGCAAAAGTTATAAGCGTTTAAAATTTGCATCTAACGTACACGAATTGCTGTTGTATGACAAGCTTTATTTTGACCGCAATAAAAATTATTCTTCAATATTTCAAAATACCTTAGAAAACCATTATATAATTATGTAAACCATTTAAAACCATTTAAAGTAATTTACATTGACTTCCCAAATATTGGGTTAAAAATTCAACTTTTATTTTTTACTTAATAAATCAAATTCCAATTCATTTCTAAATTCAAATAATTTCAAATTAACCATCTGTAACACCCCGTATTTTTATAACATGTTAAAACCATAAATCAAGGCAGAATTAAATTTTAAAATAATAATCAAGGGAAACGGGTTGCGCTATTGTGTTCGTCTCGAAATTCTGCTTAGAAACGAGTCCGAGTTTTCGAGAAATGGAGTCCGTATGAGGGAGATATGACCCTCCGAAGTTTAAGGAATTTTCAGAATAGAAAAACAGCTCGAAATTCGAATTCGAATTCAAAACCCAGAACAGGCTGGGCGGGAAGTTTCCCGCCCAGGGACCAGGTCGACCTGGGGGTCGACCATAGTGTCGACCTCCCAGGGACCAGGTCGACCATAGTGTCGACCTGGGGGGTCGACCTGGTACTGTAGCCCAGTTTTGAGCCTGGGTTCATTCTGATGTATCCGGTCTCGTTTTCTGTCAAGATTCGTCCGCCTAATCCTATATAAACAGCCTCCTAGCCTCATTCTCTTTACACCATTTCATTCTCTCCTTATGCTGCTTTTGGAATAATTGAAATAAATAAATTAAAATAAAATACGAAGACTGCTTCTTGAAGACTACGGCTAGGAATTGCAAATTGGAGATTCAAATCAAGGGAAGGAATGGCTAATTCAACGGCTTTGAGCAACGTCGCGCGAATCATAGCAAATCACCTCAACGTTATCCTATTATCCTTTTCTAAAACCGATCAATGTAAGTCAGTTACTTTTTAGATTTGAACGTCTAGATCTTTTGTGGCATGTAATTAAATGGATATAAGAATATGCCTGATCCTCTCATTTGAATCTGTGCTTGTATATGCCTTTGGATCTAATTAAGAACTATTGAGATTAATTACCGATGAGACTGTAATTATGCCTATGACGTTGAGACTATTGTTAATGGCCTAAGACTATGACTGTGAACATAAGACTATGCCTATGCCTATGCCTGTGAACATAAGACTATGCCTATGACTGTGAACATAAGACTATGCC
Source organism: Allium sativum (assembly GCA_030737875.1). NCBI lineage: Eukaryota > Viridiplantae > Streptophyta > Magnoliopsida > Asparagales > Amaryllidaceae > Allium > Allium sativum. The sequence continues at coordinate 241,738,000 of CM060926.1, forward strand.
TATGCCTATGACGGTGGACATGAGACTACTTCCTATAACTATGACAAGGACTATTGGGGCCAATCACCTATGACTCATGACTATGAGATTATTGCCTGTGATTATGAACATAAGACTATTGTCCATGACCATGACTTTGAAATTATTGCCTATGACTATTTAGGGTAATTGCCTAGGACTATTTTTGTTAATTATCCATGACTATTGTGTTTAATCGCCCATGATTCATAACTATGAAACCATGACTATGACTATTGAGGTTAATTGCCTATGACTAGTATGGTTAGTTGCTTATGCCCATAACACTATAGTTGCAAATCATGTGTACACCGAATTGGCATTATGTTAGACCAAATCACCTATGCCTATTCCCTAAACCGTGTTGATCTTGTATTTATGATGTAGCTTGTCTAGTTTATTCCTATTCACTGCTATGTACATCAAACCTATTGGAACCATTATTTTTGTATTTGGTTCGCTTTCGCATGTCTATTCTTTATGTCAAATTCTCGTGCTTATCCCCTGTTCCTTTTGTTAAGTTTCATTTCATAAGTACCTAGAAACTTGTGAAATCATGTTATATGTACGACTACGACGGGGGAATTTGGGCGTGACTTAATTTGTATAATTTGGCATAATAAATATGTTGATCTGAATTGGCTATAAATATTACATGCTAGACCTGGGCGTATAATGGTAAATTATTAATTGGCCGCAAAATATGGAATTGGCATGTAAGCCAAGTTTTGGGCATAAACTGTAAACTAGGGTATCAAATCTAGTTTTGACATGAACTGTACATGAGAATAGTAGATCTAAATTGGCATAAAACTGCAAGTTGGGTTAAATGATCGATAAATCAAGATTTGGGCCTAGAATATAGGTATGTTAGTGGGCATGACAAATGAATATAACATAGGCCAAAATTATCTAAAAGAGTCGTTAGCAATTTACATATAGACAAACAAGATAAATATGTAAATCTAGGGAAATACGAATATGCCTAACCCGAGGTTAGATTGAGTTACGGTATAAGACTGCCCGGAACCGCCCGGCAAACCCATCAACCGTAACAATACCTAACTAATGTGGGTGGTTAGAGCATTGAGCCCAAAAGGACCCGAGGATAGACTGAGTTGCGGTGTAAATCTGCCCAGAACCGACCGGCACATCCAGTAACCGCAACGATATCTGTCTAATGTGAGTGGTTGGTGCTTTAAAGAATAATTTAAAGCTAAGAATGGTTAAGCTAGAATGGGAGGGTTAAGTCCATAGGAACACTTAACCAACTTAACATGTTAACAAGACTTGTAGGGGTTAAATAACCGTTATAACATGTTAACTAGACTAGAAGGTGGGGTTAAGTAAAATACACTTAGCCAATTTAACATGTTAACTAGAAGGTGGAGTTAAGTAAGCTTAGAACACTTAGCCAACATAGTGTGACAAACGAACAAGGTTAAGTTAAAAGATGAAGGGGCAATACTTAACCATTAGAATGTGTAAATCAAACAGATGTTAGGGTTAAGTTAAAGGGAACACTTAACCAATACAAGATGAAGGGGTGGGGTTAAGTAATAAGAAATACTTAAACCAATATAACTTGATTTGTGGTAGGGTTAAGTCAACATGAACTACTGATAACACTTAACCAGTTTAACATAATAAATGAATGGGTTAAGTTAACTCGAATTGACTAATGACACTTAACCAATCCAACTTGACGAGAAAGAGAACTAAGTAGTAAACCTTAGTTAAGAGAACTAAGTTGTAAACCTTAGTTAAGAAAACGACGATTCAGGAAACTAAGTAGTAAACCTTAGTTAAGGGAACTAAGTGGTAAACCTTAGTAGAATACGAGAAGGAGCAAACGTCCATCTGATCTTAAAGAAGGTTCCAACGAACTGGGGTACGAAGCACGCGGCTTCGAGGGGACGTGAGGGTACTCTTGGTATCCCTCTGTGAGGCTGCAGATGATCCGCCTGGGCTCACAGAGGTTAAGGTCCGTGTTAGAAGAACCAAGGGTATGCCTTGGTTGCAATATAAGGCAACCTAAAGACTAAGATGGACCAGCGTGATTCGACGAGACCAGTAGCCCTGTGATAGCAACTCGTCGTCTACCTACCATCTTGAGTCAATCGAGATACGTGAAGCGGAAAGGCGGAGAACTCCAACAGACCATATACTCGCTATCTAGTTATGGTTGCGGATGGCCATAGGTTAGTAGGGCATAGGGGGGCCTGCGTATAGTTCTCATTTTTCAAGGTGTGTCTTTCATTAGTTGAGGGAGGGGTCAGGTGGGACCATAGCCACTGGAAAAATAGACCTTAGCATCTGCATCGGCAGATATCTGAAAGCTCCCAACCGAGTTCCGTGTTTCTTAAATTTGCCCTGCCACGAGACTCGGGTCGCACATATAGAGGACATGTGCATCTAGACAGCGATAACGATCCACGATACATACGTGGGGAAAGTCTAGGAACATATACCACTCTGGGTAGTGTGTCCTAGATTAGGGGCGTCGTTCGATAGGTATCATGATCCCTAGTTGGACCTAGGTCGCGTAAACCCTAAAATCCGAGAAGCATTGGATAAGTCGTGAAAACCCTAGTGGAATCTAGGAAGCACTCGATAGAAAAACCCTAGATTAGATCTAGGTAATAAATAATAAATGTACACCCGAAGGCAACCACAATTACAGGGATTGGGAGCACGTTACCATTTTATAAAGATTGCTAGTTGGGTCACTAGTTAGGTGGTGCAGAGAAATAGAAACCAGATTAACAAGGTAACCACGAAGCAAAAAAAGTATGGAAGCATATTCAGTTTATCAGTATATTCAGCTTGACGGTAGATCCAGTTTATCAGTACATTCAGTTTAATCTTGCCTTAGCATATCTTGCGTTATCTTGTTAGCCCTATCATCATGGTATTGCCTTGTATTCAGTTAAGTTCATGTCATGTTGTTTTTACCTGTTCACATGCTGAAAGTTACTGAACTTACCAGACTTTATGTCTGACTCTGTTTTCTTTCGCTTTCTTGTCTTCCGTTCCCCCCCCCCCCCAGGTTTGCAGGGAGGGAATGTTACTACTTCGCTCAGTTTTCTTTCCAAGCTTGAAGATTAAGCGAAGTTTTCCTTGGATTCACCTTTCCATTGCTATGGATGGCTCATATTACATTGGGGAATATAAAAGTTATTTTAAGCTTCTTTATTTTGTAAGATAGATACTCTAGTATTAGAAAACAATTGTTGTACAAACTATTTTATCAATAAAGTAAGGTTTTATTTTCCGCTGTTTTAATTATCCGTCTTGTAATTTATCTGTATCTTTTACCTATAACTCTCCACCGAAGTTAAGGCATTCCCTTTGTGAGTGACCTTAACAGATGTGGGGTGTTACACCATCCCATTCGTCGGATCAGTTAGGGATAGCCAGGGAGAGAAGGAAACTTTATTTCCAAACCCAAGCCTAGACACTATCCTCTCTGTCATCCTAGAATGTTCCGGTATTTATTTGTTCATTTAAAGGACTTTAACAATATATATGAATTCATACATATGGTCTTTTCCAATTATTAACCTTCAATTTCAATAATGATATTGCTTTTAATTATGAAGGAGATTTAATGTGATACCATAATTGTTGTGTCATAGTGTGTGCAAAACAACATCAACAACCATTTAAACATCCATAGCAACCATCATCAACATGATTCAATAAATCAAAATTGTGCACAAGCGTTATAACAATAACGCTTAATAGTGTGTGTTCTAAACTTCGCATCCATCATCCATCACAACAAATATCAATCATCATTAACCAATAATAATTCATCACTATGTTTATATTAGTCTAGCTACTAATTAAATATGTAAACTGTGGTTAAAGAGTTCTCACATAACAGCTTTCCAAATCTTCACGGTAGGCGAGCCTAGCTAAACGAACCGTCGGACAGTATTTCAGCGCAACGTCTTCTTCACCAAAATATATATAATATAATATACACTAATCTCTCTTTATATTATAAGAGGAGGAGGAGAAGAATGACGAACTTTGGCAAGGTGGTGGTGGAAAAGAGGAAGGCTTATGCCATGGAAACCATGGCCATAAGCTTTAAGAAGAAGGTGGAAAGGAGGAAATGGAAATGGAATGGTAAAAAATGGAGAAAGATCCTCCTTATATAGGAAAGGAGGAGTAAGGAGGTAAAGACACATAAGGGGCAAGTGACAATCATGCATGAAAGGGACATGCATAAAGACATGTGTTTTAACACTTGTCCTAAGAAGAAAAAAGAACTTTTGGTAGCACTTTCTTTTAAATGTTATGAAAACTAAAGGCAACACTTAATTCTAACGCTACTAATTTGTGTTATGGTTTGACAAATCCGATCGAATGACAAATAGTTTCAATAAATCCAAACTCATTAATAATCATTCTCATTTATAATTCTAGTAAAATATATCATATAACTTATCAAAATTATTAAATACTCGTAACCATATATATTTATATCAAATTCAAATTTAAATTCAAATTAAGTAATAAATATTCCAATTTTAAATTGGTTAAAAATTCTGGATCGTTACATTCACCCCCCCATAAAACTTTTCGTCCTCGAAAGGGAATCGTAACTACTTATTCGACAAATTCAAGATTAAAATTCTTTCTACCAAAGCTCCATGTTCTCACAAGTATTAACGGATAACCATATCTACATGTCCTCCTACGATAACCTCCAGTTACCTATTATGTTTGATTCATCGTTTACTGGGCCAATTACTTATACTCAACCATTTACTGCTTTCAAAAAATTTCAGACTTATAAATTATGCTCTTAGATCTTATCTTACAAATGCAAAGGTTATGAAACTTATTCCTTTTCAGTTTCCAAAATTTACAATTATTCGTTACACGAAAAACTTGATCATCTCCGAACTCAACTTGTCTTAACGTTTCAGTTTAGGTAATTTCTTCTTACTATTCCCGCTTGCCAAAATCCTTTAATCAAATTGTGAAACATAATTCACAAGGTATTTATACATACTTAAACAGTTCCTTTTGTTGCCACAATATACTTTAGAACTTATCGACTTGTCTAAAATCGTCGATAATTCCAATCTTCCTATTTATACCTTTAATTAAATTCAATAACTTTTCATTAGAATAGGATCTATTTGGATATATGATAGAATATATTAAAAAGATTTATAAAAGAAGTTATATTTTTTTACATATAATTAACATCATATACATACATTTATTCGTGCATCCAACTTTTCGTAGATAATTTTCTAGGGGTCAAAGAGCTTGCTCTGATTACATAATTCTTGCATTCCTTCTTCTTCACTTATGACGGCAGGTGGTGTTGCTTTAGCTGGTCTTTCTCCCTTCTTTAACTGACAATCCTGGACTACATGCCCTACTTTTCTGCATCGATAACACTTCTTTTCTTTTGTTAGGTTCATGGGTTTCTTCTTTGTTTTAGGACACTTACGTATAAAATATCCTTTCTTCTTTCATTTGAAATAAATTATGTCTTCTCGAATGGTTTTCTTTTGTATTTTTTCTGGGCATAAAACAGCAAAATGTCCTTCTTGACTACATCTATAACAATAGATACCTTTGAATTTCCCCAATCTAAGGCTTTCTTCCTTTTCTTTTCGATTATGAGCTTTCCTTTCTTGTTTTAGGGTCATCCACCATTCAGTACCTGATAAACCAAACTCCATCTTTGTTCCTATAAGGAAATTTTGTTGAAAAATCCAGCTTACCCTCCACTTAATTTACTGGCTTATCCCTTACTAACAAGTTTACCTGGTATAATTCTTACAACCCAATCAAATTTTCACTTTTCTATTTAAGTTCATATCAATTTACCAAACAATTTCAAACACTTATCTAAATGGATTTAAGTATATATTGATGTTTTAATCGGAATCATATAGTCATCCCACTTTCGAAACTCGAAAATACATACTGATGATGCTGCAGTCATCAACAAAATCATCTTCAAGTGACTTGAGTGTGATTCTATATCAATCTAGTATACTCAAGACTTCGTATATACGTTAGCTAGGCGTATATTCAAAATATTCTTATACCCGATAGTCCAACCTCAACATCGAATACAATACTCAAATTCTAATTTTTAATTTCTAACCATATTAATTAGTTACCTTAACAAATTTGACCCAAGTTTATCGATATTTCGAAATCCCCAATAGTGAAATTAAATCCAAAAAGCATTTGTACTTGGATCGCTTTCCTGATCAGTGGAAGGGGCTTAATTACCATGCCATAAGAAGTATCTTATGTGTAATTATAATCACAAAATGTAAATTTAACCTTAATCATTTGATTAAGTATCCAGGTTATAATTAACCATATATTTCCAAAATATGTTTGTTTCTTAAATTGAAACTTTTCAAAACTCATTTCATATTTTCAAATACGCTCTCTCAAATATAATACTCCAAAATCTCATTCTAGGGCATTACTAACCCTATCTCTAATGAGATATATAACTCTGATGAGTCTTTCCATTTGTTCAAATGTGTCGTACCCCATTGCTTTGTATAAACCAAAGCTCTAATACCGCTATGTAACGACCCGACTTTTTGCTCGGCTTTCGCCGGTAATTAAACCAACTTAAACCGTTCACAAAGACGGATTGTTAGGGGCACTTACACATTTGCACAAAACAAAAACAACTTTTCCATTATCATTAAAATAATATTACATCAGAGTTACAAGAGGTACATCAGAGTACATCGGTTACACAGCGGAAAAGACACTAAACTCAGCGGAAGAATGCGAATACTCCAAACATAATAGCTCCAGTTAAACCAGAGTCCTGCTCCAACTAACTCCAAGGCTAAATCTACGAACCAAACTACTAGTTTGTCCGTGTAAAATTTATGGGCACCCAAAGTTTAGGTGTGGGAACAATAAACTCCAGGTCAGTCATGGGACTGGTGTGAGAACCCAAAACAGTTTTCTTTAGGGTTTATTTTAAAGTTAGGTAATTCACCGGACCACGCCGCCAATGCGGAACGGGTTTACTCCATGTGAATACCAGTACATAGAAATCCACAATGACTTTTTGAAAAAATGAAGCTATCATAAGTTCGTCCCACATCACACAATGCAAGCGCACACCTAATGAGTGAGTTTTGCCTTATGATAACCAAAAATGCCTTCATACGTGAAAATCCTCTTTTACTACTATATATAGTGTGAAAAATCTTTTCGTAAATAAATGTATTAATCTTAGCCAGCATAATGCCCCATCCCATTATACTGACAATCCTGCCGGTAACCAGCAGGCTATACAATCAAAACCGTACGGGCTCGTAGTGGAGATTGGGTTTCGAACATGATGGTTACTGGTACGAAAGATCATTCGTGGGCTCACAAACTTTCGTGCGCGCATCATCCCAGTACTCGCGGATAACGTCCAGACTCGGACTCCATTATACTAACCCACCATACATGAATCAGAGTACCCAACAAATAGCATCCCAAACTGGGGACTTCGCAGTACCCTTTCATCATCACATCCCGGTGCACCAAACATACGAAACGAACATAAATTTTTTTCCACTAGTTTACCATCAATCCGTGGTGTGAGGTACGTCGAGGTCATGATATACACAAAACTACGCTTAAATAAGCCATGCTTTGATCATCTGTAGCTCATCACATAACTTAAGTATGCCACATTGTCCATTCACTACGCATCACTGATTTCTATCAATATATAACCTCTAAGCTCATACGTCTTAGAGAAGGGTGTTAAGCAAGAGAATAAATTCTCCGCCACCAAGTAGATATATATATTAATAAAGTTCAGTGCTACGCAGTCAATTACAATGTCAGACACATAATCCATACATGTCTGTTCTAGGTTTGAACGAAACAAAAATCAGGAATTCCTTCACATACGTTCGGGCTTCTTGCCACTTAGCTGATATATAAAATCCAACTGCGAATGGGAGCCAGCCATTCGAGGCATTCAGCAAGTCGCCCTTACGACACGAAGGGTCCCGGTCTTCAATGCCGCCTACAATGTCTTCAATTGCTCCACAACGTCGTATTATTACTTGGAATGGTTTTCAGACATAATTCCGATCCCGGTCTTTCCAAATAATAAGCGCAATTAAAAACACAATCACGGAACACACAGGCTTTCTACCGAATCTCCTTCCATTTTGGATTTCGTTAAATTAAACTTCTTTAAATCTATTCTCAAATTATCTTTAACAAAATCCATATTTAACCCTTCTTCTTTAAAACACATCCCTTAAATCCAAGATAATCTAGCCCCAAAGCCTTAATTAATTTTCCGTTTGATAACTCGTTATCAAAAATCCAGTTTCCTTTGAAAACCCTTACCCAACATTTCAACCATAGTTTCCAATTAAATTGATTTTCCAACATTCCATTCTTTAATCTTAACTAAAAGATTATACTTTGTTTCCAATTCCTCACTTTTAATTTCCTTAAATCAAAGATCTGATTAAATCCTCAAATTACGATATGAATTTCCATAACTCAATCTCATTGGGTTTCAAGAATGATATTATTGAAGATATGATTTACGACAAAACCCAAATCAATTCATATTGAACATAAGTTACACAGAAATTGTATCTACTTATATTCGATATCAATTCTCATAATCAACGAATACTATAAGTGGAATAACGATATAATAATATCTTCCAAATTCCTCAAATAGTATACATTTACACCACAGAATTTCATATCAAATATCTGAAGATTATTTCTATCCAACTTATCCCAGTCAACTTAGGAAACTCGTATCTTAATTAAAAGATTTATTCAACTCTTTGACATTAGATCTGGATAGAAATACCATCAACTTATACTTAATATTAATCTCGATATCCAACTCACACTATAAGCGGAATAATGGTGAACTACCTTTTAAATTCCTCAAATAGTAAGAATCATCATCTACCGGATTAATATCAAACATCCGAAGATTTATCTCCAACCATATCCAATTATTTAAAATTGAAAACCCATATTAATATCAATTTAAATTCCATATAAAATATTTCCAATACTTTTGAACCTTTGAAAACATTCTACAAATCATTTAAAAATGATTACTTGTAGTTCGGAAAATATCTTGCGGGTTAAAAACTTCAAAATATATTATTTTCGAAGAAAGCGTTTCAAAGGTATTACAAAAGCGTTACAAAACAGTTATCTTAACTATTTTGATTAAAATATCGTTTATCTTAGCCAAAACTAAAACTTTACAATTCAAAACACCTTTTCATAGTTTGTAATGATTTTACAAAAAAAATCGTATTTTTAAAACATTTTAAAATAGCTGTTTATAGTTATGGTCAACAATTGTTCTGATATTTGACCTTTTCCAAAACGGTTTCAAACATAACTTGAAAATTATAACTCGAATTTAAAATCTTCTTTCACTCATTTAAAAGCTTTTGTTAAAATAAATCAAAAGTTTTCCGTTTCATGGAAATCTGATTTAGACTGCAAAAGTTATAAGCGTTTAAAGTTTGCATCAAAAGTACACGAATTGTCGTTGTATGACAAGCTTTATTTTGACCGCAATAAAAATTATTCTTCAATATTTCAAAATACCTTAGAAAACCATTATATACTTATGTAAACCATTTAAAACCATTTAAAGTAGTTTACATTGACTTTCCAAATTTTGGGTTAAAAATTCAACTTTTATTTTTTACTTAATAAATCAAATTCCAATTCATTCTAAATTCAAATAATTTCAAATTAACCATCCCATTCGTCGGATCAGTTAGGGACAGCCAGGGAGAGCAATATACTTTATTTCCAAACCCAAAGCCTAGACACTATCCTCTCTGTTATCCTAGAATGTTCCGGTATTTATTTATTCATTTAAAGGACTTTAACAATATATATGAATTCATACATATGGTCTTTTCCAATTATTAACCTTTAATTTCAATAATGATATTGCTTTTAATTATGAAGGAGATTTGTCGATCACCAATGTGATACCATAATTGTTGTGTCATAGTATGTGCAAAACAACATCAACAACCATTTAAACATCCATAGCAACCATCATCAACATGATTCAATAAATCATAATTGTGCACAAGCGTTATAACACTAACGCTTAATAGTGTGTGTTCCAAACTTCGCATCCATCATCCATCACAACAAATATCAGTCATCATTAACCAATAATAATTCATCACTATGTTTAAATTAGTCTAGCTACTAATTAAATATATAAACCGTGGTTAAAGAGTTCTCACCTAACAGCTTTCCAAATCTTCACGGTAGGTGAGCCTAGCTAAGCGAACCGTCGGACAGTATTTAAGCGCAACTTCTTCTTCACCAAAATATATATAATATAATATACACTAATCTCTCTTTATATTATAAGAGAAGGAGAAGAATGACGAACTTTGGCAAGGTGGTGGTGGAAAAGAGGAAGGCTTATGCCATGGAAACCATGGTCATAAGCTTGAAGAAGAAGGTGGAAAGGAGGAAATGGAATGGTAAAAAATGGAGAAAGAGGCTCCTTATATAGGAAAGGAGGAGTAAGGAGGTAAAGACACATAAGGAGGCAAGTGGCAATCATGCATGAAAGGGAGCATGCATAAAGACATGTGTCTTAACACTTGTCTTAAGAAGAAAAAGGAAATTTTTGTAGCACTTTCTTTTAAATGTTATGAAAACTAAAGGCAACACTTAATTCTAACGCTACTAATTTGTGTTATGGTTTGACAAATCCGATCCAACGACAAATATTTCAATAAATCGAAACTCATTAATAATCATTCTCATTTATAATTCAAGTAAAATCTATCATATAACTTATCAAAATTATTAAATACTCTTAACCATATATATTTATATCAAATTCAAATTTAAATTCAAATTAAGTAATAAAAATTCCAATTTTAAATTGGTTAAAAATTCTGGATCGTTACATCTTCGCTAAAACCACTATAGACGCAGGGCATCATAGCTTGGTAGCAAAGCAAAATTCAGAACAATATAAGATATTATGGCGAGGATCATTGTCCTAAGTTTCTCTTAGTAAATCATGCTCTAGGATTCAATTCGAGTCTTAGGACCCATCATATCCTATCTTATATATTATGATCCTTAAACTGACCAATCAAATTTATTCGAGTTTTGCTTTGTGAAATATTGGCCTATATAAACTTAGAGTCCCGTCTCTTTCGATCGTGAGTAGGAATTCAGAGTCCTTTCGTAGTTTGAGTTGAAACTATCTTTGGGACTTAATTATGAATTTTTTTGCGTGCATAGATTTTTGTTTTACCCTTACATATTGCTAATGCGATGTTTTAGCTTTCTTTAGGAAATGATTGAGTATTCTCATTTGCTTTGGAGTACTATTTGTTTCAAACAAGTAATTTCATCTTTTCAATTGAATAAGGAATTTAATTAAACATCGTGGTAAAGACGGATGGGTTGACACACTTGCGTTTTACTTCATCGGATAATTTCTGGACTTAGTGAGTTGAGATTCGATTTCATTTTTGGATGAAATCTCAGGATCATTTATAGTAATTTTGTTGCTTCTCATGTGTTGTATATCTTTATATGCATCGATTAGAGATCACATGTGTTGTATATCTTTATATACATCAATGTTGATCATTTATGTTTGAGCATATATGTTGTATATCTTTATATACATCGATAAGGAGTTGTCTCACGTGTTGTATATCTTTATATACATCGATAAAGAGTTGTCTCACGTGCTGTATATCTTTATATACATCAATGAGAGATCACATGTGTTGTATGTCTGTGTAACACCCCGTATTTTCTGTGAACATAAAAGTAACAAAACAAAGTATACTTAATTTTTAGAAGAAGAATTAAGGGAAACGGGTTACGCCATTGCATTCGTCTCGGAATTATGCTTGAGATAGAGTTAGAGTTTGCGTAAATCGGACTCCGTATGAAGAAGTTATGGCCTTCGGAAGTTTCTGAAAATATAAATAAAATAAAACAGCTCGAAAATAAATTCAAAATTCGAAAATCAAACACCAAAGCGGGCTGGGCGGGAATTTTCCAGCCCAAGGTCAGGTCGACACTAGGGCCGACCTGGGGGTCGATCTGCCCTATACAGGTCGACACTAGGGGTCGACCTGGGCCCTATTTTGGCAAGATCTGGACTGCGACGAATTTATGTGTTGTGTTGTGTCATTAGGGCTTGTGTGGCAATTTCTGATTGGTTCCTTTTGACATGAATGTCCAAAATTGTTCCTAGGTTAATCTGACGGCTTACGTTAACTTAAAACTCTAGATAAGCAACCTAAATCTAAACCCTAAGCCACACAAAAACATTCCTAGAGCCGTCATGCTATCAACATTCAACCTAGGATAGCCACCATTCTCCATCAACTCAAAGGCAGGATAAAAGCTTAGATAATCAAACTAATCAAATCTAAATTAGAAGAACAACTAGTCTACATCACAGGAGCGCTATTCAGTTTCAGAATACAGATACCAGAAATCAAGATTTTCCTTTTTGATTGTGAGTACAGTTATTTTCAGATATGAACTTTTACTATGATCTTGGCATGGTTTTAAATCTGAATCTGAGGTTATGCATATTCTTATTTGTCAGATCTGTTTTTCTGTGATTATTCTGTATCTCTTTCTTCTTTCTGTTCTATAGCTAGGCTACTACGAGCCTGCACCAAATCTCATAAGAGATTAACGCGCGAACGCTAAATTTTGTGACAAATAATGGATAATGCATAATTGGACATATCTTTGACTGATTTGAGAAATGGACATATGTTGTAAATTAGATCTAGATCTGTGCATACTCTGTGATTTGGAAGAAGAGGAATCATTGAATGATAACATATGACTAGAAACTTGGGGACATAATGCATATAAAAATTAAGATCTGATTTTGAGAGGATATAATTTAAAGATCTAGATTTTTGAGTATATTTTATATAACGATTCATGACTTGAAAAAGGAATATGAAACTTAGGCGTAAAGATCTACATTAAAATTAGGACAACTATTAAATGTGAATACGGCTAAAAGGGGATTTTTGATATTTGGCATACGCTGAAAGAAAAGGCTATAATTTGGCATTATTCATAGCATGACTTGGTGGCTTTTAGAGAATGTTTTGTACTTTGCAAAGCTTAAACTAAAATTTGGGGGCATATATTGTATTATGAATTATGACCATGATTTGGGTATGTAAGTTTAGGCTTAATTTATGATTAGGCAAGATATGTAAATAGAATTTTAAGAAATGTTTAATCTGCTAGATCTGTTATCTGTTTAATCTGTTGAATTGCCTAATCTGTTGAAAGCTGAATAATTGTAATTTGGGTAAGAAAAATCCGTACGCTCGATCTAAGATTGAGTAAAACTTTTTAATGGAAATTTGATTAATCTGTTGAAACTTGTAAAGAAGTTTAATCTGTTAATTAGTCTGGTATCTGTATAATCTATGAACGAATACTTTAGCTAAAAATGCTGAGACACGAGGTTAGACTCTGTTTGCGGTGGAAGCCTGCCAGGAACCAACCGGCTTAACAAGCAACCGTAAACTGCCAGTCTAATGTGAGATGTCGTAGGCATAATTAAAAGATGCTTAGACACGAGGTTGGGTCTGGCTTGTGGCAGAAGTCTGCCCGGAACCGCCCGGCACATCCAGCGACCACAAGCTACAGACCTAATGTGAGAGGTCTGTGCATTAATAATTAATTAATGCAAATCTAAGATAAATATGATGCCTAAAACGTGTTGGGTGGATAAGGTTAAATCAATTGGACTGAAAAATCTAATAAACCCGTTTTGTTAATCTATAGTCCCAATACAAAGTTAGGTAAAACAATCTGTAAGTCTGTTAATCTGTATATCTGATCCGTTAGTCTGAGAACTTGTTAATCTGTATATCTGATCCGTTAGTCTGAGATCTTGTTAATCTGTACATCTGATCCGTTAGTCTGAAAACCTGTTAACTGGTATGTCTGATCTGAAAACTAGTTAACCTGAACTTTGTACATCTGAAATCTGTAAACAAGTTAAATATGAAATCTGTTAGTCTGGGGACACAAGGTTGGGAGGGGTAATTACTTGTGTCCTCTGTTGTTTGGGACCCATATTAGTCGGTAACCCTTTCTCGTATCAAAACTATGACCCAACACTAAGAGGGGTCCAAGCACGCTTACTGAACTAATTGTAGGAGGTTCACTCTAATAATGGCGAGGGGTGTTGATGGCACATTCCAACCGGGTCATGTGCGTGCATGGTTTCGGTCTGCTCTGAGGATGTAAGACACAGTGACATCTGTAAATAGGTCTGTGTCTATAGGTTGCCACTTTAGGGAGTGATACACCCTTTTGTGGGACCGGCACAGGGTATTTATGTATTAGGGAGTCGATCGCTTGGGGTAGAATTTAGGGTACACTTAGTTCTGTCTGCTTATGTAGGGTATCGTCTGTTTCTGTTGGGGTGATAACACCTGTCTGTTTCTGTGTGGTACCGTCTGTTCGGGTGGTAAAGGCCCATTATTAGTGTACACCTGATTCTAATATTCTGTTTCCGTAGGAATTATTCTTTTTTCGTCTCTGATTCCGTTCCTGCATTCTGTTTTTGTACTTTCTATCTCTGTTGGGGTGGTAAAGGCCCAATATTAGTATTCTGTTTCTGTACCATCTGTCTCTGTTCGGGTAGTAAAGGCCTATTGCGAGCATTCTGTTTCTGTAGAGATTATTCTGTTTCCGTTTTTGCTTCAGTTTAGACATTAGGGTAACCCCTAATCCTGTTATACTAGTATTAGTGCAGAGAAGTGAAAGCTAAGTAAGAAGCTTAGCTTAGCCTATATCATTCTGTTTCTTCTGTTAACCTGCTATTTCTGTCACGTTATCTCTCATCCAGTTTTATTTACATGTCATGATACTATTATCTGTTTATATGCTGAAAGTCACTGGACTCACAAGACTTATGTCTGACCTAGTTTGCTTCGCCTCTTTTCTTTCTGTTTTCCCCCCCAGGTGCTCAGGGTGGAAACATAGGAGCTTGATTCAGATTCTCTCTGCTTGAAGGGTTTGAAGTATTGCTTGGCTTTGACTATCTTTCCATGGCAGTTTATGTTGGGGATTATGGCTTTAAAAACTATGCATTCTGAAGGCTTTTGTACAAGACTGATATTTATGTACTTGAATTTCGATATTGTGGTTTTGAAAGATGTAAACAAACTTATTTCTATTTCTGTTGTAATAAAGTTATAAATTTTTCAAGTACTACTTTATATGTCTTGTAAATTTCTATTCTGTTTACTTATAACGTTCCACCGAAGTTAAGGCATTCCCCTTGCGAGTGACCTTAACAGAAGTGGGGTGTTACACTTGGTATCAGAGCTGAAGGTTACCAGATTTGATAAAAAGTTTTTGAAAAATATTTTCAAAAAGGTTTTAAAAATGATGTATTTCCAAAAGTAGAGTTTATTTTGAAAAACATTGTCCCCAAAGCCATATACCTATCTTTTGATTTTCTGTTTAATCCTTGTTTCCTTCTTTTCTGAGTCTCCGGGGCTCCTGGCTGTCTATGAGGTAACCTCATCGCGAAATGGTTCCATAGGCATGATGAGACTACGACGTCTGTCGAAGGGAAAAGAAGTGCCTAACTTCCATCTGTAGCCGCAGTAATTTCACCTACGGCTAATCCTCTTTCAGGCTTCGTAGGGTTTTCCGCGCGATGGGGGCAACTTTAGAGAAAGACTTGTTAACATGTAAGAAGACTGGTTGTTTTCAGTGCGGTGAGACAAGACATCTGATCTGGGACTGCCCCAGAAGGCAAGGGCAAAGGGTAGAATCTTCTGAAGGGTAGGTGGATGCTCTCGTAGTTGGTGGACAGGATAGAGGTGGAAATTTTTTCCTTAGAAAGCTTAATTACCTTATCTGATCATTCTGGCATTTTGATTCTGTAGTTGAGTCTCTACTAGTCTTGTTTCTGATCCCGCTATAGTCTCAAACCCCATAAGGGTTACGACTCATCTGTTCGTTATAGGTTGGGGTTTGAAGGTATCTGTGTTAAGCATTAAGTTGACTGTGACGCATACATTCTGGTTTTTATGGGATATGATGGGGTTTTATCATGCTTAGTTTTCTAAGAATCATTTGATAATATGATCTGTACCAGTAGTCTGTAAGTATCTGAATATTTCTGGAAAAGGATAGGGGTTTTTACTCGAAGCGTGAAATAGATTTCCAGTTTTGGCATTGTTTAACGGGAGTAATTCTCTAAGTGTCAATCTGATGTTGATTTCGGTCTTCGGGGTTGATACTTAGGGATTTATTCTCTTAACCGATGTCTAATGGGGATAAAGCTTTTGTTTTAATTGTACTTGCTTCTATCACTCGGCTGTATCCTATCGACCGAATCTTCGACCATTAGGTAGAAACTAATGGGTGTAAACATGTGTTTGAGACATGTTATGTTTGATGGTTGCAAGTGGATGCAAGTGGTTGCTAGTGGTTGCTCATGGATGCATATACACAAAGTAGGCACTAGATCGGCTCAAAAGCACTCTCATACTGCATATGGATGTGTGTACATTTTTTTTCAATTTTTGTGGATGAAAAGTGATTGACTTATCACATGGATGTTGCATTTGGATGAATGGTTGTGCACTCATATAGAAATTTTGTGTATCAAATAGGATTTCTTGCATACATAATTGGACTCATGGCACTAACATAATTCGCATTAAGGAGGTCAACTGAATCAGTAGGCCGCCTGATCTTTGCATTAGATAAGAGACATATAAACACACTTTTGCATATGTTCATACAACATTAGAAGTTTTCTAAGGACAATGGATGCTTGTGGATGATGTTTGAGTAGGTGGGTGATTGGATGGTAAGACACATTCTTCTTAACTTGAAGATTTCAGGAAAGAAATCCTTTAAGGAGAGGAGAATGTAACACCCCGTATTTTTTGTGAACATAAAAGTAACAAAACAAAGTATACTTAATTTTTAGAAGAAGAATTAAGGAAAACGGGTTACGCCATTGCGTTCGTCTCGTAATTCTGCTTGAGATAGAGTCCGTGTTTGCGTAAATCGGACTTCGTATGAAGAAGTTATGGCCTTCGGAAGTTTCTGAAAATATATATAAAATAAAACAGCTCGAAAATAAATTCAAAATTCGAAAATCAAACACCGAAGCGGGCTGGGCGGGAATTTTCCCGCCCAAGGCCAGGTCGACACTAGGGTCGACCTGGGGGTCGAACTGCCCTATACAGGTCGACACTAGGGTCGACCTGGGGGTCGACCTGGGCCCTGTTTTGGCCAGATTTGGACTGCGACAAATTTTTGTGTTGTGTTGTGTCATTAGGGCTTGTGTGGCAATTTCTGATTGGTTCCTTTTTACATTAATGGCCCTAATTGTTCCTAGGTTAATCTGACGGCTTACATTAACTTAAAGCTCTATATAAGCAACCTAAAACTTAACCCTAAGCCACACAAAAACATTCCTAGAGCCGTCATGCTATCAACATTCAGCCTAGGATAGCCACCATTCTCCATCAACTCAAAGGCAAGATAAAAGCTTAGAGAATCAAACTAAATCAAATCTAAATTAGAAGAAAAACTAGTCTACATCAAAGGAGCGCTATTCAGTTTCAGAATACAAATCCCAGAAATCAAGATTTTCCTTTTTGATTGTGAGTACAGTTATTTTCAGATATGAACTTTTATTATGATCTTGGCATGGTTATAAATCTAAATCTGAGCTTATGCATATTCTTTTCTGTCAGATCTGTTTTTCTGTGATTATTTTGTATCTCTTTCTTCTTTCTGTTCTACAGCCAGGCTACTACGAGCCCGCGCCAAATCTCATAAGAGATTAACGCACGAACGCTAAATTTTGGGACAAATAATGCATAATGCATAATTGGACATATCTTTGACTGATTTGAGAAATGGACATATGTTGTAAATTAGATCTAGATCTGTGCATACTTTGTGATTTGGAAGAAGAGGAATCATTGAATGATAACATATGACTAGAAACTTGGGGAAATAATGCATATAAAAATTAAGATCTGATTTTGAGTGGATATAATTTAAAGGTCAAGATTTCTGAGTATATTTTATATAACGATTCATGACTTGAAAAAGGAATATGAAACTTAGGCGTAAAGATCTACATTAAAATTAGGATAACTATTAAATGTGAATACACCTAAAAGGGGATTTTTGATATTTGGCATACACTGAAAGCAAAGGCTATAATTTGGCATAATTCGTAGCATGACTTGGTGGCTTTTAGAGAATGTTCTGTACTTTGCAAAGCTTAAACTAAAATTTGGGGGCATATATTGTATTATGAATTATGACCATGATTTGGATATGTAAGTTTAGGCTTAATTTATGATTAGGCAAGATATGTAAATAGAATTTTAGGAAATGTTTAATCTAATAGATCTGTTATCTGTTTAATCTGTTGAATTGCCTAATCTATAGCTGAATAATTGTAATTTGGGTAAGAAAAATCCGTAGGCTCGATCTAAGATTGAGTAAAACATGTTAATGGAAATTTGATTAATCTGTTGAAACTTGTAAAGAAGTTTAATCTGTTAATTAGTCTGATATCTGTATAATCAGTGAATGAATACTTTAGCTAAAAATGCTGAGACACGAGGTTAGACTCTGTTTGCGGTGGAAGCCTGCCCGGAACCAACCGTCTTAACCAGCAACCGTAAACTGCCAGTCTAATGTGAGAGGTCGTAGGCATAATTAAAAGATGCTTAGACACGAGGTTAGGTCTGGCTTGTGGCAGAAGTCTGCCCAGAACCGCCCGGAACATCCAACGGCCACAAGCTACCGACCTAATGTGAGAGGTCTGTGCATTAATAATTAATTAATAAAAATCTAAGATAAATATGATGCCTAAAACGTGTTGGGTGGATAGGGTTAAATCAATTGGACTGATAAATCTAATAAACCCGTTTTGTGAATCTGTAGGCCCAATACAAAGTAAGGTAAAACAATATGTAAGTCTGTTAATCTGTATATCTGATCTGTTAGTCTGAGAACTTGTTAATCTGTACGTCTGATCCGTTAGTCTGAAAACCTGTAAACTGGTACGTCTGATCCGAAAACTAGTTAACCTGAACTTTGTACATCTGAAATCTATAAACAAGTTAAATCTGAAATCTGTTAGTCTGGGGTCACATGGTTAGGAGGGGTAATTACTTGTGTCATCTGTTGTTTGGGACCCATATTAGTCAGTAACCCTTTCTGGTATCAAAACTATGACCCAACACTAAGAGGGGTCCGGGCACGCTTACTGAACTAATTGTAAGAGGTTCACTCTGATAATGGCGAGGGGTGTTGATGGCGCATTCCAACCGGGTCATATGCGTGCATGGATCCGGTTTGCTCTGAGGATGTAAGAAACCGTGACATCTGTAAATAGGTCTGTGTCTATAGTTGCCACTTTAGGGAGTGATACACCCTTCTGTGGGGCCGGCACAGGGTATTTATGTATTAGGGAGTCGATCGCTTGGGGTAGAATTTAAGGTACACTTAGTTCTGTCTGCTTCTGTGGGGTATCGTCTGTTTCTGTTGGGGTGATAACACCTGTCTGTTTCTGTGTGGTACCGTCTGTTCGGGTGGTAAAGTCCCATTATTAGTGTATACCTAATTATAATATTCTGTTTCCGTAGGAATTATTCTGTTTCCGTCTCTGATTTTGTTCCTGCATTCGGCTTCTGTACTTTCTGTCTCTGTAGGGGTGGTAAAGGCCCAATATTAGTATTCTGTTTCTGTACCATCTGTCTCTGTTCGGGTAGTAAAGGCCCATTGCTAGCACTATGTTTCTGTAGAGATTATTCTGTTTCCATTTCCGTTTCAGTTTAGACATTAGGGAAACACCTAATCCTGTTATACTAGTATTAGTGCAGAGAAGTGAAAGCTAAGTAAGAAGCTTAGCTTAGCCTATATCATTTTGTTTCTTCTATTAGCCTGCTATTCCTGTCACGTTATCTCTCATCCAGTTTTATTTACATGTCATGATACTATTATCTGTTTATATGTTGAAAGTCACTGGACTCACCGACTTATGTCTGACCTAGTTTGCTTCGCCTCTTTTCTTTCCGTCCCCCCCCCCCCAGGTGCTCAGGGTGGAAACATAGGAGCTTGATTCAGATTCTCTCTGCTTGAAGTGTTTGAAGTATTGCTTGGCTTTGACTTTATCTTTCCATGGCAGTTTATGTTGGGGATTATGGCTTTAAAAACTATGCATTCTGAAGGCTTTTGTACACGACTGATATTTATGTACTTGAATTCCGATATTGCGGTTTTGAAAGATGTAACCAAACTTGTTTTTGTTTCTGTTTTAATAAAGTTATAAATTTTTCAAGTACTACTTTATCTGTCTTGTAAATTTCTGTTCTGTTTACTTATAATGTTCCACCGAAGTTAAGGCATTCCCCTTGCGAGTGACTTTAACGGAAGTGGGGTGTTACAGTCTTATTATACATCGATGTTGATCATTTTTGTTTAGGCTTGTGTGTTGTATATCTTTATGTACATCGACGAGAACGTTATGTATTGAATAGTGCAGTGTGAAGCCACCTTGTCTTCGAATAGAATGCTTCGTATGGTGTGGAGCCACCTTTTCTTCGGACAGAATGCTTCATATGGTGTGGAGCCACCTTTTCTTCGGATGAAATGTTTCATATGGTGTTAAGACACCTTGTCTTATGATGGAATGCTTAGTCAACTTTCTTTGCGGCGTGAAGCCACCTTGTCTTCAGATGGAATGCTTTGTATGGTTTGGAGCCACCTTGTCCTCGTACGGAATGCTTCATATGGTGTTAAGCCACCTTGTCCTCGGACGATACGCTTATTCAAAACCCTTTGCGGTGTGAATCCACCAAGTCGGTGAGACGAAAAGCTTAGTGAGGTTAGAAGGAACCTTGTCGATGAGATGTTTGTGAACAAATTATACAATTGTAAATAACTGTTAAATTCGTTCGGCTTTCCTAAACAACAAGGATTGTTGTAGAGGGTGTCGAACTCTAGGACCAAAAATATTTAAACTAGTAAATCCAATCAAGTTATTTCAGAATTTTGATTAGTTGAACACATAGAAAATAACGGAAATTAAATAAAATAGAGTTTTATATGATTAAAGAAAGCAATTAGAGAGCAACGACATAAATTAGATTAATATTCATCAATAGCCAAACGAATTAATACAAATCTAATTCATGTTTCTGTAACAAACATAAATCAACGATAATTAGGTTTCTAGAAACAAATATGTGAATAAAAACAAGTATAGTCTATGCAGGTCCTTGTTGGGTCAAGGATTTCATAGAGTTTTGATCTCTGACAAAGAAATAAGCCGTGATCGACAAAAAGAAGATAATCATTAGTTTGAAGAGACACAAAGAGCTACATACGGTATTTTACATTAGAGGTTGATTATTTGGTGTTTTAGTAGTGTTATGTTAAAATCTATCCTCAAATAATCACATACCTCGAAATTATCAATATATATACAAATATATAATGTGTTCACATTAATTGTGCACACTGGGTGAAACCGGTCGACCGCCTGGTTTTCTACCAGTCGACCTTTCTGCCCAGTTTACACAATAAACGTGTACATATAAATATAATGTATATATATTCAAATTCCTGTCTACTGGTCCTTTTTAACGTGTCGACCGTTTTCTTCCAGAAAGCAACCTTTCGTATAGACACTTCCTTTTCATTAATGGTCGCTTCTCTTTCTCTTCACCAACAATCATGGCCATTGTTTGTAACTCTTCACAAAGGGTTACAACTGTTTACTCCTTATATAAACACCATGAGATCATCATTCCTATCATGGATTTCTATCATACTAACTTGACTTATTGCTATCTATATTCTTGATCTCATTTCTTTATCTCAAGTGCTCAATTGCTCATATTCAATATAATATCGTTTGAATCTTAGAACCTATATAATATTCTTTTGATTCAATACGATATCCACTTCCAAATCTTCATATACACAATATTCTATTTGAGGATAAGATTATAGGAAGGTTGTACCACAAGTGACAAATTCGTGTTATAAAGAACACATATTGTCAACAACAATTATATTCATCTTTGTTGAAGTCCTCGGTGTTGTAAGAGGCAAGTGTTGAAGTCCTCGGTGTTATTAGAGGCGTGAAATACCGTTCGTCTGCTCGGGTGTTGTATACCTGTTCCTCTGGGTGAAGTGAGGTGGTTGTTAGTGAAAATCCAGACAGAAGTCCGGGACTGGACGTAGGATGGTGCTCCAAACCAGTATAAAAATCCCTGGTGTGATTTTTCTATTTTACTGCATTTACTGTTTTATACATTTCTGTGATTAGCTATTATTTCATACTTGAGTGTTGTGCATCATATTACACGATCCGTGTGTACTATACTAAGCACGTACATGCATCTATTTTTGGTATCAGAGCAAGGTCATCATATAACTGTAACACAGTTATTTGATATATTCTTGTAATATGGCAAATAACGCAAGTACTAGCACTCAAAACACCACTTACATGGAAGGACAATCGACACAAAGACCTCCATTCTTCAATGGTCTCAACTATAGCTATTGGGCAACATGTATTTCATTCTTCATGCAGTCAAATAGCTATGATACCTGGAATGCTACCCAAAAAGAAATAGTGAATCCAACAGCTGATTATTCAGAATGGACACCGGTTGAGAAAACGGCAGCAGCCGTAAATGCAAAAGCAATAAACATGTTGTTTTGTGCATTAGACCAAAATGAATATAACTGTGTTAGTATCTGCACCACTGCATATCAAATTTAGCAAACGCTGAAAACCTCTCATGAAGGTACTAACAAGGTTAAACAAGCCAAAATAGCCATGCTAAAAAGTCAGTTTCAAAATTTCAAAATGAAGCCAAATGAGACAATCAATGATATGTATTCATGGTTTCAAACTATTCATCGTGCACTTATTGGTTTAGGACAAAAATATTCAGATTTTGATGTTGTTTCGACAGTCCTACGTTCTTTGACTAGTGAATGGGAAGGAAAAGTATTAGCAATTGAAGAAGCTAATGACCTTTCCGTCATGAAGCCGGATGAATTGATAGGAAATCTAATGTCCTATGAAGCTAATTTGCAGGCTAGAAAGGAACAGAAAGAAGAAAAGAAAAATGTAGCGTTTTATGATGAAAAAGATCAAGATGAATCAGATTCTAAAGAAAAAGACCTAGCCTTCATTGCAAAATATTTCAAAAAATTTCTCAAACAACAAAAAGCAAGTCGATATAACAAAAAGAAAACTGGATCAAATAAACCATCTTCATTCGCTATAGAATGTTTCAACTGCCACAAAAAGGGGCACATGCACAAGGATTGTCCCGAGCAAAAGAAAAAGTCAGAAAATGACAAATTCAAATACAAGAAGGACAAATCAAAGGAACGAGCATTCTCAGTTACATGGGATGATTTAGACTCGTCTTCATCAGAAAGTGAAAGTGATACAGAAAATGAACAAGCAAATGTTTGTTTCATGGCAGCAGAAGATGAGGTACAAATTCCTACATTTGATGAAGTACTTGATATTAATACCGAATTAATAGTTAAATATAAAGACATGAAACGATAATTCAAAGAAGCCAAAGCAGATTTGAGTAGAGCAGAGTTTGATCGAGATATGTTAAAAGACGAGAAGAAAATATTAGAAGAAGAACTTGAAAAACTTCAAGAATCATCATCTAATATTGACTCTCAATTATCTCTTTTGAGTCAAGAAATTGAAACTCAAAAAGAGAAAAATGATGCTCTTACTAGTGAAAATCATGAGCTTAAGGCAAAAGTCAAAATTTTGGACCTAGAAAAGGCTAGTTTACAAACTAAGTTAGATGATGTTACTCAAAATGTTTCTAACTTTAACAAAGGTCGAGAAAATTTGACAAAAATCATTGAAAGTTCACAACCTGCTTCAAACATAAAGGTTTGGGATATAAAAAACAAGAAACCAAGAAATATCTCAAGAAGAAGAAAGATGAAGCTAAGAAAAATCTTAGTTTATTATATTCCAAGCCAAAACCAGTTGTGAAATTTCAAAAGAGAAATGTCAAGACTATCAAGATATGGGTTCCTAAAACAAATAACAATTTGATTAGGAACAAATATATTCGACATTTCATGAATATTGTGCATCTTAATTCAAATTATTTATATAAAGGGGATACCGGACCCGTATGGGTTTGGACTCCTAAGACCTAACTCTTAAGACCCTATTAAAAGGTGGGTACCATGGACTTAATCTTATTTTTTGCAGGTCCCACTTAAGAAAAGAGGAAAGTGGATATTGGACAGTGGTTGCTCGAAGCACATGACTGGAGACAAGAGCTTATTGACAAATATTACATACTCAGATGGTGGCTCCGTCACTTTTGGTGATAATTCAGAAGGCTATATCATCGGCAAAGGCGATGTGAGCAATTGCGATACATCTAACTTACCTCTTATTACCAATGTCATGCTGGTTAGAAATTTGAAACACAATTTACTTAGTATTAGTCAGTTATGCGACAAGGGTTTTACAATTTCCTTTTCAGATAATAAGTGTAGTATTTTAGATGAAGATCATAATTTAGTTTTCGAAGGTTATAGAGACAGAAATATATATATTCTGAATATGAATATTAATCATAATTCAGATATGTATCTTGTGGCTAACGATAATGATCCATGGCTATGGCACAAACGCTTCTGTCATATAAACTTCAGAACTATCGACAAGCTAGCAAAAAACAATCTAATTAGAGGACTACCCAAAATGAGCTTTAAGGTTGACAACATTTGTGACGCATGTCAATTAGGAAAATTGACCATATCATCTTTTAAATCAAAGAAAGTCATATCAACATTACAACCACTTGAGTTACTGCATATGGATTTATTTGGACCAACTAAGGTTCGGTCAATAAATCACAGTCGATATGTGTTTGTAATTGTTGATGATTACTCTCGTTACACCTGGACAATTTTCTTGAAAAACAAAAGTGACACTTTCGAACAATTCAAATCTTTCGTCAAGAGAATTCAGAAATCGAAAGGGCTTAAAGTTAAAAATATAAGAAGTGATCATGGAGAAGAGTTCAAAAATAATGAATTTGAAAATTTTTGTACAAAGAAAGGTATATATCATAATTTTTCGTTTCCTAGAACTCCACAACAAAACGGAGTTGTAGAACAGAAAAATCGGACCTTACAAGAATGTGCAATAACGTTATTAAATGGAACCACCAAGAATACGTCTTATGAATTATTTAACCAAAGAATGCCTAATATCTCATACTTCAAAGTCTTTGGTTCCAAGTGCTTTATTTTAAATATGAAAGACCAGCTCGGCAAATTCGATCCAAAGGCCGATGAAGGAATATTTGTCGGTTATTCAGAACGGACCAAGGCTTATCGTATATTTAATAAACGAACCAAAACTATTGAAGAATCACTTAATGTCTCATTCGATGAATTCTATCACCACCCTCATAATATATCAGATGATGACGAAACTATAGTCACTGATAATCCAATCATCACAAATGTTGATTCTGACTTAGAAATAACTGTTGAGGATATTCCTCAAACATGTGTGTTACAATCTCCACCGAGAATACGATCTCCTCCAAGAATATTAAGAGATCATCCAGTTCAAAGTATAATCGGGGAAGTAACATCACAAATCAGAACAAGGAATCAACTCCATCAAATGGGTCATGTTGCGTTTCTTTCAAATATCGAACCTAAGAATCCAAAAGACGCCGCTACAGATGACTACTGGATCATTGCCATGCAGGAAGAACTAAATCAGTTTGAGCGCAATGATGTCTAGGAACTTGTTGCAAGACCAACTGATCAGTCAGTTATTGGTACTAAATGGGTCTATAAAAATAAGGCTAATGAACAAGGAAATATCACCAGAAATAAAGAAAGATTAGTAGCACAAGGGTATAATCAGGAAGAAGGTATCGATTATGAAGAAACATTCGCACCAGTTGCTCGACTAGAAGCTATTAGAATCTTATTATCTTTTGCTTGTCACCACAATTTCAAACTTTATCAAATGGATGTCAAGAGTGCTTTTCTCAATGGATTTATCAAAGAGAATGTATATGTCGAACAACCTCCTTTATTCGTACATGAAAAATATCCTGATTATGTGTACAAACTTAAGAAATCTCTGTATGGTCTAAAACAAGCACCTCGTGCTTGGTATGAATGACTACATAGCTATCTTATTAACTCAGGATTTCAAATAGGCAAAGTTGATCAAACTTTGTTTATCAAACATTCTCGAAAAGATATTTTAGTTATCCAGATATATGTAGATGACATTATCTTTGGTTCAACAAATGATAAACTCCGCAAAGAGTTTGCAAGTATTATGACCAAAGACTTTGAAATGTCTCATATGGGAGAACTATCATATTTTCTTGGACTTCAAATCAA
Organism: Allium sativum; assembly: GCA_030737875.1. NCBI lineage: Eukaryota > Viridiplantae > Streptophyta > Magnoliopsida > Asparagales > Amaryllidaceae > Allium > Allium sativum. The sequence continues at coordinate 241,764,559 of CM060926.1, forward strand.
ACAACTTCCGAGCGGTATTTTTATTAATCAAGAAAAATACTGTGAAAATCTTTTCAAATGCTTCGGATTAGAAAACACATTTGGTAAGCCTACTCCCATGAGTACAACTACACATCTTGAAAAAGATGAAAATGGTAAAAATGTTGACCAGAAACTATATCGAAGCATTATTGGTTCTCTTCTTTATCTTACAGCCAATCGTCCAGATATAACGATGAGTGTTTGTCTATGTGCATGCTTTCAAGCAGATCCAAAAGAATCACATCTACGAGAAGTGAACATATAATTCGTTATCTTAATAATACCAAAGATTTCGGTATTTTCTACCCAAAAGAATATCCATTCGAATTAGTATCATATAGTGATGCTGATTTCGGAGGCGCTCGAACGGATAGAAAGAGTACAAGTGGTACGTGCTATTTTATTGGAAAATCACTTGTCTCTTGGTTCAGTAAGAAACAGAATTTTGTTTCACTATCAACAAGTGAAGCTGAATATATATATATATCAACAGCTCTTGCTTGTACTCAAGTAATATACATGCAACAAACACTTCAAGATTTTGATATTCATTTATCAAATTCTATTATATATTATGATAACACCAGTGCTATAAACTTATCAAAAATACTATAAACCACTCTCGAACCAAACACATTGATATCCGTTATCATTTTCTAAGAGACAATATCAAAAGGGGAAATATATGTCTCGAATATGTCCAAACTGATAATCAACTAGCAGACATTTTTACTAAGCCTCTACTTGAGTCTAGTTTCATTAAGTTACGTAGAGAGCTCGGTCTTATCTCCAGAAAAGAACTTGATAAGTAATGTTATCACTAATGTTGTATTTTTTAGTTCTTTTCACTTTCGGTCTATATTTACTCAAAACATTAGCTAATTTTGGCTATTGTTATATTGGGAAAATTGAATATGAGCTTTTAATTCTTCTACGGCCAAGTATTCCTGGTAATTCATAGCCTCAAGTTTATATATAGAGAAAACCTATATAAACTAGGTATTCTCTCCATCTTAACCTCCCAAGCTGATCATGGCACATATATGTGACGAATGTGCTCAAAAATCCCATATTTCTGTCATAAGTTCTAAACCAGAAGAGTACTACTCTCCCAAAACTCCAAAACACAATTCAAAGCATCACCAATGCAATCATACCCCAGGCAATATGCCAACTTCAAAACGGGCAAAGAAAGTGTTGTTTTGTTCACCCCGTACCGGAGAAAAGATCGACGAGATTCATCATTACCAAAAACATCAGATTTATCTTCAAAGACAGCTACATTATGAGCAAAGACTGACCTCGGATCGACTATCTCTTTTAGAGAAAATGGCAATGTTCTTTTGTGTCTCTAATAAACATAATGTACATGAGCCTATGCCAAACATGCCTTCATCCTCTAGAAGCCCGAATTCATGGGAAAGAAATTATAATAGGAACGAAGGAGCAAGAGAAAATTTGTCACCATGGACACCACGTATATCTGATATTAAAGAAGTTTCTACCGATCACAATTCATCTAATTCACCTTAAACGTATATCGTGGTTGTATTGTCTTGTATTACTCATGTACTATAGTATACATCCTATATTTGAGTAATTTCTATTTCATTTGGACCGATTAATATCAGAAATGGTATGAAAACCATGAAAAAACAGCCCAGACTAAAACCAGTCGATATGCCATTTTTAACCAGTTGACCGTTTTGATCTCTGGTCAAAAACGGTCGACCGGTTAAAAATGAACGGTTGACCGGTTACAGCAAAAAATGTTATATATATATATATATACACATATGGTCACTTCTTCAACCCATCTATTCATTTTATCCTTCAACCGGTTCCTTTTTCAAAACCCCAAAACCCTAGAAATCGAAATTCTTCCTCTAATATCATTCAAATGGCACCTCCTCAAAAGAAATCGAAGAAAGCTTCAACTTCTGAACTACAACCTATTGATATCTCTGTAAAGAAGTGGCTAGTTGATCCAATTGCAGTCAAAAGGTGGAATGAGATGAAAGATTTCATAATTCATCCGGGTTCGTTTGTTAAATTCTCCGATTTCTCTAGTTATCGTGTTCTTAACTTAGCGAAGAGTGCTGATATTGAAACCCTAATTGATTTTGATTGAAATAATGTGGAAATTAACCATGTTATGATCAAATTATTCCACGCTAACTTGAATTTAGAGAAATACAAGACAGAAAATCCCGAACAATGCCTTTGGTCTATTGTATGTGGCAAATAAGTGTTTATCTCATGTGGAAGAATGGCAACTGTTCTTGGTTTTTCATTTTTAGGTGAAAAATTCTCGAGTAATTTTTGCAATATCCATGTCCGTAATCAAATTATCCATCAATTCATTGAAGATGACAAGGATAGCACAAAATCCATAGGCTTACGACCTACTGCGAGAGTTCTTCATCATACCCTTATGTTCTCTCTATTACCGAGAATAGGAAATTTTGATGCCGTCTATAAAGAAATTTTCAAGGCATTATATGCAATCTATGGGGATATTCGTATCAATTGGATTGGTATTATTTTTGATGAGATTTTGCAAGTGAACGATTGTACGAGGCCACATTTGTTATATAATGAATATATCATGCGCCTATTGCTTGATTGTGGCATCACACCTCCTGAGTCGTCTGTTTCAAGGCCCAAATGCATCAACAAAGAATCGATTAAACGGATGAAGCTTCCCGATCCATACTTCAATATTATTCCTTCTGAACAATGGAAAGAACAAGGACATCAAGGAACTTCATCACGACCATCTTGCCCTAAACCTGAAGAAGTTAAACTTCTATGATCTTCTTCTTCTACAAGGGACTCGCTTAACACCATTGCTCGCAATCAATTTCTACTCGAAGCAAGACTTAAACGAATGGATATAAAGAACGACAAACGCTTTAATGAAATTAAGTCTTTCTTCGGAACTCTGTGGGAAGCAATGTCGTGTGGTGCATCGTCTTCTATGCAAGATCAAGACCCTGGCAAACATCCAGCCCCTCCTACTTTTGCTTGGACATCTTCGGAGGAGGGTACAAGCTCAAGAACTAGCCGTGGACGTGGTCGAGGAAAAACTCAAATTGTTGAAGAAGAAGAAGAAGAGACGGAATCTGAATCTTCTTAGTTTACTTCTGAGTTTATCTCTTGCTATGCACTTATGAATTTATTTTGCTTTCAGACTTGATCCAACACTTGTATCTAAATAGTGCCTTGTTTTATTCGTTTTAGACTTGTGTGTGTATTTTGTGACTCTTGGCATGACTTATGGTATTAGTTTATGTTGCTTATAACTCTGATAGTATCATTTACATCGTCACTTATTTATCTATTTGGCAACTCCTTTTTGTCGATGACAAAGGGGTTGAAAGTGGTACTAACAATATATATGCAGGAAAATATAGTTTATGTATAGGCACAATTTCAGGGGGAGATCATATACACGGGGAGATTTAGAGCTATATTTTCATCAATCAAAAAGGGGGAGAATGTTGAATCAAGGATCTCATAGAGTTTTGATCTCTGACAAAGAAATAAGCCGTGATCGACAAAAAGAAGATAATCATTGGTTTGAAGAGACACAAAGAGCTACATATGGTATTTTACAATAGAGGTTGATTATTTGGTGTTTTAGTAGTGTTACTTATGTTAAAATTTATCCTCAAATAATCACATACCTCGAAATTATCAATATAAATACAAGTATATAATGTGTACACATTAATTGTGCACACTGGGTGAAACTGGTCGACCGCCTGGTTTTCTACCAATCGACCGTTTCTGCCCAGTTTGCACAATAAACGTGTACACATAAATATAACGTATATATATTCAAATTCCTTTCTACAGGTCCTTTTAAACCTGCCGACCATTTTCTTCCACAAAGCAACCTTTCGTATAGACACTTCCTTTTCATCAATGGTTGCTTCTCTTTCTCTTCACCAACAATCATGGCCATTGTTTGTAACTCTTCACAAAGGGTTACAACTATTTATTCCTTATATAAACGCATGAGATCATCATTCCTATCATGGATTTATATCATACAAACTTGACTTATTGCTATCTATATTCTTGATCTCATTTCTATATCTTAAGTGCTCAATTGCTCATATTCAATATAATTTCATTTGACTCCTAGAATCTATTTAATATTCTTTTGATTCAATACAATATCCACTTCCAAATCTTCATATACACAAATATCCTATTTGAGGATAAGACTATAGGAAGGTTGTACCACAAGTGACAAATTCGTGTTATCAAGAACACATGGTGTGAACAATAATTATATTCATCTTTGTGGAAGTCCTTGGTGTTGTAAGAGGCAAGTGTTGAAGTCCTCGGTGTTATTAGAGGCATGAAATTCCGTTCGTCTACTCGGGTGTTGTATACTTGTTCCTCTGGGTGAAGTGAGGTGGTTGTTAGTGAAAATCCAGATAGAAGTCTAGGAGTGGACATAGGACGGTGCTCCGAACAAGTATAAAATTCCCTAGTGTGATTTTTCTATTTTACTGTTTTTACTGTTTTATACATTTCTGTGATTAGCTATTATTTCATACTTGAGTGTTGTGCATCATATTACACGATCCGTGTGTACTATACTAAGATCGTACACGCATCTTCAGTCCTAAGCTCTTAAACAACCATAGGCTATCTGGACAAATTCACTAATTTATTTCTAAAACCCTAAATATTAGATCTAAATCTGATAAATGTTAGATCGAACTCGAATATACCCTGTGAAGGAGCATAGTTCTTAATCGACACAGAATATGAAGGTTCATATCTAACCCTTGGTTCAGATCTAGATCTATATACATGAAGTTCTAATCTCTTTGGCTATGTGACTCATATTGAATCTAATCTAAGCATCATCACCTCCTAATTAAAAGAGATTAGCTAGACATAGCTGAAAGAAAAGAAAATAATAAACATGAAATAAAAACAGAAGAGAAGAGAAGAAGAATTTTATTTCAAGAGAAAGATTACAGAATAAAACTAAGTGTGTTTTGACATGAATGAGATACAATGTATGTATAGCTGATATAACAAAGATTACTTGGCTAACTACATAATGTGGGACTAAAGATTTAGCCCAAATAACACACAAGCTAGTGTGAGCGCCACTGTAGAGTGAGTGGTCTTGCAAATGAGCTAATGTGAACGCAGCATGAGTAATCATTGAGCCAAGTCTTCCTAACTGAACTCTATTTTCAACCGTTCTTCAAGCTTTACACTCTTCAAGCTTTTGTAATTTCAAACTTCACTCTTTTTAAGCAAATTCTTCATGCTTTATCCATCAAATGCTCTAAACCATGCTTTTTATAAAAAAATCTAAAAACACAGCTATAAATACACAATACCAATTATTTTAAAGGGAAAATAAGATAAATAAGCGGATAAAATATACACATTTATGTGTATATCGAATACCCTGACACTTATCTTTTTATTTGTCCTCGAATAAACTAAACTAAGATATGTCACACTTTCGTAGGAAACACGACTGCATTTAGCGTATGCAACAAGCTGTTAAAACCCTAGGTGTCCCTAGTAGGATGAGTGTTGTCTCGTGAGGGTTTTTAGCGGATGCTACCCACAAAATCCAAATCGCCTTAAGTACGCGAATTAATCAAATGCTATATTTAAGGTCTTTCAAATTCCAAGGACTTTACCTAACTTCAATAATAACAGTTCAGTCCTAAATTGTCCATCCCATAATTGGTGCAAAAATGATTAAAAAATTTCAAGCTGAATCGTAATTCCTTTATAACACTGTAATTTTCTTGAAGGTTAAGAGCGTGGTATCAACCAAAGTTCTACACATCGACAATGTGCACCCAATCATTTATTCATTCTTTTTTTTTTGAATAATTTTGCACCAGTGTAACTGTACTGTATTGGATGTGAGTTATGCATGGATGAAGGAAAATTTTGTAAGTTCTAAAAATGTTATTGATAAGAGGGCAAGTGTATTAGTTGAACTTCAAGCTACAAAAGATAAAGTAATACTAGGGCACGTATGGACGTTTTGTTTCCTTTTATCTCCTCTACTACAATCCTCACTTCCAAGTACAGTATGATGGATGTGGATGGAATGGAAATGAAGGCTTTATAGTCAAGAATGACGGATGACTATTTTACTCTCAGAGACTTCCTCTTTATTGCATTTTTTCTCTTTCTTTTTCCTTTTTTTTCTTTTTTTTTACTGCATGATGAATGATGAGTGGAGATGGGATGGAATGATACCGTATATTATTTCATTTGATTCCTCCTCTACTAAGCGAATCATAATCAACACTTCATGAAAGGAAAGTTTTGTGCCTTAGTTACTTTACTTCTATAACCCTAATTCAACACACAAGTCTAGATTGATGTTATATAAAAAGCTGAAAGGAAAGATAAGAAAAGTTTTGTAAGATAGATAACCTATATAAAATAAGATGTGGTGTATGGTTATCCTACCTTAAAAAAGTACGGAGTGGGTTGTGTAATATTGGTATAAAAGTGACGTTTTTGAAACTTTGAAAATAAATTAGTACAAGGTTCTTAATTATAACAATATAAGAAAAACTTGTCGAAACATAGATGTAATTCGACTAAAACTTGTGAATAATGTGGGGTATCAAAGAAGAACGCTACAATGAGTCATTTCTCCTTAATTGGGCCAAGTGGATTTTAGAACTTATGATTTTGAAAATTTGAGTGAGAAAAAATATTATGCATGAAAACAGACTCAGAAAATCAAAAAATGTAGGTGCAAAATCATTGTTTATTTGATTTTTTTTTTGTGATTATTTTTACTTGCACATTCTAACATGTATAACAAGGGTTGACACGCTTACTCCAGACCACGACTAACGTCTGCACAGTCTCAAGCTAGCATCTTAAAAAGACACATTACGACTCAATGAATAAATAATGTTCATTCCAATCACCCAATAATTCAACTTATCAAACAAGAACCAAGGTGTTATTTATGAATTTTAAGTTAGTCCTTGTTCAGTGAATGATCTAGTTCATAAAATTTTATTGCTGATGTAATGTAAATTCCCCCCACCCCCCACACTTGAGTGTGACTGTGCCCTCACAGTCGTTAATTAGACATATCTTAGTGAAAGGGAAATAAAATAAGAGGGTTAGCACGGCTTACCAGGTATATGTGTAGGAAATACGCAGTCATCGAATAGATGAACCGGTCCACAATGGACCAATGGATCAGCCTCATTAAGATTATGAGACACAGCTGAAGCACAGAAAACCTAATCATAAAAAATTTATATCACTTGGGAAAACAAATTTTGTTTTTTCAAAAGCTTGAGTTGCTAAATTTAAAATTTTGAGCTTACAATTAATCCTAGAATCGAATTGAATTTTTGTAGCAACTAAAGAGAAGTCATTGAGTCGGGGTTCAGCAAAAGTTTCAAAAACAAAGTTTGACTTGTTCAGATGATGTATAAATTGAGAGACGTGTGCATCATTCTCACCCCTACAATTGTTTTGAGAAATATTGTTCAGTTTTGCTTTGATATTAGAAATTATGTTGACTAAAGGTTCATTCGTAAACCTAAAGTTAAAACCAAACAAGTGAATTTTCAGTAAATTTCGAAATTGTGTTTTCTCAAAAACCGTGTTATTCCAAAAAGAGTTCATATACTGCAGAAATTTATCAATGAAAAACAAGTGATCACAGTGAGGTTTAGTTGAAACGATCAAGTCGCAAGGAGTTTCAACAGTTTCAGAAAAAATGTCATTGTGTTTAAGATCACATTCAGAAGTTTCGTTGTTTTCACCCTCAAGAATTTCAAAGTTTTGAAATGTTTCATTTTCAATTTCAGTCCCAACAACATTATTGTCAATCAGTTCAAGAAGTTTTCACTCATCAAAGTCGTCCTCACCTAAACAGTTGTTACCAACTTTGTCATTTCTTTCAAGTTGACAGTCTAAAGTTGCTAAATTTTCAAAATTTTCAGAATCTGAGAGAGGAAGATCAAATTGGAGATTGACGCCTTAGAATTCAAGAGAATTTAAATTCAAATCAATTACAGAGTTTTCAACAACTTCATTAAGATTTTCATCAATTTCAAAAGTTGTTAGTTGTAGATCGCCAATTGTGGTAAAAGGTGGATTATTATTCGAATCGTCACACGTTTGGATTTGATTTTGTTTCTCACGAAACTTCAAGTAGTCGCCAATTTCATTCGTTTGCTCAACAAAATCAAATTTATAGTTATTTACATGAGAATTTTCAATTTGAAATTGTTGAGAACAAAAGTTTTCAGTAGCACCACAATTGAAATTATTCCCATTGCCAAAATCATTTGAAAATTGATTTACATTTCCATTTTGAATTTGAAATTCATTTTTGAGTTCAAAATTGAATTGTCAAGGGTTATAATCAAAATCGTTTGAATTTGGAGGTGAAATCGGATTTTGATTATTTTGAAAACTTCCACTTGTTCAGTTGCACATGTATGAATTACACCATTCATTTATTTCTTGATTCTGTGGTATGCTCATTTCAAGTAAAGATTCAATATGTGTTTCAAGAGTTGAGGGTTGATCATCATTTTGAAAATTTGGTGGTGTACAATCAGGAGAATTTTGAAAATTTTGAAAAGTCGGTGGCATAAAATCCAAATTGTTTGTACAAAAGTTGTTATTAAAATATCCATATGAATTTGGTGTAAAATTATATAGATTATATTGATTTTCACAATTATCGTAAAATCTGTCGGAATAAGGGAATTGGGACATTTTCAAGAAGCTCCGAAAAAAATTGTTAAAATTAACAAATTCGGATTATATGAATAGAAGTCTAGGCCAAGTTCGGACAGGGGTTATCAGTGTGCCACGAGTCACCGTAGAAACACGACTAAAGGTTTAAGAACCTGTTTGAGTTCGAGACTCTACCGTTCCTTAGACACCTTAGAGAGTATCAATCCTAATTGTCAATTCAACGAATATTTATTCTTATGAGCTTTAGGGAATCCTCGATTCAATTTCAAAAATAATTTATTTTATAAACAAGCTTTTTGATTAATCCCACTTTCATTTTAAAATTTTCAACCACACATCAACGGGTAGAATAATCAATCATAGAACAAACACAGAATAATAAATTGCAGAAATAAATTTTTTACAAGCAAGCCGCAAGACTTGCAGAAATTTTTTTACAAGCAACTTCTATATATTTTTCTTTGCAGCAAAGCACGTGTAGAGTTTAGAAAATTCTCACTTCGATCGGCAGTCCGTCTAATGCAACTGAGTAGGGCTAGCTTGTTCACACCCCACTTGGTGTGCAACCGCTAAAACAATTCAACTTCTATAATTTGTTTGCTTTGCTCGATTTTTGAGATCCTTGTTTGTTGATTGAATTCTTCCTCTTATGATATTGAGTGAATTTGAATTTTCTTTTCGATTTTTTTTTATGGACGAGATAAAAATAACTAAAAACGAAAAACAAAACTAAACTTACAAACTAAAAACTAAGCTAAAAAAACTAGGTTTAACAAACTAAAAAAAATAATAACAAAAAACAAGGCTAACTAACTTACTCAAAACCAGGTAGGTCCGCACCCGGTATCAAAGGAAACAAATCGCATGAATCTACGACTAAACAAAGTCCTTTTTTTTCAAAACAGTCAAACCGAAAATAAAATTTCACCTTTCTTCTTTTTTTTAGAATAAAGAAAGGCCTAAAATAAAATGAAAGCTAAAATCAAAACAAAACAAAATCAGAAGATTTTTTTTAAGGAAGAAATGAAAGTTTATCAAAAGAACTAAAAATAGAAGTTAAAGACACTCAACACACTTCAGAACAAAATAGTAAACTAAGAAACAAAAAAAATGATAGCCCACACACATAAATGCAAGCCCGCAAGCCGGGTCAAGAGCCTAATACTTATTTTGTAGAATAAATGGACTGGTCAAAACAAATAACTCCCCACCCAGTCAAATAAAAAAATAGTAAATCGCCGACAGGTATCTTCTTTAAAGAAAAATTCGTGAGTTCCTTAAAAACAAAATCAAGTAGTACTTGAAAATCGAAGTTCATAAGGTGGCGACTAGTTGTTGAGGAGCTGAATTCGCGAGTTGAAGTCAGTGGTTACTTTGTGAATTGGGGCAGATTGCGAATTGGGGTTTTGCTATCTGGAGTGATGTAATGGAAAGGTAAAGCACGGTTTACTGAAGTAGGGTCTGAACGTGGAAAAGAACTCGTGGTTTTGGTGCAATTTTTTTGTATGCGGCTGTTTGTGTGAATCGTGATAAGGCCGGAGGGTATTGCATCAATGAGAGGTGCTATATTGCGTGATGGAAGGGATTAGGTGTATGGTCTGCGAAGATGATGAGGATCTGTTAATGATGGATGTAGGTGTATGTTGCGATGGCAATGAAGTGGTTGTAGGAGATGTTGTGAACTGAGCTGCAATTGTTGGAAGGGGATAAGGAGGTTGTGGGTGAGAAGCTTGGTGATTTGGTAGTTTATGTAGGAAGGGGCGATGGGAACTGTAGGTATGTGGTAAGTTGATCAAAGCGTGGTCCTTGATGTATGTGATTTTTGATTGTTTTAGTTATCGCAGTTCAGCAGAAAGGAGGTATTTGTGATCTAACGTGAACCATGCAAGGATTTGTTGTGAATTAGGTATTGGGTTTTGATGAAGAAGGGATGGTTGAGTTGTTTTGATGCAGCTACGGTCAGGAAGATGGTTTTCGAATTGAGGGGATTTGAGTTTCGACGGTATTGATTGAAATTAAGGTTTTGCGCGAGCGGTTTGGTACTTGGAGGGAAGTTGGTATTTTCTGCAGGTGTTGTTGAATCAACGTGATGTGGTAGGGGAGTTGTCGGTTGTTTGCAATGGGGTGGAGGTGGTTCGCTGGTTGTGTTATGTTTTGTGGTAGAGGTAGCGGTGCGTGTTGGCTTGGGTACGGGGTGTATGGTGGTGTAATAGCAGTATTGCTCTGTTGTGAGTGTTAGGGTATTGTGTTGCTTTTATGGATTGGAATTGAGTTGTGATCGGACTGAGTAGAGAGGAAGTAGATGAAGGCAAAGGAGGAAGGAAATCAAATTGTAAAAGGAAGTGTTTTTTTTTTGTTGTAAAGAAAAGAAATTATAAAAGAAATCAGAAAGGAAAATAGGAAAAAAGTTGAACGGAAATAAATTAGAAAGAAAAAAGGGCAAGTGTTTTTTTTTAATTGTAAAAGAGAAACAATAACTATGTATTAGAAATAAGGAGGTTGAAAGGAAATAAATCAAAGGAAATATGGCAAGTTTTTTTTTCTATGTATGAAAGAAAACAAAAAGGAAGGGAAAAAAATAAGTAAAATATTTTTTTGTGTTTTTTTTATAGAAAAATAAGAAAATAAAACGATAACTCGAAGTATTTACTAATAAAAATTATTTTGATCTCCGACAACGATACCAAAATTTGTTTGCAAACAAATTAAACAATTGTAAATAACTGTTAAATTCGTTCGGCTTTCCTAAACAACAAAGATTGTTGTAAAGGGTGTCGAACTCTGGGAACAAAAATATTTAAACTAGTAAATCCAATCAAGTTATTCCAGAATTTTGATTGGTTGAAAACACAAAAAATAACAGAAATAAAATAAATTAGAGTTTTATATGATTAATGAAAGCAACTAGGGAGCAACAACATAAATTAGATTAATATTCATCAATAGACAAACGAATCAATACATATCTAATTCATGTTTCTGTCACAAACATAAATCAACGATAATTAGGTTTCTAGAAACAAATATGTGAATAACAACAATTATAGCCTATGTAGGAGCTAAGTCTTAAACAACAATAGGTTATCAGGACAGATTCACTAATTTATTTCTAAAACCCTAAATATTAGATCTAAATCTGATAAACGTTAGATCGAACTCGAATATACCCTGTGAAGGAGCATAGCTCTTAAACGACATAGAATATGAAGGTTCAGATCTAACCCTTGGTTTAGATCCAGATCTATATACATGAAGTTCTAATCTCTTTGGCTATGTGATCCACATTGAATCTAATCTAAGCGTCATCACCCCCTAATTAAAAGGGATTAGCTAGACATAGCTAAAAGAAAAGAAAATAATAAACATGAAATAAAAACTAAAGAGAAGAAGAGTTTTATTCCAAGAGAAAGATTACAGAATAAAACTAAGTGTGTTTTTACATGAATGAGATACAATGTATTTATAGGTGATATGACAAAGACTACGTGGCTAATTACACAATGTGGGACTAAAGATTTAGCCCAAATAACACATAAGCTAGTGTGAACGCAACTGTAGAGTGAGTGGTCTTGCAAATGAGCTAATGTGAACACAGCATGAGTAATCATTGAGCCAAATCTTCCTAACTGAACTCTATTTGCAATCGTTCTTCAAGCTTTACACTCTTCAAGCTTTAGTAATTTCAAACTTCACTCTTTTTAAGCAAATTCTTCATGCTTTATCCATCAAATGCTCTAAACCATGCTTTTAATAAATAATCTGAAAACACGGCTATAAATACACAATATCAATTATTTTAAAGAAAAATAAGATAAATAAGCGGATAAAATATACACATTTACGTGTATATCATGAGACAAAAAGCTTAGTGAGGTGTGAAGCCACCTTGTCACGAAACAAAATGCTTAGTTGAATTTCTTTGACGAACTACCTTGTCAAAAGTTGAAAAGCTCTGTGTGAAAATCTGCAACTTTGTGGTGAACAAAATTGCTGATCCCTCCACCACGTTTAAAACTAATTAATTTGGTGATTTTCGAGTTTGAATCGACCGTTTCTTTCTTTTGGGTATTTCCGCTTTTGATGGATGTTCAAACTCTTTTTATGATGAGTGGCCATTTATGGACTACATTTTAGTTTCCATGTGTATTTATGACACATATTTATTACATTTTCTTTAGTGGAGTCGTATGCTCATTCGTGAATTATAGTGGATTTTGCAATTTGTTCATAAATATGTAAGTTAAGTCAGTGGTTATGGGACATTCGGCTAAACTCGCCTATTTATTAGCTTAATGTAAATTGCGCTTTCTTTGTTGATTGTTGATGATCACTTTGTTGTTTTGATCTATTAATCATTCGTGAAGAATTTGAGTTTTCTAATCTTATGACACATTATGCGGATAAATGGCGAAACTGCTTAAGCTTGGGAGGTGTTAGCGACCTTGTCGTGGCTGACGGAACTACTTGGGATGTGTCAGCCACCTTGCCTTTATTGAGAAACTACTTCGGGAGGTGTCAGCGACCTTGTCAAGGCCATTAGGTGTTAGCAACCTTGCCGTTATGGTAAAACTACTCAGGAAGGTGTAATCTATGCGAATCCACCTCATGTTGTTTGTGTGCTTCTGTGTCACTTACTATTTCACCAATTTCAGGATGGCTACTATTGCTTCAAGCTATCAATGTATTTGGCTTTATATGGCGATTTTAGTGATTCATGTTGTTCTACTTATTATTTATGAATGGAATTGCTTACATGTTCATCTATTGTGAGTTGTGCTCATCTGTGTTTTGTGGACTTTTGTGTGCGTCCACTTCTATGTTATGAGAACCATTTAGGAATAACATTGTGGTTTATGAAATTATACGATCACTCTTGTTGTGGTTCGAGTGTCTTTCCATTTTATATTCTTTAAGATTTCCTTGGGTGATTTCTAAAATTTGGGTGATTCCGGTTTTCATTGAAACTTATCTCGAATCTTTTTTTGAAAAGTGATAAACTATATTTGGCTTGTTGAACTTAGTCTCTTGTTTCCGGATTTCGATTGTTGATCTTCGGGCTTTTTTGATGTGGGAATCTTGTGTGACTCCCAATTTTTCATCTCTAGTATACTAAATTAGATTTAGTATTTCGATAAATCAACTTTGTAAAAAGTTTTTATTCCTTTATGAGATTATTCTTGAGGCTAACTTCGGTGGGATGTTAAAATCATATTTTTATGGATATGAATTCTCTTTTATGTGACCATTCTTTACATGCTTATTTTCATGTCTTGCTTGTCCTAGTTTCATGGTGATTTTCGGGACGGTTTGACCTAACCATTTTGAGGCCCGTATTTTATTTCCCGAGAGTATCATTCATCTTCAACATCCTATATTTGTGAGACAGATTTGTGTTGTTCTAAACGATTCTAATCTAGACTCTTTAACTTCCTTATGTTTCCTAAAATTCTCATAGCAATGAGAATGTCGTTAAGGAAGATGTGTTTCTATAGTTCACATTACTTGTGAATTCTCTGTGATCTTTACACCCATTTTAGGATGACTATCTTGATGTGTAATTGAGCTCAAAATTGATTTTCATTTTCGTGGCTCAATCTATTTGCTTGTCCTCCTTAGTGATCGACCATTAATGGATAATAGGGGAGCTATTTTTGTGGAGAGATCTGATGGAATGTCTTAGCTTTGCAACCATGGTAAGCTTAAATAAATTCCTTGCCTTAGATTAATGATCTATTCGATAAGTTAGTAGTGTTTGAATCCTATCACTTTTGGACTTAGCAATCGGATTTCACTAACTTTTGATTGAAAAGGATAGCCTTCCTTTAGCTCCATTTCGTGCTCGTTTTTATCATTTGAGATTAACAAACATTTCAATTTATTATGTTCGCCTTGATGAACCAAAGTTTCGAGGTCACATCCCGATTGGTTTGACCTCATCTTAGTTGGTGATATTCTTGTGTATTCTAAAACCAACTCAAGTTTTGTGTAACCCTTTTGAATTCTACCTTTTATCGTGTTAGCATGACTTAGAAGTTGTTTTGAAATATTAGAGGACGTGCTGATATTTCAAACCCCAGATATTAGGGATTAATTGGAAATTTAAAGTTCCAATCTATTTGCTCATGGAATATTAGAGGATGTGCTAATATTTCCAGTTTAGGGTGTATAACCTGGATTTTTATTGCATGGTCATGTTTCCCGAATGGGATCGCTTATTCTTATGGAAAGGGAATGTTAGAAGATTTTGGATTGTCGATATTTCCAAGTTTGAACTTGAATGTTTAATTAGTTTATGTTTAGAACATAAGGGAATATGTTTATAATTTATAAACTTATTGAACATTAAACGAATTAATTATATTTAATTTAAACGAGCTCGTCACATACCGGCAGTTCCTAATTTTAAGAGTTGAAGTTCAAATGAGTGTATAGGATCCAATATAAGTCGATTTTTTTTAGGCATGAATCATCTTATCTTGTAGATTTTGAGATATGTCTAAATCAAATTTAAAAAAAATTGCGGTGTGGTAGTACGTGATTTAAAATTAAAATAATTAATGAAATTGTAGTTTTAAGTATTTAGAATTCAGGTAAGGAGAAGTTTAATTAGTCGAAAGCACTTATGACAAGAATAAATTAGTTACTTGTATATGTTCGGGACTTTTATTGGAACATTATACGTGTAGAAGACTTAAGTTATATAGTGATTGATAACTGAAAGTTAAAAATTTATGCAAAGATTCATAAGTGATATTATTATAAGAATGATATGCTAAATATAAGAAAAATGAATTTCTTGGTTTAATCTATTTTTATATATAGATTTTGGTTGATGCTTGGTTGTTACTATTTGGATTTTTCCATAAGTAATTGAGGGAACACAATTTCTTTAAGGAGGGAAGGTTGTAACAACCCGCCTATTTCACAATAATACATTTAAATATTTTAATTAAATATAGCATCGTTAATCAAATATATGTCTTGGCTCTATTAATGGTTGCTTCTCTCTGACCTCTCAGATTTCTATTCTCCCTTGCTCTTATCGATTCTCGCTTTATATTATAGATCTCGTATACTCCCTCTGCTAATTCTCCTCTGCTACTCGCTCTCAATAGATTTATTTTGGCTCGTACTTTTCCATATTTATTAGGGTTATGAGCTTGTACATGGCAGCCGAAGATTTCATCGTTCTTGGATCGTTCTGTCGTCCCTGCCCATCGATCGATGCAATTTTTTGTGCTTTTGAGAAGGCATCTTTAGTTTCGGTGACGATTGAAATTTCTGGAGTATATTCTATCATTGTTCATTTGGGCGATTTGAAGCTATTCGATGCTTTGTGTCGTCACTGTTTCTTAGTTGTTGAGGGTTTTTTCTTGTAGTTGAATCCGTTCTATTCTGGTTTGTTGGCTTTATGCCCACTTTCTGATCCTGTTTTAGCTGCTGGTAATCGGCAAGTGGATAAGTGCTCTGTCTCATCGGAAGTCAGGCAGGACAAGGGGGATTTCATCACCCTATTTGTTCCCATTTTTACCTTCCCTGATATTGCCTTTTCGTAGGTTTCCTTCGAGAGAAGTGCTTCGCGCACTGGCATCCTAGTTGGCTCCATGTATTGCAGTGGAAGGGTTGATCCGATGGCCTTTGCGGGTACTTGTCTGGGTAGGTTTCACATTGGGGATTTGATGGCCCAACCCAATCCAACCCAGGTTACCGTTATGTGGATCCTCCGCTGGTTTGTTCCCAGCCTTTGGAAGATTTTGCTAGCTCTTTTAAAAAGCCAAAGCATGGTCGACGTTCCAAAATTCGGTCGTTAAAGGTTGTCGTTACCCCTTCACAGGCCAATTCAAATCTTGAGGCTCGTATTGGCTCACGGTGGATTGTTGCGGCGCAATCTTTGCCTGCATTAGCCTTAACTAACTGCTTTTCTGCTCTTTCATTCACTTTGGAATATGAGTTGCTTGTGTCTTCATCTCCAATCAAGAATTCTTTACGGCATTTTAATAGTGGCTTGTGCAGATGTGTCATCCCCATAGCAACGTTTTCTACTTCTCGGCAGACGGGAAGGCTTAGTATGCAGCCACATCGATCGATGTCTGGCGGGGCAGCTAAGGCTTGCTCCGTCTAGATTGAGCTGTGGTTGGTTTTTTCTGCATTGGACGGCTTCCAGGTATGCTCCCCCTCTGTTTTTAGTTTCTCCATTCAATTAGCTTCTGATGGCTCGTTAATTGGGTTGTGGCTAGATTGTGCTTTGTTGTTTTATCAGAGCCTTGTCAGGCCTTGTCCTATGGTCATCGATTTAGATCTGATACCTCTTTATGATCAATCTCTTGTCTCTGCTATAGATAATGTGGGTTTGTTGTTGTTTCCTAGTTCGTTCTCTTTGAACACTTATATTTTTATCAGTGTCCAAATGAAATCAAACTTTGGCTACTTCTTTTGCGTGGGCATATTTTGGTGTAGGCGTAGGTTCTCCAATGCTGTTATTTTTGGGCTTTTTATTTTTCATTGGTTGTGGGTTAGTTGCTTATTCTTCCACTTGTTGGTGTCGGTGCTTTTTTATGTTGGTTGGTGTTCTGTGCACTTCCTTTTCGTGCACATGGGCTTTGGCTGTGGGCAAACATTGTTACATTTTCTGATCATTGTTTGGTGTTGGCGTTTTTGCGTCTGCTCAGACCTTTGTGTGTTTTCCTCCTCATGCATTACCTTTGGTAGGCTTGGTCACGACGATGCCTTTACAGTGTCATCGTTGACTTTCATGATTATGTTTCAGTTTAGGTTCTCTTGCTTGTATGGGACCATGCAATGGGCGACTAGGAGATTGTCAGCTTCGGTGAGGCGGTCTCCCAGGCGTTACCGTATAGATTTTCCGATTCCAGATATCTATATGTGTGCCTCCGGTGATTGCCGATCATTGCTTCTATTTCCAGTAGCTCACCGTAGTTTCTCTACTTTCGTTTATCACCCTCTTATTGTATCTTGTCCAGCTATTTGGCAGCACCGTTAGTGCGGGGCTTTCAATCCGATGATGACTCGGCTTTGGTGTTGGCCACACATGAATTTGGGCCGAGTACTGCTCGCCACCCAACATTTTATCAGTGTCCATGTTTGTCTATCTTGTCCCAGTCGTCTACTTCCTCTGCTATACCTCTGCTTAGTAAGGAAGAGATAGCGATCACAAATGATCGACTATCTCGTCTTATTAAGAACTCTTATCCTGCCAGATCTAGCTCTGTCGTTTTCGCTAGATAGGTGTCGTGTTGTTCTGTTTTCAGCGAGCCACCTGTTACACCGGCCTCACGAGCCGCTCGCCGTAGGCGGCGATCGACTACTCATACCCCTCACACCATTCGTACACGCTCTATAGCGGCGTCTGAGCAGATCGTTAGTGTAACGACCCGCATTCTACGCATCATAGGATCGTAGAATATTTATTTCTGTCATATACGAAGTCGTATGGTCATGTAACTTTGGGAGACGGCTATTGGGGTCATTTCCCATGTTCATGATTTTTCCCGATTTTTAAATGACCATTTTACCCCTAGTTATCACTGTTTTGGCCATAACTTTTGACTGGAAAGGAATTTTGACCTGAAACCACTTCCATTGGCTCCGGATGATGGTTTCTCTTTCCGTAGAGTGGTCACACGAGCCAAACGGACTCACCGTTTGGGAGATATGGCTGAAACAAGTTTCAGATGGTGAAAAACAGCTTAATTGGGCTTAAACGGGTGATTAGCACCTAGGCCCAAGGGGAATTTCGGGTTTAGGGGTATATAGGTGCTGATTAGGGTTAGAAAACATTTCTTTAGACATTTTCCAGCCGCCACTTTCATTCCTCTTAACCTAGCCATGGCCTCCACTCTCTAAATCTCTCTAAAACACCCAAAATCACTTCCTAATCAAGGATTAAGGCTTAGCACAAATCAAATCAAGGAGGATTAGCACAAGGACCGAGGTAGAGCTGCTGTTATATATTGGAATTCGTGCAAATCAGAGGTTCACTTCAGATTTGGAAGTTTTATTGTGGCAAAGGTGAGTGATTTGCATAGTTTTTGCACTAATTACGGTGATTAAGGGTAATTAGTGAAGATTAGCGAATTTATACGTAAATAAATTCTGGAAAAATTCTTAAAATTCTAAAATAATGTTTTAAGGCTCTGTTAGAGATTTGGGTTAATTTCGATGTGTTTTGCTAATCGTATGCTTAAACATGATTAAGAGGGATTATAGGAAAATGTGAGGTTTTGGCCACTTTTGATCCATTTTGATTCATTTAAACTGTTGTTTGTTGCTTATGGTTGCTGTTATATGTTGCTATGACTCTTTGGTATGCTTTGTGATTGATTCCAATAGTTAGATTGGTCGAAAACGCCGTCGAGAGGCGTATAAACAGTTGCTGGAAAGTTGCAGAAAACTGCAGGGTATCTAACCGGATCGGATCGGATAAGGGAGACCCGAACCGAACCGATGTAAGGACTCCGACCCGATCCGCTGAAAGATGGTGAGCACGAATCGATGGAGGCTATACTACCCGAACCCCTGCACGAGATGATGACCAAAGGAGATCTTGAATCGTAGCACCACGCCACGATCCGACCCGCTTGCACGATCCGAATCTCTCATGACCAGAAAGTGCGACCCGAACCAGTGATGGCGATGTGACTTGGAGACTCCGACCCGACCCGTGTAGTCACTTTCGAACCGAACCGAGCACCACGAGACGACCCGAACCGGAGTTATGCACTGCAGGGGGCCGCCACGACCTGAGGATCACGATCCGATGGAGATGGGGAACTTGAACCGACCCGACCTGGGGAAGCTCAACACGACCGGTCCGAACCAGGAAGGCTTCCACGATCCGACCCGAGCGTGAAGGATGATCCGAACCGATCCGAGGTTGATGGCTACGAGCTGGTGACTGCGAACCGAACCAGGAAGTTACGAACAGAATGAAGACCGATCCGGAGGGTGATGACCGAGAACCCGAGATGCAAAGGTAGTCCAAAGGGAAGTTAGAGCTCAGGATCCAGATGGGAACCAACGAGTTCACTTCATGATTGGGCTTTGCTGCGGGACGCGTTCTAAGGAGTTATCGACGTCTATAGCTTTGAACCACTATGGTAGGAGGTACGAAGGCGGATTCAGGGCCATTATGGCATCGGTAGAACCAAGGGCTACAACCAATGAAGTGGGTCATTGAAATGTTTGGTCATGACTCCATATGTTTAGCTTGGTCATAGCAGGGTTTCTACAAGTCGGGATTCGTCGTTGCCTTAGTTTGTCTAGTGTTTCAAAGTGGTAGATATCGTATGCTTTACGCATTGAGTGAGAGACGTAAGGATGGTTGCTATGCTTGATTGCTTGACATACACACCCCACCCCCGTATTCTTACACTATTTATTATGGCACCTTGGAGTATTGTACGGTATGTGGTACTAACTCTTTGGTTGCAGGTCCAGGTTCAGGTATGGTTTAGTATACCTGTTATTACTCTGTTTAGATGCTTATCGCTCATACCAGGATTTATGTCTGACCCAGAGTTTTATGTCTCCTCTTATTAATCTGGGTGCTCACACGAGCAGACTAGAGACAGGTTAGCTGGTGATGCACGGGTAGATGATCCGGAGACGAGCAGGAGGCTTCCACGTAATATATATAGTATTCTCCCTGTGTTGTTGAAGATCACTGCTTGGGCATTGGTGGTGCATCTTCTACTTTAGTTTTCTTTTGTTAGAGACAGTAAATTTGGAAAGTTGTAATAAGCTGTATTTGGATTTCCGCTGCTCTGATGTTGACACTGATTTTTAGTTATCAGCTTATGCACTGTCTCGCCTGTTTTATGTCAAGTATGTTATTATTATATTTTATCCCATGCGCTGTGAGACATTCTACAGGTTCTTTGATTAGTTCATTCCCTTCCTTCCTTTCTTATGACGACCGTCTTGTGCTAGTCGGGCATGTGTACAGCGCACTTTTGGAGGAAATGCAGGCTGGTGCGGGGCGGGCTGTCACACTTGGTATCAGAGCTCTAGGTTGCGCAGTTAACCTAGGGAAGTTATCAGGGAGAGATAATATACGTATACGAGAGAGCGTATTTTTGATTACTTTGGTTTTCAAAAGCTACATATATATATATACTATTAGTAGTATAAGTATGAAGTCGTACTGCACTAGCACCACTATGGAGTCGTTAATCGTTTCCTTTTTCAGATTGACGATGAGCCGATATGTTAGAGGTACCGGTAGGGGAGCCAATAATGGGAATGCTGCTGACATGAGGACGATGTTTACTGACCTCATGAGAGAGATGCTTAGAGATGTACAGAGGGCAGCTCCCAATGGTGGAAATTGTGGTGGTCCAATAGTGCAGGCGCCAAGAGTCGACTTCGCCAAGTTGAATAAGGATTATACTAGCCTTGGTGGAAAGCCGTTCCACGGAACAGAGTCGGCCACGGATGTTCAAGATTGGTTGGATAGTTGCGAACGTATCTTCGACGATTTGGGTATCGAGGATGCGATGAAGAGAAAGCTAGCGTCCCGTCAGCTGCAGGGGCGGGCAATGAATTGGTGGAATGCTATAAAGGCAGCCACTCCCGAAGATCAGATTACTTGGGAGCAGTTTAAAGCTCGCTTCAGTGAGAAGTTCATTCCAGCTGCTCAGAAGTCAATGCTGTTTAAGAAATTCTTGGAGCTCAAGCAGAATGGCAGAGCTATCTCGGAGTACATTGCTGAATTCGACACTTTGTCGAAGTATGGGTTATCTCTTATTGATACTGCCGAGAAGAAGAATGAGAAATTCATAACTGGTTTGGATCAGTACTTAGGGGAAAAGCTTATTAACCACATCGATGAGACATTTGAGTCGATTGTGGGGAAAGCATTAAGATCAGAAATCTCTACCCTAAGTCGAAGACTGAGGTTGCGTCCGCAGGTGAGCCAAAGCCAAAAGCAAGTGGTGAAGGCAAGGGTGGTTCCTAGAATAAGAGAAAGCAGAATCAGACTAAGGATGGCCAGAAGAAAAAGAATAAGCAAGATGTTGAGTGCTTCAGCTGTGGTAAGAAGGGCCATTATGCTAGTAATTGTCGGGCCAAGCCAGCGGATAGGAAGTGCTTCAATTGTGGCCAATTGGGACATCACAAGGACAAGTGTCCGCAACCCCCTAAAGAAAAGCAAATGGTGAAAGCATACGCCCTTAATGCTATTCCTTCTTCGTCGAATGCCCCAACAGCGGCGGAGAAGGGAAAGAATGTCGTCATTCAAGGTATGCTTT
Organism: Allium sativum; assembly: GCA_030737875.1. NCBI lineage: Eukaryota > Viridiplantae > Streptophyta > Magnoliopsida > Asparagales > Amaryllidaceae > Allium > Allium sativum. The sequence continues at coordinate 241,786,602 of CM060926.1, forward strand.
CTGTTTATGATGTTCCTGTTAGAGTTTTGTTTGATACAAGAGCTTCCAGTTCTTTCATATCTAGTGACCTGGTAGATAGGTTGGGATTGGAGCCCGAGATTGTCGATAGACCTTTAGTAGTGACGAACCCGATTGGTGGTTCGACTAGCCTTAGCATGATTTGTCGTAATGTGGTCTTATCGAGTCATGGATGCATGTTTGTTTGTGATTGCTTTGTTTTGGGCTTTACTGGGTTTGGCATTATTTTGGGAGTAGATTGGCTCCAAAGATACGGGGTGGTGGTAGACTGTGAGGGCTTGTTGGTGACAGCTAGAGCGGATGATGGGCGGAGGATAGTGTTTGGTGGTCTACCCAGTAAGGGGGTATTGGCTAGTTTTCTAAACTCCCTTGACATTCCGCATAGTGAGTTGTCAGATTTGCCCGTGGTTGGCCAGTATCCGGATGTTTTCGAAGAAGTGACCGGACTTCCACCACACCGAGAGATTGAGTTTCGTATTGATTTGGTAAAGGATGTCAGGCCTATAGTGATGCCACTTCGTCGAATGGCACCAAGAGAGCAGCGAGAGCTCGAGGTGCAAGTCAGCGATCTTTTGAAGAAGGGATTTATCAGAAGGAGTGTTTCTGAATGGGGAGCACCAGTTGTGTTTGCTACCAAGGCGGATGGTTCCCTTCGTTTGTGTGTAGACTACAGCGAGTTGAATAAAGTGACGAGGAAGAACAAGTATCCTCTACCGCGGATAGATGATTTGTTCGATCAGTTGAGTGGCGCGAGTGTATTTTCTCAGTTGGATCTCGCGACGGGTTTTCATCAGCTTAGAGTGGAAGCTGAAAGTATAGCTAAAACGGCATTTCGGACGCCATCTGGATTTTATGAGTGGTTGGTCATGCCATTTGGGCTGACCAATGCCCCAGCATATTTTGTGGATCTTATGAATAGGGTATTCAGGGATCAGTTGAATAAGTTTGTCCTTGTGTTCGTTGATGATATTTTGGTCTATTCGAGGACAGAGGAAGAACACAAGGAACATTTAGGAGTAGTGATGGAGGTGTTGAGAAAACACCAATTGAAAGCAAAGTTTTCTAAGTGTCACTTCTGGAAGAGGGAAGTGAGGTTCTTGGGCCATGTTGTATCAGAGAATGGTATTGCCGTGGACCCGGCAAAGGTGGCTACGGTACAGGATTGGCCTACGCCCAAGAATGCAACAGATGTAAGAAGTTTCTTGGGGTTAGCGGGATATTATCGTAAGTTTATCCAAGGTTTCTCCAAGATAGCAACACCATTGACCCAGTTGATCAAGAAGAATCAAGCTTTTGTCTGGGATGAAAGGTGCGAGAATGCATTCAAAAGTCTAAAGGACAAGTTGACAAGCGCACCAGTGTTAGTCATTCCTAAGGGGGATGGAGAGATGACGGTATACACGGATGCCTGTGGTACCGGACTGGGTGCTGTATTGATGCAACGCGGTAGGGTTGTAGCTTACGCAAGTCGGCAATTGAAACTGCACGAGAGAAGATACCCTACCCATGATTTAGAACTGGCAGCAATCGTGTTCGCGTTAAAGATGTGGAGACACTATCTCTTGGGAGAAAGATTTGAGCTGTTTACAGATCATAAGTCGTTAAAGTATCTCTTCTCTCAAAAAGATCTGAATCTCCGTCAGCAGAGATGGTTAGAGTTCTTAGCTTCCTATGATTTTGACATCGCATACACACCAGGAAAGGGCAATGCGGTGGCTGATGCATTGAGTAGAAGACATGCCAGCTTAGGGGCTATGTTCCTTGAATGGAAGCAACTGGAGTTTATCGCGGGGTTTGATTTCAGACCAAAGTGCGAATTGGATCCAGAAATGTTAGCAAGTTTGACGATCAGACCCACTTTGATTGAGCGGATCGGCTCTAGTCAGAGGGACGATCCTAACCTATTGGAAATCATCTCCAAGTTAGAGATGGGTATCGATGAGGAGATGAACAAGTATGGGATTGATCGAGATAGATGGCTTAGAAAGAATGGAAAGCTTGTTCTACCCAATGTCAATGGATTGAGGGATGAAGTGCTTAGAGAATGTCATCACTCAAAGCTGACTATACACCCCGGTGGTAACAAGATGTATCGAGATATGAAGCAGACTTACCACTGGGAAGGGATGAAAAGAGACGTTGGGAAGTTTATATCCAAGTGCATGAATTGCCAGCTAGTTAAAGCCGAGCAAAAGAAGCCTAGTGGGTTGTTACAGCCCTTAGAAATTCCCGAATGGAAGTGGGAGCAAGTCTCGATGGATTTCATCGATGGTTTACCAAGGACTAGATCGGGACATGATAGCATTTGGGTGATTGTGGATCGATTGACTAAAAGTGCAAGGTTTATACCAGTCAAATCGACCAGAACGGCAGCTAAGTTAGCAGAATTGTATATGAAGTGGGTAGTGAGATTTCATGGAGTACCCAAAAGCATTGTGAGCGACCGAGACCCGTTGTTCACTAGTGGGTTTTGGAAGAGCTTACAAGAGGCTCTAGGGTCAGAGTTACATCTCAGTACCGCATATCATCCTCAGACCGACGGTCAAACGGAGAGGGTGAACCGTATTTTGGAAGATCTCTTGAGAGCATGTATATTAGATTTTGGTGGATCATGGGATGACCATTTGCATCTAGTAGAGTTTGCATATAATAATAGCTACCAATCCAGTATCGGTATGGCTCCATTTGAAGCTTTGTACGGAAGACCGTGCAACTCACCATCATGTTGGATCGAGACTGGCGAGAAGTTTATGCTTGGACCAGATGTGGTGAGGGAAACTTCAGATAAAATCAAGACCATTCAACAACGAATGAAGGCTGCCCAAGATAGGCAGAAGAGTTATGCCGATAAGAGGAGAAGAGATTTAAAATTCTCCGTTGGCGACTTGGTGTTTGTCAAGATTTCTCCGTTGAAGAGCGTGATACGATTTGGCAGGAGAGGCAAGTTGGCACCAAGATTTCTTGGCCCATTCCCTGTTCTTGAGCTAGTCGGGAATTTGGCATATAGAATTGACTTACCGGAGAAGATGGCGGGAGTTCACGACGTATTTCATGTTTCCCAACTAAGAAAGTTCGTTCACGACTCAGATATGACTATTTCACCTGATCAGTTAGAGGACTTCGAAGTAGAACCCGAGGCGGTTGGGAACCGCAAGCCGGCCTGTATTGTCGAGCACGACATGAAGCAACTTCGAAGGAAGGCGGTGAAGTTAGTCAAGGTTCAGTGGGGCGAGGACGAGAATGATTGTACTTGGGAGACAGAGGAGGACATTAGGAAGTCACACCCAGAACTCTTTGCCTGGTAAGATTTTGACTTCGATTTAGTTTTCCGCATGCTAGGATAGGCTTGTTTGCTTGTTTTGCATGTTTGATTGTTGTATGTGGTTGTTAGGCATGCGGGATCCTTTGTATGTTTTGGGTTAAGGAATTTCGGGGGCGAAATTTCTTAAGGGGGGGAGAGTGTAACGACCCGCATTCTACGCATCATAGGATCGTAGAATATTTATTTCTGTCATATACGAAGTCGTATGGTCATGTAACTTTTGGGAGACGGCTATTGGGGTCATTTCCCATGTTCATGATTTTTCCCGATTTTTAAATGACCATTTTACCCCTAGTTATCACTGTTTTGGCCATAACTTTTGACTGGAAAGGAATTTTGACCTGAAACCACTTCCATTGGTTCCGGATGATGGTTTCTCTTTCCGTAGAGTGGTCACATTAGCCAAACGGACTCACCGTTTGGGAGATATGGCTGAAACAAGTTTCAGATGGTGAAAAACAGCTTAATTGGGCTTAAACGGGTGATTAGCAGCTAGGCCCAAGGGGAATTTCGGGTTTAGGGGTATATAGGTGCTGATTAGGGTTAGAAAACATTTCTTTAGACATTTTTCAGCTGCCACTTTCATTCCTCTTAACCTAGCCATGGCCTCCACTCTCTAAATCTCTCTAAAACACCCAAAATCACTTCCTAATCAAGGATTAAGGCTTAGCACAAATCAAATCAAGGAGGATTAGCACAAGGACCGAGGTAGAGCTGCTGTTATATATTGGAATTCGTGCAAATCAGAGGTTCACTTCAGATTTGGAAGTTTTATTGTGGCAAAGGTGAGTGATTTGCATAGTTTTTGCACTAATTACGGTGATTAAGGGTAATTAGTGAAGATTAGCGAATTTATACGTAAATAAATTCTGGAAAAATTCTTAAAATTCTAAAATAATGTTTTAAGGCTCTGTTAGAGATTTGGATTAATTTCGATGTGTTTTGCTAATCGTATGCTTAAACATGATTAAGAGGGATTATAGGAAAATGTGAGGTTTTGGCCACTTTTGATCCATTTTGATTCATTTAAACTGTTGTTTGTTGCTTATGGTTGCTGTTATATGTTGCTATGACTCTTTGATATGCTTTGTGATTGATTCCAATAGTTAGATTGGTCGAAAACGCCGTCGAGAGGCGTATAAACAATTGCTGGAAAGTTGCAGAAAACTGCAGGGTATCTAACCGGATCGGATCGGATAAGGGAGACCCGAACCGAACCGATGTAAGGACTCCGACCCGATCCGCTGAAAGATGGTGAGCACGAATCGATGGAGGCTATACTACCAGAACCCCTCCATGAGATGATGACCAAAGGAGATCTTGAATCGTAACACCACGCCACGATCCGACCCGCTTGCACGATCCGAATCTCTCATGACCAGAAAGTGCGACCCGAACCAGTGATGGCGATGTGACTTGGAGACTCCGACCCGACCCGTGTAGTCACTTTCGAACCGAACCGAGCACCACGAGACGACCCGAACCGGAGTTATGCACTGGAGGGGGCCGCCACGACCTGACGATCACGATCCGATGGAGATGGGGAACTTGAACCGACCCGACCTGGGGAAGCTCAACACGACCGGTCCGAACCAGGAAGGCTTCCACGATCCGACCCGAGCGTGAAGGATGATCCGAACCGATCCGAGGTTGATGGCTACGAGCTGGTGACTGCGAACCGAACCAGGAAGTTACGAACAGAATGAAGACCGATCCGGAGGGTGATGACCGAGAACCCGAGATGCAAGGGTAGTCCAAAGGGAAGTTAGAGCCCAGGATCCAGATGGGAACCAACGAGTTCACTTCATGATTGGGCTTTGCTGCGGGACGCGTGCTAAGGAGTTATCGACGTCTATAGCTTTGAACCACTATGGTAGGAGGTACGAAGGCGGATTCAGGGCCATTATGGCATCGGTAGAACCAAGGGCTACAACCAATGAAGTGGGTCATTGAAATGTTTGGTCATGACTCCATATGTTTAGCTTGGTCATAGCAGGGTTTCTACAAGTCGGGATTCGTCGTTGCCTTAGTTTGTCTAGTGTTTCAAAGTGGTAGATATCGTATGCTTTACGCACTGAGTGAGAGACGTAAGGATGGTTGCTATGCTTGATTGCTTGACATACACACCCCACCCCCGTATTCTTACACTATTTATTATGGCACCTTGGAGTATTGTACGGTATGTGGTACTAACTCTTTGGTTGCAGGTCCAGGTTCAGGTATGGTTTAGTATACCTGTTATCACTCTGTTTAGATGCTTATCGCTCATACCAGGCTTTATGTCTGACCCAGAGTTTTATGTCTCCTCTTATTACTCTGGGTGCTCACACGAGCAGACTAGAGACAGGTTAGCTGGTGATGCACGGGTAGATGATCCGGAGACGAGCAGGAGGCTTCCACGTAATATATATAGTATTCTCCCTGTGTTGTTGAAGATCACTGCTTGGGCATTGGTGGTGCATCTTCTACTTTAGTTTTCTTTTGTTAGAGACAGTAAATTTGGAAAGTTGTAATAAGCTGTATTTGGATTTCCGCTGCTCCGATGTTGAAACTGATTTTTAGTTATCAGCTTATGCACTGTCTCGCCTGTTTTATGTCAAGTATGTTATTATTATATTTTATCCCATGCGCTGTGAGACATTCTACAGGTTCTTTGATTAGTTCATTCCCTTCCTTCCTTTCTTATGACGACCGTCTTGTGCTAGTCGGGCATGTGTACAGCGCACTTTTGGAGGAAATGCAGGCTGGTGCGGGGCGGGCCGCACGTGTAACACCCCACGTCCGTTAATGTCACTCACAAAGGGAATGCATTAACTTCCATGGAGGTTTTAAGTGAATATAGAACAGTAAAATTACAACAAGACAGATATAAAATAGTACTTGGAAATTCAAAAACTTTATTTCATTGTAGCAGAAGTCAAAACATGTTTGATTACATCATAACACCATATTCAATGTCAAGTACAATATCTATCTTGATAAAACAAGTACATAATCCCATTACATGAATAGCCATTAAAAAGAAAGATAACAAGCTGGACTTTATATCTGACTTTAGAGGTGGTCTTGCCTTCACCAGCTTCTTTCTGCGTGTCCTTTTGTTTTGTTCTAGATGGCGAATTTTCTTCTCCGGAACGTTAGGGGTATTGGGAATGATGTGTCTGTAGCTAGGTTCAAACGCATTGTCAAGAAGCATTCTGTCTATTTGGTTGCTCTTCTGGAACCATTTTTGGGACCGGAGGTGATCACCGCTTTTGTTCTTTCTCTTGGCTTCGGTGGTGCTTTAGCCAACGTATCCAACAAGATTTGGATCATTTGGTCAAAAGGCGTTGTCGTTCACCCTATTTTCGACTCGGATCAACTGTTGTCGATTGCTTGTTCCTTCCCCTCGTTCTCTTCATCCTTTTTGTTCTCAGAGGTTTATGCTTAGTGCGATAGGATTGAGAAACAAGGCTTATGGTCTGATATTCTATCCCTTTCCTCTTTGGGCTACTCTGTTTCTTTGGTGGGTGTCGACTTTAACGTTGTCACCAGCCAAGAAAAAAAGCATGGAGGAAATGTCATTAACCGTTTGGCAGTTGCGGATTTCAATGCTTTCATCATCAGCTTAGGTATGTCTGAAGTTTCTTCTGTCGGATCGTACCTCTTCTGACCATGCTCCTTTGATTCTTAGATGCTCCCCCCTTTCACTCTCAGGTCTGTCTTCTTCTAGGTTTCAGGGTATGTGGAGTTCTCACCATTCTTTCATCAGTGTGGTAGCAGAGTCCTGGCACTTCCTTTTGAGTGGTCCCACGTGTGTGGTTTTTTCTCGCAAGCTGAAGCGTCTAAAGACTTATCTTAGGGCATGGAATCTGCTTGTTTTCAGGAATATCTTCGACCGCGTTAGAGCGGTAGAAGAAACTCTTGTTCTAGCAGAAGCGACTTTTGAGGAGGAACCCTTTGCTGCAAATAAGGAAGCCTAGGCGTTGACCCAGCTAGCCTTCTCGTTTGAGCTTCGTCTTGAAGATGACCATCTTCGCCAAAAGGCGAGAATCAAATGGGTTGTTGAAGGTGATATGAATTCCGGTTTTTTCCACTCGTCTATCCTTATGAAGAATAGTCGTCTTACCATTCGTCAAATTATCTGCCCTGATCTTTCATTGACTTCTACTCCAGAAGAAGTCAAGGGACTATTTTTTTCCCACTTCCTGTCCTTCCTTAGCTCTCCTCGGTCTCCATTTCTGACCCGTCTCTTCTTGCATTCATTCCTAGACTGATCTTCACGATAGATAGTTCTGACCTTATTGCACCCCCTTCCTTGGAAGAAATACGTGCTTGCGTATTGCTCTAAGCAAGGACAGTGCGAGTGGGCCTTATGGTTTCGACGGTTTTTTTTACAGGAGTGCGTGGCCAGTTATTCAGGCGGACTTTTGTCTCGCTTTTCGGTCCTTCTTCTCTGGTGGAGATCTCCCAGCAGGGTGGACTTCCACAAACTTGGTCCTCATCCCAAAATGCGATCAACCAAACTCTTGTGAGGAGTCACAACACCAAAACGATCAATTTGAAATGGTAATATAACGTTGCTAAAATTTTTAGAAACACTTTTTAGGTGTTGCAGATTTGTATGTTGTAGATTTTTGAAACACTCATATTATGTTTCAGATTGACAAATTGAAATACTTAGTAGGTGTTTGAAATTGACGAACTGAAACATTTAGCAGGGGTTTCAGATTGATAAACTGCAACACTTAATGAGTGTTTCGAGCTAATAATCAACAACACTTAGTGAATGTTTCAAACTGATAATCTGCAACACTTGATAAGTGTTCCAAGATGATAATCAGCAACACTTACTAGGTGTTTCAAAATGACATCTAGCAACATTTAATAGGCATTTCAAATTGACAATCAGAAACACTTACTGTATGTTTCAAACTAATAATTTGTCACACCAATGATGTGTTGCAGATTTGGGATATTAAAAATATTTTAAAATATGCAATTGAAAGTAGATTCAATCATATTCTCCAAATTAAAAGATAAAAAATATGAAAAGAACAAAAAAACTTACCATAAACAAATTACTATAGGACAAAAGATAAATAACATCTCCAAAGGAACAAAAAAGTACAAATATGTTGCAATGAATCCAAGTTTAAAAAGTAGTACAAGGTTGACAATATAACAAAATAACAGATAAAAATAGCCAAACTTGCTTATAAACACTTCCTACACACCATGATTCATCATGTTATCTTTTCAAAGTCCATATCTGCAAAAAAAAAAAAAAAAAAAAAACAAAAAAAAACGTTGAGTGAAACAATTTAGTTATTGCACCAATAAAATCAAATATAATTTGAACCAAAGTCTTACTCCGACGCTCAAAAGTACAAATTTTATAAACCATTCATACTAAGTAATTATAACAAGCTTATAACGAATAATTTTATAAACTTGCTCATAAGCACCACAGGTAATTTCAGTGGATTGTTGAAATGTAATAGTATGATTATAGGTGAATTAAATGTGCAAAATAGATTCATAGTTTACTTACACAGTCAATATGCCCATCTATTTCTTGTTGTGCTTACCCATTTGAGAAGAGGAGAACCTGAAGGATACAATTACATTAGTAACTACTATTGTTTCCTAAACAACATCATGTCATTACAAAATCGAACGCAAACAACATGAACAACCTGATAAAAGATTTATGCTGTAAGAATGATTGGTGCCACATAATTTTGGATTCTATAGATATTTAGTTGGAGATGCTTGGTTTGTCTATATAGCTTTCCCACCGAATCGAGTTCCTATCCTGAATGCATGGTTAGAGCTATGAATTTCCTTATAATTTTCCATACATAAATATAAAAGGAAATTAGTCTTTTGTGATATCGAGCAATCCTATTGGAAAGGATGTTAATCAGTAATCCTTCCAAACACAAACTGTGGTGACCAATGTTGATCAGGTAGTCGACAATCTTTCCAAATGAACACTCTGAAACTAACAGATCAATCAGTAACCCCCCCCCCCCCGAATTATGTCTCACCAAGTTCTGCCCCGCTCTTTTCCATGATAACCGTCGCTTCGACCGTTCTCGCCTTAGGCCTAACCTTGACCAACGGGTCAGTGCTCAACCCATCACTATGCAAGATCGACTTATCTCGAACCGAGACTTGCCTCCTATGCTTTGCGCAACAAATCAGTCTCAGGTCCCTACTCACCAACCTTCGCAAAGTTGAACAACCGAGGTCGAAGATTCTTTAGACCAAGACAATGTCCATCCTAGAAGATGTCCAAGGCTGCACTCTCCCAAGTCGAACCGCGACCACCACAATCCAATAGAGATTCGATCTCCTATCCTTGCCAACCTACTTCGCAGCATCATGAAAGAATCTCGGGGTTATGTCACTGACCACTACGAAACCAGTGTGAGACGTAACCCTTTCACTAAAGATGTGCTCAATGTCGAATGGCCCGCACATTTCTATTAGGTAATGCGGAAGGTGGATCTTAAGGAAAACAAACACTAGACGGGGTGAATAGTGTTTTCGAAGAATTTATGAAAATCTAAAACTTATATGATCTACTATATGAATCACACACAGTAGAGATGATCACAGACATAGAATCAAACACAAGTACTGAAATAGATAAACATAAAATGCAGAAAAAGGAAATAACACACTGGATTTTATACTAGTTCGGATTACTCCTACGTCCAGTCCTATGCAACGCTGGATTGTACAAAGTTTTATTAATATCACTATCCAAGTACAATCCCCTTGATTTCACGACTATAAGGTTAACACCGCTCCAACCAGTCTTTATTTCGCGGTTACAAGATTACCGCCGCCCCTTTTCTTGATTTCAGGGATACAAGGAACACACCCTTTCCCAAACACTTCCCAAATGATTACAACAACCCTATAACTCTTCAATAGCACTTCAATTCTGAGAGTAATGAACAGAGAGAGAGAAAAGAAGAGGTTTTATACAATTAGAGTAGAAATTGGCAAAGTAGAAGTGTGGAAATTAATAAAATATGGAATATTAATGGTGGGTGAAGAGGGGTGAAGATGGAGAAGAAGAATGAATAAAAAAATTCGAAATCAACCTATTTATAAGATTTGAAAGGTTGCAACTCTTTTGGAATGTTACAAATAGTGAAAAGACACTTCCTTTGAAAATTGAAAAAATGACAGTTTTATATCGACATAAGCATGTATGTATGTCGATAAATGTATGTACAATATATTTTTAAAATTATTTTTCAAGTGTTTAACTATATATATTATTCTGGTAATTCTTGAATTAAAACTTAGTGATATAAATGAGTATATCAAAATATAAAATCATATGAAAACATAAATATATATTATATAAACATGTTTATAAAATTATAAGATTTAAAACTATATAAATGTAAAAGTATATAACTGTATAACTATATAAATATATATTAACTTATATAAACTTTAAAACTTATATTTGATATCAAAAGTAAGATAGAAAACTATTTGAAATTAGAATTTTGAAAATCAGAATTCAAAATTTGAAAATCAGAATTTGAATTTGAACCTGGAGTGTTATTCAGAGTCTTACATTTAAACTAGACTTTATTACTATATTTTTCTTAAGCTCTTGAACTCTTGATAACTTGATTACTCATGAGTCTTGAATCTATTTTTTTTTTGAATCTCTTGAAACTCTAAAACTGTACACTCTTCAGTAATAATTCCTGTATACAAATCCAGCATGTATGTATATTCTAGGTAGAGATGCTAGTATATATTTTATAATCAATGATAATTGAAAAAAGGTTATTGTCATCAAAACTCCATTCTCAACAATCTTCCCCTTTTTGATGATGACAACCTAGTTTATAAAATATTCAAACATGTTCATACCTATTGATTCTGATCCTTCTTATACTCCCCCCTGTCATTATGAATCCTATATACTCTCCCTTATCCTAAGTCTAAATAATCCTTATATTTTATAATTTCTCCCTTTTTTCATTGTCAAAAAGAAATTCTAAAAATACTCCCCCTAAATCCTATATCTATCTATATATAACCCTTACAATATTTGATTCTATACTTAGATATATATATATATATATATATATATATATATAACTCCCCCTAAATTTATGCCTATATTATAAAAAATGTATAAATCAATCAAAGTATCATAATTACATATGTTTCACACCATATATACAAGTTTTCAATCCAAACAATCCAAGCCAATCAATATTTACATAAGTTCAAACAAAATCAAATCAAGCAAACCAATCAAACAAATCATACCAAACAATCAAACGTTTCCTAGGACTTCTACCCATCCGTCTTCTCCAAAGATCGGATCCTTCTTGATGACTTCCCAATCTTCATCTTCTTTTGTCGGTGGTGCCTTAGAGAGATTGTTGTCTTTGTCTCTGAAAAGAGAAGATATTAGCCAACAGATGGCATCAAAGTGCTTCTCTTGTTGTTCAAACTTTTTTATTTGACTCAATTCGAGATGACGGTGATTTTGTAGAATTATGGAGAGGATCTTCTTGAAAGAGTTCAAAGTTTGTTCAAGATTTTCACCCAAATTATGTATTGGATTTATCATAATTTTATAGTTTTGGATAAGAATTGGTTAGAGAGGAAGAAGGAATGATATAATAGTTTTTCTAGAATAAATAGGTTTATATAGGGTTTGGAATTCGTTGGATTTGAATGGATATGAGTTAGTTATTTAAATTTTAAATTTTGAACAATTTTGAAAAACTGGCAGTTATTTGTCGACATAATGAGATATGTATGTCGACATACTTTATAAAAAAATTGATTTTTTTAATTATAAGTTATTTGTTATTATATTATATTAATATATTTAATTCTAATGTTTTCACAATAACTTAAAGATGGTTTTGACATAAATAAAACATCATTCATTTCAACTTGAAAACAAATACATCCAACTAATTACGAGAGACTAAATACAAGATTCGAAAGCAAATAAAAGCAAATACTAAAGATAACTTAAACTAAATAAGCTTAGATTTCAGCGGATGGTGAGGAGGAAGATGAAATTCCAAGTTTTCTTGCTATTTATCCAATGAACTTAGACATATGACTAAGCGTCTTTTTGAGCTTCTTTTGGTTCTTGGCTAGTTTCACTTGATTTGAACTTGTGTCTCTTTTGAAATGGTTATAGTGTTGATTGGACACTCAACACTTTCCAAAGAAGTTTCTTCTTCTTCGATATCCATAGGCTCTTGTTCTTATTGCATTCGAGCTATTTTGTCTTCGAATATTTCATAAGGTTTAAAGGTGAGCGGAATTTGCATAAGGTGTGTATTTGTGGAGTCAAACACCTTTCTTGGTACAAACTCTTCTCTCTTGAGATCAACTCCAAAATATTTAAAGATACGAGTAAGGTAAACTCCATAATAAAGAGTGTTTTCTCTTGTTGATGTTTCTATGGGCTTAAATTCTTTAAAGGTCATATCGGCCCAATTGATGTCATAGCCAGTAATAATAACAAAGAATGCTTTTTGGACTTTGGGAGTTGGGTTGTTGAAGTTTCCGGAACATGGTGTAATGGAATATTGAAGAAGGAGGTTTACTATTCTTGTTTTTGGGCGGAAAAACCGATTTTTGAATTCCATGTAAGCATCTCTTTCAAATATGTGATGATAAGTTTCCAAATCCGTTTCTTCGATTTCGAATCCCAAAAAATCCGAGCCTATACTTTTGCAATTTAAGATATTGCCCAAAATTTCATAATCTAGAACGATTTGTGTGCCTATGCTACTCCAAATTTGATTTTCGTCTCCTTTGTAAAAGCCACGATTAAGATTTGCATATAACATTTTCACGAGTTTAGGTTAACACACTTCATCGTTATCCCGAGCGTTAATCAAGCTCAATACTTCATTATGATTGAAAAGAGAAGGAAGATCATAAGATGGAAAATCTCCAAAGATGGTGAAAGCTCCTATGTTGACATTTGCAATTGCTACATAGTCAACATAGGTTTTGATTGCTTCTCTATCATTATCGAGATATCCTTTAATGGTTTTGGACAATCTCATTGTTTGAGGAGTGCTAGAGGAAGCCATTAGAGATTTGTTTTTGAAGAGAATAGATATGAAGATTGTTGTTTGAATTTTGAATGAAAGCTAGAGAGAATATGTAATAACCCGGAAAATCTGGGCCAGTTTAAAATTTTTATTTTGGCTATTTTAGCAAATTTTGAATATTTAAAATGAATTATTTTAAATAATAACGACGAGAAATTTATTTTGAATAGAATTCGAACGTATATATTATACGCGTCGTCGTTAGAATATAAATATTTATATATAATTATAAATAGAATTGAAAATGGCGCGGTAGTTCGATAATTCGATTTCAAACTTCAATTGAATGTACCGGGTGCAAAACAATCCGATTTTTTGTGAAACCAAAAACATTAGGATCTAATTGTGAATATCTTTCCAACGAATCCGACAAATCAAGATTTCATTGCGGGAATCAAAAGATATGTCCAGTTGAAATTTCTGAATAGTCGCTATGGAATTCAGGCACTTAAAAATGGACATTTTGCAAACGACCTCGGATTTCGACGAAACCACTTTTGTTGGGTCCGTGATGTTAAGTTATTGCTAGATTCCAAATTTCATAATTTTTCGAATCAATATGTGAGCGTGGCAAAAGAAAACGCGTTTGACCAGTTTTAGTTGATTTTAATCGACTGGAAATTGGCCATTTTTCAAACGGTCTCAGAATTCGACGAAACTAGTTTTGTTAGGACCGTATCGTCAACACGAAGCTAGAAAATATTTTTATGGAATTTATAGAGTTGTTATGTGACCCCGGTAATTTGAAATGTACGTTTAAAATTCAATATAGTGATTTAAATGTAAATTCAACTGAAACTAATCGAAACGATCAAATCAGCTTGCGATACATATCCCATTGTGTTCGTAATGGGGGTAAAACGCTATGGACGACAGGCGGTGGGCCTCGTTTCGAGGTCGTATGTAAAAGTCAACTTTTTCAAATTAAATAAATAAATAAAAAAAGAAATATCTTCTTTCTCTCCCATATTATACGCTGCCCCCCCCCCCCCCCCCGTTCGAATTTCATAAATCAGAAAAAAAAAAGAAAAAAAAAACAGCGGAGGACCGCCGCCCTCCCCACGACGCCGCTACCACCGCCTTCTCCCCCCCTTTGCCGATTCGATCAGCGCGCCGCCCCTCTTCTCCTCTTTCCCCTTTCCTTCTCGCGACAACAACCGCCGCCCACCTGCTCCCCTCGTTCAGACCTCTGGCGCCGCCTCGAGGCGAACAGCGCCTCCCTCAGGCGACCGAGATCTCCGACGCCCAACCCCGCCTGATGACCACCGACAGCAGCATCCCTCCCCCCTTCTTCGCCGGTAACAGTAAGCATTTTATTTTATTTTTATTTTAGGGTTTTAAACTGTTTTTTTTTAAAGAATTTAATACTGTTTTTTTAAAAAAAAAACATTTTAAACTGATTTTTTTCAGATTTAAAAACTGATCTTTTTTTTTAAAACTTTAAAAGGAAAAGAATAGATTTTTAGATCAAGATTTGGTTTTTAATTTGTAAAGGGATAAGATTTTAATATGAAAAAGGTTCGATATTTGATATGAAAAAGATTTGGTCTTTAGTTTAGAAAAGATTATATTTTTAAATATAAAAAGATTTGATTTTTGGTAGATAAAGAAACGATTTTTATTTATAGTTATAGATAACAAAAATATAATTTTTATGTTATAGAAAAGGAAAAAAAAATATAATCTTTATATTGAAAATGGCGAAATAAAAATATGATTTTTATATATTGAACTTCGAAGTAAAAATGTGATTTTTATATATTGAACTTCGAAGTAAAAATGTGATTTTTATATTTTGAACTTCGAAGTAAAAATGTGATTTTTATATATTGAACATCGGAGTAAAAATGTGATTTTTATATATTGAACATCGAAGTAAAAATGTGATTTTTATATATTGAACATCGGAGTAAAAATGTGATTTTTATATATTGAACATCGAAGTAAAAATGTGATTTTTATGTATTGAACATCGAAGTAAAAATGTGATTTTTATACATTGAACATCGAAGTAAAAATGTGATTTTTATATATTGAACATCTAAGTAAAAATGTGATTTTTATATATTGAACATCGAAGTAAAAATGTAATTTTTATATATTTAACATCGAAGTAAAAATGTGATTTTTATATATTTAACATCGAAGTAAAAATGTGATTTTTATATATTTAACATCGAAGTAAAAATGTGATTTTTATATATTTAACATCGAAGTAAAAATGTGATTTTTATATATTTAACATCGAAGTAAAAATGTGATTTTTATATATTTAACATCGAAGTAAAAATGTGATTTTTATATATTGAATAGCGAAGTAAAAATTCGATTTTTACATATGTAGAGAATACGGGCAACGAAGATGACGAAGATGCGATAGCGATGAAGATTTCTATCAATGAAGTGCCGTGGAGCTAGGATAGCAATATGTGAGAACTTCTCACCTTTCAATTTCATTTTCTAGTTATATATATATACTAGGATGCAGACGGTGCTTAGTAGCACCCGACACAATCGTCCACAGACCATGGACTTGTTTGTTTGGTTGCATAGCTTAGTTATATGATTTGAAGTTGTTTTATACACTATGCACTTATAATAGTATCAAATGATTTGTTTTAAACGTATCAAGCATTCTTTGGCTGTTATAAGGGAAAACCCTATCCCCCGGCTTGCGTTGCATTGTGTGATAGGACCTGGGTCTTATATCAGCTTCATTTTTCTTTATTTAGCATTGCGTTGTTTGTTTTATGCACTAGTATTCTTGGGAGGAAACCCGTTCCGTGTTATACGGCGTGGTCCCTTGATTTACCTAATTTTAAAATAAAGATTAACTGTTTTAGTTCTCACACCAGTCCCATGACTGACCTGGAGTTTATTGTTTTAACCTAAACTCTGGGTGCCCTTATTTTGACACGGGCAGCTAGTAGTTTTGGTTTTTGCAGATTTATATTCACAGGATCCCGGTTTACAGCTGGAACGATATCCGGAAAGCTTTGTATCCGTATATCTCATTCTAGTTGTGTATTGTATTATTTTCCGCTGCGATGTATTTAAATGTAATTTAAATCTCTGATATTTCTGTGTAATATTCATTTTTACTCTGTATATTCTTGTAATCTGGTGCATTGTTGTAATATACAGCGAAATGTTCTTTTATATGAGTTCTGTTGTGGTTTGTTCTCGAACTATCCGACACTTTCCTTTACGGGGAAGTTGCGGGTTTTCACAGAATAAGAATGATATATATATATATATATATAAATAGAATTTGAATGGGCAACACTTTTCTGAAATCAATGACACATTTTCAGATCTTGGGAGTTGGTGAAAAGTTGGAGGGAAGTTTGAAAGTTTAAACCTTTGAAATTAAAATTTTGAATTTCATTTTACAGGCCTTTATGTCGACATGCCCTTCTTTGTATGTCGACATTTCAAAGGATATATGGTTTTGTGACTTTTGGTTTTAAATTATCGATTTATATTTCAGGTTTAATTATTTCCTGAAATAATATAATCCTAACAAGCATCTAAAATTTATTTTATATTTATTACTTTATTAATATTTTGACTTTCAAATTTGAATTTTGAATTTTAATTTTGAATTTTAAAGTTTAAATTTCAAATTCAAAACAAAGCAAACAAGCAAGGCAAACAAAACATACATTCAATCAAGAAATTAAAAATTAATTAAGGCGTACCCGATTTTTAGATTTATTTCTTCGGTATTTTCTGAATTCTGAATTTCTATGAAACACATATTTGAATTCCCGGTTTCTGGCTGTTCATCTCTTGATGATGAATTTGAATCATATAAAGTTGCTGCGTACGCCCTCTTTCTTTTCTTTGATGAATTGCTATTGTCCGTCTGTTGAATTTATTTATCTGGATATATATGGACACATTCTCTTTATATGGCCTAGTTTATTGCAGTTATAACATCGATCATCATTTCTTCCCGAACTTCCTAGATTATTTCTTTGGAAGTTATTTCTCCTTCTGTATCTCAGAAATTTTCTGAAATTTCTTGTCATTAAGGCTGTCTCTTCAACATCTTCACTGCTTGAGTCAGAACCATTTGTTGTTGCCTTAAAAGCTATGGATTTCTTTTTAGTTGGCTTATTTTCCTTTTTTTCTGTAATTGGACTTCAAATGACATTAAATTCCCTATTAACTCCTCAATCCTCATTTCACTGATACTATGGGCTTCTTCAATCGCCAATGTTTTCTAATCCCACTATGGAGTCAATGAACTCAATATTTTTCCGACTTGGTCTTCTTCTGAATTGGTTTTTCTCAAGGCAATTAATGAATGCACTATCTCTTGGAATCTGCAATATATATTGGAGATAGATTCATTCTCATTCATTTTGAATAACTCAAACTGATTAATTAGCATCAACATCTTTGTCTGTTTAACTTTATTGGTTCCTTCATGAGTAACTTGTAAAGTTCTCAATATTTCATAAGAGGATTACAAACTGACACTCTATTAAATTCATTTTTATCTAATGAACAGAATAACATATTCATGGCTTTAGAATTGCTTTGTGCAGCAACCTTTAGTTCATTAGTCCATTGTGCAAAATTAGTTGTGGGTTCAACATACTCAATATGTGTGATATTCCACGTGTCTAATCCTACTGATTGTAGATATATTTTCATTATACATACACAATATGAATAATTGCTACCATTAAACAGTGGTGGTCTAATAGTAGACTGACCCTCTACAAAAGAACTATTATTACTAGTGTTGGTTGCCATTTAATATTTTCAAAAATCAGATTATGAACTTTTTGAAAACCTATGCTCCGATACCAATTATTAGGGAATGCGGACGGCAGTTCTTAAGGAAAAAAAACACTAGAGGGGGTGAATATGTTTTCGAAGAATTTATGAAAATATAAAACGTATATGATCTAATATATGAATCACACATAGCAGAGATGATCACAGACACAGAATCAAACGTAAACAGATAAATATAAAATGCAGAAAAAGGAAAGAACACACCGGATTTTATACTGGTTCGGATTACTCCTACGTCCAGTCCTACGCAATGTTGGATTGTGCAGAGTTTTATTAATATCACTATCCAAGTACAATCTACTTGATTTCACGGCTACAAGGTTAACACTGCTCGTACCACTTTTGATTTCACGGCTACAAGATTACAACTGCTCCCTTTCCTTGATTTCAGGGCTACAAGGAACACACCCTTTACCAAACACTTCCCAAATGATAACAACAGCCCGATAACTCTTCAATAGCACTTCAATTCCGAGAGTAATGAATAGAGAGAGAAAAGAAGAAGTTTTATATAATTAGAGTAGAAATATGCAAAGTAGAAGTGTGGAAATTAATAAAACATGGAATATTAATGGTGGGATGAAGATGGGTGAAGATGGAGAAGAAGAATGAATAAAAAATTCGAAATCATCCTATTTATAAGATTTGAAAGGTTACAACGCTTATGGAATGTTGCAAATAGTGAAAAGTCGCTTCCTTTGTAAATTGAAAAAATGACAGTTGTATGTCGACATATGTATGTACGAAATATTTTTAAAATTATTTTCAAGTGTTTAACTATATATATTATTCTGGAAATTCTTGAATTAAAACATAGCGATTTAAATGAGTATGTTAAAGTATAAAATCATATGAAAACATATATATATATTAACATATTTATAAAATTATAAGATTTAAAACTATATAAATATAAAACTATAAAAGTATATAACTTTATAAATATACATAAACTTTAAAACATATTTTTGAAATCAAAAGTAAGATAGAAAACTATTTGAAATTAGAATTGTAATTTTGCAAATCATAATTTGAAATTTGAAAATCAGAATTTGAAAAACAGAATTTAAATTTGAATCTGGAGTGTTATTCAGAGTCTTACATATAAACTAGACTCTATTACTATATTTGTCTTGAGCTCTTGATAACTTGATTACTCATGAGTCTTGAATCTTTTCTTAATTTTGAATCTCTTAAATTCTAAAATTGTACTGTCTTGGTAATGATTCCTGTATACAAATCATGCATATATGTGTGTGTGTGTATACATTCTAGATAGAGATGTTAGTATATATTTTATGATCAATGATAATTGAAATAAGGTTGTTGTCATCAAAACTCCATTCTCCAACAATTTCAATATGCTGCATATAGAAGTTTTCTCGAGAGATTCTAACCAGTGAGACTTCATACACCCTTATGAGTCTCGTATGGATTCCGCTCACACCACAAACGTCGTGAAGTGCAAATGTTTCCTCGTCTTCTCAGAATGTGTACCTCTTTTGTGGTTCACTCGACTTCCGTCGAGGACTATTTCGACGTTTGACCAGTTAGCCAGTGGTTTAATCGATCAATTCAGCATGCACATCCGCCAAGGCTCCAACGAAATTATGACAAGTTACCTTGAGAGATTTAGCAATGCTTTGGAGGGTATTGAAGACCTAAGCCTGCAAACTATCCTGGCCCTACTCATCGAAGACGTATTCCCGATTCTTAACTCAGAGCATGAGTTAACCGAACACAACCTAAAACTCTGGAAATCTTCTACGAGAAGGCCAACTATTTCCTGCGCCAAGAGCTGGCACAAAGGAATAGAGATTCTCGCTTCAACGGTTTACTTCGAGATGAAGCTTCAAGTTCCAACGTGAAAAATCGGGTGCGGTAATGAATGAATAATCTCTATACACTGGATCGACGATGGCCAATAAAATTTAAAGCGCAGTAACCACAGCAGCAGTAAAATAATTATAGTAGCAGCGGAAATTATAAATCACACAGTCGATTTATACTGGTTCAGACATCCCGTCCTACGTCCAGTCTCGAAGCTCCTCTTCGGCTTTTTAACTATCGAAACAACCCTCACTTCACCCGAAGGAACAGGTTTACAAACACCACTTGATTTCATGAGCCACAAGCTTACCCACTTGATTTGAACGAGCTACAAGCTTACCCACTTGATTTGAACGGGCTACAAGCTTACCCACCTGATTTCAAAGGACTACAGGCTCACCAATACTTTTAATTCAAAGTAAATAGATAACCGACTATATATTATGTCTTCAATGTACGAAGTAGTCGCAATGTAGCACAACTTCAATAGCCTTCAATAGTAATGATGTAGATTGTGTGCGCAGAGGCTAGGAAGTGGAATTAGACCAGATTTTAATATTTTGTCGATTGAAATAGCGCTGTTCTAATATTTTCTTTTGAATATATATGGGATTGAATGCTTGATTGCAATGTTAGAGAATTAGAGAGGTGAAATGTATTTTGATTTGAGAATGATGTGAGGCTTATATAGAAATGATTGGATGTTAGTATGGAGTCACAACCCTTCAGAAATTTCCATTGTAAGTGTCGCGTCCATTGAGAATAAGCAACTCTTCAAAAAGTTGCTTATAATAACCTTTTACTGTTCGTTATGTAAAGTTCGTATAAAATGGTCGTTTGACATGACATCAAAAGGTCTTATAGGCTGGTTGGTTGTGGGTTCCGCTCGTTATGCGCTAGGTTCAAATCTTGGTAGTGACCTTTTGCAAATGTCCCTTCCGCCTTTTTTTCTTGTATTGGAAAATGTTTGTCCTACTTGATATTGAAGGTGTGCGTGACCTGCATGGGGTGATTGTGCAATTTCCTACTGGTTGATGCTAGGTTCGAGTCTAGATGGCTCCTCTCTGTTTTTTTTACTTTGCTTGAACAATGGCATTTGTTGTATGTCTGTTGAACTACGAGGCTGCTATGCAATAAGTTGTTCTCATTTGTTTTTGTTTGTTGTTTTTTTTTCCTAAATGAACTCTACTTCCATATCCATTGTAGTTCATACAAATTTTATTTTTCATCTTAGTTGACCTAAAATCACTAAATAAACATCTCAGCAATATTATCTTGTAGTTGTTATCATCAAAACACTAAATACGTGTTTTCAAAACAACGACTCTAGCCCTAATGCTCCGTGCAATCTTGCTCAAACTAAAAACATTAGAGGTGGTTGCAATAAAAAGAGGAAGCTTCTTTGACTTTCATCTTTCCGCAACTCCACTCCATTCAATGACTCCTTCGAGAACATTTACCTCAAGACCCGCAATGTCCTACCGTACAAGAAACCGAAGCCTAAAGGTCCGTCAGACGAACTAGGGAATCCACAAAACAATTTAGGTTGCACAGCATTTATGGGCACGACACAAACGAATGTCCTCACTTGTAGGAAAACATCAAAAAGCTAGAAAGTAAGGGAAGACTGGAGCAGTATCGATAGGGTTCATAACATGAAATTTCTAAATTGTCCATCGCTCGCTAGGAATCTCAACCAACAGGACCCCATCCGACGACTAGACCCCCTGGGATTGCCCTTTTGACTCAGCAAGACTGCAGCAACAATAAGCGGCTTGAACATCGACGTCGTACCTTACGACTCGTCTTTCTTGAGTCACACCTAGTATGAACTTAGTTATTTTCATTTCTAATGTATTTCGCTTTCGTGTTGTAATTTGGAAAGGTAGCTTAGTTGTCTTGTAACCAACTTTGTTTTAATCCATGTACGAAATATAAAAACATTGACCTCCACCTTCGAGATTCATCCTTGAATCGCCAAAGCACCGCTACTGTGAATACACCAAGTCCAATGGATTTAACTCGACCACCTATGCTTAGGTGTACTTTGGCAGTGGTCTGTTGGCACCACCACCTTAAACCTTATAGGCTTAGACGACCTACTTATGCTCATGCATACTCTGGAGTCGGTCTGTTGGTACCATTTTACAAGAACTTCGCACGCCTCGATCCAATCGAGAGTGAAGTTTTCCCATCTGACCTACACACGCCTTGAGCCAATTGAGAATAAAGCGTCTAAGAACTTCGCACGCCTCTAGCCAATCGAGAGTGGAGTTTGCCTATCTAAGCTTTACACACATCGAGCCATTCGAGAGTGAAGTTTCAAGGAACCCCGCACGCCTTGAGCCAATCAAGAGTGAAGTTCACCCGTTCGAGCTTAACACGATTTGAGTATCTCAAGAGGGAGTTTCAACCAACTTAAATCTAAAGCGCAACGCCGAGTCACATTACACGAATATGATCCATGGAAAGTGTAAAGAGTACTCAAGCGCTTAGAAAAAAACTATCATTACACAGTGGTTTCTGAGGTCCTCGCTGAAGATATCGGCTCGTGTCCATTCCCCTCTTTTCGTCCCTCGTCTGAGGCGAAACGGGAATTGAAAGCTGTCCTCTTCTCCGAAAGACACCTACTCTTCGCTGTGTGTAACAACCCGTGTTTCGTGTGACGACCCGTATTTCGATAACATGTTAAAACGAGAATCAAGATAGAATTAAATTATAAATTCTAAATCAAATGAAACGGTCTGTGCCATTGCGTTCGTCTCGGAAAAATACGCGAAATAGAGTCCGAGTTTTCGAGAATCGGAGTCCGTATGACCCGTTAAAGGCCCAAAGAAGATTTCGGGAAATTTGAATTTCGGAAACAGATTTTGGTAATCAGATCTGGGGCTAGGCGGGGAGTTTCCCGCCTAGGCCATGTCGACAGGGCTGTCGACAGGCCTGTCGACTTGGGCCCAGACCAAGTCGACAGCCCTGTCGACTTGCCTGTCGACAGGGAGTGGCCGAGGCATATAGCCTGGTGCACCTGTTTGTCTCACCTAGTCTTGTTCTTGGGTTGGGTCTGGAAGCTTCCGAGATCTGATGGTCCTAATCTATCCTAGGGTTAATCTAAGGGCCTAAAACTATCCTAATCTCTATAAAAAGACCCTAAACCTAACCTAAATCCCTAAAAATCAAACCTAGCAACTAAGTGCTGCCAAAATCAATTTTGATCATGGCCTCCATCTCAAATCCCTAGAGCCTATGCACTCAAATCAAGTTCAAATCAAAAGATGCAAGCTTGCTACACCAAATCAAGGCCAAAATGCGAGTTTCATGATGGTTCTTCATCAAAAGGAGCCACCTTTCTTCGTCAAGATGATGCATGATCCCTTTCCCAAGCCTTGTTATGTAAGTTCTAGCTACTTTTGGATCAAAACGGTATTTTTAATGTTGACATGGGATAAAATGAGGCTAAACATGATTATGCGAATCTATATGAACCTTACCATGCCTCTTGTGTTCATATTTATGATCTTAGGCCATGTGAGTGACTTAATCATGCCTCTCATGCTATGCATAACCTAGTTTAACTTGCAAGTTTGGACCTTTATGCATGAAATGCTAGCATGAACCTTTAGGAACCATTTTACTTGTGAAACATTGGCTAAGACTAGATTTTGGGGCTTATGCATGTTTATGAACCCAAACCCTTTATGCTATCATGCAAGTTTGTGGCCAAGTCCTTTATGAGATTATGCATGTTTATGGCCAAACCCTTTTGATAATATGCATGTTTATGGCTAAACCCTTTTTGATAATATGCATGTTTGTGGCCAAATTACCTTATGACACTATGTATGTTTATGGCCAATCCCTTTATGATGTTATGCATGTGGAAGCCAATCCCTTTTTGGCATCATGCATGTTTTGAGACCAATATGTGACATGGTATTCTTACTATGTTGACTCGCTTTGCTCGCGTTGGGAAAACACGATTTTTGGGTAGTTAGATAAACATGAACATGTTGTGAAATCTTAACTTGAATATGACATGTGTTTATACTTGAAAATATGACTTGAAAGATAACATGGAAGAGGACATGTAAGTATGCATAAAAACATGAGCTTGGGAATTTACCTATTAAGTTAGGTCTACCCTTTGGGAATTTACCTATTAAGTTAGGTCTACCCAAATGCTTGAAAACTTGTAACATGTTTGGAAACATGATGAACTTAGATAATATAAGTGTGGCCAACTCGAGGTTGGGTTGAGTTTGCAACGTAAAACTACCCGGAACCGACCGGCCTAACTAGTAGTTGCAAACAATAGGACCCAATGTGAGAAGTTGGTCATGTCGCGCTTAAGACCCGAGGTTAGACTAGGTTGTGGTGTAAATCTACCCGGACCCGCCCGGCTTAACTAGTAACCACAACAAGGTCTAATGTGAGAGGTTGAGGGTGCATTAATTAAATTAATGCCACATAATAGGGTTAAGTTAATTTGATTAATGAGGCTTAACCAAATATGATATGGACAAATGGGTTAAGTAATTTGATTAGGCTAATGATACTTAACAAAACATGATAAGCTTGGGTAGGTTAAGTAACTTGATTTGCCTAATGACGCTTGACCATTTTTATACGACTAGTGGACGGGATTAAGTTAACCAACACTTAATCAATCCAACACGATAACGTGATAAGGTTAAGTAAATCTTCTTAATGACACTTAACCATATAATACAGTTAATGGATGGGGTTAAGATTAGGCTTAACTAATCTAAACATGGTAATCGGATGGGGTTAAGTTAGCCTAGACTTAATTAATCCCACTTGGTAATTTAATGGGGTTAAGTTAAACACTTAACTAATTTAACACGATGATTTGATGAGGTTAAGTGACCTATACTTAACCAATCGAACTCGTTAATTTGATGAGGTTAAGTTAATCTATACTTAACCAATCTAACGTGAAAACATGATAAGGCTAAGTCACGAATCACTTGAATACGCTTGACCGATTTGACTCGGTAATTTGACAAGGTCAAGTTAATTTATATAATTAACCAATCTAAAATGATAATTAGACGAGGTTAAGTTATGGATTGCTTGATATACTTAGCCAACTTGGCACATGGTTTGTAGGGTTAAGTCTTGGACTTGGATACTTAGCCAATTTTGACATGGTTTGTAGACGGGCTAAGTTATGAACTTAAGTGACACTTAACCCATTAGATAAACCCTAATTCGGAGGATTAGGTAAATAACCATAGTTAACAAGGGTAATGGAAATAAGGCTAAGTGGTAAACCTTAGTTAAGGGAAACTAAGTAATAATTCTTAGTCAGGGAAATCTGGACCACTTCTTAGATAGATGAGTAACCCGATATGGTAGGTCAACGTTTAAGTATGCGTGAAGGAGCAGGCTATCTGATTTAGATAAAGGCCCCAACGAACTGGGTAACGAAGAAGTGGCTTCGCGGAACGTGAGGATATTCTTGGGATCCCTCTGTGAGCTTCCAGGTCATTATACTAGGCTCACGAGAGGTTGAGGTCTGCGGTAGAAGAACCAAGAATATGCCTTGGTTGCTATGCGAGCGACCTAAAGACTGGGGTGGATAGCAGTGAGTCGGCGAATACATCAGGTGCCCGAGATAGCAAGTTCGTCGATCATCTACCATCTTGAGTCAAGCGTGTACGTATGGAAAGGCAGGGGACACCCAACAGACCATAATTTGCTATCTAATTATGGGTGAGGTAGGTCGTAGGATGTGGGCTGACCGGAGTGTAGTTCTCATGCAAGATTTTCTCTTGTGTTGCCTTTCATTAGTTGAGGGAGGGGTCTCGTGGGACCATAGCCACGGGTAGAAAAGCAGACCTTAGTATCTGCATCGGCAGATAAATCTAAAGCTCCCGACCGAGTCCTGTATTTCTTGTTTTGCCGGTGACAGGACTCGGATGGCACGATGTGATACATGTGCCTCCAGTTATAGAAAAACGATTCACGATGAATGCGTGGGAAAAAGGGCGCGGTTGAGGGTTAGCGTAATCCCTAGTGGCCTAGGTGGTTTAACCCAAACCGAAATAGGAAAGCGTGCAATAGGTAAGCGTAATCCCTAGTGGTGCTAGGTGGCGTAAGACCCAGTAGTTCAACAATGATTTATATGGAAGAGCCTAGCTAGAACAAGGGTGACAGTCCAAACGATTTCAAGGATAATACGACATGAGGAAGCCCGTACGAGGTACGGCAAAGGACTGAACTTATATACATGGAAAGAAACATATGATTTGAGTAACCTATATACGCGATATTAGGTTGACATGGACGATTATACGACTTTGAGCACGGGACATTCATGACGTGGGTAGGGATACTAGTACGAGAGGTGCAGAGCAAATATACATGTTAGGACTAGGAAGAATATACATAATGGATACCGTGGGATGTTAGATGAAACACCCCACCTCCGTTAGGGTCACTCTCAAAGGGAATGCCCTAATTTTGGTGGAGGTTTATAAGTATAAGTCACAGATATACAGGACAGATATAAGAACACATATTTTTAAACAGCGGAAAAACAACAACTTTTATTTCATAAAAGCAAATACGTGCTACAACAATATCACCATAATTGTCTTACATCTTTTCCAAAAACATAACATAACACTTTCATAATCTGTCTTGATTACATTATTTAAAGAAGCATAAATAAAACATAGATAAGCTGCAAAAGCCCCATAGTGGATTGTCCAAAGCCATAGTTCAAAGTGAAAGAGATCCAAGCAATACATTTCTCTTCTTCAAGCTAGATGATAAGGCTGGTCAAGCTGCTGTGTTCCCTCCCTGTGGACCTGGGGGGGGGGGGAACGGAAGAAAAGAAGACGAAAGAAAAGTAGAGTCAGACATAAAGCCTGAGTAAGTCTAGTACTATTCTGTCTATGAATAAAGAACTGGGTATGGTAAGTATAAACAAGAAGTGGGAAAGCATTATAACTTGGTTAAGTTGTCTAGGGTCGAATATACTATCGTACCCCATGTTAATCTCTGAACCCATATAAACTAGTTCCCAACTGGCACCCCATAATCAGGGTGATGTGATCCATTCTATGATGATCGGCTCCTACTCGCATAGTTACATGTGTCTTACGGCCCCCGATGTTGTAGTTACCTATGCTGGTCCCACCATGGGGTGTATCAAGTCCCATGGTGGCGGCCCGACACAACCTTAGAATGCACAGGTATGCTACTGGTGCCCAGTGCTTTATTTTTCTGCGCCGGAGTGTGTGCACGCCCGCACCCCGTTAGAACCTACACTGCTACACCACCGTCGTCGATTTGACCTCTTACAATCAGCCCAGTAATCGTGCCCCACCCTGCCTAGTTTCAGGGTATCCTGATACACCTTCTAGGGTTACTGCTGAAAAGGGTCCCCCGTTACTAGGTTTTCTATCTCTAGCCAACATGCTAAGTTGGTTAAGTGTTTCCTAACCTAACCCCCACCAGTCCGTTTAGTTTAGCATGTTCCATTTTGATTAAGTCTTTAGTTCACTTAATCCTAACAATCCTGATTCAGCCTTAATTGTCTTATTAAAGCCTTGACCTCTCACATTAGACAGGTATTGTTGTGGCTGCCTGTTGCCGGTTGGTTCCGGGCAGTCTTACGCCACAACTCAGTCTAACCTCGGGTCCTTATTGGGCTCCATGTTTAACCTCCCACATTGGATAGGTATTGTTGTTACTACTGGACAGCCGGGCGGTTCCGGGCAGGTTTACATCACAACTCAATCCAACCTCGGGTTAAACACATTGTATGTTCTACATTTACATATTTTGTCTTTCTTCTTTATTTTCTTATATGTAAATATTTGCGGCCCATTATTAAGTTAATGGTGTAAAGGTTACACCAATCATGGGCCCAACCCATACTTGAATTTGGGCCCTTCTATTTTATATTTTCATTCATTAGTAATTTTAACCCAACGTTATTTTCCCCCGTTTTACACGTCCATTTATTATATATATATGTTGGGCTTAGCCTTCTAAAGCCCAACTTAGCCATGCGAAAAGGGGAGGCTTAAAGCGTGATTACATACACAAAGAGGGGAATGTGAGCGCATGAACTTGCAATATAACGTTGGAAATACAAAATAGAAACTGGTGTACTTGCATAGTAATGACATATACTTTGTTCATAAAGCATAAGTGACATGAATCAAACCATGTAAACTTGTAGTTAAGTTAAGAATATCACTATAGGCTTAACTACAACATAAACCTATATTTTTATTCAAGCATAATGTCAAACATAAGCAAGTCATGTTCATAAGGCTACTACATGTTTACAAAGGTGCCTACCTTTATGACTAATACAAAAGTATAGTTAAATTTTTTCACATAACCATGGCATAAATATTTCTAACATGAAATCATGATTTTTACTTTAGTCATGCAAACTTGCAAAAAGGGATTTTTGAATCTAACCTAGCTATGTACCACATATGTCATCATAAAATTCTTGTAAACAATATAGACTTAACATGGATTTCAATTATGCCAAATATCAATCATAGCCTAGCCTTATTCATAAGTTTGCAAATAGGTTTTCTAGTACAAAAGCATGGCTTAATACATGATGCCCAAATTTCAACATAATTTCATATGGATTATGATAACCCAAACTTATTCCAATTACTTCACAAAAATGATGTTTGTATAAAAATACACATTATGATGGCATAGTAGCCAAGCCCCAAACTTGCATGAATTTCAATCAACTACATATATGTAACTTCAATATAGATTACATAATTTGCGAATATTCCAAACGTATACTTGCATAAAACTACCGCATGTAGTTTTTCATAATTGAATAACACAATTCGAGAATATCATAGTAACGCACAAATATGAATTACTTTATCGCCACAAATCATGTATACAAACCAACACAATTATTTGTTCATACCAAAATAATACTCTACTTACAATGGTGTGGCGAATTCTCCAATTTAGGGATTTGGAGATACGATTCCTTTGTTGAATTGATTTGATTAGGTTGCCTTATGCCTTAGAATTTGCCTCCTAATCCTCTCTCCAATTGGCGGCTACTCCTAGTCGTTCCTCAGCAACATGGCGGCTTTGTTCTTATTTTTTAATGAATAGATTAGGGTTAAGTCTAGGGTTGTTTATATAGAGGTTATGAACTGATTAGGACCATTGATGTTGCCTGGATTGATCGTAGCCATTCATTCGGAAGAGAGACCAATTAGAGCCTGCCACCTAGCCCTAATGACAAAGCAGACCACAGAAAATCGACCAACATAGAATAGGCCAGCCAGGTTGGACTGGGTTCGACCTGGCTCTGGACCAGGTCGACAGCCCTGTCGACAGCCCTGTCGACCTGGTTAGACCAGGTCGACAGCCCAGTCGACCTGGGTGCGTCAGGCGGGTGTTTTTCCGCCCTGGCCCATTGGGCCCCATTTTCGGATTTAAACTTGATTTTCTGAGCTATTTTATTCTGTTCGAATTTTAAACTTAATTTAGAAACTTCCGAAGGCCATATCTTCTTCATACGGACTCCGTTTTTCGAAAACTTGGACTCTATTCCGCGTATTTTTCCGAGACGAACGCAATGGCGTATCCCGTTTCCCTTAGTTCTTTGATTTCTAATTAATTATACTTTAATTTGTTAATTTCACAGTTATAGAATTCGCGGGGTGTTACATTAGACGGGGTAGATACCTTGGGATAATGTACTCGATAGAAATCTGACAATGTGATACCTTGACTTATCATAACACCGCAGTTTATCATGATACCTTGGTTTACCTTGCCATAGTAGTTCAACCGGCTATCCTGGTTTATCTATCTTGTAGTTATCCTTATGTTTACTTTCAGTTTATGCATGTCATGTTACCTTTACCTGTTTTTATACTGGGAGTAGATAGGACTTACTCAGTCTTTTTGACTGACCCGTTTTGTTTCTCCTCTTTTCTTCCGTTCCCCCCCCCCCAGGTTACAGGGAGGAAACAATGCTGTTTAGTTCGGACTTCTTCTGCCTGAAGGGCATCATGGATGGCTTGGACTTCTCTTGGCTATGGCTACTTTACTGTTTTTACTTGGGGAATAATTTATAAAAGGTTTTTATGCTTCTTTATTATTGCAAGACAGGTTTTGATGTACTCTGATGTAAAAGGCTTTAGACCTTATTTATTCATGTTATGAAAGTTTGATTTTACTTCCGCTATTTATATATGTTCTGTCTTGTGATATTTCTGTGCATGTTTACCAATAATACCCCTCTTAAGCTAGTGCATTCCTTTGCGAGTGACCCTAGCGGAGGCGGGGTGTTACATTTGGTATCAGAGCAGAAGGTTACTAGACTGGGCAAAAGTTTTTAAAGACCTTCTGAAAATTATTTGAAAAACCGTTTACAAAGAAGCATTTTTCAAGAAAATTTTCTTTTAAAAGAAAAAGGCTATTCCCTAACGGCCATTAGCATTATCCTTGTTTCCTTAATTAAATCTCTTTTCCTTTCTTTCCTCCATCTGTAGTCACAGTGGTTTTAACTGCGACTAGTCTTTTCTATCTACGAAAGTGCTTTCCATGCGATGGAGGTGGTTTTCAAGAGACCAGTGGCCGCGTTATAAGAAAGGATAGTGAGAAAGAGGATAAAGGATACGAGCTTAAGGATGAGCAACTTGTTGGTATGGCTTAGTCCTCAAAGGAGGGAGAAAGATGAACAATGAAACCCATGACGAGAGAGTACCTTTGGCATGGTAAAACGGGGCGGATAGTTAAGTATTATGGGACAAGGACAAGATCATCGGGAGGGCAGTAGTATGCTCTCATTTCTAGAGTACCTCGGAAGGAGGGTAACGATCTTGTTAAAGGTTTAGCTTTTCTTCTCTATCATCCCGTTAGGACTTCGTTGTTCGTATCATTTAAGTCTGCTTCGATAGTTGAGTCTCTGCACCTTAAGTACTAGCGTAATAGAGAATCCCATTTTTGTCTCAAAGTCCTATTGGGGAATCAGTCCATTTATACATGACTTGTTTGGATTTGGGAATGTCTATGCCAAGTGTTGAGTTTGGAAATAATGCTTATGTTTATAAGCTATGCATGGATTCTAGGGATGAAGTGGTTATCCAGTAGGGGGTGCCACTCTCGGTTTTGATAGGAGGGTAGTTAGACCTTTTGACTAGCCTTGGTAATGCCCTCGAAGTACCGGGTAACCTTTTTGAGGTTCTGTCATGACTAGTTACTTAGAATCCCTTGATGCCTTTATTGGAAATTTGAAGCCCGATCGAGTGGTGTTCGCCGACAAGACGGATGGTTTACTTCACTTATGCGTGGGTTATAGAAATCACCCTAGTAAGTGCGCTTGATAACCTGGTTGGCATCTGTTTACTTTCAAGAGAAAGTTCTTCTACGTGGAATACCTTGTGGTACGAGGTTCGAGATTCATTAGTGAATTTCGGAAAGCTTGCATGAGATCATGAGTACGCAGTCATGTTTGCGTCAAGTATTTTAGAAAAAGGATAAGTGCAAGTGGAACGAGAGACGGCGAAGGAATGAGTTCCAGCTCATGTTATGGAAACAGGAAATAAGAAGCTACGAAATCGCAAAGACGGTCAAGGCCTGATGGAACTAAGCTCAAGGTAATGCGACTCAGGAGACCGAAGACTAAATACGTGCACGATATCTCTTTTGGGAATACATCCTCGATCCCTGTTTTTCTATTGAGCTTGCTTGTAGGCTATCTTTTATGGATATCTTCTCGGTCCTGTCCCTGTTACAAACCCCGTACGGAGTTTGTTTTGCTTATCTTCTCGACCCTGTTTCAGGGAATCTTAGGTAGAACCCTATGGATGTAAACATGTATTTGAAACATGTTATGGTTGATATGGTTGCAAATGGTTGCAAGTGGTTGCTCGTGGATGCGCGAATTTACATTAGATATTAGCTCGACTCGGTCACATTTCATATTGCATATGCACGAGTATTTATACTTGTTTATGGATGAAATTGAATGTGTTACCATGTGGACGTTGCATATGGATGAATGTTTGTGCACACATATAGTGTATATATATGACTAGGACTATTTGCATACATGTTGGATTCATGGCACTATACATATTTTTGCATTAGGAAGATTATCCAGGCCTGATCATTAGCATTAGCTAAGGAACATGTACACACACGTTTTGCATATATTCATACAGCATTAGAAATCATCTAAGGACAATGGTTGCTTGTGGATGATGTTTTGGGTAGATGGATGATGGATGGTAGGATACGTTCTTCCTAACTTGGAGATTTCGGGGACGAAATCCTAAAAGGAGGGGAGAATGTAACAACCCGTGTTTCGTGTGACGACCCGTATTTCGATAACATGTTAAAACGAGAATCAAGATAGAATTAAATTATAAATTCTGAATCAAATGAAACGGTCTGTGCCATTGCGTTCGTCTCGGAAAAATACGCGAAATAGAGTCCGAGTTTTCGAGAATCGGAGTCCGTATGACCCGTTAAAGGCCCAAAGAAGATTTCGGGAAATTTGAATTTCGGAAACAGATTTTGGTAATCAGATCTGGGGCTAGGCGGGGAGTTTCCCGCCTAGGCCATGTCGACAGGGCTGTCGACAGGCCTGTCGACTTAGGCCCAGACCAAGTCGACAGCCCTGTCGACTTGCCTATCGACAGGGGGTGGCCGGGGCATATAGCCTGGCGCACCTGTTTGTCTCACCTAGTCTTGTTCTTGGGCTGGGTCTGGAAGCTTCCGAGATCTGATGGTCCTAATCTATCCTAGGGTTAATCTAAGGGCCTAAAACTATCCTAATCTCTATAAAAAGACCCTAAACCTAACCTAAATCCCTAAAAATCAAACCTAGCAACTAAGTGCTGCCAAAATCAATTTTGATCATGGCCTCCATCTCAAATCCCTAGAGCCTATGCACTCAAATCAAGTTCAAATCAAAAGATGCAAGCTTGCTACACCAAATCAAGGCCAAAATGCGAGTTTCATGATGGTTCTTCACCAAAAGGAGCCACCTTTCTTCGTCAAGATGATGCATGATCCCTTTCCCAAGCCTTGTTATGTAAGTTCTAGCTACTTTTGGATCAAAATGGTATTTTTAATGTTAACATGGGATAAAATGAGGCTAAACATGATTATGCGAATCTATATGAACCTTACCATGCCTCTTGTGTTCATATTTATGATCTTAGGCCATGTGAGTGACTTAATCATGCCTCTCATGCTATGCATAACCTAGTTTAACTTGCAAGTTTGGACCTTTATGCATGAAATGCTAGCATGAACCTTTAGGAACCATTTTACTTGTGAAACATTGGCTAAGACTAGATTTTGGGGCTTATGCATGTTTATGAACCCAAACCCTTTATGCTATCATGCATGTTTGTGGCCAAGTCCTTTATGAGATTATGCATGTTTATGGCCAAACCCTTTTGATAATATGCATGTTTATGGCTAAACCCTTTTTGATAATATGCATGTTTGTGGCCAAATTACCTTATGACACTATGCATGTTTATGGCCAATCCCTTTATGATGTTATGCATGTGGAAGCCAATCCCTTTTTGGCATCATGCATGTTTTGAGACCAATATGTGAGATGGTATTCTTACTATGTTGACTCGCTTTGCTCGCGTTGGGAAAACACGATTTTTGGGTAGTTAGATAAACATGAACATGTCGTGAAATCTTAACTTGAAAATGACATGTGTTTATACTTGAAAATATGACTTGAAAGATAACATGGAAGAGGACATGTAAGTATGCATAAAAACATGAGCTTGGGAATTTACCTATTAAGTTAGGTCTACCCTTTGGGAATTTACCTATTAAGTTAGGTCTACCCAAATGCTTGAAAACTTGTAACATGTTTGGAAACATGATGAACTTAGATAATATAAGTGTGGCCAACTCGAGGTTGGGTTGAGTTTGCAACGTAAAACTACCCGGAACCGACCGGCCTAACTAGTAGTTGCAAACAATAGGACCCAATGTGAGAAGTTGGTCATGTCGCGCTTAAGACCCGAGGTTAGACTAGGTTGTGGTGTAAATCTACCCGGACCCGCCCGGCTTAACTAGTAACCACAACAAGGTCTAATGTGAGAGGTTGAGGGTGCATTAATTAAATTAATGCCACATAATAGGGTTAAGTTAATTTGATTAATGAGGCTTAACCAAATATGATATGGACAAATGGGTTAAGTAATTTGATTAGGCTAATGATACTTAACAAAACATGATAAGCTTGGGTAGGTTAAGTAACTTGATTTGCCTAATGACGCTTGACCATTTTTATACGACTAGTGGATGGGATTAAGTTAACCAACACTTAATCAATCCAACACGATAACGTGATAAGGTTAAGTAAATCTTCTTAATGACACTTAACCATATAATACAGTTAATGGATGGGGTTAAGATTAGGCTTAACTAATCTAAACATGGTAATCGGATGGGGTTAAGTTAGCCTAGACTTAATTAATCCCACTTGGTAATTTAATGGGGTTAAGTTAAACACTTAACTAATTTAACACGATGATTTGATGAGGTTAAGTGACCTATACTTAACCAATCGAACTCGTTAATTTGATGAGGTTAAGTTAGTCTATACTTAACCAATCTAACGTGAAAACATGATAAGGCTAAGTCACGAATCACTTGAATACGCTTGACCGATTTGACTCGGTAATTTGACAAGGTCAAGTTAATTTATATAATTAACCAATCTAAAATGATAATTAGACGAGGTTAAGTTATGGATTGCTTGATATACTTAGCCAACTTGGCACATGGTTTGTAGAGTTAAGTCTTGGACTTAGATACTTAGCCAATTTTGACATGGTTTGTAGACGGGCTAAGTTATGAACTTAAGTGACACTTAACTCATTAGATAAACCCTAATTCGGAGGATTAGGTAAATAACCATAGTTAACAAGGGTAATGGAAATAAGGCTAAGTGGTAAACCTTAGTTAAGGGAAACTAAGTAATAATTCTTAGTCAAGAAAATCTGGACCACTTCTTAGATAGATGAGTAACCCGATATGGTAGGTCAACGTTTAAGTATGCGTGAAGGAGCAGGCTATCTGATTTAGATAAAGGCCCCAACGAACTGGGTAACGAAGCCGCGGCTTCGGGGAACGTGAGGATATTCTTGGGATCCCTCTGTGAGCTGCCAGGTCATTATACTAGGCTCACGAGAGGTTGAGGTCTGCGGTAGAAGAACCAAGAATATGCCTTGGTTGCTATGCGAGCGACCTAAAGACTGGGGTGGATAGCAGTGAGTCGGCGAATACATCAGGTGCCCGAGATAGCAAGTTCGTCGATCATCTACCATCTTGAGTCAAGCGTGTACGTACGGAAAGGCAGGGGACACCCAACAGACCATAATTTGCTATCTAATTATGGGTGAGGTAGGTCGTAGGATGTGGGCTGACCGGAGTGTAGTTCTCATGCAAGATTTTCTCTTGTGTTGCCTTTCATTAGTTGAGGGAGGGGTCTCGTGGGACCATAGCCACGGGTAGAAAAGCAGACCTTAGTATCTGCATCGGCAGATAAATCTAAAGCTCCCGACCGAGTCCTGTATTTCTTGTTTTGCCGGTGACAGGACTCGGATGGCACGATGTGATACATGTGCCTCCAGTTATAGAAAAACGATTCACGATGAATGCGTGGGAAAAGGGCGTGGTTGAGGGTTAGCGTAATCCCTAGTGGCCTAGGTGGTTTAACCCAAACCGAAATACGAAAGCGTG
Source organism: Allium sativum (assembly GCA_030737875.1). Taxonomy (NCBI): domain Eukaryota; kingdom Viridiplantae; phylum Streptophyta; class Magnoliopsida; order Asparagales; family Amaryllidaceae; genus Allium; species Allium sativum. The sequence goes on from CM060926.1 coordinate 241,822,476, forward strand.
CAATAGGTAAGCGTAATCCCTAGTGGTGCTAGGTGGCGTAAGACCCAGTAGTTCAACAATGATTTATATGGAAGAGCCTAGCTAGAACAAGGGTGACAGTCCAAACGATTTCAAGGATAATACGACATGAGGAAGCCCGTACGAGGTACGGCAAAGGACTGAACTTATATACATGGAAAGAAACATATGATTTGAGTAACCTATATACGCGATATTAGGTTGACATGTACGATTATACGACTTTGAGCACGGGACATTCATGACGCGGGTAGGGATACTAGTACGAGAGGTGCAGAGCAAATGTACATGTTAGGACTAGGAAGAATATACATAATGGATACCGTGGGATGTTAGACGGGGTAGATACCTTGGGATAATGTACTCGATAGAAATCTGACAATGTGATACCTTGACTTATCATAACACCGCAGTTTATCATGATACCTTGGTTTACCTTGCCATAGTAGTTCAACCGGCTATCCTGGTTTGTCTATCTTGTAGTTATCCTTATGTTTACTTTCAGTTTATGCATGTCATGTTACCTTTACCTGTTTTTATACTGGGAGTAGATAGGACTTACTCAGTCTTTTTGACTGACCCGTTTTGTTTCGCCTCTTTTCTTCCGTTTCCCCCCCTAGGTTACAGGGAGGAAACAATGCTGTTTAGTTCGGATTTCTTCTGCCTGAAGGGCATCATGGATGGCTTGGACTTCTCTTGGCTATGGCTACTTTACTGTTTTTACTTGGGGAATAATTTATAAAAGGTTTTTATGCTTCTTTATTATTGCAAGACAGGTTTTGATGTACTCTGATGTAAAAGGCTTTAGACCTTATTTATTCATGTTATGAAAGTTTGATTTTACTTCCGCTATTTATATATGTTCTGTCTTGTGATATTTCTGTGCATGTTTACCAATAATACCCCTCTTAAGCTAGTGCATTCCTTTGCGAGTGACCCTAGCGGAGGCGGGGTGTTACACTGCGTCATGGGCCTTCGTCGCCATCTGGGCTCTGGCCACATCCAAATAGCTAGAGGTACGTCGGGAAGCACTACCGAAGGTAAGCTCACGGAAGAAGTCCTGGGGGCATCGATCATCTACTAGTTCGTACGACTACCTACATCAATGTAGTGGTCTCTAAGGATGAATCTGGAGAAGCCGGTTTACGCTTCATTCCCACCTTCACCTCCATCGTCAGGGACGAAATGGGAATGAGCGACAAACCTTCATTTCCCAATCGACATCTCTTGTTCACAAATGTCACAACCATACAACTCCACTTGAGCTTCAGACACCTCCAAGATAGCTGAGGGCATGTTGGGAAGCATAACCGGTGGCATACCACAAAGAGCAGTCCCGGGGGCATACCACCTTCACCAGTCCTATGTATCCCCGCAACAACCTTATTCTACACAAACCGCAGAGCCACCTTTAGGGTGCAACCCATCGCGTGGAGAAGATGTCCCAATACTGGAGTTTTGGCATCACTGATGTCTCTCTCGACACCTTTCGAGGCCGAGACCCCCGTAGACCAACACCTTGGAATACAATGACCGTATTTAGCTTAAAATATATGACTAGTGTTATCGCAAGCTGAAGACCCAACACTTGGAAAGAATCATGATCACGACGTGGTTGGATTAAGAATCAGATAATGGAAGTGATGTCTCAACTATAAACTGACATCTCATGTGCATACCCAAGTCGTCAACTCGAATGATTATGATCCTCAAACGATATGTAAAGAGTGCTTGAACAATTAGAATGATATGTGATGAAAGAAAACAAACTTTTATTCAAATGTCAAAAAATTATAGCTTATTATCAATGAAACGATGTATATCACAACCATATCGTGCCTCCAAAAGCGAGGGTGGTACTCGCACATTTCATCAGCCTACAAAAACAAAATCTATCCATAACTACTTGGAGGATTCACCCTTTCTTCTTCTCAGATTCAATCTCGGACAACTCATCCTTCTCCTTCCTTTTCCGCTTTGACTCTCTGCTCCCTCCTGATCCCTTCGTCTTCGTCGGAGTTGGGCTAAGTCGAGGCTTGAACTCAAAACCACCACCCAAATTTGCCAGGAGGACCCATGTTTGTTTCTCTTCACTAGAAATATCTGTGGTCTCTTCCTCGGGTAGCATCGCCTTCATCGAAGTAGGGAAAGGTTCATCAAGGGACCTTGAAGCTACGGTCTTCACCACCTCTTTTTGAGTTTTCCTGGCTTCCCTCTTGGCTTTCTTCATTGCCAGGTGACTCGCTTTCAGCTTCGCTGCATCCTGGACCTTCAACTTCTTGAACTACACCTCGTCTCTCTTCTGGGAGGCCTCGAGTTTTGCCTTCTTCTGCGCCTCCTCATGCACCTTAGTCTGGACTTCCTCCTCAGCCATTTTCCTTGACCCATCTTGAGTTTTGACCCTAGTCTCCTCGTCCATCTTCTTCTTCATCTCAAGTTCCTTAGACTTCATATGCAATTGAGCTTTATGTTCTTCAACTAGCTCATGCATGGTTTCCCCAACTACTTTCATCTGCCCCGTCGCTTGTACATCTGCACCCTTCGGGTCTTTCCCCACATCAAGCACTTTAGAGAAATCATCCAATTTAAACTTCCCATCTCTAGGTCAAAGCCTGCGAGAAACCCATGCTCTTCCTCCATCTTCTTCTTGTAGGCCTCCTTATCCATCCCAGTTGCAACGACCATCACAGTTCCTTCCCCGACCATTATCCCCTCCCAGAGGTACCTGCACGTTGGAGATAAATAAATCAATTTACTTCTACTTTGTGATATCATCTTTATGGTTTCCCTTAAGCAAATGGGTATACTTTCTAGCACCTGCTGTGTGGCAACCCCTGACGTCGACCCTTCGGTGTTGAAGGAATTACACTCGGAGACGGAACGGAAGAACCACTAGCGAAAGCGATATAAATGGCTCGCTACTGTTGGGGAATGACTTATTGAGCCAACATGATGCTCCCGGTCACAAGTGTTTTCCCTTTCTCAGCAATACGTCTTTCCACCTCTTTCGCTGTGGCATCTTCCTCAAGGAGTTTCCATCCTTCCGCCAACACCCGACTCTCATCCTCTATCAAGTATTGGTCCATCATCTTAGCTTCGTCCACACTCTCCATTCCTAACGGCGACAACCTTATCTTCAACAAGCTTCTCCCACATCAATGTCAGGTTTCAAGGGTAATCACTGACCCATGAGAGCCCATGATGTCGAAGTGTTTTAACGTAGAAACCCCATATCGTCGGCTCGATGCCCCTCTTTACCTCTACTCGGGCCTCCCGGACTTGGTGTCACTACACAAAAACAACAGATTTGGCACATCAGGATGCGGAGATTTGATACGGCTTTAAGCCGTATCAAATTTGATATAGTTCTTAGCCGTATCAAATTTCCTTTGCTACAACTCAACCAATCCGCACCTCCGACAATATCTAAGATCTAACCATACATCTGCAAACCTTCGGATCACTTCGTTTCATACGGCTTTGACCCATGCCAAATTGGCATCATATCTTCACTTCTCCATCCCCCATTCGTTTATTTTCCAATTCTCAAATTCATTTCCTAAAATCTTAAACCTGATTTCACTTATTCCTTCTCATCAACAAGCTGCGATTCTCGTCAACAATTCACGGAGCCGCTCATCGAAACCCTAACTATCGTCGGTCCCAATCCTATGCTAACATAGATGCCAATTCTTAAACGAGGAGCTATAATTTAAACTTCATTGAACCCTAGATCTACGCCTTTTCCAATTCATACTGCTGTGAAACGTATCGCAGTATGGGTTATATCATTTTTCACTACTTCTGATTCATCATCTATTTATTAATTTCTTGTTTCACTTGTTTACAGATGATTACGCTACTTAGTCATGCTGCCGTGAGATTTCAGCCTCCGTTTAAAGTCTGCAATTCTCAGTAGGTAGCCAGAAAATCAAATTAGTTTCATTCTGTTGTTGAGTTGAGTTAGATTGATTTGTTGATTAGCACTGAGTTTATAACTGGTTATAGTTAGTTGTTTGAATTGATTAAAATTTACATAAAATTCGATCACTTTGATTGAAGACAGATTTTCTTAATGTTTGTTGGATAAGGAAAAAGAAATTGACGGGAATGGTTTGTTAGGTTTTTTAGAATGGCTTGTTAAAATTATTTTACGCACATAAATTTATTCTGTTTCCCAAAAATTTCACATGCGTTTGAATGGTTCTAAATTCCGCCCGATATACCAGAATCTCGACCGATTCGGCCTGGTTCCAGCATGCTCCGAGCCATAATTCAGAAAAATCTCATTCCAGCATAGTCATGTTACACTTCTTTTTTCTGGTGGATTAGATTCAATGATACTTGTTGCATTATTAGACCAGTGTCCCGACCTTCAATGTAATTATAACTTCAAAATGAGGTTAATGAACTAAAATTGCTCCTTTGTTTTAAGTAACACGCATATGTATTGCTCCTTTTTTATGTATTTGCACCATCAAATTAACTGGATTTCTTTTGTTCCATTATCATGTGAAGTTTCAGTTGCAACCATCAAATTAACTGAATTTCGATATAATTTCGTAAATTTTGGAAATTTATGTTCTAGATTTGGTTTTGGAATATTTCACATATAAATGGTTTTATGCCTCTTGTAACCTTAAATCATGGTATCTAGTCAACATACAAAAACATGTCATCGTTATGCATGCACCTTTCTACAATAACCTTTTAAAACTTTGGATTAATACCAATAGTAAGCTATGTTGTGATACAACATAAAACGATTCCCTCAAACTACCTTTTCCTTAGGTAGACAAAGGTTGGAAGTCTATTTATCAATAGACACTAACATGATGTGGCTGTTTATGTACCATGGCTAGTTTTTATGGATATGCAAGGTGTGTTATCGCCTCTAAGTAGAATATATGAAAACATTTGATCATTCTATTTTAGTTGATATTTTCTTGTTGGATAAAAAAATGGGAACTCGAATTTAAATACAGAATTTTTACATTGCAATAAGTCTTAAGTTAGAATAGATAAGCAAATTTAAGCTTTGCATCTAAATTCTTCTAAGCTAAGTAGTTTGTGTATTTATTTTTCAACTTGAACCTTTTGACTTACAACATAATTTCTATTTTGAGAGTGCCATCATTCATGATTTTATTTGCAGAATTAGTTAGGAAAAATATATTTGATTTTGTTAGTTGTATTGTTAATATTTGTCTAATATGTGATAGAATTTATATTGTTAACTTATTCAAAAAGGGTTTATACAATTAATTTATTTAAATCCTTCAAACCTTTGCATCACATATTTGGTTTTATTTTTCTAATGCTTACGTGGTTTTCCAAATGCTGAATATTTCAATTTTTTTCCTCTTCATACATACAATGGGGGCTGATTTTATTCATTTTGAAGTTGTAATAATTAATTTTGTGTATGTATTAGTTTCTTTGATGTTATAATTTTCATATAAAAGTTGCCTCTCTTCGTTTAGATGAACTCAAGTTAAAGTTTGACTGCTCATGCATGATTGCAATGATGAAGACAACAACAACAGAAATGACAGCCATATAAATCACGCGATCCAATGTTCAACCCGGCTACCCAAACTTGGCACGTATCAATATATTCTTATTCTTCTTATTTTTTCTTGGTTATTATTATTATTATTATTTGGGTTTGTTGATTGTTGTACGTTCCATGTCTTTATTTACATCTATGTGTCTATTGTACAATAATAAGCTGTATTTCAATGCCAGAACCTTAAAATCAAGCTTTTGAATTTTCTAATGTGCCCTTCTATCTTTTACTATTTTTTGAACCCAATCTTCCATGATAGCTGTTGGTTTTCCATTTATACCAAATTCAATGGATTTTCCATTCTCATGGCTTCATCTTCATTTATCAAAAGAATATATCGCTAAAATCCAAAATTTCAGTTTTTTTGAGGTATTGTTAGAACCACAATTTAGAGTTCAAACTATAATGATACATCAAAAAGTTTATTTTGATCCACAATTTCAATTATAATGTTTTCTCAACAAAATTAAAATGGACCAAAAGAGAGAATTGAGTTTTAAGTTTAGGCGTAGATTGAGTTTTGGAATCTATGATGCAAGTTTGAATGCCATTTCAAAATCAATTTCAAAGGATGTACAAATCTTAAGATTTTAAGTTATTATGAATCTGAAAGCGTTTGATTCTGATGGTTTACTTGCTATTTGGAAACAACAGTGCCACAAGGAAGAAGTGATTTTGATGAACAAGGACTATGCTATTAGAGTATAGGCGTTTCACCAAAATGAAGAGGCTTTCAGGGTATGTTTAATTATGTTTAGTTCGAGGGAATTCTAGTTCCACTTTAAATATTTACAATTTTTGTTCTGATAAGATGTAAAGATCTTGTTCAAATTTGGAAGAAGAAACGATGTCCTTCAAATCTACTTATTTTTATTTGACTTACGTGGTCAACATCGTATCATATGGTCTACTCTTATTTTCTTTATAAAAGGTGTGATTTTATTTCCAATAAAAAATTAAGGTGGTGTTTTGATTTATCACTTTTCGTTTTTTGTTTTCTTCCATACAAATATGCGAACGATGCATGTATACCACGAAAAACGATCATTTTATAAGACGGAGTTAACATGCAAACAATAAAAATAGTTTTTTATTTATTTCGCTTGTTTTTGGAAATAACGGAAGAATAAGCGATAATTTATCCTAATGTCGTCCCTTTATCATTTCCGTGGTTTCCTCCATCCCCTTTTATTCTCTTTTCGCCATTCTTGGACTTTTCTTATATTTTGTAATTAATAATAAAAATTCAAAACATAAAACATAATGTAAACCAATACCATCTCAGTTTTCTCCCCCTTTTAAAACCAAATATTCTCTTCTATGGTGTGTTGAAAAGTTGAAAACTAATTAGGTATAATAGGATTTACAGGATTACATCTACGATCCAAGATGTAATTGAAGTGTTCAAAACTTCGGTTAATTGTTACTTGGTTAATTACATTGACAATGCTAGTTATTTCTTTTCCCCCATTTGAAGTTTAAATTCTTAAATCTTAAAATTTAGAAGGCTATACTCACAAAAGCTAGAACAACTCTAATCACATTCATCTGCACCCTCTCAATAAACGCTAACACTATCAATAAAGATTTAACAGTTCTGGTATAACATAAGTAAACGAAAGAGTCGGCATGCTTTTACTGAGGAAGCTGATGGATTACCATTCCATGTCTAAATTTGAAGTGTAATAAGAGTGAAATTGAATTACAGGGCCTTGAGTGGAGTTGAGTTCTACCAATAATGTTGCTTAATGCGAAGTTTGTAAATGAAATTTTTTTCGTTTGATATTTTCATAAACGAGTAACTCTCCCTCCAACTTGAATTATAATGCCCCACCTCTATACTCGCGTTAGCCAAGGCCTTTGCAAGAAAATGTGTCAACTAACCCGAAGAATAAGGCTGTTGAGGAGAGGACATCTATATAGTTGCTTTGATCGAGTGTTAAATGTATCGGATAGTGTGGTCTTACTTTTCAAATCTCATGAGGAAATCCGACACATCCAATTCAAGTTCAAAACTTCTACATAGCGGCTATATATAATTCGGAAAGCAATATAAAATACATAACAAATAATCAGAGTCAAACACAGATATTCACATCACTAAGGCGGAAATAGATATGATTATAACACGCGAATGTAAGTATAAGATAGTGGTCACAGTCGATCCACTATACAACAAAAGGTATAAGGCTACTCAAAATAATATGTACACAAAGGAACCTCATGTACATATAACCCAAAAAGTACAACACTAAAGTAGTTAGCCCAAAAGTGGAGGATAATCTATGTTGGAGTCAAGAAGAATCACCTGAAATACCTCGGTCTAACCCGAGTATTATTTACACAAGATAAACAATAAACGGATCAGTCTAGTTGTACTTATCTCATAAACTGGGATATAATAAGAGATATAAATGAATGTAGAGAAAAATATGATAATAACAGTGTCATGTATAAATGTGAAGCCCAGAAATGTCTACGGTATATCTCAAATCTATATAAGAGCTATAATAGAATATCTCATTCAAAATTTTATAGCTACTCATAGGAAATGATAACTCATATCAAACCAACTCAAAAATTGATAACTCAATATCAATAAATCTCAAATTGATAACATAGTATCAATACAACTCCAAATTCCATAAATCAATAAATTAGAAATCCAGAAAATCACAAAGGGAGGGGGTAAGGCCTTCTCAAAACGGGAGTCTGAAGACTCAACCAACACGTGTATCTCGAATGAGACGCGATCTCTAGGTAGCTAGCCTATAATGTTGAACCGAAGCTACTCGAATGGTTCGACGACCGCGTGTCGCGACCCCACAAACGGTCTGAAGGCCGTCAAAAGCATAAATCTACATGAATGAACTGAAGTTCCTCAAAATAATCTGAAGATCATTAAAATACTCAAAATGAACCAAAGATCATTAAAATACTTAAAATGAACTGAAGTTCCTCAAAATGATCCTGAGATCATTAAAAATATGGAGTAAATTCCATAACTCGGAGACATCGCATAAAGCTAGTCTAAAATCTCAGAAAGATCATAATTGATCAAGGAAAGTGTAAATTACTCCAGGCTAGTAATTATAAGAGTTTAGCTACATGTCCCATAACCACTAGCTCTACTCGAATATTTACGAACGAGTCATAAATTTCCACTCAAAACATAAAACGAACATTGCCACGGTTTTCAATCGAACGAGTCCAAGAATTAACCATCGAAGCAAAAGCAAGAATTCACAGTCCTTGTTTTTTACTAAGGCGTTTAATTAGATTTCTCATACGAATGAGAGAAAGGTTTATAAAATATATATTAGTAGATTTGGAAAAGAATTATAAAACGATTTCGTAAAATAGCTTCGTATAATGAAGTAAGATTAGAAACCATTTTTGTAAAAGAATCCGATATCTACTAATAACATAAAATATTTTTATATAATTTCGAAGTGGCAAATCTCGTGTAATATTGATCGAAATGACGATCGAACTAAGAATCTACATTTTAATAACGTAAATTAAATCTCATATATATCAATTATAAAATTCATTCACAAAAAATCGATAAAAATCGAGCTATAGAAATTTGTGCTGCAGGGAAACTGAAAACTAACAAAAAAAGTTGAAATGGGCCGAAACTCGGCAGGGAATGAGCTTAATGGCCCTAAACTGTTGACTGTGGTCTCCACTGGTCAAAAGTAGGAAAGCATGCCTCAAATGTCTGACTACTCAGGACAGATGTCTAGATGAAAACCTGTAGTTTTTATTTATTTCCTGAGAGGTTTGTCAGACGTCTGAGCTGAAGCAATTAAACATTTTGCTTCCCAGTGACCTCAAAATCAAATTCGGCCAAGCACGGACGTTTCGTATTGATTCTAAATGTTTTGAAAGCTCGCATAAACTCTTTAAAGCACAAAAATGACATGCATAAACACACATTAATGAAATTGCAAAGATTTTCTTTTAAAACGCCAAAATGAACAAATTCTTGAAAACAAAACAATACATGCACAATTCACACATGACACAAAGGTGGAAGGGCACATGCACAACCTTGATAACTTGTGTACATAAATGAGAGTACCCAAGAGCTCACAACTCAACTTTACACCAGAATTTACCCAAAATTTCATTGAAATGAAATTCAAACTCATAAATTGGAAATGTTAGCATACAATTCAATCAACCCAATTAAGTAACACATAACAAAATGTGCTAAGTGAACACTAGTCAAGCATGAATGCTGAGACATAGATGTGAGTTCATAGGAACTCACCTTTGATTGTAGGAATGAAGAACAAGCTCCAAACCTAAGTTAGATCAACCTCTCTTCAATCAATACTCTAGAATATCCAATCTAAGATGATATAAATAGAATTCCTAAGAGTTAGGTATTAGGAATTCATAAAAATTGAAGTGGAATAGTGTTGGAGAAGATAGAGATTGAGCTTACCTTTCTTTCTCTATGGATTTCCACTTGATTTCAACATGAATTGGATTCCAAAACCAAGCTAGGGCTTAGGGAATTTTAATTTCCCTCTCCTCATTTCTAATTTTGTAGAGTATGAGGAAATGAATGAAGGAGGAGGGGGTTGTGGTAGCTTTAAGGGTGAGCTAGGTTGGCTAACCCAAACCCAAGTCCAAAGTCCAAATTTTGACATGCTCGAAATATATCGAAGCTTATAGTAAAAAAAGGTTGTAAACGATGATCCAGACTCAATGGAAGAGGGTTCGAGTCCAAATTCATCCATATGAAAAATGTGACTTTTTGGTCATACAAACGATTAAGGATTAATGACGCTATATTTAAATAAAATATTTAAATACATTATCGTCAAATATGCAGGTTGTTACAGACTTCCCTCCTTAAAGAAATTGTCCCCCTGCAATTACTTAAGGAAAAACCCACATAGTAACAACCAAGCGTTAATCAAGAATTGATATACAAACATATAATGAACCAAGAAATTCACTTATGAACTATTACACAAATTTTAAACTTTGAGTTATAAATCACTATATAACTTAAATCTATACACATATAATGTTCAGATAAAAGTCATAAACATATACGGGCAACTAACTTATTTTTCCAATAAGTGTTTTCAAGAAAATTAGAATTTTCTCACTTAAATTCTATACATTCTAAACCCTCGATTTCAATCATTATTTAAATTTTAATAGCGAACTAACTTATCACGATTTTTCTAAAAATTTGGTTTGATATATCTCAAAATTTACAAGATGAAATTCAAATATTTTTCTTTTGTTAGAAAATTATAATCCAATAGATCCGGATAATTCTTGTTTTGAAGAATTCCGACTTGTATTGGATTCTATACACTCATTTGAAGTTCAATTCGAAAATTACGAACTACCGTCACGGGGCAAGTTCATTCAAAAAAATATAATTAATTCGTTTAACGTTAAATAAGTTTATAAACTATAAACCCATACTCTTACATTCTCAACACAAACTAATTAATCAATCAAATTAGAAAGTTGGAAATATCGACTATCCAAAATCGTCGAACATTCCTTATCACTTTCTAGCTAGAAAATTTCATCCCTCATAAAATTTCTTAGAAGTATTCTAGCTAACTAAATTCCCGTATAATGAAAAGGATAAGTGATCTAGTTGGGGAAACAAGATCATGAAATGAAAATTCGGGTTATACACCCAATATAGGAAATATTAGCACGTTCTCTAATATTTCAAAATTTATTAAATCAGACCTATTAAGTTTCCAATAAACCCCAAAAATCTCAAATTTGAAATATTAGCGCGTCCTCTAATATTTCACGAAAAACTTCTAAATCATGTACACATGATAAATGGTAGAAGTTGGAAGAATTCCATCAAGCTTGAAAACTTTTGGTTTTCAAATACACAAAAATATCACTAAAATAGATGAGGTTAAAACCGTCGGGATTCGGCCCCGCAAATATGATTCACTAATGGTTAACAAAATAACTAGAGAATAAGTTAACTAGAAATGACAAAATAAATTTCAAACTCAATTACCCATCAAGGTGGTCTTCCTAAAATGGGTGTAAAGATTCTAAAAATTCATGAGTAATGTGAAATACAAAACCATGTATTCTTTAAGATCATTCTCATTGTTATGAGAATCTATAAATCGTAAGGAAGCTAACGAATCTAAATTAGAATCGTTAAGAAAAACAGAAATCTATCTTACAGATGGGGGATGTCGAAGATGGATGATATTCTTAGAAAATAATATGTGGACCTCAGAATGGATAGGTCAATCCATCCAGAGAATCACCACGAAACTAAAACAAACGAGTCATGCAAATAAGCATGGAAAGAATAGCCGCATAAAGGAGAGTTAATCATCCATAAAACACGATTTTTTTTAAAAAAATCCACCAAAGTTTGTCTCAAGAATAATTTCCCAAAGGAATCACAACTTTTTGCAAAGTTGATCTACTAAATCCAGTTTAGTACACAAGAGATGAATATTGGGAATCACACAAGATCCCCACATAATGAAAGTTCGGAGATCAAATATTGAAATCCAGAAACAAGAGGCTAAGACCAATAAACAAAATATAATTTATTACTTTTCAAAAGAAGATCCGAGATAATTTTCAATGAAAAATCAAATCTCCCAAGTTCTAGATATCACTCAAAGATATCTAGAAAGATGCAAAAAGGAAAGAGACTCAAATCATAACAAGTGCGAGCGTATAGATCCATAAATCAAAATGTTATTCCAAAATGGTTCTCATAACACAAAAATGGATACACCTCCATAAATTAACAAGTCAGTAATTCATGTCATCGTTAAATAAAGGGAACCCATAAATTACAGAAATCACCATATAATCACAATTACTTTGATGTCTTCGAAGCAATGTAAATATATATAATAGTAGTCATCATTAAAATAGTGAAATCATGAATAACACAAAAACAGACAAATAATATGAAGTGGATCCGAATTGACTACAATGGCCTCAACAAGGTCGTTGACACCTCCCAAAAATAGTTTCACCTTTACGATAAGGTCGCTGACACCTCTAAAAAGCAGTTTCGCCAGCCACGAGATTGGAAAAACATAAATTTTCCACAAATGATCAAAAGAGCAAAACCATAAAGTGATCATCAACGATCAAAAAAGAAAGCGTAATTTACATTAAGCTAGTAAATAGACGAGTTTAGCGAAATGTCCCATAACCACTGACTTAACTCAAGTATTCACGAACAAATTGTAAATTCCACTATAAAATGTAAAAATGATCATAGCATAATTGCAAAAAGGTATAAACCAAAGGCTACTCAACGAAGTTCAAAATGGCGATCATAACCGAGCATAAGAAGAATGGAAACCAACTCAAACAATTTTTTACTTAGAAATATGAAAATAAATCTTGATGATGCTGCAGTCATCACCAACATTGTTTTCTTTAAACATATCGAGACTGACATTCAATAATGAAATTAAGTTTCAACTGACTAAGTCCAAAAAATAACCGGCAAAGTAAACGCAACTGTGTCGACCCACTCGTTTTTACCAAGACGTTTAATTAAATTCCTTATTCAATCGAAAAGGCAAAATTACTTGTTTGAAACAAGTAACACTTAAAAGCAAAAGAGAATACTAAATCATTACCCAAAGAAAACTAAAGTCATCTCGATAGCAAAATAAATGGGCAATGAAAACTCTAGGTAGCATGTAAGAATTTTCACAAAACATAGGTTTGGAAAATTTACAAGCCTAGATATAGAACAAGCGCCCTCTAATTCCTAAGGACATAATGTCCTTAAGTTCCTTTGACGCAAAGAAGGTGGATGATTATAATTCAGTATAACTCAAATGAGATGATCGTGGTAACCATCATTATAAAGGGCAAAGAGGATGGTACCCTTATAGGCACCATTTTCCTTACCAAAATAAGATATCTCAAATTCATAGTTAAAAATTCAAACTATGAAAGGTGTAAAGGATATACACGATGGTCATATATATATCCCATTCTCAAATCATTATTATATTAAAATCCATACGGTTGCAAATAATCAATCAATACTAATGATTTGCCTCGCCATTTATTTATTTAAAGTTGCTAATGCTAAGGTTCAATGGCGATGCAGATCATTTATATTTAATATAAGGGTTGTATCGGAATCATCTCATTAAAGTGTTCAGAAACTCTTATCAATATCATGGCGTCCCACTTCTCAATTAGAACTCCTAACATACTCAATGGGTAACTCAGCACGATAAAACAATTTACTTCCAAATAGGGGCACAAATTTGTAAATAAATAATCATGGGTGCAACCAATTATTCATGAATTAAATTTGTAATCAAAAATAAATAAACAATCATTACATAATGCTTAGCAGAAATAATTTATTCGTTTTCGCCGCGCAAAGCTAATCTCAAGTGGATTAGTACTTTACTTAGCCAAAATTATTTTATTAATCCATTTTATAAAATAATTTAGAAATCATCAAAACTAAGTCCCAAAAGTTATTACAACCAAAAATTGGAAATAATTTGAATTCCTACCCAATAAAAGGGATGGGACTCTAGGTTTGTCAAGGCCAAGATGTCATAAAGATGAAGTCAAATAAATCTGATTGGTCAAACAAGGATCAAGCTATAAGATAGGATATGACGAGTCCTAAGACTCAAGCTAAATCCAAAACACGATTTATTAAGAGAGACTTAGGACAATGACCCTCGCCATGATATCTTATACTGTTCCGAACTTAGCTCTGATACCAAATGTAACGCCCCACCTCTATACTCGCGTTAGCTAAGGCCTTTGCAAGCAAAGGTGTCAACTAACCCAAAGGATAAGGCTGTTGAGGAGCGACCATCTGTATAATAGCTTTGATCGAGTGTTAAATGTATCGGATAATGTGGTCTTACTTTTCAAATCTCATGAGGAAATCCGACACATCTAGTTCAAGTTCAAAACTGCTACACAGCGGTTGTATATAATTCAGAAAGCAATATAAAATACATAACAAATAATCAGAGTTAAACACAGATATTTACATCACTAAGGCGGAAATAGATATGAATATAACACGCGAGTGTAAAAATAATATAGTGGTCATAGTCGATACACTATACAACAGAAGAATAGGTACAAGGCTACTCAAAATAATATGTACACAAAGGAACCTCATGTACATATAACCCAAAAAGTAGAACACTAAAGTAGTTATCCCAAAAGTGGAGGATAATCCATGCTGGAGTCAAGAAGAATCACCTGAAATACCTCGGTCTGACCCGAGTATTATTTACATAAGATAAATAATAAACGGATCAGTCTAGCAATACTTATCTCATAAACTGGGATATATTAAGAGATATGAATAAACGTAGACATAAATACGATAATAACAATGTCATGTATAAATGTGAAGCCCGTAAATGTCTTCGGTGTATCTTAAATCTATATAAGATCTATAAAAGAATATCTCATTCAAAATTAGATGGCTACTCATAGTGTAACACCCCACCTCCGCTAGGGCCACTCACAAAGGGAATGCACTAGGTTTGGTGAAGCATTATCGAGGTAAACATGCACAGAAATATTACAAGACAGAACATATATAAAACAGCGGAAGTAAAACAGATTTCATTACCTTATAAAATAAGGTCTAAAGCCTTTTACATCAGAATACATCAAAACCTGTCTTGCAATAGTAAAGAAGCATAAAACCTTTTCATAAATTATTCCCCAAAATAAAGCAGTGAAGCAGCCATAGCCAAGAGAAGACCAAGCTATACATGATGACCTTCAAGCATAAGAGGTCCGAACTAAACAACATCATTTCCTCCCTGAAAACCTGGGGGGGGGGGGGGAAACGGAAGACAAAGAGGCGAAACAAAACGGGGTCAGTCATAAAGACATGTAAGTCCTATCTACTTCCAGTATAAAAACAGGTAAAGGTAACATGACATGCATAAACTGAAAGTAAACATAAGGATGACAACACGATAGATAAGCTAAACCAAGATAACTGGATGAACTACTGTAGCAAGATAAACTAAGGTGTCATGATAAACTACGGTGTCAAGATAAATCAAGGTATCACATCGTCAGGTTTCTATCAAGTATACTACCCCAAGGTATCTATCATGTATAACATCCCACAGTATCTATCATGTATAACATCCAAAGGTATTTATCATGTATATTTGCTCTGCACCTTCTTGTACTAGCATCCCAACCCGTGTCATGTGTTAACTATGAATGTCCCTTGCCCAATGTCATGTAATGGTCCATGTCAACCTAATATATAGCATATGTAGGTTTTCCCAACTCGTATGTTTCTTTCCATGTATAAGTTCAGTCCTTTTCCGTAGGCCGTACGGGCTTTCTCATGTAAATCTATACCACCTCAACGTAGTACCATTTTATCCTTGAAGTTGTTTTGGACTGCTACCCCTGATCTGGTTACGTTTCCTTACCATGAACTATCGCGTGTTCACTTAGGATTTATGCCACCTAGGACCGCTAGGGATTATGCTACCTAATGAACGTTTCTGTGTCTCGGTTTGGGTTCAAGCCACCTAGGGCCACTAGGGATTATGCCACCCGTCAAACAAGCCCTTTATCCCACGTATGTATCGTGAATCATTTTCCATGTCTAGACGCACAAGTATCTCAATGTGCCATCCGAGTTCAATGCCAGGGCAAATCAAGAAATACGGAACTCGGTCGGGACCTTTAAGTCATCTGCCGATGCAGATATCAAGGTCTGTTTTTGTATCCGTGGCTATGGTCCCACGTGACCCCTCCCTCAACTAATGAAAGGCAATCCAAGAAAAATCATGTATGAGAACTACATCCCGGCCCCACTATAGCCCCCACTTTCCTATTGGCCTACCTCACTCATAACTCGATAGCAAGTATATGGTCTGTTGGGAGTTCTCTGCCTTTCCGTACGTACACGATTGACTAAAGATGGTAGATAGTCGACGACCCGCAATCCAGGGCAAAAATCAAGTATCGTCGACTCCACGCTAATCCATCCCCGTCTTTAGGTCGCTCGCACAGCAACCAAGGCATACCCTTGGCTCTTCTACCGCAGACCTTAACCTTTGTGAGGCCAAGTTTCATGGACCATCTGCCACCTCACAGAGGGATACCAAGAGTACCCTCACGTCCTCCGAAGCTACCGCTTCGTCACCCAGTTCGTTGGAGCCTTTATCTAAGTCAGATAATTTGCTCCTCCTCATGTTTTAAGCGATGACCTACCGTATCGGGTTACTCATCTATCTGTGAACTGGTCCAAATCCCTTGACTAAGAATTATTACTTAGTTTCCTAAACTAAGGTTTACCACTTAGTCTCCTTTCCCGTTATCCTTGTTAATCCCTGTTTTCCACCTAGTCCCCTGAACTAGGGTTTTGTATAATGGGTTAAGTATTGTCATTTAAGTTCATGACTTAACCTGCCTACGAATCATGTCAAGATTTGGCTAAGTATTCAAGTCCAAGACCTAGCCCTACAAGTTGGTTAAGTATACCAAGAAGCTCATGACTTAACCCTATTCAATCATCAAGTCAAATTGGTTAAGTATTTGTTTATCCTAACCCTATCAGATTATCGTGTTAGATTGGTTAAGCATAGATTATCTTAACCTCATCGGATTATCGAGTCGGATTGGTTAAGTATAGGTTAACTTAACCCCATCCACTAATCGTATTATAATGGTTAAGTATATTTAAACGGTCTTGTGACTTAACCCTATCAAGTTCTCATACTAGATTGGTTAAGTATGGTTGCTTAACCTCATCAAATCATCATGTATAATTGGTTGAGTATAAGTTACTTAACCTCATTGAATTACCATGTTTAGATTGGTTAAGTGTTTAACTTAACCCCATCGAATTACCGTGTTTAGATTGGTTAAGTGTAGGTTACTTCACCCCATCTAATTACCGTGTTTAGATTAGTTAAGTATAGATTAGTTAACCCCATCTAGTTACCGAATCGGATTAGTTAAGTGTAAATTACTTAACCCCATCCCCTAATTGTCTTGTTTGGTTAAGTGTCATTAAGAAATCAAGTACGGTTCCACTTAACCTACGCATTCGTGTCATATCGGTTAAGTGTCATTAGTCAAAATTACTTAACCTTTTCATGTGGCATTAATTAGATTAATGCACCCCAACCTCTCACATTAGACTTTGTTGTGGTTACTAGTTAAGCCGGGCGGGTCCGGGTAGCTTTACACCACAACCTAGTCTAACCTCGGGTTTTAAGTGCTATATGACCAACTACTCACATTGGGTCCTATTGTTTGTAGCCACTAGTTAAGCTGGGCGGGTCCGGGTAGATTTATGCTACAAACTCAACCCAACCTCGAGTTGGCCACTTTCATGTTTGGTATAGTGTCATATTACACTTACAACCCACACGTGTCTAGCTTCAAGTCCCATGTTTACCCCCACATGTCATGTCCACATTTAGGTGTATCATGAGTGCCATATTTTCATGAAATCCCATGTCAAATTATCATGTCATAACCATGCTCGTCGATCCTACCCCAAATCGTGTTTCCAACCCAAGTAAAAGCGAGTCAACATAGTAAGGATACTATGCTACATATTGGCCTCAAAACATGCACGATGCCAAAAAGGGATTGGCCACAAACATGCATGGTATCGTAAGGGGTTTGGCCTCAAAATATGCATAGCATCATAAGGGGTTTTTGGCCACAAACATGCATAGTATCATAAGGGAATTTGGCCACAAACGTGCATGATAACATAAGGGGTTTGGGTTCATTTACATGCATAAGCCCCAAAATCAAGTCTTTGCCAATGTTTCACAAGTCAAACGGTTCCCAAAGGTTCATGCTAACATTCCATAGATAAAGATTCAAACTTGCAAGATAAACTAGGTTAAACATAAAATGAGTGGCATGATTAAGTCGCTAAAACTTAGCCCAAGGTCATAGATCATTGAAAAGGGGCAAAATTAGGTTCACATAGGCTAGCATACTTATGTTTCATCGCATTTTATTCCATGTCACATTAGAACCACCGTTAGAATCTACAAGTAGTTAGAACTTACATAGCGAGGCTTAGGGAAAGATCATGCATCGTCTTGACCAAGAAAGGTGGCTCCTTTGTTGAAGAATCGTCATGAAATTTGCGTAGCAACGTTGATCTCTCCTCGATTTGGTGTAGAAAGCTTGAACGTTTTGATTTGAATCCGATTTGAATGCATAGTCTCTAGGAATTAGAGATGGAGGCCATGGTCACTTGGCATTTGGGCGGCACTTCGTGGCATGAGTGATTTGTGAGGGTTTAGGGTAGGCTTAGGGGCCTTTTTATAGAGATTAGGAGTAGTTTAGGACCTTAGATTAACCCTAGGATAGATCTGAGCCTTTGAATTCCGTCACAAGCCTCCAAACATGTCTTGAGGTACAAGTCAGGTGCACCCAGGACAAACTGGCCGACCACCCAAGTTGACAGGGGTGTCGACTGGGCAGTCGACACCACCTGGGGTGTGTCGACACCCAAGTCGACTCCCCAGTCGACTTGTGGGTGGCGGGAATTTTTCCCGCCTATTCTGCTTGGCTGAATTTGAATTCTGAATTCAAATTTGAACTGTTTTTGAACTTGAAATTTTCTGAAAACTTTGACGGGCCATAACTTGGTCATACGGACTCCGATTTTCGAAAACTCGGACTCTATTTCGCATATTTTTCCAAGACGAACGCAATGGCGCAACCCGTTTCTCCTGATTCAGATTTTATAATTAAATTCTGCCTTGATTCTTCTCTTAGCATGTTGTAAAAATTCGGGTTGTTACATTCTCCCCAACTTAAAGGATTTCGTCCCCGAAATCTCCAAGTTAGGAAGAACGTATCCTACCATCCATCATCCATCTACTCAAAACATCATCCACAGGCAACCATGGTCCTTAAAAGACTCCTAATGCTTTATGAACACATGCAGAAAGTGTGTGTATATGTTCCTTAGCTAGTGCTAATGATCAGGCCTGAATGATCTTTCTAATGCAAAATATGTTTAGTGCCATGAGTCCAGCATGTATGCAAATAGTCCTAGTCATATGAACACTATATGTGTGCACAACCATTCATCCACATGCAACATCCACTTGGTAACACATTAAATTTCATCCATAAACAAGCATAAATACTCGTGCATATGCAACATGAAACGTGATCGCGTCAATCTAGTATCTAATGTGTATTCGCGCATCCACGAGCAACCACTTGCAACCATTTGCAACCATATCAATCATAACATGTTTCAAATACATGTTTACATCCATAGAGTTCTATCTAAGGTTCCCAAGATAAGATCGAGGAGATAATCAAGACAAACTCCTTACGGGGTTTGTAACAGAAACATGATCGAGAGGATATCCACCAAGCGATAGCATGCAAGTAAGCTCTACAGGTGAACCAAGGATCAAAGATATACTCTTAAAAAGAGACATGATGCGCGTGTCTAAGCCGCATTTCCATGAGCTTAATTCCATTGTGCCTTGACCGCCTTTGACTTCATGATTTCGTAGTTCCTTGATTCCTATTTCCAAGGTATGAGTTGGAACTCATTTCACTGTCGCCTCTCGTTTCACTTATTCTTTTCTAGAATACTTGGCTCAACCATAACTGCGTACTCGTGGTTGTATGCAAGATTTCCAACAATTCACTAGCGAATCTTGGATCTCGTTTACCTACTAAGAGGTATTCCACGTAGAAGAATTTTCTCTTGAAAACAACCGATGCCAGCCATGTTGCCCAGTATACTTACCAGGGTGATTCCTACAGCCCATGCTTAAGCAGAATGAACCATCCGCCTTATTGGCGAACATTACTCGATCGGACCAGAGATTTCCGATAAATGCATCAAGAGATTCTAGGTAACTAACCATGATAGAACTCATAAGGTTACACGAGACTTCGAGGGTATTACTAAGGCAAGTTAAGAGTTTAACTACCCTCATTTCAAAACCGAGAATGGCATCCCTTACTGGATAACCACTTCATCCCTAGAATCCATCCATAGCTCAACAATAGAAGCATTGCTTCTAATCTCAACACTTGGCATTTACACTCTCAATTCCAAACAAGTCATGAATAAATGGACCGATCTCCAACCAGATTTTGGGACAAAAGTGGGATCTTCTACCATGCTAGTACTAAGGTGCAGAGACTTAACTATCGAAGCAGACTTAAACGATGCGATGATCAAAACAAAGTCTAGACGGGATGATAGAAAAGAAAGGCTAAGCCTTTAAAAGCAACGGTACCATTCCTCTTAGGTACGCTAGAAATGAGAGCATACAATTGCCCTCTCGCTGGTCTTGTCCTTATCTTCCTTTGTGGATCAAGCCATACCAACAAGTTGCTTATTCTTAAGCCCGTGTCCTTTATCCTTGCTCTTATTATCCCTTCTTATAACTTCGGTAACAGGTCTCTCGAGAACTTCCTCCATCGCATGGGAAAACACTTACGTAGCTAGACAAGGATTAGTCGCAGTTAAGACTACTGTGACTACAGATGGAGGAAAGAAAGGGAAAAGAGATTCGATCAAGGGAACAAAGGACAGTGCTAATGGCTTTTGGGGAATAGCCTTTAAAAACTTTTCTTGAAAAATGCTTCTTCGTAAATGGTTTCTCAAATAGTTTTCAGAAGGTTTTTAAAAAAAAAACTTTTGCCCAGTCTGGTAACCTGGCTCTGATACCAAATGTAACACCCCACCTCCGCTAGGGCCACTCACAAAGGGAATGCACTAGGTTTGGTGAAGCATTATCGAGGTAAACATGCACTGTAATATTACAAGACAGAACATATATAAAACAGCGGAAGTAAAACAGATTTCATTACCTTATAAAATAAGGTCTAAAGCCTTTTACATCAGAATACATCAAAACCTGTCTTGCAATAGTAAAGAAGCATAAAACCTTTTCATAAATTATTCCCAAAATAAAGCGGTGAAGCAGCCATAGCCAAGAGAAGACCAAGCTATACATGATGACCTTCAAGCATAAGAGGTCTGAACTAAACAACATCATTTCCTCCCTGAAAACCTGGGGGGGAAACGGAAGACAAAGAGGCGAAACAAAACAGGGTCAGTCATAAAGACTGGTAAGTCCTATCTACTTCTAGTATAAAAACAGGTAAAGGTAACATGACATGCATAAACTGAAAGTAAACATAAGGATGACGACACGATAGATAAGCTAAACCAAGATAACTGGATGAACTACTGTAGCAAGATAAACTAAGGTGTCATGATAAACTACGGTGTCAAGATAAATCAAGGTATCACATCGTCAGGTTTCTATCAAGTATACTACCCCAAGGTATCTATCATGTATAACATCCCACAGTATCTATCATGTATAACATCCCAAGGTATTTATCATGTATATTTGCTCTGCACCTTCTCGTACTAGCATCCCAACCCGCGTCATGTGTTAACTATGAATGTCCCTTGCCCAATGTCATGTAATGGTCCATGTCAACCTAATATATAGCATATGTAGGTTTTCCCAACTCGTATGTTCTTTCCATGTATAAGTTCAATCCTTTTCCGTAGGCCGTACGGGCTTTCTCATGTAAATCTATACCACCTCAACGTAGTACCATTTTATCCTTGAAGTTGTTTTGGACTGCTACCCCTGATCTGGTTACGTTTCCTTACCATGAACTATCGCGTGTTCACTTTAGTATTTATGCCACCTAGGACCGCTAGGGATTATGCTACCTAATGAACGTTTCTGTGTCTCGGTTTGGGTTCAAGCCACCTAGGGCCACTAGGGATTATGCCACCCGTCAACCACGCCCTTTATCCCACGTATGTATCGTGAATCGTTTTCCATGTCTAGACGCACAAGTATCTCAATGTGCCATCCGAGTTCCGTGCCAGGGCAAATCAAGAAATACGAAACTCGGTCGGGAGCTTTAAGTCATCTGCCGATGCATATATCAAAGTCTGTTTTTGTATCCGTGGCTATGGTCCCACGTGACCCCTCCCTCAACAACTGAAAGGCAGTCCAAGAAAAATCATGTATGAGAACTACATCCCGGCCCCACTATAGCCCCACTTTCCTATTGGCCTACCACACTCATAACTCGATAGCAAGTATATGGTCTGTTGGGAGTTCTCTGCCTTTCCGTACGTACACGATTGACTAAAGATGGTAGTTAGTCGACGACGCGCTATCCAGGGCAAAAATCAAGTATCGTCGACTCCACGCTAATCCATCCCCGTCTTTAGGTCGCTCGCACAGCAACCAAGGCATACCCTTGGCTCTTCTACCGCAGACCTTAACCTTTGTGAGGCCAGGTTTTATGGACCATCTGCCACCTCACAGAGGGATACCAAGAGTACCCTCACATCCTCCGAAGCTACCGCTTCGTCACCCAGTTCGTTGGAGCCTTTATCTAAGTCAGATAATTTGCTCCTCCTCGTGTTTTAAGCGATGACCTACCGTATCGGGTTACTCATCTATCTGTGAACTGGTCCAAATCCCTTGACTAAGAATTATTACTTAGTTTCCTCAACTAAGGTTTACCACTTAGTCTCCTTTCCTGTTATCCTTGTTAATCCCTGTTTTCCACCTAGTCCCCTGAACTAGGGTTTTGTCTAATGGGTTAAGTATTGTCATTTAAGTTCATGACTTAACCTGCCTACGAATCATGTCAAGATTTGGCTAAGTATTCAAGTCCAAGACCTAGCCCTACAAGTTGGTTAAGTATACCAAGAAGCTCATGACTTAACCCTATTCAATCATCAAGTCAAATTGGTTAAGTATTTGTTTATCCTAACCCTATCAAATTATCGTGTTAGATTGGTTAAGCATAGATTATTTTAACCTCATCGGATTATCGAGTCGGATTGGTTAAGTATAGGTTAACTTAACCCCATCCACTAATCGTATTATAATGGTTAAGTATATTTAAACGGTCTTGTGACTTAACCCTATCAAGTTCTCGTACTAGATTGGTTAAGTATGGTTGCTTAACCTCATCAAATCATCATGTATAATTGGTTAAGTATAAGTTACTTAACCTCATTGAATTACCATGTTTAGATTGGTTAAGTGTTTAACTTAACCCCATCGAATTACCGTGTTTAGATTGGTTAAGTGTAGGTTACTTAACCCCATCTAATTACCGTGTTTAGATTAGTTAAGTATAGATTAGTTAACCCCATCTAGTTACCGAGTCGGATTAGTTAAGTGTAAATTACTTAACCCCATCCCCTAATTGTCTTGTTTGGTTAAGTGTCATTAAGAAATCAAGTCCGGTTCCACTTAACCTACCCATTCGTGTCATATCGGTTAAGTGTCATTAGTCAAAATTACTTAACCTTTTCATGTGGCATTAATTAGATTAATGCACCCCAACCTCTCACATTAGACTTTGTTGTGGTTACTAGTTAAGCCGGGCGGGTCCGGGTAGCTTTACACCACAACCAAGTCTAACCTCGGGTTTTAAGTGCTATATGACCAACTACTCACATTGGGTCATATTGTTTGTAGCCACTAGTTAAGCCAGGCGGGTCCGGGTTGATTTATGCTACAAACTCAACCCAACCTCGAGTTGGCCACTTTCATGTTTGGTCTAGTGTCATATTACACTTACAACCCACACGTGTCTAGCTTCAAGTCCCATGTTTACCCCCACATGTCACGTCCACATTTAGGTGTATCATGAGTGCCATATTTTCATGAAATCCCATGTCAAATTATCATGTCATAACCACGCTCGTCGATCCTACCCCAAATCGTGTTTCCAACCCAAGTAAAACCGAGTCAACATAGTAAGGATACTATGCTACATATTGGCCTCAAAACATGCACGATGCCAAAAAGGGATTGGCCACAAACATGCATGGTATCATAAGGGGTTTGGCCTCAAAATATGCATAGCATCATAAGGGGTTTTTGGCCACAAACATGCATAGTATCATAAGGGAATTTGGCCACAAACATGCATGATAACATAAGGGGTTTGGGTTCATTTACATGCATAAGCCCCAAAATCAAGTCTTTTCCAATGTTTCACAAGTCAAACGGTTCCCAAAGGTTCATGCTAACATTCCATAGATAAAGATTTAAACTTGCAAGATAAACTAAGTTAAACATAACATGAGTGGCATGCTTAAGTCGCTAAAACTTAGCCCAAGGTCATAGATCATTGAAAAGGGGAAAAATTAGGTTCACATAGGCTAGCATACTTATGTTTCATCGCATTTTATTCCATGTCACATTAGAACCACCGTTAGAATCTACAAGTAGCTAGAACTTACATAGCGAGGCTTAGGGAAAGATCATGCATCGTCTTGACCAAGAAAGGTGGCTCCTTTGTTGAAGAATCGTCATGAAATTTGCGTAGCAACATTGATCTCTCCTCGATTTGGTGTAGAAAGCTTGCACCTTTTGATTTGAATGCATAGTCTCTAGGAATTAGAGATGGAGGCCATGGTCACTTGGCATTTGGGCGGCACTTCGTGGCATGAGTGATTTGAGAGGGTTTAGGGTAGGCTTAGGGGTCTTTTTATAGAGATTAGGAGTAGTTTAGGCCCTTAGATTAACCCAAGGATAGATCTGAGCCTTTAAAATCCGTCACAAGCCTCCAAACATGTCTTGAGGAACAAGTCAGGTGCACCCAGGCCAAACTGGCCGACCACCCAAGTCGACAGGGGTGTCGACTGGGCAAACGACACCACCTTGGGTGTGTCGACTCCCAAGTCGACTCCCCAGTCGACTTGGGGGTGGCGGGAATTTTTCCCCCCTGTTCTACTTGGCTGAATTTGAATTCTGAATTCAAATTTGAACTGTTTTTGAGCTTGAAATTTTCTGAAAACTTTGACGGGCCATAACTTGGTCATACGGACTCCGATTTTCGAAAACTCGGACTCTATTTCGCGTATTTTTCCAAGACGAACGCAATGGCGCAACCCGTTTCTCCTGATTCAGATTTTATAATTAAAATCTGCCTTGATTCTTCTTTTAGCATGTTGTAAAAATTCGGGTTGTTACATTCTCCCCAACTTAAAGGATTTCGTCCCCGAAATCTCCAAGTTAGGAAGAACGTATCCTACCATCCATCATCCATCTACTCAAAACATCATCCACAGGCAACCATGGTCCTTAAAAGACTCCTAATGCTTTATGAACACATGCAGAAAGTGTGTGTATATGTTCCTTAGCTAGTGCTAATGATCAGGCCTGAATGATCTTTCTAATGCAAAATATGTTTAGTGCCATGAGTCCAGCATGTATGCAAATAGTCCTAGTCATATGAACACTATATGTGTGCACAACCATTCATCCACATGCAACATCCACTTGGTAACACATTAAATTTCATCCATAAACAAGCATAAATACTCGTGCATATGCAACATGAAACGTGATCGCGTCAATCTAGTATCTAATGTGTATTCGCGCATCCACGAGCAACCACTTGCAACCATTTGCAACCATATCAATCATAACATGTTTCAAATACATGTTTACATCCATAGAGTTCTATCTAAGGTTCCCAAGATAAGATCGAGGAGATAATCAAGGCAAACTCCTTACGGGGTTTGTAACAGAAACAGGACCGAGAGGATATCCACCAAGCGATAGCATGCAAGTAAGCTCTACAGGTGAACCAAGGATCAAAGATATACTCTTAAAAAGAGACATGATGCGCGTGTCTAAGCCGCATTTCCATGAGCTTAATTCCATTGTGCCTTGACCGCCTTTGACTTCATGATTTCGTAGTTCCTTGATTCCTATTTCCAAGGTATGAGTTGGAACTCATTTCACTATCTCCTCTCGTTTCACTTATTCTTTTCTAGAATACTTGGCTCAACCATAACTGCGTACTCGTGGTTTTATGCAAGATTTCCAACAATTCACTAGCGAATCTTGGATCTCGTTTACCTACTAAGAGGTATTCCACGCAGAAGAACTTTCCCTTGAAAACAACCGATGCCAGCCATGTTGCCCAGTATACTTACCAGGGTGATTCCTACAGCCCATGCTTAAGCAGAATGAACCATCCGCCTTATTGGCGAACATTACTCGATCGGACCAGAGATTTCCGATAAATGCATCAAGAGATTCTAGGTAACTAACCATGACAGAACTCATAAGGTTACACGAGACTTCGAGGGTATTACCAAGGCAAGTTAAGAGTTTAACTACCCTCCTTTCAAAACCGAGAATGGCATCCCTTACTGGATAACCACTTCATCCCTAGAATCCATCCATAGCTCAACAATAGAAGCATTGCTTCTAATCTCAACACTTGGCATTTACACTCTCAATTCCAAACAAGTCATGAATAAATGGACCGATCTCCAACCAGATTTTGGGACAAAAGTGGGATCTTCTACCATGCTAGTACTAAGGTGTAGAGACTTAACTATCGAAGCAGACTTAAACGATGCGATGATCAAAACAAAGTCTAGACGGGATGATAGAAAAGAAAGGCTAAGCCTTTAACAGAAACGGTACCATTCCTCTTAGGTACGCTAGAAATGAGAGCATACAATTGCACTCTCGCTGATCTTGTCCTTATCTTCCTTTGTGGATCAAGCCATACCAACAAGTTGCTTATTCTTAAGCCCGTGTCCTTTATCCTTGCTCTTATTATCCCTTCTTATAACTTCGGTAACAGGTCTCTCGAGAACTTCCTCCATCGCACAGGAAAACACTTACGTAGCTAGACAAGGACTAATCGCAGTTAAGACTACTGTGACTACAGATGGAGGAAAGAAAGGGAAAAGAGATTCGATCAAGGGAAAAAAGGATAGTGCTAATGGCTTTTGGGGAATAGCCTTTAAAAACTTTTCTTGAAAAATGCTTCTTCGTAAATGGTTTCTCAAATAGTTTTCAGAAGGTTTTTAAAAAAAAAACTTTTGCCCTCTCTGGTAACCTGGCTCTGATACCAAATGTAACAACCCACCTCCGCTAGGGCCACTCACAAAGGGAATGCACTAGGTTTGGTGAAGCATTATCGAGGTAAACATGCACTGTAATATTACAAGACAGAACATACATAAAACAGCGGAAGTAAAACAGATTTCATTACCTTATAAAATAAGTCTAAAGCCTTTTACATCAGAATACATCAAAACCTGTCTTGCAATAGTAAAGAAGCATAAAACCTTTTCATAAATTATTCCCAAAATAAAGCGGTGAAGCAGCCATAGCCAAGAGAAGACCAAGCTATACATGATGACATTCAAGCATAAGAGGTCCGAACTAAACAACATCATTTCCTCCCTGAAAACCTGGGGGGGGAAACGGAAGACAAAGAGGCGAAACAAAACGGGGTCAGTCATAAAGACTGGTAAGTCCTATCTACTTCTAGTATAAAAACAGGTAAAGGTAACATGACATGCATAAACTGAAAGTAAACATAAGGATGACGACACGATAGATATGCTAAACCAAGATAACTGGATGAACTACTGTAGCAAGATAAACTAAGGTGTCATGATAAACTACGGTGTCAAGATAAATCAAGGTATCACATCGTCAGGTTTCTATCAAGTATACTACCCCAAGGTATCTATCATGTATAACATCCCACAGTATCTATCATGTATAACATCCCAAGGTATTTATCATGTATATTTGCTCTGCACCTTCTCGTACTAGCATCTCAACCCACGACATGTGTTAACTATGAATGTCCCTTGCCCAATGTCATGTAATGGTCCATGTCAACCTAATATATAGCATATGTAGGTTTTCCCAACTCGTATGTTTCTTTCCATGTATAAGTTCAGTCCTTTTCCGTAGGCCGTACGGGCTTTCTCATGTAAATCTATACCACCTCAACGTAGTACCATTTTATCCTTGAAGTTGTTTTGGACTGCTACCCCTGATCTGGTTACGTTTCCTTACCATGAACTATCGCGTGTTCACTTAGGATTTATGCCACCTAGGACCGCTAGGGATTATGCTACCTAATGAACGTTTCTGTGTCTCGGTTTGGGTTCAAGCCACCTAGGGCCACTAGGGATTATGCCACGCGTCAACCACGCCCTTTATCCCACGTATGTATCGTGAATCGTTTTCCATGTCTAGACGCACAAGTATCTCAATGTGCCATCCGAGTTCCGTGCCAGGGCAAATCAAGAAATACGGAACTCGTTCGGGAGCTTTAAGTCATCCTCCAATGCAGATATCAAGGTCTGTTTTTGTATCCGTGGCTATGGTCCCACGTGACCCCTCCCTCAACTACTGAAAGGCAATCCAAGAAAAATCATGTATGAGAACTACCTCCCGGCCCCACTATAGCCCCACTTTCCTATTGGCCTACCTCACTCATAACTCGATAGCAAGTATATGGTCTGTTGGGAGTTCTCTGCCTTTCCATACGTACACGATTGACTAAAGATGGTAGGTAGTCGACGATGCGCTATCCAAGGCAAAAATCAAGTATCGTCGACTCCACGCTAATCCATCCCCGTCTTTAGGTCGCTCGCACAACAACCAAGGCATACCCTTGGCTCTTCTACCGCAGACCTTAACCTTTGTGAGGTCAGGTTTCATGGACCATCTGCCACCTCACAGAGGGATACCAAGAGTACCCTCACGTCCTCCGAAGCTACCGCTTCGTCACCCAGTTCGTTGGAGCCTTTGTCTAAGTCAGATAATTTGCTCCTCCTCGTGTTTTAAGCGATGACCTACCGTATCGGGTTACTCATCTATCTGTGAACTGGTCCAAATCCCTTGACTAAGAATTATTACTTAGTTTCCTAAACTAAGGTTTACCACTTAGTCTCCTTTCCCGTTATCCTTGTTAATCCCTGTTTTCCACCTAGTCCCCTGAACTAGGGTTTTGTCTAATGGGTTAAGTATTGTCATTTAAGTTCATGACTTAACCTGCCTACGAATCATGTCAAGATTTGGCTAAGTATTCAAGTCCAAGACCTAGCCCTACAAGTTGGTTAAGTATACCAAGAAGCTCATGACTTAACCCTATTCAATCATCAAGTCAAATTGGTTAAGTATTTGTTTATCCTAACCCTATCAGATTATCGTGTTAGATTGGTTAAGCATAGATTATCTTAACCTCATCGGATTATCGAGTCGGATTGGTTAAGTATAGGTTAACTTAACCCCATCCACTAATCGTATTATAATGGTTAAGTATATTTAAACGGTCTTGTGACTTAACCCTATCAAGTTCTCATACTAGATTGGTTAAGTATGGTTGCTTAACCTCATCAAATCATCATGTATAATTGGTTGAGTATAAGTTACTTAACCTCATTGAATTACCATGTTTAGATTGGTTAAGTGTTTAACTTAACCCCATCGAATTACCGTGTTTAGATTGGTTAAGTGTAGGTTACTTAACCCCATCTAATTACCGTGTTTAGATTAGTTAAGTATAGATTAGTTAACCCCATCTAGTTACCGAGTCGGATTAGTTAAGTGTAAATTACTTAACCCCATCCCCTAATTGTCTGGTTTGGTTAAGTGTCATTAAGAAATCAAGTCCGGTTCCACTTAACCTACCCATTCGTGTCATATCGGTTAAGTGTCATTAGTCAAAATTACTTAACCTTTTCATGTGGCATTAATTAGATTAATGCACCCCAACCTCTCACATTAGACTTTGTTGTGGTTACTAGTTAAGCCGGGCGGGTCCGGGTAGCTTTACACCACAACCTAGTCTAACCTCGGGTTTTAAGTGCTATATGACCAACTACTCACATTGGGTCCTATTGTTTGTAGCCACTAGTTAAGCCTGGCGGGTTCGGGTAGATTTATGCTACAAACTCAACCCAACCTCGAGTTGGCCACTTTCATGTTTGGTCTAGTGTCATATTACACTTACAACCCACACGTGTCTAGCTTCAAGTCCCATGTTTACCCCCACATGTCACGTCCACATTTAGGTGTATCATGAGTGCCATATTTTCATGAAATCCCATGTCAAATTATCATGTCATAACCACGCTCGTCGATCCTACCCCAAATCGTGTTTCCAACCCAAGTAAAAGCGAGTCAACATAGTAAGGATACTATGCTACATATTGGCCTCAAAACATGCACGATGCCAAAAAGGGATTGGCCACAAACATGCATGGTATCGTAAGGGGTTTGGCCTCAAAATATGCATAGCATCATAAGGGGTTTTTGGCCACAAACATGCATAGTATCATAAGGGAATTTGGCCACAAACATGCATGATAACATAAGGGGTTTGGGTTCATTTACATGCATAAGCCCCAAAATCAAGTCTTTGCCAATGTTTCACAAGTCAAACGGTTCCCAAAGGTTCATGCTAACATTCCATAGATAAAGATTCAAACTTGCAAGATAAACTAGGTTAAACATAACATGAGTGGCATGCTTAAGTCGCTAAAACTTAGCCCAAGGTCATAGATCATTGAAAAGGGGAAAAATTAGGTTCACATAGGCTAGCATACTTATGTTTCATCGCATTTTATTCCATGTCACATTAGAACCACCGTTAGAATCTACAAGTAGCTAGAACTTACATAGCGAGGCTTAGGGAAAGATCATGCATCGTCTTGACCAAGAAAGGTGGCTCCTTTGTTGAAGAATCATCATGAAATTTGCGTAGCAACGTTGATCTCTCCTCGATTTGGTGTAGAAAGCTTGCACCTTTTGATTTGAATCTGATTTGAATGCATAGTCTCTAGGAATTAGAGATGGAGGCCATGGTCACTTGGCATTTGGGCGGCACTTCGTGGCATGAGTGATTTGAGAGGGTTTAGGGTAGGCTTAGGGGTATTTTTATAGAGATTAGGAGTAGTTTAGGCCCTTAGATTAACCCAAGGATAGATCTGAGCCTTTAAAATCCGTCACAAGCCTCCAAACATGTCTTGAGGAACAAGTCAGGTGCACCCAGGCCAAACTGGCCGACCACCCAAGTCGACAGGGGTGTCGACTGGGCAGTCGACACCACCTGGGGTGTGTCGACTCCCAAGTCGACTCCCCAGTCGACTTGGGGGTGGCGGGAATTTTTCCCGCCTGTTCTGCTTGGCTGAATTTGAATTCTGAATTCAAATTTGAACTGCTTTTGAACTTGAAATTTTCTGAAAACTTTGACGGGCCATAACTTGGTCATACGGACTCCGATTTTCGAAAACCCGGACTCTATTTCGCGTATTTTTCCAAGACGAACGCAATGGCGGAACCCATTTCTCCTGATTCAGATTTTATAATTAAATTCTGACTTGATTCTTCTCTTAGCATGTTGTAAAAATTCAGGTTGTTACATTCTCCCCAACTTAAAGGATTTCGTCCCCGAAATCTCCAAGTTAGGAAGAACGTATCCTACCATCCATCATCCATCTTCTCAAAACATCATCCACAGGCAACCATGGTCCTTAAAAGACTCCTAATGCTTTATGTACACATGCAGAAAGTGTGTGTGTATGTTCCTTAGCTAGTGCTAATGATCAGGCCTGAATGATCTTTCTAATGCAAAATATGTTTAGTGCCATGAGTCCAGCATGTATGCAAATAGTCCTAGTCATATGAACACTATATGTGTGCACAACCATTCATCCACATGCAACATCCACTTGGTAACACATTAAATTTCATCCATAAACAAGCATAAATACTCGTGCATATGCAACATAAAACGTGATCGCGTCAATTTAGTATCTAATGTGTATTCGCGCATCCACGAGCAACCACTTGCAACCATTTGCAACCATATCAATCATAACATGTTTCAAATACATGTTTACATCCATAGAGTTCTATCTAAGGTTCCCAAGATAAGATCGAGGAGATAATCAAGACAAACTCCTTACGGGGTTTGTAACAGAAACAGGACCGAGAGGATATCCACCAAGCGATAGCATGCAAGTAAGCTCTACAGGTGAACCAAGGATCAAAGATATACTCTTAAAAAGAGACATGATGCGCGTGTCTAAGCCGCATTTCCATGAGCTTAATTCCATTGTGCCTTGACAGCCT
Source organism: Allium sativum (assembly GCA_030737875.1). Classification (NCBI taxonomy): domain Eukaryota; kingdom Viridiplantae; phylum Streptophyta; class Magnoliopsida; order Asparagales; family Amaryllidaceae; genus Allium; species Allium sativum. The sequence goes on from CM060926.1 coordinate 241,855,032, forward strand.
TTGACTTCATGATTTCGTAGTTCCTTGATTCCTATTTCCAAGGTATGAGTTGGAACTCATTTCACTGTCGCCTCTCGTTTCACTTATTCTTTTCTAGAATACTTGGCTCAACCATAACTGCGTACTCGTGGTTTTATGCAAGATTTCCAACAATTCACTAGCGAATCTTGGATCTCGTTTACCTACTAAGAGGTATTCCACGCAGAAGAACTTTCCCTTGAAAACAACCGATGCCAGCCATGTTGCCCAGTATACTTACCAGGGTGATTCCTACAGCCCATGCTTAAGCAGAATGAACCATCCGCCTTATTGGCGAACATTACTCGATCGGAGCAGAGATTTCCGATAAATGCATCAAGAGATTCTAGGTAACTAACCATGACAGAACTCATAAGGTTACACGAGACTTCGAGGGTATTACCAAGGCAAGTTAAGAGTTTAACTACCCTCCTTTCAAAACCGAGAATGGCATCCCTTACTGGATAACCACTTCATCCCTAGAATCCATCCATAGCTCAACAATAGAAGCATTGCTTCTAATCTCAACACTTGGCATTTACACTCTCAATTCCAAACAAGTCATGAATAAATGGACCGATCTCCAACCAGATTTTGGGACAAAAGTGGGATCTTCTACCATGCTAGTACTAAGGTGCAGAGACTTAACTATCGAAGCAGACTTAAACGATGCGATGACCAAAACAAAGTCTAGACGGGATGATAGAAAAGAAAGTCTAAGCCTTTAACAGAAATGGTACCATTCCTCTTAGGTACGCTAGAAATGAGAGCATACAATTGCCCTCTCGCTGATCTTGTCCATATCTTCCTTTGTGGATCAAGCCATACCAACAAGTTGCTTATTCTTAAGCCCGTGTCCTTTATCCTTGCTCTTATTATCCCTTCTTATAACTTCGGTAACAGGTCTCTCGAGAACTTCCTCCATCGCACGGGAAAACACTTACGTAGCTAGACAAGGATTAGTCGCAGTTAAGACTACTGTGACTACAGATGGAGGAAAGAAAGGGAAAAGAGATTCGATCAAGGGAACAAAGGATAGTGCTAATGGCTTTTGGGGAATAGCCTTTAAAAACTTTTCTTGAAAAATGCTTCTTCGTAAATGGTTTCTCAAATAGTTTTCAGAAGGTTTTAAAAAAAAACTTTTGCCCAGTCTGGTAACCTGGCTCTGATACCAAATGTAACACCCCACCTCCGCTAGGGCCACTCACAAAGGGAATGCACTAGGTTTGGTGAAGCATCATCGAGGTAAACATGCACTGTAATATTACAAGACAGAACATATATAAAACAGCGGAAGTAAAACAGATTTCATTACCTTATAAAATAAGGTCTAAAGCCTTTTACATCAGAATACATCAAAACCTGTCTTGCAATAGTAAAGAAGCATAAAACCTTTTCATAAATTATTCCCAAAATAAAGCGGTAAAGCAGCCATAGCCAAGAGAAGACCAAGCTATACATGATGACCTTCAAGCATAAGAGGTCCGAACTAAACAACATCATTTCCTCGCTGAAAACCTGGGGGGGAAACGGAAGACAAAGGGGCGAAACAAAATGGGGTCAGTCATAAAGACTGGTAAGTCCTATCTACTTCCAGTATAAAAACAGGAAAAGGTAACATGACATGCATAACTGAAAGTAAACATAAGGATGATGACACGATAGATAAGCTAAACCAAGATAACTGGATGAACTACTGTAGCAAGATAAACTAAGGTGTCATGATAAACTACAGTGTCAAGATAAATCAAGGTATCACATCGTCAGGATTCTATCAAGTATACTACCCCAAGGTATCTATCATGTATAACATCCCACAGTATCTATCATGTATAACATCCCAAGGTATTTATCATGTATATTTGCTCTGCACCTTCTCGTACTAGCATCCCAACCCGCGTCATGTGTTAACTATGAATGTCCCTTGCCCAATGTCATGTAATGGTCCATGTCAACCTAATATATAGCATATGTAGGTTTACCCAACTCATATGTTTCTTTCCATGTATAAGTTCAGTCCTTTGCCGTAGGCCGTACGGGCTTTCTCATGTAAATCTATACCACCTCAACGTAGTACCATTTTATCCTTGAAGTTGTTTTGGACTGCTACCCCTGATCTGGTTACGTTTCCTTACCATGAACTATCGCGTGTTCACTTAGGATTTATTCCACCTAGGACCGCTAGGGATTATGCTACCTAATGAACGTTTCTGTGTCTCGGTTTGGGTTCAAGACACCTAGGGCCACTAGGGATTATGCCACCCGTCAACCACGCCCTTTATCCCACGTATGTATTGTGAATCGTTTTCCATGTCTTGACGCACAAGTATCTCAATGTGCCATCCGAGTTCTGTGCCAGGGCTAATCAAGAAATACGGAACTCGGTCGGGAGCTTTAAGTCATCTGTCGATGCAGATATCAAGGTCTGTTTTTGTATCCGTGGCTATGGTCCCACGTGACCCCTCCCTCAACTACTGAAAGGCAATGCGAGAAAAATCATGTATGAGAACTACATCCCGGCCCCACTATAGCCCCACTTTCCTATTGGCCTACCTCACTCATAACTCGATAGCAATTATATGGTCTGTTTTGAGTTCTCTGCCTTTCCGTACGTACACGATTGACTAAAGATGGTAGGTAGTCGACGACGCGCTATCCAGGGCAAAAATCAAGTATCGTCGACTCCACGCTAATCCATCCCCGTCTTTAGGTCGCTCGCACAGTAACCAAGGCATACCCTTGGCTCTTCTACCGCAGACCTTAACCTCTGTGAGGCCAGGTTTCATGGACCATCTGCCACCTCACAGAGGGATACCAAGAGTACACTCACGTCCCCTGAAGCTACCGCTTCGTCACCCAGTTCGTTGGAGCCTTTTTCTAAGTCAGATAATTTGCTCCTCCTCGTGTTTTAAGCGATGACCTACCGTATCGGGTTACTCATCTATCTGTGAACTGGTCCAAATCCCTTGACTAAGAATTATTACTTAGTTTCCTAAACTAAGGTTTACCACTTAGTCTCCTTTCCCGTTATCCTTGTTAATCCCTGTTTTCCACCTAGTCCCCTGAACTAGGGTTTTGTCTAATGGGTTAAGTATTGTCATTTAAGTTCTTGACTTAACCTGCCTACGAATCATGTCAAAATTTGGCTAAGTATTCAAGTCCAAGACCTAGCCCTACAAGTTGGTTAAGTATACCAAGAAGCTCATGACTTAACCCTATTCAATCATCAAGTCAAATTGGTTAAGTATTTGTTTATCCTAACCCTATCAGATTATCGTGTTAGATTGGTTAAGCATAGATTATCTTAACCTCATCGGATTATCGAGTCGGATTGGTTAAGTATAGGTTAACTTAACCCCATCCACTAATCGTATTATAATGGTTAAGTATATTTAAACGGTCTTGTGACTTAACCCTATCAAGTTCTCATACTAGATTGGTTAAGTATGGTTGCTTAACCTCATCAAATCATCATGTATAATTGGTTAAGTATAAGTTACTTAACCTTATTGAATTACCATGTTTAGATTGGTTAAGTGTTTAACTTAACCCCATCGAATTACCGTGTTTAGATTGGTTAAGTGTAGGTTACTTAACCCCATCTAATTACCGTGTTTAGATTAGTTAAGTATAGATTAGTTAACCCCATCTAGTTACCGAGTCGGATTAGTTAAGTGTAAATTACTTAACCCATCCACTAATTGTCTTGTTTGGTTAAGTGTCATTAAGAAATCAAGTCCGGTTCCACTTAACCTACTCACTCGTGTCATATCGGTTTAAGTGTCATTAGTAAAAATTACTTAACCTTTTCATGTGGCATTAATTAGATTAATGCACCCCAACCTCTCACATTAGACTTTGTTGTGGTTACTAGTTAAGCCGGGCAGGTCCGGGTAGCTTTACACCACAACCTAGTCTAACCTCGGGTTTTAAGTGCTATATGACCAACTACTCACATTGGGTCCTATTGTTTGTAGCCACTAGTTAAGCCGGGCGGGTCCGGGTAGATTTATGCTACAAACTCAACCCAACCTCGAGTTGGCCACTTTCATGTTTGGTCTAGTGTCATATTACACTTACAACCCACACGTGTCTAGCTTCAAGTCCCATGTTTACCCCCACATGTCATGTCCACATTTAGGTGTATCATGAGTGCCATATTTTCATGAAATCCCATGTCAAATTATCATGTCATAACCACGCTCGTCGATCCTACCCCAAATCGTGTTTCCAACCCAAGTAAAAGCGAGTCAACATAGTAAGGATACTATGCTACATATTAGCCTCAAAACATGCACGATGCCAAAAAGGGATTGGCCACAAACATGCATGGTATCATAAGGGGTTTGGCCTCAAAATATGCATAGCATCATAAGGGGTTTTTGGCACAAACATGCATAGTATCATAAGGGAATTTGGCCACAAACATGCATGATAACATAAGGGGTTTGGGTTCATTTACATGCATAAGCCCCAAAATCAAGTCTTTGCCAATGTTTCACAAGTCAAACGGTTCCCAAAGGTTCATGCTAACATTCCATAGATAAAGATTCAAACTTGCAAGATAAACTAGGTTAAACATAACATGAGTGGCATGCTTAAGTCGCTAAAACTTAGCCCAAGGTCATAGATCATTGAAAAGGGGCAAAATTAGGTTCACATAGGCTAGCATACTTATGTTTCATCGCATTTTATTCCATGTCACATTAGAACCACCGTTAGAATCTACAAATAGCTAGAACTTACATAGCGAGGCTTAGGGAAAGATCACGCATCGTCTTGACCAAGAAAGGTGGCTCCTTTGTTGAAGAATCGTCATGAAATTTGCGTAGCAACGTTGATCTCTCCTCGATCTGGTGTAGAAAGCTTGCACCTTCTGATTTGAATCCGATTTGAATGAATAGTCTCTAGGAATTAGAGATGGAGGCATGGTCACTTGGCATTTGGGCGGCACTTCGTGGCATGAGTGATTTGTGAGGGTTTAGGGTAGGCTTAGGGGTCTTTTTATAGAGATTAGGAGTAGTTTAGGCCCTTAGATTAACCCTAGGAAAGATCTGAGCCTTTAAAATTCGTCACAAGCCTCCAAACATGTCTTGAGGAACAAGTCAGGTGCACCCAGGCCAAACTGGTCGACCACCCAAGTCGACAGGGGTGTCGACTGGGCAGTCGACACCAACTGGGGTGTGTCGACTCCCAAGTCGACTCCCCAGTCGACTTGGGGGTGGCGGGAATTTTTCCCGCCTGTTCTGCTTGGCTGAATTTGAATTCTGAATTCAAATTTGAACTGTTTTTGAACTTGAAATTTTCTGAAAACTTTGACGGGCCATAACTTGGTCATACGGACTCCGATTTTCGAAAACTCGGACTCTATTTCGCGTATTTTTCCGAGATGAACGCAATGGCACAACCCGTTTCTCCTGATTCAAATTTTTTCATTAATTTCTTCCTTGATTCTTGTCTTAGCATGTTGTAAAAATCCGGGTTGTTACACATAGGAAATGATAACTCATATCAAATCAACTCAAAAATTGATAACTCAATATCAATAAATCTCAAATTGATAACATAGTATCAATACAACTCCAAATTCCAGAAATCAATAAATTAGAAATCCAGAAAATCACAAAGGGAGGGGGTAAGGCCTTCTCATAACGGGAGTCCAAAGACTCAACCAACGCGTGTATCTCGAATGAGACGCGATCTCTAGGTTGCTAGCCTATAATGTTGAGCCAAAGCTCCTAGAATGGTCCGAAGACCGCGGGTCGCGACCTCGCAAGCGGTTTGAAGACCGTCAAAAGCATAAATCTACGTAAATGAACCGAAGTTCCTCAAAATAATCCGAAAATCATTAAAATACTCAAATTGAACCGAAGTTCCTCAAAATGATCCGAATATCATTAAAATACTCAAAATGAACCGAAGTTCCTCAAAATGATCCTGAGATCATTAAAAATATAGAATAAATTCCATAACTCGAAGATATCATATAAAGCTAGTCTAAAGTCTCAAAAAGATCATAATTGATCAAGGAAAGTGTAAATTACCCCAGGTCAATAATTATAAAAATTTAGCTATATGTCCCATAACCACTAGCTCTACTCAAATATTTACGAACGAGTCATAAATTTCCACTCACAACATAAAACAAACATTGCCACGGTTTTCAATCGAATGAGTCCAAGAATTAACCGTCGAAGCAAAAGCAAGGGTTCATAGTCCTTGTTTTTACTAAAGCGTTAAATTAGACATCTCATACGAACGAGAAAAAGGTTTAGAAAATATATACAAGTAGATTTGGAAAAGATTTATAAAATGATTTTGTAAAGTAGCTTCGTATAATGAAGTAAGATTAGAAACCATTGTTGTAAAAGAATTCGATATCTACTAATAACATAAAACCTTTTTATATAATTTCGAAGTGGCAAATCTCATGTAATATCGATCGAAATGACGATCGAACTAAGAATCTACGTTTTAATAACGTAAATTAAATCTCATATATATCAATTATAAAATTCTTTCACAATGAATAAATCAAAAATCCCTAAAAATCGAGCTGCAGAAATTTGTACTGCAGGAAAACTGAAAAGTCATAAAAAAGTTGAAATGGCTCGAAACTCAGTCGAGAATGAGCTCAAATGGCCCTAAACTGTTGACCATGGTCTCCACTAGTCAACAACAGGAAAACAGGCCTCAGACGTCTGAGCTGAAAACCTGCATTTTTTTTTCCCGAGAGGTTGGTCAGACGTCTGAGCGGAAGCAATTAAATATTTTACTTCCCAATGACCTCAAAATCAAATTCGGCCAAGCTCGGACCTCCCATATTGATTCTAAATGTTTTGAAAGCTCGCATACACTCTTCAATGCACAAAAATGACATGCATAAACACACGTTCATGAAAACGCAAAATTTTGCTTTTAAAATGCCAAAATGCACAAATTCCTGAAAACAAAACAATACATGCACAATGCACACATGGCGAAAAGGTGGAAGGGCACATGCACAACCTTGATAGCTTGTGTACACAAATGTGTGTACCCAAGAGCTCACAACTAAACTCTACACAAGAATTTACCCAAAAATTACATTGAAATGAAATCGAAAGTCATAAATTAGAAATGTTAACACACAATTCAATCAACCCAATTTAGTAACACACAACAAAACATGTTAAGGGCACACTAGACAAGCATGAATGCTTGAGGCATAGATGTGAGTTCATAGGAACTCACCTTTGATATTAGGAATGAAGAACAAGCTCCAAACCTAAGTTAGATCAACCTCTCAAAGAGAAATAAGGTTGGAGAAGATAGAGATTTAGCTTACCTCTCTTTCTCTATGGATTTCCACTTGATTTCAGCATGAATTGGATTCCTAAGACCAAGCTAGGGAGTAGGGAATTTTAATTTCCCTCTCCCCATTTCTAATTTTGTGGAGTATGAGGAAATGAATGAAAGAGGAGGAGGTTGTGGGAGGTTTAAGGGTGAGCTAGGTTGGCTAAACCAAACCCAAGTCCAAAGTCCAAATTTTGACATGCTCGAAATATATTGAAGCTTATAGTCAAAAAGGTTGTAAATGATGATGCAAACTCAATGGAATTGGTTTCGAGTCCAAATCCATCTATTTGCAAAATGTGAGTTTTTGGTCGTACACACGATTAAGGATTAACGACACTATATTTAACTAAAATATTTAAATACATTATCATAAAATATGCGGGTTGTTACATGAATCATCATGTAAACGAAAGATTTGAGAATGATATTGGATAAAATTGAGCATTTATAGTATTTGTTATGGAAGTGGTTTTCATATGGCAGATTGGATTGGCAGAATTGTGTATAAACATGCTAGAAATCTGAACTTTACATGAAATGTTTCTATTATAATAGTAATTAATAATTAATTAGTAATTGATAATAAACTAATTATTACTTAATAAAATACCAATCAAAATTAAATAAATAATGGTAAGGATAACAAATTGATAATAAACTTAAGATGTTCACACAGCTCATGAAAATGGCGACCTCGCAAAATGCTCCTTCCTCATCCACCTCCTTCACCTTTGACACCTCCTCCTTCCCTCCTCTTCGTTATTCTCCACCAATCCCCCCGATCCACCCCCTTCTGTTGTAAATTCCTCTTCCATCAAACCCTCCGATGTTAATTTTTGATATAATTTTCCAGATCCTCATTTTCCTTCAAGTAGACCTATTTCTTCTCCTGTAGCTAATCGATCTAATGTCAATTCGGCGAATCATTCTTTATCTGCAAATCAATCAACGTCTAATGCCTCCATTCCATCATTCACGAAGAGGGACTATGCTTCCCTTTTTAATTACCTCCCTCGAAAAGCGGGTGCTTTCCAACCTCAACACTTCGACATTCATAGGGATGGCGTACCAAAAATGATTCCTGATTCAGTCAGATCTGACGGAATGAAATACTGGAGCGATTACTTGGTGGGCTTTTTCCTGGATGAAACTTCTTCGTATCCTATGGTGGTAAAAATTTTAAACCGATTTCGGAAATTAGACAGTGAAGTTAGTATTAAATAAGACGGAGTTCATTTCTTTTTCAAGTTTTCAAATGAATCAGATAGATAAAAAAAATTTGAAATCTGATCCAATTTTCATAAAAGGACGCATGTTCATCATAACTATATGAGATCCATCTATAGGAAATTCATAGGCATAAATTAAAAAAGTTCCAGTTTGGGTTCACTCATGTTGCATTCCAACTATATTATGGACATTATTGGGTATAAATTGGCTAGTTTGTCATGTAGGGAGATTGATATGCTTTGATAGCACTGAAAAGTTGCAGAGATTTAGGTATGGCAAAGCTTTAATTGAGATCTCCTCGGAGCTTGATCTCCCTGATAATATAGTGGTAGGTGGTTTAGGAAAAGAGTGCCCTTCAGTCAAGTCAACCTATGATTGGAGACCCAAAATTTGTACTACGTGTAAGGTATTTGGTAATGCAACCGAAAGTTGTGAATTTAACACCAAGGTGGAAGTTGACGGTGGAAATCATGCAAAGGACTTCGATAATAATTCTTATGACCACCCTCGATAGTTAAATAGGAAGACCTCTTCTAATGTTAACCAAGGAAAGTGGCCATCTGTTAATACAAGGAATTCAAAGAATTGGAGATGGAAAGGAGTTCCTAATAATAAGGCTGATAATGTTGAAACAGACGTGTCAAAAGTAAATGAAAATCCTTTTAATGTTTTGGAATCTGATTTAGATGGTAACGGCAATACTTATGAGTTTAATGCAGAGGTACAAATTAATAGCAAGGAGGCAGATCCTGTAAATGGAAGTACAGCTGATACTGCAGCTGGGTTGCAATCATATGTGAACATGACTAATGATACTGAAGATCTGAATATTGTGGATAATAATGGCACACAATCTGAAGATGGTGAAGATTTGATGGGTAGCTTATTTGATGAAAACGCAGACAATGTCTAGTTGTCAGCAAAATTTGGTAAATGCACCTCTGGTTCATTAGTTTTGTCCACTGTTGTTTTAAATGCAAGTTCTTCTAAATCCTCTCCTTACTCCAATTTGTCTTGTTCATCGACCTTTAGTCACTCTACACCATCCTCTGCTATAATATGGTAATGAATTCATAATCACTCTCTGCTCATACATCTGGTCCCATGAAATATTATTCATCGCCTTCATCTTCTAATCTTGCAGCAACTTCACCATATGCTAACCTGAGACCTCCTCTTAATATGCAACTCCCCCCTCCCATCACTGGTTGTGGCTTGACATTCCCGTAAGTGAACAATTCTTTGTCCTCTCTATCTACTGCAGTGCCTACAAGTTCTCTACCAAAACCCAAGAGTAACAAATTGAAAGGTAAATTCTGGGATGACACAGATCTTGATGACGGAATTGACTATGGGCCAAAGGATGTGCTCCCTCTCGGCAACAGGCTAAAAGCTACTAAAAGACACACCAGGAAAAATTCTGGTCCCATGTTTGATCCAACCTTGATTTGATATTGCATGTTTGCAATTACCACTACTAATGACTTACTACGTCTTCATGAAATCTATTATTTGAAACTTCTAAATTTGTTTTTCTTTCTTGAGCAAGGGAAAACCGTTGTTTTGACATCAAACAGTCATGGATATTGGTTCTTTCAAGTCCAGTTTTCAATTGAAATTTTGGTTATACAATAATTCAGCTTCGTACTGCTGCCGTGTGGTATGCTGCTAGTTGACATTAGTGGTCGTATCCACCTTGATAAGCTTGCAAAGATGTACACTCATTTGATAATTTGATAGTTCATCTTAGAAATTATAGGGCTTGGAATTGTCAAGAGTCTGTATTGCTATTTTTGCATTTTTGGTTGTAACTCTTGATGTTGTGAATAATAAATTTTCACTTGCCTTTCAAAAATATAAATAAATAATAAATATTTAATTAATGAATAATAATCACTATTGGCGATAGTAACTGATAATCAATGATTATTATTTTATAACAATATCAATTAACTAAATAGAAATAATTTAAACTTAAAAATTAATATTAAATGATAATAATAATTAACTAAACTCTTCATCAATGGGACTAAATAGTTACTTCCTCCTTGTCACTTTTTCTCTACTTTACCCTGCTTCGGTCGCTTGACACTTTTCTCTCTTCTCCCCCTATTTAGCTTTAAGCGTTGTTGTCGAGCATCCATGTTGCTTTTAATTCAATTCGTGTGCTTCTTTGTTCAGATCTATTTATCTAGATTTGAAAATTTTCTTTCTTTTGAATTCGGTTTCAAGTAACTTGGATCTTGCACTGAGCTTGGCTCCGACTTTGCCTTGGCATCGCTGTCGCCCTCACGCTTCCCTTGACTAACTTATGTGTAACAACCCGGGTTATGGTTACTCGGGAAAAACGTATTATAGAGTGTTTTCTATATTTTGAAAAATGAAAATAAAGAATTTTTTTTTTTTGAATTGAGTGCATTGGAATAAATTAAATATATTTGATATAATAAGAAATTTATTCCAATCCATGCTTGTAAATTATGATTCGATGATTAAAGTTTGCAGCGTATTTGGAAGTGGGTATGAAAATTTAAGTAATAATGCAATGTTGGATATATATTTTTTTTTGAAAGCAAAAATGTGTGATCTTCTACAAAGAAGAGAGCACACGCATATATATAAAGAAAAACAAAGTCTACAATATCCAACAAAAGGACTGAAAGGAATTCAAAAAGGTACAAAACAACACAAGATGTGACTATTTGCGTGTATAGGAAAGTAGATAGATGAGCTCCGGATAAACCACCGTCCATCGTACTTCAAAAAATCGAGTTCCAGCATGGCCACCACCCGATAATGAAGTATATCTACTATTATACAAAATACCAGTCATCCCTAATAAAAACTAGGGGTGGGTATAAACCGCACCGCAATGCGGAAACCGCCCAGACCGAACCTCAAAAACGGTGCGGAAAACCGCACCGGATCATCTCTCTAAAGCAAACAGCCCAAACCGAACCGACTCGCAACGGTACGATTCGGTTGCGGTTTGAACTTTTACCAAACCATATTAAACCGAACCGAATCGCATAGCTACACCGACAATGTTATGATAAAAAAAATTAACAAATTTGTATCTAACTTCTAATTTAACGATATATATTCTATTTTCAACGTATGTTGTAGTTATATTAATTAAAGATAACACTATGTGTTTTAACATTCAGGTGACACAATGTTATACAATCGTAAATTGATTCTTGATAGAAGTAATTTTCTTGTTTCATATTTAATACGGGTTCAAACCGGACTGAACTAAAACCGGACCGTATTACATCGAAACAGAATCGAAACCGAACTGTTTGAACGGTTAGTATAATGGTTTGTATTTTTTATCAACCGTTTGATGCGGTGCGGAAGCGGTTTGAGCTTCAAACCGCACCGAACCGAACCGAACCGCGCCAACCCCTAACAAAAACAACAATAACAAAAGAACATAACAACTCCAGAAAATCTCTCCAAAGCAGAACACTAAAAAACTCAAAGCATATATCATCAACATGCCAAAACAGCTCCCCAAAAAGCTCCATAAGTTTTTACAATTTCAGTAATACTAGAATATAAGAGCATCTCCAACAGTGTGATCTAAATCAACCAAATGGTGTAAATTTGTGATTTTTTCTTTTCTTCGTGCTATGAGAGTGTTGCTTCGAGCGTGAAGAAGAGGAAAAAACGAGAATTTGTCTTCTTCTTTTTTCCAATGTGTATTTGTAAGAGGGATTCTGAAAACCATTTATAACTAACCGTCTTTTTGAAAGTTGCCCCACCCTCACTCGTTTCCTTTTTAGTTAACTTCAAGGTTTGAATTTTTTTTTGCTAAACTGATTTCCAAAACCCAATTCTAATCCTAAATGGGTTTTAGATTTTTTTTTTTCTTTCTTGTAATTCAAAAAAAAAAAAAAAAAAAAAAAAAAAAAAAAAAGAAAGAACCGATATTGGTCCGACTGTCGACATTTTCCTCCTCCCACGTTCAAAACATTGTTGCTGCTAGAGACGCTCTAAGTACTCAGCAAGTTTATCCATACTATGGACGTGCATGCAGAGTAAGAGGCACTTTTTTTGATCTGGTGGCTCATCAATCATCATTCACACTTGCTTTCACTTGAAACTTTGCATAATTATATTGATGGCTACATGAATTTGGCTTGTATTTGAATAATGTTCGTCCCTTTTCCAAAAAAAAAAAAATTCATACCTCGTGGCAGCAATCGGTTGTGTCAAGTTTGCAGCATTCAATTTGTAGCATGTCCATGTAAAATTGACCTTGCTGGCTATGATACAACTGAAGCATCCGATATATATGTGACAAGCCTATGTAAAGCCGTCAGTAATAGTCGGCTGTTGTTTCAAACACACAAGAGTTATAGTTTTTTTCTTCTTCTACCATTAAGAGTTATATGAACAGAGAAAACAAGCCATTTCACCTTCCTTTTTTATTGTCGACACAGACTGCACATTTTTTCCATAAACAAAAACTTTACTATTCAAAGTATGCACATGAATCGATCAAAAGTAGAAGATGGCAACCAAGTTAGATGAGTCGTTCAAAGAATGCCACAGCAGTGATGCTGGCTTTCTCCTTCACATGTCAATTTACCAATAAATCGTGAAAGACTGGGGCTCACAGAAAAACTATTATGTACACAAGTGTCTGCATGCTTTTTCCATTTATGTGTGGAAGTGATCTGAACTTCTCACTATCTAAAAGGGTTCACAAAAAGAGAGTAACACAATCTGCTTTGCTTTGATAACTTAAACAAATTGTTACTACCAGTTGGACCATACAACACAGACACAGTGAAGAACAAAATGAAGTACGTACTTACAAGACCTTAAACAAAATCCAAACATATAAAAAGGAAATCAATATACATGTGCATGAAATATGGTGATCATCCACTAAGGAAAACTGGATGCAGAAGCCAAAGCAACTGTTTCAGCCCAAACCTTCAGACGTGCTTTTACTTCTCTTGGGTCGCTTCCTGTGCACAATTCAGCCAACTTTTTAAGTTTAACGTATAATAATTTCTTATCACTATATATAGTAATTAAGACATAGTTGATAGTACCAAGACTGGAGATGGCAACAGGAGAAGCAGCGCCACTGCTAATCTCGACAGTCCAATCTGAAGGGAAATCGATTCCCAGCTCTCTGCAGGCCCTAACCTCTTCCATATCCATACTAATTGCAGTTTTGGATTCATTTCCACTTGGCTTAATCAAAATCCTGCCGTATTCATTACTGCACTTTTTCTTCATCTCCCATGCTTCGTCCAGCTTCCTTTCTCTTGCTCTCCTTATCCATCCTTTTGTCTTCCTTCTTCTTGGCGCTTCCGTGTCGCTCATGTACCTTTTTGTCCACTCTTCTGACTTCCTCCTCAATCTTTCTGCAGGGGTTCCAGGCAGCGATGTTGCATACTCTGCAGGTTTGTCAACAATATCGTTATTTAATTTAAGCTCCTTTTTAAGATTACTGATCAGGTGGAAGAAAAGGTAAACAATTAACCTGTAGAACCGTCTTCAGTGAAAAATTCGCCGAACAAGAAATTGTACTTGGTAGTAGCAGTGGTGTTGCCGGTGGTCTCATCTTCTTCTTCGACATCAGACATTTCTGCATCAGCTTCGCATCCATCTGATGTTTGTATCGACAAACGGGACAGGCGACTGAGCCTTAAAGAATAATAATCCTCATGGTCGTCTTCTTCTACAAAACTTTTCATGGTGTCTTCCATTGGATTTGGGAGTCTAATATGGTTGTGGAGAATGAGCGAGCAAGTACAAAACTAAAGGAAATGGAAGGGACACATTTTATACATTGTTGACGTACTTTGTTAGGTTACCATTTTATCCTTGTATTGTATCTGTTACTCTGTTACCTGCCTGCTTTTAATAACTTTTGTAATGTGTCATCCTGTTATACGTTTGTCGAAGGAATACCAGTAATGTATGTTTTTTAAACTGAAGTTTGAATTAATATCCTTAGTTTCTGCTTATACGTAATTAACCATACACTTTGCGAATTTCAGGAATTCTGCTTCGTTCATATTTGTTTAATCGTACTCCATTAAAGAGTTATTCTTATGATGCTGGCCTTGTTGTTTGAAAATTTTAAGATAATGAAGAGATCAAATCTCTTCGTTAATTTTGATAAATCTTTTTGTCAAAGCAGTGTTTTGGTCAGGCGAGTGAGACAATATATATGGCATGATACCAGAGCTAGCTGTTTATCTTTTATTTATCGAACCGATAGCATTGGTGACTCAAAATAATTAACACCGAATAATTAAGCGATCTTGTTGAATTAAAAGTAAGTTCGAATATATTGTTTATTTCTGTTTAACAAGCTAAAATTGAATATATTGATAATATGACTTAAAATTAATAATGACTGTTTCCCAAATTCGAGTATTGAATCTTTGGATTTTAATTATAAGGACGTTCAAGAGTAATGATTCTTAATTATTGATTTAAAAATGTCTTAGCACTTTACTTTGTGGCCCCAGGCTCCTAGCCGAATGTTTGATTTTAAAGTCGGCTCACATAAATAAATCGTATTTTACATGCATGGAAACACAAGTAGCAATCTACAGTTATATCCAGCAAAGTATCCTCAAATGGACAAGATAATCGGAGATCGTAGCATCCTATACATCACTACCAGCCTGTAGAAGTAAAGACAATCCGAAATTCTAATAGGCATAATTTCCAATCAATTTTAGTTAACACAAAATCAAACACAAAAAATCTCAATCCGAAATTAGATTTTCACTTGAATTCCAAATGCCTCTCCTTCCACATATATGAGGAGCGTTTCAGATATCCTATTTTGTAGCGCTCCTACAATATCGTGAGCTGCATCAATAATAATCGAACAAAAATTGGTAAATGTTCGATCCATGTGTGTGTGTATATATATAATCATCTATCCAAAATTTGAGTTTATTTTCGATATTCGTAAAATTTCAAAATCTTAGCTCAATTATTCACCATATAGACATTTGTTCAAATCGTTTGTGAAAACCCGTAACTTCCCCGTAAAGGAAAGCGGCGGATAGTTCGAGAACAAACCACAACAAAACGCATACAAAAAAACATTTCACTGTATATTACAACAATGCATCAGATTACAAGAATATACCGAGTATAGATGAATATTACACAGAAATATCAGAGATTTAAATTACATTTAAATACATCGCAGCGGAAAATAATACAATACACAACTAGAAGAGATATACGGATACAAAGCTTTCCGGATATCATTCCAGCTGTAAACCAAGATCATGTGAATATAAATCTGCAAAACCAAAACTACTAGCTGCCCGTGTCGAAAATAGGGGCACTCGGAGTTTAGGTTAAAACAATAAACTCCAGGTCAGTCATGTGACTGGTGTGAGAACTAAAACAGTTATTGATCTTTATTTTTAAAGTTAGGTAAATCAAGGGACCACGCCGTATAACACGGAACGAGTTTCCTCCCAAGAATACCAGTGCATAAGACGAACAGCGCAATGCTAAATAGAGAAAAATGAAGCTGTTATAAGACCCAGGTCCTATCACACAATGCAACGCAAGCCGGGGGATAGGGTTTTCCCTTATAACAGCCAAAGAATGCTTGATACGTTTAAAAGAAATCATTTGATACTATTATAAGTGCATAGTGTATAAAACAACTTTAAATCATAAGTATCAATCATAGGCGGCTTGGGTACCATATATCATGTCGCCATACTAGTTCTACAATTAAAACCGCAAATGTCACGTATTTGGAAATTGGATTTCCATCTATGAACTGAGGCAAAAGATAGTCCTCAACCGATTCGAGACTGTCTAGCCCGAGCCTCAGGGTCAGAGCGCATCGACCCTTGGATCGTCAGGGCCGGTCCACCGATGTGGATTAAACTTAAAACCTGAACATGCGTTCCCCCGCCCTATGGGGCGTAAATGAGCCAACGAATGACTCCATCGGACCCGGATCGTCCGATTAAACCGAGGCGCCTCGCAACAGCAACAACCACATAAGTCAAACTCGTCAGGGCGTTTAAAACCACTGACGCCACTTCTAACTAGAAAGAAACGCATGCCCTCCCTGAGGTCCGTCTCCCGTTTTTGGTTCATACCGGGTGTGAAACTCGCGAAGTAAACGTTACACAAAGCTACGCCACAAAGGCCGTGCTTTGATCATCACCACACGACTTTGCTTTTCAACAGAAGCCTCGATCAATTGCCACTTAGGCATGCCACACAGGCAATTCACTCCATGCGTTTGATATCCATCAATATATAACCCCTGAGCTCGTACGTCTCAGAGAAGGGCGTTAAGCAAGAGAATAGATTCTCCGCCGCCAAACAGATATATATTTAATAGAGATCAATCACACGGACCAAAGTCCAATGTCAGACACACAGTCCATTTACAAGTCCGTTCTGGGTCTGAACGAAACCGGGGGCACCTAGTACCCCGCATATCCATCGATCTCCAAGTACGTCTGGACGATCACCAACTGTTTCCATCTTCTTGGGTGTACAGCCCAATCAAGATCATCAGTAATCACCCAAACGACGTGAAGACTTCTGGTCTTCGACCACCGTCTTCATCTTCGACTTATCGTCGTATCAGTTATTCAGAATGGGATAAACCCGGTCTTTCCGAATAACTCGCGTATATTTAAATAAATGTTACACAAACACAACATACGCCTCATTCCAATTCATCAGTCACTAACCGTAAATTAATCAAGAGAATAATTCCCCAAATATTAACCCCGAAGGCCGAAACCAACATCAGATCAATATCCAGAAAACCATTCTGCTTGGCTAACCGACAGTTAGTTTCTAAATTTCACATTCATAGGGAAAGATTCCCATTAATTTTATCCAAGATAAATTCTTTATATTTATTCTTTAATCTATCCTTTTGAATTTCGATTCAACTAGTTGGGATTAACGAACCTTACCGAAGTAATCATTTGTTTTAATTTCCCAATCCCAACCTATTCATCCCATGAAGTAAAACTGGTAATACTTCATATCTAACACCACAGTGTTATCGGTAAATTCAATTACCATTTCACGTTCAAATCTAATTAAAGATTTAACTATCGCCTGGAGTAAAACTGGTGATACTCCATTCTCGATCTTTTCAATCTAATTAAAGATTCATTAAAACTCCACTTAGTTTTAATCTTTAACTGGGTTAAAGAATCAGTGTCATTTAAAACACGGTTCACGGTAAACCCAAAATCACCTTCCGTTAATTATCGGGTTAAAGAACAAGTGTTATTTAAAAACACTGTTCACGATAAACCCAAAATATCATTCCATTAATTATCGGGTTAAAGAACAAGTGTTATTTAAAAACACTGTTCACGATAAACCCAAAAATCAATATCAATTCAATTCCAATTAAATATTATTTAATTGGTACACTTCATTAAATCTAAATAAAAAGATTTAATCTTTTCTCAACAGGGTTCAAGAACAGTGTTAGTGAAGACACCATTCACGACAAACCCAAATCACATTTGATATTCAATACAAGGCACTGAATAGAAAATATATCGGCTTATATTCAATATCAAATTCTACGATTAACAAATGTCGTATTGGAAATAACGATATAAATATATATCTTTCAAATTTCCATAACAACATCTGTATAATCACGAATTCCAACATCGAAATATTCCGAAGACAATTTTGATTCAAATCCACTCCAATGCAATCATTGGAAATTCTGGTTATTTTTAAAACCCTTTTCAAATTCAATTTATTTATTTAAAAATAAATAGAATTATATTTCTAGTTCAAAACTAGTTCATTTCGATAAAAATCTATTTTTATCTTTTCAAATATGGAGTTTTTCATCCCAATTTTTCCCAAATCATTTCTTATGATTTTACACAATTTATTATTATTTTTAATAATTTTATCAAGGCCCGTACAGTCGATTTCCATCAATGGCCATCGAACTGCACTTACAGCGACCTTTTTCAAATTTGATTTGGACGTACCTCCAAATCCAACCGTTAGATTTTAAATTTCTAATATTCGTTAGAAAGCTCTTTTCGATACGAACCCAACGGTTCCGGTTTTAGGAGAATCCAACGGTCGGATCTCCCGTAATGTCCGTTTGAAATAAATGGTCGAAATTTACGAACTGCCGCGGCGCGGCGCGTTCTATTCAGGCCATTATATTATATATATAATATATATAATATATATTTCGTCGATTCCTATTTAAAACGAATTATATAAATAGTTTTAAATTCGTTTCAAAAGCAATTTCAACTTTCTTTTTAATTCAAATCAAAATTGAATTCTTCTTTATAAATTCGTTTTAAAATTTATTTCTATTCAATTCAAATTTCAATTCAATTTGAATTTATTTCAATTCGCTTTCAATTCAATTTGAATTCGTTTTCAATTCAATTCATTTCGAAATCGTTTTCAATTCAATTCATTTCGAAATCGTTTTCAATTCAATTCATTTCGAAATCGTTTTTAATTCAATTCATTTCGAAATCGTTTTTAATTCAATTCATTTCGAAATCGTTTTTAATTTAATTCATTTCGAAATCGTTTTTAACTCAATTCATTTCGAAATCGTTTTTAATTCAATTCATTTCGAAATCGTTTTCAATTCACCGGGGCCACATACGGACCCAGAAAATTCCAGAAAAATATTTTGTAGCTTCGTATTGACGATATGGTCCTAACAAAACTAGTTTCGTCGAATTCTGAGATCGTTTGAAAAATGGCCATTTTCCAGTCGATTAAAATCAACTGAAACTGGTCAAACGTGTTTTCCTTTGCCACGCTCACATATTGATTCGAAAAATTATGAAAATTGAATCCTAGCCATAACTTTACTTCACGGATCCAACAAAACTGGTTTCGTCGAAATCCGAGGTCGTTTGCAAAATTCCCATTTTTAAGGGCCTGAATTCCATAGCGACTATTCAGAATTTTCAACTGGACATATCTTTTGATTCCCGCTATGAAATCTTGATTTTTCGGATTCGATAGAAAGATATTATAAATTAGATCCTATCATTTTTGGTTTCACTAAAATCTGGATTGTTTTGCACCCGGTACATTCAATTGAAGTTTGAAATCGAATTATCGAACTACCGCGCCATTTTCAATTCTATTTATAAATAATTATAAATAATTATTTATATTCTAACGACGACGCGTATAAATATATACATTCGAATTCTATTCAAATAAATTTTTTCGACGATATTATTTAAAATAATTCATTTTAAATAATCAAAATTCGCTAAAATTGCCAAAATAAAAATTTTAAACTGGCCCAGATTTTCGGATTGTTACATCGTTAAATTTAAATATCAAATATATTATTCTATGGATATCGGAACGAGCTCAAATTTAAGATGGATGAGAATATATATGTGGATTGAACATCTACAATTTTTTGTTAGATTTGGATTTGTGTAGCTCATAATAAAGTAGGAATGCTAAAGGAGTGATACTAAACAGGAGTGCGCCAGAACGTTTCTCTTTCTCTCAACAGATACTTTCTGACAGACAGCGTTGTATCTGTACACGCGTTTGAAATCATTTTTGAATATGGAGTATCGTATATTGTGATATGGACGAGTATCAAATAATTATCTTATCCACTAATGATCAACAATTTAATAAATACGAATAAAAAATTCTAGTTCAGAATTACTATATACACACGAATTAGCACTTAATATATGAGTATGATATAAAGTTCAAATTTACTATATGCAAACGAATTAGGCTATAATGATGTAAAAAAAAAAACCAAGTGAATAATTATTAGACATAGAAGTCTTAGCATATATATTAACATCAAGTTTTTCGAATATCAAAACATTTGCATGTTTTTCGATGCAGATCCAAATGGATTTCAGATTTTTTGGTATTAACTGTCAGTTCCGTCTATTAGCGCACACAAAATATACACAATTAATTATACATTATATCTTCACCATTAAATTGCAATCACACTACTAATATTGTTAAGGGGGTTCAAATTTTAAAAACACTTGTTAGGTGGAGTCACATACTTAATTTTTATTGTTATCTTTTTACCCTGGTAATAACATCAGTTAGCATCACAAATCCTAATCAATTTCAAATGCGCAAAAAAAAAATCCTAAATTATTTGCAAACGAAAAAGAGTGATCGTTTGGGAAGAAATAATGGCGCAAACGAAGAACGTGAAACAAATGAGATTATTGATAATTTAACATATGAGAAATGAAATTATTTAAAAAAGCGATCGACAAATGAGAAATGAAATTATTTAAAAAAGCGATCGACAAATGAGAAATGAAATTATTTATAAAAAGCGATCGACAAATGAGATTATTGATAATTTGATATAAAAATTTGATGTAGTTCGATTAATATATCGTATAATCTTTTTTAAATTAACAAATAAAAAAGGATTATTGTAAAGAAGGCTAATTTGGTAAAATAAAATTTATTTGTTAAGGGGACGCTCTCTGCATTGATACTCCCCTTAACAAATTCTTTTTTCTTTTTAAATTGATTCCCCCTTAACAATACTTGGAGTGTCAATAATAATCCCCTCATATAAAGACAAAAATGGACTTAATACCCTATTCAAGATATACTTCATTGTTGAAGAAAACCAACATATGGTTATTTTTAGACAACCAAAAGTCCCCTTTTTAGACACCTTAATTACTATTCAAGATGAATACGAATGTGGCAGTCCGAGATCAATCTATGGCAGTGGTAATTAATATACGATTTTGGTAATAAAAAATTTGTGCATTCCATGCTTGTCTTGGTCCACTAAAAAAAACTGTTAACAGAAAAACAGAAGGACAACACAAACTTGAAAAGTCAAACCTCTCTCTTTCTCTCTAATTCACAATAATACAGTCGGAAAAGGAAAAAAAAAGCAACGACAAACATACTTTCCTATAAAGAGGGTATGCTTGTATTTGTTTTATGAGTGGTGAAGACTGTAAATCCATCAGTCATTAATTAATTTTGTCAATAGTTAACTATTGTTCTGCATCAACCCTATAGCAATTAACAACACACTCTCTTTAATGAAGAGTGTGCTTAACATTGCTCAAAAGAAATTGGCTACATAAAGTATAACATAGAATTGCCCAAATGACACTTACGCCAGCACAACGCTTACTTGGCACGAGCAAATCTACCTCCCTGACATTAATCAACCAAACCCTAAAGACCTCTTTAGTATCACAAGTCCAGATTAATTAGTTGGATTTAGTCTCGAAGTTAAATTTTTTGGTAGTTGTTACTCGGCCGGGTTTTCCTTTGGACATGAAATAATTCAAAATTCATTGAAGGTGTTCTCTTGAGGGTCTAATCAAGTCAGACCAGACCGAAAAACGATGTGCTCTAACTCTATACCATAAGGTTTTCAAACGAACACATACTATTAAAGATTTAACTTTGGTCATTATTCGTATGACCCCGACAAAGGATGAACAATAGAAAAACATCTCTACATTTTCGGATGGACATTCTTTTGTATTTCATATGTTATGTTTTGTTCTAATTTGCATCTTAAATGGAAATCGTATGGACACAGATCAAATGCCTTACAACCACGGACCGAGATGGAGGTCGAATAATCCTATAAAATTACATACTATTATCTCTTTCCTTGACTTCATCGACTTTCAGTCCTGGGTTCAGGATATCTTTGAAATTAAATATCATAAGTTTGGATCTGATGTTGGTTGGAGCTTCTGTATTCTGAAGAGAGAACTATGCTGAAGGAAAAAACAAAGAACAAATTTTATTTGAATAACATAAGTTTTAAAATTTAGTTTGAAGGACAATAAAATGATATATTCTTATAGCATTACGAAAATGTAATAATATACGTATATCATTTCATACATAGAATTTACGAAATAAGTTAGGCAAATTTATAATTTTAAGTATCCTTCTCTTTTTCAAAAAAAATTAGAATCTTAAGTCTATGTAACAACCTTCATTCTACGCATTGTAGAATTGTAGAATATTTATTTCATTAACATACGAAGTCATATGATCGTGTAACTTTGGGAAATGTCTATTGGGGTCATTTCCCATGTTCACGATTTTTGTACCGTTTTACACCTGGAGAATCTTGTTTCACCTATAACTTTTGATTGGTAAGGAGTTTTGACTTGAAACCACTTCCATTGGATTTGGATGATAGTTTACTTTTCCGTAAAGTGGTCACATTGATCAAACGGACTTACTGTTTAGGAGATATGGCTGAAATAAGGTTGAAAATGGAAAAATAGCTTAACTAGGCTTAATTACGTGATTAGTGGTTAGGCCCATAACCCATTTCGGGATTAGGGCTATGGGAGGGTAGAAAGGGTTTGGAGAAACATTCCTTTTCACTTTTTCAGCCGCCACAAACATTTCTCAAACCCTAGTAATGGCCTTCATCCTCCAAATCTTATTCTAATCGCTTCTTAATCGCTAATTAACCAAAACTACATCAAATCAAGTAAAATTAGCACCAGATCAGAGATAGAGTTGCTTCTATACATTGGAATTCATGCCATATCAGTCATAGTTTCAGATCTAAGATTCATTTGTGGCTTGATTTGCGCTTTTATTCACTAAGTACGGCTAGTTAGGGGTGATTAGTGATAATTAGCAAAATTATGCATCATAAAAATTTAGAAAAATTTGTGGAAATTCTAAAATATTATTTTATGTCACTAGTGAAAAGTTGGGTTAATTTGGATTAAGTTTGTTAATCCTATAGTTAAACATGTTTAAGGGGATTAAGGGGAAAACCATGCTTTTGTGTGTGTTTGATCTAAATAACTCATATGATTGATTTTTTAATGCTTTTGATTGATTCTATATTATGCTAGTACTGTTTGGTATGGTTCATGATTGCTTAGTAAAATTAGAATGGTTGAAAATGATGTCGTGTAGCAAAATGCTTGTTGAAAGGAGCGCAGGAATTCGGATCGGACAGGGTGCGGCTCGTGACCTAGGCATCACGATCGACCCAGTGAGATGGCACGACCCGATCCGCCCGAACCATGCAGCACCCTAGGACGTTGGCCATGAACCGACCAGAAGAAGAAGCACCCACGAGCCCGAAACGACTTTGAACCAAACCGTGAGCCACCTATTCCACACGAGCAGATGCCACAAGCAGGAGATCACGACCCGGACCGTGAAGCACCCATGAACCGAACCGATGAGGCACCACGAACCGAGGGAGGACCACGAGCCAGACCACGAAGAGGCACCATGACCCGAACCGCTTCAGGGAGCATGAAGCGAACAGCTTCGGAAGGACCGAACTGAACCGGAGGAGACCAAAACCCGAGATGTAAAGGAAGTCCAAATGGGAACTTAGAACTTAGGTTCCAAATGGGAACCAATGGGTTAACTTTATGACTGGGCTTTGCTGCAGGACGTATGCAGGGGTAATCGATGTTTATAACTTTGGTTCACCATTGAAGAGAGGGGACATGTAGACGAACCAGAGCAAGAGAAGTGTGGACTGGTTGGACCTTAACCTAGAGCCAGGGATGTGTGGACTGGGTAGGGTTATTGACTATAAACCAGGGAAGTATGGTCATAGAAATAGTTGTAGGAGTTGCCGTCAAGGCCCCAATAGATTTGGTAATCAAAGCGGTGGAAATCGTATGCTTTACACACTGAGTGAGAGACATGAGGATGATTGTTATGTTTGATGTTTGCTATCACCATGACACGCACACTCCCATTTTTACAGTCTATGTTAGTATTACCTTAGACTACGATACATCTTGTTGTGCTAACTCTTTAGTTGCAGGTCCAGGTTCAGGTGTGATTATTTATACCTGTTATTATTTTATTTTGCTGCTATCGCTCATACCAAATTTCTGTCTGACCCAGAGTTTTATGTCTCTTCTTATGACTCTAGGTGCTCCTAAACGAGTAGACTAGAGACATGTTAGGTGCTTATGCACAAGTAACTGTCCGGAGACGAGCAGGAGGCTTACACGTACTATTTACATATATTCTCCATGTGGTTTTGCTGGTCACTGCTTTGGGCATTAGTAGTGTTCCTTTTCTATATTTCTTTAGAGACAATATTTTGAAATTGTAATAATGGTGTGGATCATAAGCTGTATTTTGGATTTCGCTGCTATGATGGTTTAGTTTTCAGCTTATGCACCGTCTCGCTTGTTTTAAGTCAAGTTATGTTATTATTATATTGTATTCCATGCGCTATGAGATATACTACAGGTTCTTTGGTGATTCATAGCTTCAAAACACTATTTCTTTGATGACCGTCCCGTGCTAGTTGGGTATTGGCACAGCGAATTTCGGGGAAATGTCGACTGGTTCGAGGCGGGCCGTCGTACTTGGTATAAGAGCGAGGTTGCTTAATTAACCTAGTGGAAGACATCAGAGAGAGATGGTATACACATATGAGAGCGCGTATTTGTGATATTTTGTTTTTCAAAAACTATATATATACCATTAGTATATCTAAGGAAGAAGTCACACTGCAGTGGCACCACTAAGGAGATGGTTAATCGTTTTCTCTATACAGATTGGATGATGAACAGAAATACGAGGAGTATGGGTTCAGGGGAAAATGATAGGGATGTCCCTGATATGAGGACGATGTTTACTACCTTTATGCGAGAGATGCTTAGGGATGTTCAGGGAGAAGTTCCTAATGCTGCTAATGGTGGTGGTGCGGTAGCGTAGGCGCCTAGAGCCAATTTCACCAAGCTCTACAAGGATTATACTAGTCTTGGTGGGAAGCCGTTCCACGGAACGGAATCAGCTACGAAGGTCTAGGATTGGATTGATAGTTGTGAATGCATCTTCGAGGATTTGGGGATCGATGATGCAATGAAGAGAAAGTGTAACAACCCGGAAAATCTGGGCCAGTTTAAAATTTTTATTTTGGCAATTTTAGCGAATTTTGATTATATAAAATGAATTATTTTAAATAATATCGACGAGAAATTTATTTTGAATATAATTCGACGTATATATTATACGCGTCGTCGTTAGAATATAAATATTTATATATAATTATAAATAGAATTGAAAATGGCGCGGTAGTTCGATAATTCGATTTCAAACTTCAATTGAATGTACCGGGTGCAAAACAATCCGGATTTTAGTGAAACCAAAAATCATAGGATCTATTTGATAGTATCTTTCCAACGGATCCGAGGAATCGAGATTTCATCTTAGAAATGATAAGATATGTCCAGTTGAAAATTCTGAATAGTCGCTATGGAATTCAGGCCCTTAAAAATGGACATTTTGCAAACGACCTCGGATTTCGACGAAACCAGTTTTGTTGGATCCGCAGTGTCAAGTTATTGCTAGGTTTCAAATTTCATAATTTTTCGAATCAATATGTGAGCGTGGCAAAGGAAAACGCGTTTGACCAGTTTCAGTTGATTTTAATCAACTGGAAATTGGCCATTTTACAAACGGTCTCAGAATTCGACGAAACTAGTTTTGTTAGGACCGTATCGTCAATACGAAGCTAGAAAATATTTTTTGGGAATTTTTCTAGTTAGTATGTGACCCCGGTAATTTGAAATGTACGTTTAAAATTCAATACAGTGATTTAAAATGTAAAATTCAACGGAAACTGATTCAGACGATCGAATCAACTTGTGACACATATCCCATTGTGTTCGGAATAGGGGTAATTAGCTAGGGATGATAGTCGGTGAGTTTCGTTTGGAGTTTAAAATAAAAAGTTGCTTTTTTGAAAATAAATGAAATTAAATATTATAATTTATATATAGCCCCCCCCCCCTTATTTCTTTCCCTCTTCTCTCTCTTACTTTCCCCATCTGTAATAAAAAAAAAAAAAAAAAAAAAGGATCGCTCTCTCAAATCGATGGCAGATCGCCATCGCTCCTCCACCGAAGACCACCGCGCCTCCACCGGAGAAGCCCCACCCCGTCGCCGCCTCCTCCCCATCGAACCCCCCTTCCTCTGCTTCTCTCTCCTCCAACTGTTCGAAACCCCACCGCACCCCTCGCTCGCGAAGTTGAAGTCGCCCCTCTCGAAACCCGAAGCAGCGACGCCACCACCAGCGCCTGAGCACCCGCGACCCTCCCCCCTTCATCGATCCGTGAACCCGAAGCGCACCCCCCCTCTCTTCAGGCGACAGCAAAGGTCCGCGTTTTTATTTTATTTTTACTTTTAATTCTGTAAAATACTGTTTTTTTTTCTCTGGGATTAAATACTAATTTGATTAAAAGTAAAATCAGTTTTTTTTTATATATAAAGGTAAAAAACTGAATTTTGGAAAAAAAAAAAAACTGATTTGAACATGATTTTAAAACTGATTTATAAATAAAATTGAAACTGATTTAAACCTGTTTTTTTTATTTATTTTGAAAACTGTTTTTTTTATTTGATTTTTAAAACTGAATTTTAAAATGATTTTTTAAATTGATTTTTAAAAGGGTTTTAAACTGATTTTAGAAAAGATTTTAAAACTGGAATTTTTAGAAAAGATTTTAAAAACTGAATTTTAAAAGTATAGAAAAACTGAATTTTTAAAGTATAGAAAAAACTGTATTTTTAAAGTATATAAAACTGTTTTTTTTTAAAGGTATAGAAAAACTGAATTTTTTTTACTTTAATATAAGAAAAAGGTTTTAACTTTAATATAAGAAAAAGGTTTTAACTTTAATATAAGAAAAAGGTTTTAAAAGATTTGAATTTTTAAAAAGGTAAAAGATTTGAATTTTAAAAGGTAAAAGATTTAAACTTTGAAAAGTAAAAGAAAAGATTAGATCTTTGAAATGGAAAAGGCGGAATCTATTTGAAATAAGAATTCGATTTTTATCTATTGAACTTTGAAATAAGAATTCGATTTTTATCTATTGAACTTTGAAATAAAAATTCGATTTTTATCTATTGAACTTTGAAATAAAAATTCGATTTTTATATATTGAACTTTGAACTAAAAAAATTCGATTTTTTATATATGGAATAGCGAAGTAAAATTCGATTTTTACATATGTAGTGAAAGCGGACAACGAAAGCGACAAAAGGCGAGTTGGCGAAGGTTTCCTGCATTAGAAGAGCCGTGGAGCTAGGATAGCTAAAGGTGAGAATTTCTCACCTTTCAATTTATTTTTCTAGTTATATATATATACTAGGATGCAGACGGTGCTTAGTAGCACCCGACACTCGTCCACAGACCATGGACTTGTTTGTTTGACTGTTTGGTGATTGATTGTGATATTGGTTTGAATGTGGTTTGTGGTGTGAAAAATCGAATCGATAAATTGGTTAGGATTAGACGTGCGCCGTTATAAGGCGAAGGAGTAAGGCTAGGTTAGACCCTTACTCCAAATTTTGTGGTTTGCATAATGAAATTGATTTGATTGATGAGTGAATGGCGTGGGCCTTCACTAGACCGGGGATAAGGCTAGGCCTCGTCCCGTTTCTAGTATCGTGCCGTTATGCCGCCGAAATTTTCTAAAATGTGTTAGAAAAATAAAAATATCATTTTATTTAAAGAATGAACTGAATAGAAATTCATATGTTGGAATAAAATGTTTTATCGTTAAAAATATAATTTTTAACGTGAAGTGAATAAAATAGAATATTCATTTACAAACCAGACGGTTTGTTTATGTACACCTATTTGAATGACATTGATTGGGACGATAAATTTTACACATCGCCCAACTGCACGAATAAAATATTTGTTTGATTGTTTGAAACCCCACACGGGTGTTGGGATGAAATTTGCAGTTCACTCATCCTGATTGATTAAATATGTCGATCGATTGATTGACAAGCTGCTATAAGCGTTAAATGTCTATATTTGATGCTTATACAGTGTAGTGCACTTTGGTTGATGGTTGATTATTTTTCAAGGCTATTATACATGTGTTGTATGAAAATCCATATAATTAACTTTATATGGTAATTGATTGGGCCTCATTCCAGTTTTAAAATAGAAATATTTGAAATAGAAATATTTGAAAAAGAAATATTTGAAATAGAATATTTGAAAATAGAACTTTATGAAGCCGTGTTGATTAGATTGACGCCATTTTGACGTGAACGATATTTATATCGATTTTATCGATTTCGAATTGAATTGAAAACGAATTCGAAATGAATTGAATTGAAAACGAATTCGAAATGAATTGAATTGAAAGCGATTTCGAAATGAATTGAATTGAAAACGAATTCGAAATGAATTGAATTGAAAACGATTTCGAAATGAATTGAATTGAAAACGAATTCGAAATGAATTGAATTGAAAGCGATTTCGAAATGAATTAAATTGAAAACGAATTCGAAATGAATTGAATTGAAAACGATTTCGAAATGAATTGAATTGAAAGCGATTTCGAAATGAATTGAATTGAAAACGAATTCGAAATGAATTGAATTGAAAACGAATTCGAAATGAATTGAATTGAAAACGAATTCGAAATGAATTGAATTGAAAGCGATTTCGAAATGAATTGAATTGAAAACGATTTCGAAATGAATTGAATTGAAAACGATTTCGAAATGAATTGAATTGAAAACGAATTCGAAATGAATTGAATTGAAAACGATTTCGAAATGAATTGAATTGAATATGAATTCAAATTGAATTGAAATTTGAATTGAACAGAAATGAATTTTGAAACGAATTTATAAAGAAGAATTCAATTTTGCTTTGAATTGAAATGGAAGTGGAAATAGATTTTGAAATGAATTTAAAACTGTTTATATAATTCGTTTTTAAATAGAAATCGACGAAGTATATATTATATATATTATATATATAATATAATGGCCTGAATAGAACGCGCCGCGCCGCGGCAGTTCGTGAATTTCGACCATTTATTTCAAACGGACATTACGGGAGATCCGACCGTCGGATTCTCCTAAAACCGGAACCGTTGGGTTCGTATCGAAAAGAGCTTTCTAACGAATATTAGAAATTAGAAATCTAACGGTTGGATTTGGAATTATGTCCAAATCAAATTCGAAAAAGGTCGCTGTAAGTGCAGTTCGATGGCCGTTGATGGAAATCGACTGTACGGGCCTTGATAAAATTATTAAAAATAGTAATAATTTGTGTAAAATCATAAGAGATGATTTGTAAAAGTTTGGGATGAAAAACTCCATATTTGAAAAGATAAAAATAGATTTTTATCGAAATGAACTAGTTATGAACTAGAATTATAATTCTATTTATTTTTTTAAATAAATAAATTGAATTTGAAATGGTTTTGAAAATAACCAAAATTTCCAATGATTGCATTGGAGTGGATTTGAATCGAAATTGTCTTCGGAATATTTCGATGTTGGAATTCGTGATTATACAGTTGTTGTTATGGAAATTTGAAAGATATATTAATATATCGTTATTTCCACTACGACATTTGTTAATCGTAGAATTTGATATTGAATATCGAATGTGATTTGGGTTTGTCGTGAATGGTGTCTTCACTAACACTGTTCTTGAACCCAGTTGAGAAAAGATTAAATCTTTTTATTTAGATTTAATGAAGTGTACCAATTAAATGATATTTAATTGGAATTGAATTGGTATTGATTTTTGGGTTTATCGTGAACAGTGTTTTAAATAACACTTGTTCTTTAACCCGATAATTAATGGAATGTGATTTGGGCTTGTCGTGAATGGTGTCTTCACTAACACTGTTCTTGAACCCAGTTGAGAAAAGATTAAATCTTTTTATTTAGATTTAATGAAGTGTACCAATTAAATGATATTTAATTGGAATTGAATTGGTATTGATTTTTGGGTTTATCGTGAACAGTGTTTTAAATAACACTTGTTCTTTAACCCGATAATTAATGGAATGTGATTTGGGCTTGTCGTGAATGGTGTCTTCACTAACACTGTTCTTGAACCCAGTTGAGAAAAGATTAAATCTTTTTATTTAGATTTAATGAAGTGTACCAATTAAATGATATTTAATTGGAATTGAATTGGTATTGATTTTTGGGTTTATCGTGAACAGTGTTTTAAATAACACTTGTTCTTTAACCCGATAATTAATGGAATGTGATTTGGGCTTGTCGTGAATGGTGTCTTCACTAACACTGTTCTTGAACCCAGTTGAGAAAAGATTAAATCTTTTTATTTAGATTTAATGAAGTGTACCAATTAAATGATATTTAATTGGAATTGAATTGGTATTGATTTTTGGGTTTATCGTGAACAGTGTTTTAAATAACACTTGTTCTTTAACCCGATAATTAATGGAATGTGATTTTGGGTTTATCGTGAATCGTGTTTTTAAATGACACTGATTCTTTAACTCAGATAATGATTAAAACTAAGTGGAGTTTTAATGAATCTTTAATTAGATTGAAAAGATCGAGAATGGAGTATCACCAGTTTTGCTCCAGGCGATAGTTAAATCTTTAATTAGATTTGAACGTGAAATTTAGAAACTAACTGTCGGTTAGCCAAGCAGAATGGTTTTCTGGATATTGATCTGATGTTGGTTTCGGCCTTCGGGGTTAATATTTGGGGAATTATTCTCTTGATTAATTTACGGTTAGTGACTAATGAATTGGAATGAGGCGTATGTTGTGTTTGTGTAACACTTATTTAAATATACGCGAGTTATTCGGAAAGACCGGGTTTATCCCATTCTGGATAACTGATACGACGATAAGTCGAAGATGAAGACGATGGTCGAAGACCGGAGGTCTTCACGTCGTTTGGGTGATAACTGATGATCTTGATTGGGCTGTACACCCAAGAAGATGGAAACAGTTAGTGATCGTCCAGACGTACTTGGAGATCGATGGATATGCGGGGTACTAGGTGCCTCCGGTTTCGTTCAGGCCCAGAACGGACTTGTAAATGGACTGTGTGTCTGACATTGGATTTCATTCTGTGTGACTGATATCGGTTGCATAGAGTGGTTTGCCTGTGTGGCATGCTAAGATGCAAATGATCAAGGCTTCTGTTGAAAAGCAAAGTCTTGTGGTGATGATCAAAGCACGGCCTTTGTGGCGTAGCTTTGTGTAACGTTTACCTCGCGTGTTTCACACCCGGTATGAACCAAAAACGGGAGAGGACATCAGGGAGGACTTGCGTTTCTTTCTAGCTAGAAGTGGCGTCAGTGGTTTTACACGCCCTGACGAGTTTGACTTATGTGGTTGTTGCGGTTGCGAGGCGCCTCGGTTATATCGGTTTCGGCCGAATGCATTCTGGTCGGCTGACGGACCAGACTTACACCCCATAGGGTGGGGAGACGTATTGTTCAGGCACTATAATCCACATCGGTGGACCGGCCCTGACGATCGAAGGGGCAGTTGCGGCTGTTCCGGTGGCTCGGGCTAGAGAGTCACGAATCGGTTGAGGACTATCTTTTGCCTCGGTTCATAGAAGGAAATCCAATTTCCAAATACGTGACATTTGCGATTTTATTTGTAAACCTATATATGGCGACATGATATATGGTACCCATGCCGCCTATGATTGATACTTATGATTTGAAGTGTTTTATACACTATGCACTTATAATAGTATCAAATGATTTGTTTTAAGCGTATCAAGCATTCTTTGGCTGTTATAAGGGAAAACCCTATCCCCCGGCTTGCGATTGCATTGTGTGATAGGACCTGGGTCTTATAACAGCTTCATTTTTTCTTTGTTTAGCATTGCGCTGTTTGTTTTATGCACTGGTATTCTTGGGAGGAAACCCGTTCCGTGTTATACGGCGTGGTCCCTTGATTTACCTAGCTTTAAAAATAAAGATTAACTGTTTTAGTTCTCACACCAGTCACATGACTGACCTGGAGTTTATTGTTTCAACCTAAACTCTGGGTGCCCTTATTTCGACACGGGCAGCTAGTAGTTTCGGTTTTGCAGATTTATATTCACAGGATCCTGGTTTACAGCTGGAACGATATCCGGAAAGCTTTGTATCCGTATATCTCTTCTAGTTGTGTATTGTATTATTTTCCGCTGCTATGTATTTAAATGTAATTTAAATCTCTGATATTTCTGTGTAATATTGTTTCATACTCTGTATATCCTTGTAATCTGATGCACTGTTGTAATATATAGTGAAATGTTCTTCTGTATGCGTTCTGTTTTGTCGTGTTCTCAACGATAGGGCGTTTCGAACGGCCTGGATCGGTTTAGCGACTGGTTCGGACCGAGCGAGATTCCTTGCCGTCACATTTGGTATCAGAGCTTTGGTTTACAAAGCAGAGAACAAGGCACATTAGAACCATACGAAAGAATTCATCAGATATTGGATTAGAAATATCCAATTAGAATGACTCGTTAGAGATAGGATCAGTAGTATCCTAGAACGAGTGTGAAGAGTATATTTTTCAAATGAAAACAAATTTTGTTTTGAAAATTTAAATCAATTATTCGTATTTGATTATTTATATTGAATGTGGACAATCCAGTATATATAGATTTTGCGTATACGTCTGATCCGCGTGTATTTGAAATTTTAATATACTGGATAGATATGGAATCACACTCTAGTCGCCCGGAGATAATTTTGGTAATGCGGCCGCATTATCAGTATTTATATTCGTGTTTCGAAGGTGTGATATCTATATATTTCCATTAGACTGGTGTGAGAACCAAATCTTATATATAGCTAGGACACATTGTTGTGATTTGGCATCAAAAATCTGATTTTTGTATATGTATCAAAATTATGAATTTGAAACTCTAATTCACTAATTGATTGTTGTTTGTGTTGTTTGTTTAGTTGTTTGATAATTTTGAACCATTATGCCTAATATAACCAAATATTGAACTGTATTGAAAATTGGTCGCATTCGTTTGCATATACATATATATCATTGAACAGGTCATAGCAAGGAGGCTAGAGCAGAGAATAAAATTTGTTTGCCCGACAAATAGGTACATGTTTACTACATAATTTCCTGTTTTGTTTGGGTGATGATGATTTTGTGAGCCTATTGGCTAGCCGCTTGGCTTTTTCTTTTTCTTTTTGAGATCTGAAGGACCGGGGAAGCTATTTGAAATTCCCCGATGCTCCCGGTGCAGGGGAGGTTATGGCGAAATTTTTCAAAAATTTAGGGTGTTAGCCAAATTTTTGAAATTTTGAAAATTCTCAGAAACTAAAGAGTTGGAGAATGGAAGCCCGATCGAACATAGAGTTGATTAATCAAACCACTTTCGACTTTGTTCCTTTTCTAGGACGAAAAGTTTTAAGTGGGGGAGATTGTAACAACCCGGAAAATCTGGGCCAGTTTAAAATTTTTATTTTGGCAATTTTAGCGAATTTTGATTATATAAAATGAATTATTTTAAATAATATCGACGAGAAATTTATTTTGAATATAATTCGACGTATATATTATACGCGTCGTCGTTAGAATATAAATATTTATATATAATTATAAATAGAATTGAAAATGGCGCGGTAGTTCGATAATTCGATTTCAAACTTCAATTGAATGTACCGGGTGCAAAACAATCCGGATTTTAGTGAAACCAAAAATCATAGGATCTATTTGATAGTATCTTTCCAACGGATCCGAGGAATCGAGATTTCATCTTAGAAATGATAAGATATGTCCAGTTGAAAATTCTGAATAGTCGCTATGGAATTCAGGCCCTTAAAAATGGACATTTTGCAAACGACCTCGGATTTCGACGAAACCAGTTTTGTTGGATCCGCAGTGTCAAGTTATTGCTAGGTTTCAAATTTCATAATTTTTCGAATCAATATGTGAGCGTGGCAAAGGAAAACGCGTTTGACCAGTTTCAGTTGATTTTAATCAACTGGAAATTGGCCATTTTACAAACGGTCTCAGAATTCGACGAAACTAGTTTTGTTAGGACCGTATCGTCAATACGAAGCTAGAAAATATTTTTTGGGAATTTTTCTAGTTAGTATGTGACCCCGGTAATTTGAAATGTACGTTTAAAATTCAATACAGTGATTTAAAATGTAAAATTCAACGGAAACTGATTCAGACGATCGAATCAACTTGTGACACATATCCCATTGTGTTCGGAATAGGGGTAATTAGCTAGGGATGATAGTCGGTGAGTTTCGTTTGGAGTTTAAAATAAAAAGTTGCTTTTTTGAAAATAAATGAAATTAAATATTATAATTTATATATAGCCCCCCCCCTTATTTCTTTCCCTCTTCTCTCTCTTACTTTCCCCATCTGTAATAAAAAAAAAAAAAAAAAAAAAAAGGATCGCTCTCTCAAATCGATGGCAGATCGCCATCGCTCCTCCACCGAAGACCACCGCGCCTCCACCGGAGAAGCCCCACCCCGTCGCCGCCTCCTCCCCATCGAACCCCCCTTCCTCTGCTTCTCTCTCCTCCAACTGTTCGAAACCCCACCGCACCCCTCGCTCGCGAAGTTGAAGTCGCCCCTCTCGAAACCCGAAGCAGCGACGCCACCACCAGCGCCTGAGCACCCGCGACCCTCCCCCCTTCATCGATCCGTGAACCCGAAGCGCACCCCCCCTCTCTTCAGGCGACAGCAAAGGTCCGCGTTTTTATTTTATTTTTACTTTTAATTCTGTAAAATACTGTTTTTTTTTCTCTGGGATTAAATACTAATTTGATTAAAAGTAAAATCAGTTTTTTTTTATATATAAAGGTAAAAAACTGAATTTTGGAAAAAAAAAAAAACTGATTTGAACATGATTTTAAAACTGATTTATAAATAAAATTGAAACTGATTTAAACCTGTTTTTTTTATTTATTTTGAAAACTGTTTTTTTTATTTGATTTTTAAAACTGAATTTTAAAATGATTTTTTAAATTGATTTTTAAAAGGGTTTTAAACTGATTTTAGAAAAGATTTTAAAACTGGAATTTTTAGAAAAGATTTTAAAAACTGAATTTTAAAAGTATAGAAAAACTGAATTTTTAAAGTATAGAAAAAACTGTATTTTTAAAGTATATAAAACTGTTTTTTTTTAAAGGTATAGAAAAACTGAATTTTTTTTACTTTAATATAAGAAAAAGGTTTTAACTTTAATATAAGAAAAAGGTTTTAACTTTAATATAAGAAAAAGGTTTTAAAAGATTTGAATTTTTAAAAAGGTAAAAGATTTGAATTTTAAAAGGTAAAAGATTTAAACTTTGAAAAGTAAAAGAAAAGATTAGATCTTTGAAATGGAAAAGGCGGAATCTATTTGAAATAAGAATTCGATTTTTATCTATTGAACTTTGAAATAAGAATTCGATTTTTATCTATTGAACTTTGAAATAAAAATTCGATTTTTATCTATTGAACTTTGAAATAAAAATTCGATTTTTATATATTGAACTTTGAACTAAAAAAATTCGATTTTTTATATATGGAATAGCGAAGTAAAATTCGATTTTTACATATGTAGTGAAAGCGGACAACGAAAGCGACAAAAGGCGAGTTGGCGAAGGTTTCCTGCATTAGAAGAGCCGTGGAGCTAGGATAGCTAAAGGTGAGAATTTCTCACCTTTCAATTTATTTTTCTAGTTATATATATATACTAGGATGCAGACGGTGCTTAGTAGCACCCGACACTCGTCCACAGACCATGGACTTGTTTGTTTGACTGTTTGGTGATTGATTGTGATATTGGTTTGAATGTGGTTTGTGGTGTGAAAAATCGAATCGATAAATTGGTTAGGATTAGACGTGCGCCGTTATAAGGCGAAGGAGTAAGGCTAGGTTAGACCCTTACTCCAAATTTTGTGGTTTGCATAATGAAATTGATTTGATTGATGAGTGAATGGCGTGGGCCTTCACTAGACCGGGGATAAGGCTAGGCCTCGTCCCGTTTCTAGTATCGTGCCGTTATGCCGCCGAAATTTTCTAAAATGTGTTAGAAAAATAAAAATATCATTTTATTTAAAGAATGAACTGAATAGAAATTCATATGTTGGAATAAAATGTTTTATCGTTAAAAATATAATTTTTAACGTGAAGTGAATAAAATAGAATATTCATTTACAAACCAGACGGTTTGTTTATGTACACCTATTTGAATGACATTGATTGGGACGATAAATTTTACACATCGCCCAACTGCACGAATAAAATATTTGTTTGATTGTTTGAAACCCCACACGGGTGTTGGGATGAAATTTGCAGTTCACTCATCCTGATTGATTAAATATGTCGATCGATTGATTGACAAGCTGCTATAAGCGTTAAATGTCTATATTTGATGCTTATACAGTGTAGTGCACTTTGGTTGATGGTTGATTATTTTTCAAGGCTATTATACATGTGTTGTATGAAAATCCATATAATTAACTTTATATGGTAATTGATTGGGCCTCATTCCAGTTTTAAAATAGAAATATTTGAAATAGAAATATTTGAAAAAGAAATATTTGAAATAGAATATTTGAAAATAGAACTTTATGAAGCCGTGTTGATTAGATTGACGCCATTTTGACGTGAACGATATTTATATCGATTTTATCGATTTCGAATTGAATTGAAAACGAATTCGAAATGAATTGAATTGAAAACGAATTCGAAATGAATTGAATTGAAAGCGATTTCGAAATGAATTGAATTGAAAACGAATTCGAAATGAATTGAATTGAAAACGATTTCGAAATGAATTGAATTGAAAACGAATTCGAAATGAATTGAATTGAAAGCGATTTCGAAATGAATTAAATTGAAAACGAATTCGAAATGAATTGAATTGAAAACGATTTCGAAATGAATTGAATTGAAAGCGATTTCGAAATGAATTGAATTGAAAACGAATTCGAAATGAATTGAATTGAAAACGAATTCGAAATGAATTGAATTGAAAACGAATTCGAAATGAATTGAATTGAAAGCGATTTCGAAATGAATTGAATTGAAAACGATTTCGAAATGAATTGAATTGAAAACGATTTCGAAATGAATTGAATTGAAAACGAATTCGAAATGAATTGAATTGAAAACGATTTCGAAATGAATTGAATTGAATATGAATTCAAATTGAATTGAAATTTGAATTGAACAGAAATGAATTTTGAAACGAATTTATAAAGAAGAATTCAATTTTGCTTTGAATTGAAATGGAAGTGGAAATAGATTTTGAAATGAATTTAAAACTGTTTATATAATTCGTTTTTAAATAGAAATCGACGAAGTATATATTATATATATTATATATATAATATAATGGCCTGAATAGAACGCGCCGCGCCGCGGCAGTTCGTGAATTTCGACCATTTATTTCAAACGGACATTACGGGAGATCCGACCGTCGGATTCTCCTAAAACCGGAACCGTTGGGTTCGTATCGAAAAGAGCTTTCTAACGAATATTAGAAATTAGAAATCTAACGGTTGGATTTGGAATTATGTCCAAATCAAATTCGAAAAAGGTCGCTGTAAGTGCAGTTCGATGGCCGTTGATGGAAATCGACTGTACGGGCCTTGATAAAATTATTAAAAATAGTAATAATTTGTGTAAAATCATAAGAGATGATTTGTAAAAGTTTGGGATGAAAAACTCCATATTTGAAAAGATAAAAATAGATTTTTATCGAAATGAACTAGTTATGAACTAGAATTATAATTCTATTTATTTTTTTAAATAAATAAATTGAATTTGAAATGGTTTTGAAAATAACCAAAATTTCCAATGATTGCATTGGAGTGGATTTGAATCGAAATTGTCTTCGGAATATTTCGATGTTGGAATTCGTGATTATACAGTTGTTGTTATGGAAATTTGAAAGATATATTAATATATCGTTATTTCCACTACGACATTTGTTAATCGTAGAATTTGATATTGAATATCGAATGTGATTTGGGTTTGTCGTGAATGGTGTCTTCACTAACACTGTTCTTGAACCCAGTTGAGAAAAGATTAAATCTTTTTATTTAGATTTAATGAAGTGTACCAATTAAATGATATTTAATTGGAATTGAATTGGTATTGATTTTTGGGTTTATCGTGAACAGTGTTTTAAATAACACTTGTTCTTTAACCCGATAATTAATGGAATGTGATTTGGGCTTGTCGTGAATGGTGTCTTCACTAACACTGTTCTTGAACCCAGTTGAGAAAAGATTAAATCTTTTTATTTAGATTTAATGAAGTGTACCAATTAAATGATATTTAATTGGAATTGAATTGGTATTGATTTTTGGGTTTATCGTGAACAGTGTTTTAAATAACACTTGTTCTTTAACCCGATAATTAATGGAATGTGATTTGGGCTTGTCGTGAATGGTGTCTTCACTAACACTGTTCTTGAACCCAGTTGAGAAAAGATTAAATCTTTTTATTTAGATTTAATGAAGTGTACCAATTAAATGATATTTAATTGGAATTGAATTGGTATTGATTTTTGGGTTTATCGTGAACAGTGTTTTAAATAACACTTGTTCTTTAACCCGATAATTAATGGAATGTGATTTGGGCTTGTCGTGAATGGTGTCTTCACTAACACTGTTCTTGAACCCAGTTGAGAAAAGATTAAATCTTTTTATTTAGATTTAATGAAGTGTACCAATTAAATGATATTTAATTGGAATTGAATTGGTATTGATTTTTGGGTTTATCGTGAACAGTGTTTTAAATAACACTTGTTCTTTAACCCGATAATTAATGGAATGTGATTTTGGGTTTATCGTGAATCGTGTTTTTAAATGACACTGATTCTTTAACTCAGATAATGATTAAAACTAAGTGGAGTTTTAATGAATCTTTAATTAGATTGAAAAGATCGAGAATGGAGT
Source organism: Allium sativum (assembly GCA_030737875.1). Taxonomy (NCBI): domain Eukaryota; kingdom Viridiplantae; phylum Streptophyta; class Magnoliopsida; order Asparagales; family Amaryllidaceae; genus Allium; species Allium sativum. Next base: position 241,894,340 of record CM060926.1, read on the forward strand.
ATCACCAGTTTTGCTCCAGGCGATAGTTAAATCTTTAATTAGATTTGAACGTGAAATTTAGAAACTAACTGTCGGTTAGCCAAGCAGAATGGTTTTCTGGATATTGATCTGATGTTGGTTTCGGCCTTCGGGGTTAATATTTGGGGAATTATTCTCTTGATTAATTTACGGTTAGTGACTAATGAATTGGAATGAGGCGTATGTTGTGTTTGTGTAACACTTATTTAAATATACGCGAGTTATTCGGAAAGACCGGGTTTATCCCATTCTGGATAACTGATACGACGATAAGTCGAAGATGAAGACGATGGTCGAAGACCGGAGGTCTTCACGTCGTTTGGGTGATAACTGATGATCTTGATTGGGCTGTACACCCAAGAAGATGGAAACAGTTAGTGATCGTCCAGACGTACTTGGAGATCGATGGATATGCGGGGTACTAGGTGCCTCCGGTTTCGTTCAGGCCCAGAACGGACTTGTAAATGGACTGTGTGTCTGACATTGGATTTCATTCTGTGTGACTGATATCGGTTGCATAGAGTGGTTTGCCTGTGTGGCATGCTAAGATGCAAATGATCAAGGCTTCTGTTGAAAAGCAAAGTCTTGTGGTGATGATCAAAGCACGGCCTTTGTGGCGTAGCTTTGTGTAACGTTTACCTCGCGTGTTTCACACCCGGTATGAACCAAAAACGGGAGAGGACATCAGGGAGGACTTGCGTTTCTTTCTAGCTAGAAGTGGCGTCAGTGGTTTTACACGCCCTGACGAGTTTGACTTATGTGGTTGTTGCGGTTGCGAGGCGCCTCGGTTATATCGGTTTCGGCCGAATGCATTCTGGTCGGCTGACGGACCAGACTTACACCCCATAGGGTGGGGAGACGTATTGTTCAGGCACTATAATCCACATCGGTGGACCGGCCCTGACGATCGAAGGGGCAGTTGCGGCTGTTCCGGTGGCTCGGGCTAGAGAGTCACGAATCGGTTGAGGACTATCTTTTGCCTCGGTTCATAGAAGGAAATCCAATTTCCAAATACGTGACATTTGCGATTTTATTTGTAAACCTATATATGGCGACATGATATATGGTACCCATGCCGCCTATGATTGATACTTATGATTTGAAGTGTTTTATACACTATGCACTTATAATAGTATCAAATGATTTGTTTTAAGCGTATCAAGCATTCTTTGGCTGTTATAAGGGAAAACCCTATCCCCCGGCTTGCGATTGCATTGTGTGATAGGACCTGGGTCTTATAACAGCTTCATTTTTTCTTTGTTTAGCATTGCGCTGTTTGTTTTATGCACTGGTATTCTTGGGAGGAAACCCGTTCCGTGTTATACGGCGTGGTCCCTTGATTTACCTAGCTTTAAAAATAAAGATTAACTGTTTTAGTTCTCACACCAGTCACATGACTGACCTGGAGTTTATTGTTTCAACCTAAACTCTGGGTGCCCTTATTTCGACACGGGCAGCTAGTAGTTTCGGTTTTGCAGATTTATATTCACAGGATCCTGGTTTACAGCTGGAACGATATCCGGAAAGCTTTGTATCCGTATATCTCTTCTAGTTGTGTATTGTATTATTTTCCGCTGCTATGTATTTAAATGTAATTTAAATCTCTGATATTTCTGTGTAATATTGTTTCATACTCTGTATATCCTTGTAATCTGATGCACTGTTGTAATATATAGTGAAATGTTCTTCTGTATGCGTTCTGTTTTGTCGTGTTCTCAACGATAGGGCGTTTCGAACGGCCTGGATCGGTTTAGCGACTGGTTCGGACCGAGCGAGATTCCTTGCCGTCACAGAAAGTTAGCATCACGTCAGCTTCAAGGACGGTCTATGAATTGGTGGAATGCCATTAAAGCGGCTACTCTCAAGGATCAAGTTACTTGGAATCAGTTTAAGGCTCGCTTCTGTGACAAGTTTATTCCAACTGCTTAGAAATTAGAATTGTTTAGGAAATTTTTGGAGCTTAAGCAGAATGGTAGGGCAGTCTTGGAATATATTGCTGAATTCAATACATTATCGAAATATGGATTATTTCTTATCGATATTACCGAGAAGAAGAACGAGAAGTTCATAACTGGCCTAGATGAGTACTTGGGGGAAAGACTCATAAACCATATCGATGAGACTTTCGAATCTATTGTGGGAAAAGCATTGAGATCTAAGAGCCTTTAACCTAAGTCGAAGACCGAGGTTGCTGTTACATCTGCAGAGGAGCCAAAGCCACAGGCAAGCGGTGGAGGCAAGAATAATTCCCAGAATAAGTGGAAACGGGACCAAACCAAGGATGGTCAGAAAAATAAGAATAAGAAAGAAGTCCAGTGCTTATGTTGCGGCAAGAAAGATCACTATATCAAAGATTGTCGAGCAAACCCAGCAGAAAGAAAGTGCTTCAACTGTGACCAAGTAGGACATTTCAAGGATAAATGTCCACAACCCCCTAAGGAGAAGCTGATCGTGAAAGTATATTCTATCAACGGTGTTCCTTCTTCGTCGAATGCCTCAACTGCGGTGCAAAAGGGAAAGGTTTTCATTATCCAAGGCATGCTTTCTATTTATGATGTTCATCTTCGAGTGTTATTTGATATGGGGGCTTCACATTCCTTCGTATCTACCAACCTGGTAGATAGGTTGGAATTGGAACCCGAGATTGTCGATAGACCTTTAGTTGTGACAAACCCGATCGGTGGTTCGACTAATCTTAGTATGATTTATCGTAATTTGGTCTTATCGAGTCATCGAGGTATGTTTGCTTGAGATTGCTTTGTTTTGGTCTTTACTCGGTTTGGCATTATTCTGGGAGTCGACTGGCTCCAAAGATATGGGGTGGTGGTAGACAGTGAGGGGTCTTCGGTGACCATTAGAGCGGACGTTGGGCAGAGGGTGGTATTGGGTTGCCTACCTAGTGATGAGGTGACGGCTAGTTTTCTACATTCCCTCGAGATCCCGCAGGATGAGTTATCAGATGTGCCTATTGCTGGCGAGTATCTGGACATCCTCAAGGAAATGACCGAATTTCCACCACACCGAGAGATTGAGTTTTGGACTGATTTAGTGAAAGATGTCAGACCTATTGTTATGCCACTTCGTCGTATGGTTCCAAGGGAGCAGCGAGAGCTCGAGGTGTAAGTGGGTAATCTTTTGAAGAAAGGATTTATCTGAAGGAGTGTTTCAGAGTGGGGAGCACCAGTTGTATTTGCCACTACCCCTTCGCTTATGTGTAGACTACCGCGAGTAGAACAAGGTAACGAGGAAGAATAAGTATCCTCTTCCACGAATAGATGATTTGTTTGATCAATTAAATGGATCAAGAGTGTTCTCCCAATTGGATCTCGCGATGGGTTTTTAGCAGCTCCGGGTAGCAGTTGAGAGTATACCTAAAACGACATTTAGGACGTTGTTTGGATTCTATGAGTGGTTGGTCATGCCATTCAGGTTGACCAATGCATCCGCATGTTTTGTTGATCTTATGAATAGGGTTTTCAGGGATCAATTAAATAAGTTTGTTCTTGCGTTCGTGGACGATATCTTGGTTTACTCGAGGACAGAGGAAGAACACAAGAAACTTTGGAGGACAGTGATGGAGGTGTTGAGAAAACACCAATTAAAAACAAAATTTTCTATGTGTCACTTCTGGAGGAGGGAAGTGAGGTTCTTGGGCCATGTTGTTTCAGAGAATGGTATTGCCATGGATCCTGCGAAGGTGGCTACGGTGCATGATTGGTCTACGCCCAGGAATGCAACGGACGTGAGAAGTTTCTTGGGGTTAGCTGTTTATTATCATAAGTTTATTCAAGACTTCTCCAAAATAGGAGCACCGTTAACTCAGTTGACCAAGAAAAACCAAGCTTTTGATTGGGATGAAAGGTATGAGAAAGCATTTATGAGCATAAAGGAGAAGCTAACATGCTCACCAGTGTTAGTTATTCCTAAAGGGAACAAAGAAATGATGGCATATACGGATGCTTGTTGTACCGGACTAGGTGCTGTACTTATGCAAAGAGGTAGGGTTGGAGCTTATGCTAGTCGGCAACTAAAACTGCATGAGAAAAGGTATCCTACCCATGATTTGGAATTGGCAGCAATCGTGTACATGTTGAAAATGTGGAGGCATTATCTCTTGGGAGAAAGATTCGAGTTGTTTATCGATCATAAGTCGCTAAAGTATCTTTTCTCTCAAAGGATTTTAATTTTCGTCAGCAGAGATGGTTAGATTTCTTGGCTTCATATGATTTCAATATCGCATATACACCCGGGAAAGGCAATGTGGTGGCTGATGAATTGAGTATGAGACATGCTAGTTTGGGGGCTATGTTTCTTGAATGGAAGCAAATGGAATATAATGCAGGATATGATTTCAGACCTAGGTGTGAATTGGATCTAGAGATGTTAGCAAGTTTGACGATCGGACCGACTTTGACTGAGCGGATTGGTTCCAGTCAAAGGGACGATCCTAACCTATCGGAAATCATCTCCAAGATAGAGATGAATATCAATGGTGAGGAAATGAACAAGCACGAACTTGATCGAGATGGATGGCTTCGAAAGAATGGTAGACTGGTTGTACCCAACGTTAATGGATTGAGAGATGAAGTGCTTGGAGAGTGTCATCACTCAAAACTGACTATACATCCCGGTGGTAACAAAATGTATTGAGACATGAAGTAGACCTACTATTGGGAAGGGATGAAGAGAGACGTTGGGAAGTTTATATCCAAGTGCATGAATTGCCAGTTAGTTAAAGCCAAGCAAAAGAAGCCAAGTGGTTTGTTACAATCGTTGGAAATTCCCGAATGGAAATGGAAACAAGTTTCAAAGGATTTTATTTATGGTTTACCAAGGACTAGATGGGGTCATGATAGTATTTTGGTGATTGTGAATCGATTGACCAAAAGTGCAAGGTTTATACCGGTCAAGTCGAATAGAACGATAGCTAAGTTAGTAGAACCGTATATGAAGTGGGTGGTGGGATTTCATGGAGTACCTAAAGGAATTGTGAGTGACCGAGATCCATTATTTACTAGTGGTTTTGGAAGGGCTTACAAGAGGCTTTAGGGTTATAATTACATCTCAGTACCGCGTACCATCCTCAAACTGACGGTCAAACATAGAGGGTGAATCGTGTATTAGAGGATCTCTTGAGAGCTTATATATTGGATTTTGGGGCTTCATGGGATGACCATTTTCATCTGGTTGAATTCGCATATAATAATAGTTATCAGTCCCATTTTGGTATGGCTCCATTTGAAGCTTTGTACAGAAGACCGTGTAACTCACCATCATGTTGGTTGGAAATCAGTGATAAATTTGTGCTTGGACCAGATGTAATAAGTGAAACGTAAGATAATATCTAGGTTATTCAACAGCGAATGAAGGCCGCCCAAGATAGGCAGAAGAGCTATGCTGATAAAAGGCGAAGAGATTTGAAATTCACCGTTGGCGACCTGGTATTCATCAAGGTCTCCTCATTAAAGAGTATGATTCGTTTTGGCAGGAGAGGTAAGTTGACACCAAGGTTTGTTGGTCCATTTCCAGTTCTCGAGCAAGTGGGGAATTTAGTGTATAAAATTGGATTAGCAGACAGATGGCGGGAGTGAAAAACATATTTTATGCTTCCAGTTAAGGAAGTTCGTGCACGATTTTGATATGACAATTTCCCCAGATCTCTTGGATGATATCGACGTGGAATCTAAGACAGTTGGGAGCCGCAGAATGATTCGTATTGTCGGACATGATATAAAGCAACTTCGAAGGAGGATGGTGAAATTGGTTAAGAACCAGTGGGGCGATAATGAGAATGAATATACTTGGGAAACCGAGGAGAGCATAAGGAAGTCATATCCAGAACTCTTTGCTTGGTAAGTTTTAATCGCGATATAGTTATTCCCTTGTTAGTAACCGCATGCTAGGATAGGCTTCTGATGTTATTATGTATCTTTGATTGTTTGTAAATGGTTGATAAGCATGCGGGCCACCATTGTATGTTTTGGTTAAGGAATTTCGAGGGCGAAATTTCTTAAGGTGAGGAGAGTGTAACGACCCGCGTTCTACACATTGGAGGATCGTAGAAATTTTATTTCATTCACATAAGAAGTCATATGGTCGTGTAACTTTGGGAAAAGACTATTGGGGTCATTTCGCATGTTCACGATTTTTGTCGAATGTTTAATGACCGTTTTACCCATGGCGAATCTTGTTTCGCCTATAACTTTTGATTGGTACGGATTTTTGATCTAAAACCACTTCCATTGGATTCGAATGATGGTTTACCTTTCTGCAGAGTGGTTACATTGATCAAATGAACTTACCGTTGGGGAGATATGGTTGAAATAAGGTTTGAAGATGGAAAAACAGCTTAACCGGGCTCAATTAGGTGGTGGTTAGGACCATAACCCATTTCAGGATTAGAGTAATGGAAGGGCTGAATGGGTTTGGAGAAACAATCCTTTTCACTTTTCCAGCCGTCACAAACATTTCTCTAACCCTAGTAATGGCCTCCATCCTCCAAATCTCATTCTAATCGCTTCCTAATCGCTAATTAACCAAAACTACATCAAATCAAGTCAAATTATGACCAAATCAGAGAGAGCTGCTGCTATACATTGGAATTCGTTCCATATCAATCATAGTTTCAGATCTAAGATTCATTTGTGGCTAAGGTGAGTGACTTGCACTTTTATTCACTAATTACGGCTAATTAGGGGTGACTAGTGATAATTAGCGAAATTATGCATCATAAAAATCTAGAAAAATATGTAGTAATACTAAAATATTATTTTATGTCGCTGGTGAAAATTTGGGAAAATTTGGATTAAGTTTGCTAATCCTATAGTTAAACACGATTAAGTGGATTAAGGGGAAAATCAAGCTTTTTGGGTGTGTTTGATCTAAATAACTCATATGATTGATGTTTCAATGCTTTCGATTGATTCTATATGACGCTACTACTTTTTGGTATGGTTCATGATTGCTTAGTAAAGTTAGAGTGGTTGAAAATGCCATCATGCGGCGAAAATGGCTCGTTGAAAGGAGCGCAGGAATTCTAATCGAACAGGGTGTGGCTTGTGACTATCAACTCGTGACCTAGGCTTCACGATCGACCCAGTGAGTTGGCATGACCCGATCCGCCCAAACCGTGAAGCACCCTAGGACGTTGGCCACGAACAGACAAGGAGAAGAAGCACCCACGAGCCTGAACTAATGCCACGAACTGAACCGTGAGCCACCTATTCCACCCGAGTCGATGCCGCGAGCAGGAGGTCACGACCCGGACCATGAAGCACCCACGGACCGAACCGATGAGGCACCACGAACTGGAGGAGGACCACGAGCCGGACTACGACGAGGCACCATGACCTGAACTGCTTCAGGAAGCACGAACCGAACCGCTTTGGGAGGACATGACCGAACCGATACAGAGGAGACTAAAACTCGAGATGCAAAGGAAGTCCAAATGGGAAGTTAAAAACTCAGGATCCAGATGGGAACCAACGAGTTAACTTCATGATTGGGCTTTGCTGCGGGACGTGTGCAAAGGGGTTATCGATATATATAACTTTTGTTCATCATTGAAGAGAGGGGGCATGTAGACGAACCAGAGCCAAGGAAGTGTGGACTGGTTAGCCCTTAACCTAGAGCTAGGGATGTGTGGACTGGGTGGATATCGTATGTTTTACGCACTGAGTGAGAGGCGTGAGGATGATTGCTATGTTTGATGTTTTCTATCACCATGACATGCACACTCCCATTTTTACACTACATGTTAGTATTACCTTAGAGTACGGTACATCTTGTTGTGCTAACTCTTTGGTTGCAGGTCCAGGTTCAGGTATGACTATTTTTACCTGTTATTGTTTTATTTTGCTGCTATCGCTCATACCAGACTTCTTTCTGACCCAGAGTTTTATGCCTCTTCTTATGACTCTAGGTGCTCTTAAACGAGCAGACTAGAGACAGGTTAGGTGGTTATGCACGAGTAGTTGTCCGAAGACGAGCATGAGGCTTACACGTACTATTTGCATATATTCTCCCTATGTTGTTGCTGGTCACTGCTTTGGGCATTAATAGTGTACCTTTTCTATTTTTCTTTAGAGACAGTATTTTGAAGTTGTAATAATGGTTTGGATCATAAGATGTATTTTGAATTCCGCTGCTATGATGGTTTAGTTTTCATCGTATGCATTGTCTCTCCTGTTTTATGTCAAGTTATGTTATTATTATGTTTTATTCCATGTGCTTTGAGATATAATGCAGGTTCTTTGGTGATTCATAGCTTCAAAACACTTTTTCTTTGATGACCGTCCCGTGCTAGTCGGGCATTGGCACATCGCATTTTGGGGAAATGTCGGCTGGTTCGGGGTGGGCCGTCACGGTCTACATGTTACAATTGTATAATTTTCACTATATTATAATGAGGTTTTTTATTCCAAATTTCACCATATTAGAAGTAAGCAAAAACTCATATATTACAAAAATGGTATAGTTCTCACTTATTAGAAAGTTATATGAAAATAAATATGCTAGACATTATAGGCACAAAGATCAAGACGTACAAATTTTCAATTCCAATAACTTTGGCTTTTCCGAATATCTAGACTGTCAATATGTATATCTTCTTTTTAAATCGTTTGTCCTTCCTTTCACATTTTATTTGTCAGTTATCACAAAAGGTGCATTTTTATCCTATTGCTGTGAAAATATAATTAGCATTATATATTGTCATATTTCCTATGTAATTTGTTACATGTAGTTTCATTATTTGAACTTTTTTATTTAATTATTGATTTAGTTAAGTCTACATTCTTGATCATTTCACTACAAGAGAAATGGCAAAATTTTGACAATGTAACGTCACTACGACATCACATGGTCATCATTATTAGATATGTGTTTACGATGTAATAAATACTGATAAACTTTTATATTGACGTCGCAAATGCATTCGAAATCTACTATAACTTAGCGACGCTAAGGAAAATCATCAACGCCAGACCATTATAGTGATCTAATCAAACAGTCAAATTAAAATTCTACTATTCATTAAGTTTACAATCAACGTTTCAAATGAGAAACTTACGTACTCTATTTTGATTGGTTGTAAAAATATCAGCCGCCTCTTTTAACTTCCATTGATCATGTATGTACATAACTTCTATTCATAGACTTCCCCTAATTATCCTCCTCATAACTTCCCGAGTCTTGTATCCCCACCAACACTAATTTTCAAAATTTCCAAATTAAACATGCAACGCCTATCTGCGGTAGCTGCGATCGCAAATGGATTTGATGTGCCTGAAGTAGAAGCAACAGTCATGGACAAACTCAAGTGAATACTCGGAAAATGGAACTACAAGAGCAATAGGTACATAATTCCTCACTCAAATTCAAAACTAACCAACATCCCCAAAATAATTTCTAGGGCAAAACGTTCTTCAGTTTTTTATCTATAAATGGCTGGGTTTATGGTGATTTTAATCGATAAAGATTTATCGATCTCCGCTCCACTATAGTTAGTATACCCCCTCACCGTCATCGATCTTAGCTCTATCGTTGCCAGCTTCTCCTTCACCATCGCTTTATTGCAACTTCGTCAACCTGTTCCGTCTCAAAGTCTCAAGTAAAAAAAATATTGTTCTTCCCTTATTCTTACCTTGTCCATCAATTCTAGGAATATTATTTTCACTTTGGCTTCGTTTATTTTGTTCAAAATAGCATTGAACAATTAGAATTTCTAGTGATCAAAACAAAGATCACTCTGTTTTTCATGTTCCTACAGCTTCTAGTTGTGTTGTAGTTATTATTGCAAATGTTTTTATTATAGGGAATTATTATAAAAACTCTATAATTTGATTGCAGACAAAAAGCAAAAATTTGTCATGTAGTCTTAGCATGATGTAGCGATAGGATGGTAAGTTGCATATGTTTGTTGAATTCATTTGGTTTACATATTACATTTTTTTTCCTATGATATAAACGAGTAGGTTTTTTGTAAGCTCCCCTATATTCATGAAACCCTATTGTGGACACTAAACACTTTTAGTTAGATTTAGTGTAGCTGTTGCCACTAGCATGCAATATCTAGACAGATTCCCATAAATGGATAAATACGAGATGGCAAATTAATTCATAATTGCGCGCCACATTCTATTTTGGCAAATTTGAACTAGGACTGATAACAAAATTCCCCACTCATGCGGTTGTCCTAACAAAATAACAAATATTTGTGGTTTGCTATTTACTTTAGAACTCACCTCAAATGTATGGAACATATATATAGCAAGGGCAGTATATGTATTATTAATGTATATTTTGAATTTTTTGAAAATAACAAAATGTGATCATCACCGATGTCATAGTATCACTTTGTTACTTTGTGTGATTACTTATCACATGTGCTTTATCATTATTATAAGTCAGCTGGAGGTGGATTAACTAAATCTATATGCCTATAAGGTTTTTCTTTTTGTTTCCATAGATTTATTCCCGCTCCATTTCAAATTATTTTGTAATATATCAGTACGTGTTTTGCTTGATTTGACAATGGCAACCTAAGTGACACTGATTCTGATGTTGAAGCCAACTTGGCTATCAATCTCAAAGACAGTGAGGTGCATATGGTTGACACGTTAAGTCCACGGAAACTTGACAAAGAAGGTATATTTTCGTGGTTTATTATTGTATTGATTGCTCTTCTTCTGAACTAAAGGGAAAGCTCATAACATTATAATTAGGAATCATATAACATAGTTTCATCCAGTTCTATAGGACGGCAAAACTATTTATTGTGTGTTAGCACAATGAAAAAAAAGAAGTAATACGTCATGTACTCAATGCAAGATGGTTAGTTACTACTAGATGGTACTTGTTTAAAATAAGTAATTTAGAAGTTATTGGTAAGTTTTTTCTAAATAGTTTTGACTAATCAGTTGCATATTCTTTGTATTTGAAATCTAAAATGTAGACCTTAGTGTATTGGTTAATTCCATTGTCATTTTATAGTAGTTGGTTACATGTTTTTGACGATCATCTAAAGTAAACTGAAAAAACCATCAAAGTTGATAGTAACAATAATGACAAAAACAATGTATTATTTTCGGTTTAATAACAATATATCATTTTGATAGCAGTTGGTTATAGGACATCGACATTGATAATATCCACTAGAAAGGAGATAACTTCTCAAATACCTATAGTTTTACAATTACAGTATGCATATATTAATGTTAGACCAAAAACTAGTATGTCATAACTCGATTTCTATCAAACAAACTACTCAGCACTTGAATATAAACTTCCATTGATTGGCAATCACTTGGATAGAGTGATAAGGCTTTGTATTTCATGCACTCGAAGCATCGAGTTGGGTCAAACCATTCGGGTCGAATGGTTATGTCTTTGCATCAATACTCCATCTACGGTTGAAGATAGCTCCGGGTCGAGCCCGAGTCTGTCGCATACAACAATCACATTCACTAAAGAAACTTGGAAAATGAACTCCTTGAGTCGAACAGGCACCGACCCAACCCTAACCTCAGATAGTTGCCAAGCATGAACATGGCCCTATTTTTGCAGCAATCAACTCATTCCACTGTCCAACAAACTGGGGTTGGGTTCCACCTACCACACATGGTCAGGAGGGGACTTCTCCACTAATTCCACTTCAACTCGGAGAATTGCTAGATGGACGCCATATGTCAGTTTGACCCAAGCCATGATGTGCCCTATAAATACATGTTTTCATGGCAAATGAAGAGATCTTTTGGCATCTAGCTTCTCGAACTCCTCCAATACAAACATGCAAGGACTTTGCACATATCACAACCGATTCCATTATTTAACACGAGGATTTTGTGTATAAATGATACTCTTTCTCCTCTTTATATTTAACACATGGATATTGTGTATAAATCATTTATTTTCTCCACTTCCTCACAATCAATGTACCGATTTCTGTAATTAGTCAGTATAAACAAAAGATTATTAAGTAGAAGTAGGCTTGGGTTGAGCCAAACCACTATAAAAAAACTGTGTGTTTCCTGTTATTTACTATTTTTTGCATTTTGTGATCTGTGTTTGTGAGGTCTTCACATAACTTTTGGGTGTTAGTACAAAATGCTCCCCCAATTACTTGACTGATATAGCTACTATGCGGTTTCGGCAGCTGGAATCTGAATCGATCAATAGCTGGAATGTGTTGGTCGCCCGTTTCATTGAGCAGTTTTGGATCCACATTTCTCGACCCAAGAATGTTACGTCACTCACTTCAATCAATCAGAGGTCCGACGAGACCTTGTGTTCATTCCTATAAAGATTAAATGTTGTTGTGGCGTTGGTAGATCAACCTGAACCATCTATGGTGTTGGTGGTAGCTGTATTCGGCATTCTGGATAACTCGGACTACAAAGTTTCTTTGCATCGAGATCTACCGAGAGATCTAAGCGAATTCTATTTTCAATCAGACAGGTTTTTGTGGGAAGAAGATGCAAATTCCGAGAAATATATTCTCGATGTTAACATGGTCAAGGACGGAGACCGTCTGATTCCAGAAATGGCAATGGCAGGGGCAACAGAAAGGTCGTTGCAAAGAATGATCGCAATGCTCAGCCCCGGAAAGGGCCCAGATATGATTAATACACTAAACACAGTGTTGCACCAGTGACATCTACCTAGATACAAGGGAGGCTATCTCTTATCCAAAGCCTCCTAAGAGGGAACCGACGCAAAGAGAGCGCGATTTCGGAAGACATTGCATATTACAAGAGATGGACGATCATAATGCCAATGACTGTAGGCATTTATGAGATTTGATTGAGAAACGAGTCACATGCGGAGAAATACTCGAGTATGTAAAACAATCAACAGCGCATACACATGCGCTGCCATCTCCTGCTCCCCGGAAAAGGAACGATCTAGGTCCAAGCACTCGCGGGATCGTTATCCGCTGATCTAGATTAGATCGCCGTGGATTTTCTGCATTTCTTAGAATATAAGATATGTTTTTATTTTCTATTGCCTATCCGGATAGCTACGTCGACTAACATATGCACGGGGAATAGGATTTAGTCCTCGAACATACTATGTTTCTACAATAAACCCATCCTACGAATAAATGGCTAAGTTGAAGTACACATGTAAGAGATTAGGATGTAGTCCCTAGGCGTGCTCTTGATTCAATGATAAACTAAACATGTTTTGTTTTGGCTTTGTAATAGTTTTTGAATTGAATAAAATGGACTTTTCAAGCATGGATTATGTTTGGCAAGCTTAAGTATCTTGTCAGGTTGTGGTAAGATTCTCAACTCGAGTATGGCTTATACTCATCTCGAAACCCTAGGTATGGATTATGCCCAGGGTGGACTATCTTGTCAAGATGTGGCATGTTTTGCTCTACCTTGATATAAGTATGGTTCGTACTCAGTTGGATTCTTAATTATGGATTACACTAGGGAACTTCGAATTGTCTTGTCAGAATCTGGCAAAAGATCACTCAATAATACTCGAGTATGGATTATGCTCAGTTTGAACTTCCATCTATGGGTTATGCCTGAAAGTTGGGTACCCTTGCCAGGATTTGGCAGGATGATTCGAACGTCACCCGAGTATGGTTTATACTCAATACGGATGAGACGACCCGAACTTCCCCGTGAGGGAAGAGCGGATACTTTGAGAACAGGACAAAATAAAACGCAGACGGAAGAACATTTCATTGTTATTACAACAATTCCATCAGAATACAAGAATATACAGAGTATAAACGAATAAAATACATTCGGCGAATATCAGAGATTACAATAAATTACATAGCAGCGGAAAAATATACAAAACACAACTGAAAGTGATACACGGATACAGAGCTTTCCGAGCATCGTTCCAGCTGTAAATCAGGACCCTGTGGATATAAATCTGCAAAACCAAAACTAGTAGCTGCCCGTGTCGAAAATAAGGGCACCCAGAGTTTAGGTTAAAACAATAAATTCCAGGTCAGTCATGTGACTGGTGTGAGAACTAAAACAGTTATTCAAAACTTTACTTTAAAAGAGAGTAATTCAAGGGACCACGCCGTATAACACGGAACGGGTTTCCTCCCAAGAATACTAGTGCATATAACAAAATAAAATTCATGTGTTAAAATAAAATGTTTTATCGTTAAAAATATAATTTTTAACGTGAAAGTGAATAAATAGATATTTATAAACAAATCAGCCGATTTGTTTATATACACTGATTTGACTGATATTGATTGGGTCGATAAATTTTACACATCGCCCAACTGCACAAATAAAATCTGTGTTTGATTGTTTGAAACCCCACACGGGTGTTGGGATGAAATTTGAAGTTCACTCATTCTGATTGATTAAATATGTCGATCGATTGATTGACAGGCTGCTACAAGTGTTAGATATCTATATTTGATGCTTATACAGTGTAGTGCACCTTGGTTGATGGTTGATTATTTTTCAATGCTATTATATACATGTGTTGTATGGAATCCATATAATTAACTTTATATGGTAATTGATTGGGCCTCATTCCAATTTGAAAAATAAAGAATAATATAAAATAAAGGTTCATGTGTTGACAGTACTCATCCGTTGAGATTAGTCATGTGTTGAACGAAATATTTTAATAATAAAATTTGCATCTTTATCAATATAAAATAAAGGTTCATGTGTTGACAGTACTCATCCGTTGAGATTAGTCATGTGTTGAACGAAATATTTTAATAATAAAATTTGCATCTTTATCAATATGAAATAAAGGTTCATGTGTTGACAGTACTCATCCGTTGAGATTAGTCATGTGTTGAAAAAATTATATTTGAAATAGAAATATTTGAAATAGAATATTTGAAAATAGGAATATATGAAGCCTTGTTTATTAGAGTGACGCCATTTTGACGTGAACGATATTTATATCGATTTTATTCATTCTGAAATGAATTGAATATAAAAACGATTTCGAAATGAATTGAATATAAAACGATTTCGAAATGAATTGAATATAAAACGATTTCGAAATGAATTGAATATAAAACGATTTCGAAATGAATTGAATATAAAACGATTTCGAAATGAATTGAATATAAAACGATTTCGAAATCAATAGAATATAAAACGATTTCGAAATGAATTGAATATAAAACCAATTCGAATTGAATTGAAAACGAATTCGAATTGAAAACGAATTGAAGTGAAATCAAATTGAATTGAAATTTGATTTGAATAGAAAACGAATTTGATTTCAATTGCATATATAACGAATTTGATTTGAATAGAAAACGAAGATTTCAATTGAAATATATAACGAATTTGAATCAAATAGAAAACCACTTTGAATTGAATCGAATTGAAAACGAATTCGAATTGAATTTAAAACGAAGTGAAATGAATTCAAATTGAATTGAAACTTGAGTTGAATAGAAATGAATTTTAAACCGAATTTATAAGGAAAGATTCAACTTTGATTTGAATTTGAAATGGAAGTTGAAAATATTTTTGAAACGAATTCAAAACTATTTATAAAATTCGTTTTAAATAGAAATCGACGATATATATATTATATATTATATATATATAATATAATGGCCTGAATAGAACGCGCCGCGCCGCGGCAGTTCGTGAATTTCGACCATTTATTTCAAACGGACATTACGGGAGATTCAACCGTCGGATTCTCCTGAAACCGGAACCGTTGGGTTCGTATCGAAAAGAGCTTTCTAACGAATATTAGAAATTTGAAATCTAACGGTTGGATTTGGAATTATGTCCAAATCAAATTTGAAAAAGGTCGCTGTAAGTGCAGTTCGATGACCGTTGATGGAAATCGACTGTACGGGCCTTGATAAAATTATTAAAAATAGTAATAATTTGTGTAAAATCATAAGAAATGATTCGTGAAGGATTGGGATGAAAAACTCCATATTTGAAAAGATAAAAATAGATTTTTATCGAAATGAACTAGTTTTGAACTAGAATTAAAATTCTATTTGTTTTTAAATAAATAAATTGAATTTGAAAAGGGTTTTAAAAATAACCAGAATTTCCAATGACTACATTGGAATGAATTTGAATCGAAATTGTCTTCGGAATATTTCGATGTTGGAATTCGTGATTATACAGATGTTGTTATGGAAATTTGAAAGATATATATTTATATCGTTATTTCCAATATGACATTTGTTAGTCGTAGAATTTGATATTGAATATAAGCCGATATATTTTCTATTCAGAGCCTTGTATTGAATATCAAATGTGATTTGGGTTTGTCGTGAATGGTGTCTTCACTAACACTGTTCTTGAACCCAGTTGAGAAAAGATTAAACCTTTTTATTTAGATTTAATGAAGTGTACCAATTAAATAATATTTAATGGGAATTGAATTGATATTGATTTTTGGGTTTATCGTGGACAGTGTTTTAAATAACACTCGTTCTTTAACCCGATAATTAATACATGTGATTTTGGGTTTATCGTGAACTGTGTTTTAAATGACACTGATTCTTTAACCCAGTTAAAGATTAAAACTAAGTGGAGTTTTAATGAATCTTTAATTAGATTGAAAAGATCGAAAATGGAGTACCACCAGTTTTGCTCCAGGCGATAGTTAAATCTTTAATTAGATTTGAACGTGAAATGGTAATTGAATTTACCGATAACACCGTGGTGTTAGATATGAAGTATAACCAGTTTTACTTCATGGGATGAATAGGTTGGGATTGGGAAATTAAAACAAGTGATTACTTCGGTAAGGCTCGCTAATCCCGACTAGTTTGAATTGATATTCAAAAATTGATTAAAGAATAAGTTCAAGGAATTTACCTTGGATAAAATTAATGGGAACCTTTCCCTATGAATGTGAAATTTAGAAACTAACTGCCGGTTAGCCAAGCAGAATGGTTTTCTGGATATTGATCTGATGTTGGTTTCGGCCTTCGGGGTTAATATTTGGGGAATTGTTCTCTTGATTAATTTACGGTTAGTGAATGATGAATTGGAATGAGGCGTATGTTGTGTTTGTGTAACACTTATTTAAAATATACGTGAGTTATTCGGGAAGACCGGGTTTATCCCATTCTGAATAACTGATACGACGATAAGTCGAAGATGAAGACGATGGTCGAAGACCGGAGGTCTTCACGTCGTTCGGGTGATTACTGATGATCTTGATTGGGCTGTACACCCAAAAAGATGGAAACAGTTGGTGATCGTCCAGACGTGCTTGGAGATCGATGGATATGCGGGGTACTAGGTGCCTCCGGTTTCGTTCAGACCCAGAACGGACTTGTAAATGGACTGTGTGTCTGACATTGGATTTTAGTCTGTGTGATTGATTTCTATTAAATATATATCTGTTTGGCGGCGGAGAATTTATTCTCTTGCTTAACGCCCTTCTCTGAGACGTACGAGCTCAGAGGTTATATACTGATGGATATCAAACGCATAGAGTGAACTGCCGGTGTGGCATGCCTAAGTGGCGAATGATCAAGGCTTCTGTTGAAAAGCAAAGTCTTGTGGTTGATGATCGAAGCACGACCTTTGTGGCATAGCTTTGTGTAATGTTTACTTCGCGAGTTTCACACCCGGTATGAACCAAAAACGGGAGACGGACCTCAGGGAGGGCATGCGTTTCTTTCTAGTTATTAGTGGCGTCAGTGGTTTTACACGCCCTGACGAGTTTGACTTACGTGGTTGTTGCTGTTGCGAGGCGCCTCGGTTTGATCGGACGATCCGGGTCCGATGGAGTCATTCGTTGGCTCATTTACGCCCCATAGGGCGGGGGAACGCATGTTCAGGGTTTAAGTTTAATCCACATCGGTGGACCAGCCCTGACGATCCAAAGGCTTGACTGAGTACTTGCCTGAGGGGCGGGCTAGAGCGTCTCGAATCGGTTGAGGACTATCTTTTGCCTCGGTTCATAGATGGAAATCCAATTTCCAAATACGTGACATTTGCGTTTTTAATTGTAGAACTAGTATGGCGACATGATATATGGTACCCATGTCGCCTATGATTGATACTTATGATTTGAAGTTGTTTTATACACTATGCACATATTATAGCATCAAATGATTTCTTTTAAACGTATCAAGCATTCTTTGGCTGTTATAAGAAAAAACCCTATCCCCCGGCTTGCGTTGCATTGTGTGATAGGACATGGGTCTTATAACAGCTTCATTTTTCTTTATTTAGCATTGCGCTGTTGTTTTATGCACTGGTGTTCTTGGAAGGAAACTCGTTCCGTGTTATACGGCGTGGTCCCTTGATTTACCTAACTTTAAAAATAAAGATTAATAACTGTTTTTAGTTCTCACACCAGTCCCATGACTGACCTGGAGTTTATTGTTTTAACCTAAACTCTGGGTGCCCCTATTTTCCACACGGGCAGCTAGTAGTTTTGGTTTTGCAGATTTATATTCACAGGATCCTGGTTTACAGCTGGAATGATGTCCGGAAAGCTTTGTATCTGTATATCTCTTCTAGTTGTGTATTGTATTATTTTCCGCTGCTATGTATTTAAAT
This sequence comes from Allium sativum, assembly GCA_030737875.1. NCBI lineage: Eukaryota > Viridiplantae > Streptophyta > Magnoliopsida > Asparagales > Amaryllidaceae > Allium > Allium sativum. Next base: position 241,912,870 of record CM060926.1, read on the forward strand.
GTAATTTAAATCTCTGATATTTCTATGTAATATTCATTTATACTCTGTATATTCTTGTAATCTGATGCATTGTTGTAATATACAATGAAATGTTCTTCTGTATGCGTTCTATTTTATGGCTTGTTTTCGAACTATCCGGCGCTTTCCTTCACGGGGAAGTTGCGGGTTTTCACAGTTGGTATTAGAGCTTTGGTTTGCAAAGCTTAGAGAACAAGGCACATTAGAACCATACGAAAGAATTCATCAGATATTGGATTAGTAATATCCAACGAGAATGACTCGTTAGAGATGGGATCAGTGGTATCCTAGAACGAGTGTGAAGGGTATATTTTTAAAATGAAAACAATTTTGTTTTGAAAATCTAAATCAATTATTCGTATTTGATTATTTATTTATATTGATTAGGACAGTCCAGTATATAAATTTTTTCGCATATACGCCTTGCAAACGTGTATTTGAAGTTTTAATATACTGGATAGATATAGAATTACACTCTAGTCGCCCGGGGGTGATTCTGATGATTGATATATCATCATCAGAATTTATATTCTGGTGACGAACGTGTAATATCTATATATTTCCTATTGACTGGTGTGAGAACCAAAAATTAGATAGGGCCTATTGTTGTGATTTGGCATCAAAAACATGATTTTTGTATATGTATCAAAATTATGAATTTGAAACTCTAATTCACTAATTGATTGATGTTTGTGTTGTTTGTTTATTTGTTTGCTAATTTTTAGCCATTTAGCCTAATTGAATCACATATTGAATTGTATTGAAAATTAGCCGCATTTGATTGCATATACTTGTACTTACATTGAACAGGTCATAGCAAGGAGGCTAGAGCAGAGAATAAAATTTGTTTGCCCGACAAATAGGTACATGTTTACTACTTAATTTACTGTTTTGTTTGGGTGATGATGATTTTATGAGCCTATTGGCTAGCCGCTTGGCCTTTTCTTTTTCTTTTTGAGATCAGAAGGCCTATATGGCAATTTCGGGATTTTCCCGTGGCTCCCGGTGCAGGGGAGGTTATAGCGAAATTTTTCGAAAATTTAGGGTGTTAGCCAAATTTTTGAAATTTTTTAAAATTCTCAGAAACTGAAAAGTTGGAGAATGGAAGCCAGATCGAACGTAGACTTGATTAATCAAACCACTTTCGACTTCGTTCCTTTTCAGGGACGAAAAGTTTTAAGTGGGGGAGATTGTAACAACCCGAAAATCTGGGCCAGTTTAAATTTTTTATTTTGGCAATTTTAGCGAATTTTGATTATTTAAAAAGAATTATTTTAAATAATAACGACGAGAAATTTGTTTTGAATATAATTCAAACGTATATAGTTATATAGTTCGTCGTTAGAATATAAATAATTATATATAATTATAAAAGGAATTGAAAATGGCGCGGTAGTTCGATAATTCGATTTCAAACTTCAATTGAATGTACCGGGTGCAAAACAATCCGGATTTTAATGAAACCAAAAATAATAGATCCTAATTGAGAATATCTTTCCAACGAATCCGACAAATTGAAATTTCATAACGGGAATCAAAAGATATGTCCAGTTGAAAATTCTGAATAGTCGCTATGGAATTCAGGCCCTTAAAAATGGACATTTTGCAATCGACCTCGGATTTCGACGAAACCACTTTTGTTGGGTCCGTGATGTCAAATTATTGCTAGGTTTCAAATTTCATAATTTTTCGATTCAATGTGTGAGCGTGGCAAAGGAAAACGCGTTTGACCAGTTTTAGTTGATTTTAATCGACTGGAAAATGGTCATTTTTCAAACGGTCTCAGAATTTGACGAAACTAGTTTTGTTAGGACCGTATCGTCAATACGAAGCTAGAAAATATTTTTATGGGATTTATAGAGTTAGTATGTGCCCCCGGTAATTTGAAATGTACGTTTAAAAATTCAATATAGTGATTTAAATATAAATTCAACGGAAACAGATCGAGACGATCAAATCAACCTACGATTCATATCCCATTGTTTTCGGAATGGGGGTAAAACGCTATGGACGACAGGCGGTGGGCCTTGTTTTGAGATCGAAAATAAAGGTTGCTTTTTGGCGAAAAATAAATTAATTAAATAAAAAAAACCTTTCTCTCCTATATCTCTGCCCCTCCCCCCCCCCCCCGTTCGATTCAATTCAGATCGAAGAAAAAAAAATGAATACCCTAAACTGGACGTGCCTGCCCTCCACCCATCGGCGACGCCTCCACCTCGCAGGGACACGGCGCCCTGGCGAACGCTCCTCCTCCCCATTCTCGCCTCCTCCCCATCGTCCCTCTCTCTGCCCCTTCCCCGATGTAAGACCCTAACTCCCCCTATCGTCGAACACCCCCCCTCCAATCACGAAGGACGCCGACCATCAGAGGGAGCCTCGCCGCCTGCCAACCTCCCAGAGCTTCCTTCGCCGCGTCAGCAGCACATGGGTCCCCTTGCAAAGAAAACCAGTAAATACCATTTAATTTTATATTCTTATTTTCAGTTTTCTTTTTATATAGAAACTGATTTGTATAAACGGGGAGACTTTCATGTAGGAAACATTAGTTAAAAAGCAAGTTTTTTTTTGTGAGATAAAAGCTTAGATTTTTATAGAAACAAAGACGATATTTTTATATAATAAAAACAAGGTTTTTAAAGGTAAAAAAAAAGAGGATGAAGCAAAAGAAAGATTGGAAGTTTATATTTGTATGACATAGAAAGGATATGATTTTTAAATCCATAAAGACAGGATTTTTATCGAAATAAAAACTTGATTTTTTTATTTATTTGAATGACCTGTAAAAATTCGATTTTTATATATTGAATAGCATAGTAAAAATTCGATTTTTATATATTGAATAGCATAGTAAAAATTCGATTTTTATATATTGAATAGCATAGTAAAAATTCGATTTTTATATATTGAATAGCATAGTAAAAATTCGATTTTTATATATTGAATAGCATAGTAAAAATTCGATTTTTATATATTGAATAGCATAGTAAAAATTCGATTTTTATATATTGAATAGCATAGTAAAAATTCGATTTTTATATATTGAACAGCGAAGTAAAAATTCGATTCTTATATATTGAATAGCGAAGTGAAAATGTGATTTTTATATATAGTGGCTACGGGCGACGAAAGTGATAAGATGCGATAACGATGAAGATTTCTATCAAAAGAAGAGTCAAGATGTTTGGATAGCTATTGGTGAGAACTTCTCACTCTTCAATTTCATTTCTAGTTATATATATATACTAGGATGCAGACGGTGCTTAGTAGCACCCGACATAATCGTCCACAGACCATGGACTTGTTTGTTTGGTTGCATAGATTAGTTAGATGATTTGATTGAATTTGGTTGTCGGTGAAATGAAATTGATTTGATTGATGTGTGAATGGCGTGGGCCTTCACTAGACCGGGGATAAGGCTAGGCCTTGTCCCGTTTCTAGTATCGTGCCGTTATGCCGCCGAAATTTTCTAAAATATGTTAGAAAAATAAAAATATCATTTTTATTGTGTAAATGAACTGAATAGAAATTCATGTGTTAAAATAAAATGTTTTATCGTTAAAAATATAATTTTTAACGTGAAAGTGAATAAATAGATATTTATAAACAAATCAGCCGATTTGTTTATATACACTGATTTGACTGATATTGATTGGGTCGATAAATTTTACACATCGCCCAACTGCACAAATAAAATCTGTGTTTGATTGTTTGAAACCCCACACGGGTGTTGGGATGAAATTTGAAGTTCACTCATTCTGATTGATTAAATATGTCGATCGATTGATTGACAGGCTGCTATAAGTGTTAGATATCTATATTTGATGCTTATACAGTGTAGTGCACCTTGGTTGATGGTTGATTATTTTTCAATGCTATTATATACATGTGTTGTATGGAATCCATATAATTAACTTTATATGGTAATTGATTGGGCCTCATTCCAATTTGAAAAATAAAGAATAATATAAAATAAAGGTTCATGTGTTGACAGTACTCATCCGTTGAGATTAGTCATGTGTTGAACGAAATATTTTAATAATAAAATTTGCATCTTTATCAATATAAAATAAAGGTTCATGTGTTGACAGTACTCATCCGTTGAGATTAGTCATGTGTTGAACGAAATATTTTAATAATAAAATTTGCATCTTTATCAATATGAAATAAAGGTTCATGTGTTGACAGTACTCATCCGTTGAGATTAGTCATGTGTTGAAAAAATTATATTTGAAATAGAAATATTTGAAATAGAATATTTGAAAATAGGAATATATGAAGCCTTGTTTATTAGAGTGACGCCATTTTGACGTGAACGATATTTATATCGATTTTATTCATTCTGAAATGAATTGAATATAAAAACGATTTCGAAATGAATTGAATATAAAACGATTTCGAAATGAATTGAATATAAAACGATTTCGAAATGAATTGAATATAAAACGATTTCGAAATGAATTGAATATAAAACGATTTCGAAATGAATTGAATATAAAACGATTTCGAAATGAATTGAATATAAAACGATTTCGAAATCAATAGAATATAAAACGATTTCGAAATGAATTGAATATAAAACCAATTCGAATTGAATTGAAAACGAATTCGAATTGAAAACGAATTGAAGTGAAATCAAATTGAATTGAAATTTGATTTGAATAGAAAACGAATTTGATTTCAATTGCATATATAACGAATTTGATTTGAATAGAAAACGAAGATTTCAATTGAAATATATAACGAATTTGAATCAAATAGAAAACCACTTTGAATTGAATCGAATTGAAAACGAATTCGAATTGAATTTAAAACGAAGTGAAATGAATTCAAATTGAATTGAAACTTGAGTTGAATAGAAATGAATTTTAAACCGAATTTATAAGGAAAGATTCAACTTTGATTTGAATTTGAAATGGAAGTTGAAAATATTTTTGAAACGAATTCAAAACTATTTATAAAATTCGACGATATATATATATATATATATATATATATATATAATATAATATAATGGCCTGAATAGAACGCGCCGCGCCGCGGCAGTTCGTGAATTTCGACCATTTATTTCAAACGGACATTACGGGAGATCCGACCGTCGGATTCTCCTGAAACTGGAACCGTTGGGTTCGTATCGAAAAGAGCTTTCTAACGAATATTGGAAATTTGAAATCTAACGGTTGGATTTGGAATTATGTCCAAATCAAATTTGAAAAAGGTCGCTGTAAGTGCAGTTCGATGACCATTGATGGAAATCGACTGTACGGGCCTTGATAAAATTATTAAAAATAGTAATAATTTGTGTAAAATCATAAGAAATGATTTGTGAAGGATTGGGATGAAAAACTCCATATTTGAAAAGATAAAAATAGATTTTTATCGAAATGAACTAGTTTTGAACTAGAATTAAAATTCTATTTGTTTTTAAATAAATAAATTGAATTTGAAAAGGGTTTTAAAAATAACCAGAATTTCCAATGATTACATTGGAATCGAAATTGTCTTCGGAATATTTCGATGTTGGAATTCGTGATTATACAGATGTTGTTATGGAAATTTGAAAGATATATATTTATATCGTTATTTCCAATACGACATTTGTTAGTCGTAGAATTTGATATTGAATATAAGCCGATATATTTTCTATTCAGAGCCTTGTATTGAATATCAAATGTGATTTGGGTTTGTCGTGAATGGTGCCTTCACTAACACTGTTCTTGAACCCAGTTGAGAAAAGATTAAACCTTTTTATTTAGATTTAATGAAGTGTACCAATTAAATTATATTTAATGGGAATTGAATTGATATTGATTTTTGGGTTTATCGTGGACAGCGTTTTAAATAACACTCGTTCTTTAACCCGATAATGAATGTGATTTTGGGTTTATTGTGAACTGTGTTTTAAATGACACTGATTCTTTAACCCAGTTAAAGATTAAAACTAAGTGGAGTTTTAATGAATCTTTAATTAGATTGAAAAGATCGAAAATGGAGTACCACCGGTTTTGCTCCAGGCGATAGTTAAATCTTTAATTAGATTTGAACGTGAAATGGTAATTGAATTTACCGATAACACCGTGGTGTTAGATATGAAGTATAACCAGTTTTACTTCATGGGATGAATAGGTTGGGATTGGGAAATTAAAACAAATGACTACTTCGGTAAGGCTCGCTAATCCCGACTAGTTTGAATTGATATTCAAAAATTGATTAAAGAATAAGTTCGAGGAATTTATCTTGGATAAAATTAATGGGAACCTTTCCCTATGAATGTGAAATTTAGAAACTAACTGCCGGTTAGCCAAGCAGAATGGTTTTCTGGATATTGATCTGATGTTGGTTTCGGCCTTCGGGGTTAATATTTGGGGAATTATTCTCTTGATTAATTTACGGTTAGTGACTGATGAATTGGAATGAGGTGTATGTTGTGTTTGTGTAACACTTATTTAAAATATACGTGAGTTATTCGGGAAGACCGGGTTTATCCCATTCTGAATAACTGATACGACGATAAGTCGAAGATGAAGACGATGGTCGAAGACCAGAGGTCTTCACGTCGTTTGGGTGATTACTGATGATCTTGATTGGGCTGTACACCCAAAAAGATGGAAACAGTTGGTGATCGTCCAGACGTGCTTGGAGATCGATGGATATGCGGGGTACTAGGTGCCTCCGGTTTCGTTCAGACCCAGAACGAACTTGTAAATGGACTGTGTGCCTGACATTGGATTTTAGTCTGGGTGATTGATTTCTATTAAATATATATTTGTTTGGCGGCGGAGAATTTATTCTCTTGCTTAACGCCCTTCTCTGAGACGTACGAGCTCAGAGGTTATATACTGATGGATATCAAACGCATAGAGTGAACTGCCGGTGTGGCATGCATAAGTGGCGAATGATCAAGGCTTCTGTTGAAAAGCAAAGTCTTGTGGTTGATGATCGAAGCACGGCCTTTGTGGCATAGCTTTGTGTAACGTTTACTTCGCGAGTTTCACACCCGGTATGAACCAAAAACGGGAGACGGACCTCAGGGAGGGCATGCGTTTCTTTCTAGTTAGAAGTGGAGTCAGTGGTTTTACACGCCCTGACGAGTTTGACTTATGTGGTTGTTGCTGTTGCGAGGCGCCTCAGTTTGATTGGACGATCCGGGTCCGATGGAGTCATTCGTTGGCTCATTTACGCCCCATAGGGCGGGGGAACGCATGTTCAGGGTTTAAGTTTAATCCACATCGGTGGACCGGCCCTGACGATCCAAAGGCTTGACTGAGTACTTGCCTGAGGGGCGGGCTAGAGCGTCTCGAATCGGTTGAGGACTATCTTTTGCCTCGGTTCATAGATGGAAATCCAATTTCCAAATACGTGACATTTGCGTTTTTAATTGTAGAATTAGTATGGCGACATGATATATGGTACCCATGTCGCCTATGATTGATACTTATGATTTGAAGTTGTTTTATACACTATGCACATATTATAGTATCAAATGATTTCTTTTAAACGTATCAAGCATTCTTTGGCTGTTATAAGAAAAAACCCTATCCCCCGGCTTGCGTTGCATTGTGTGATAGGACATAGGTCTTATAACAGCTTCATTTTTCTTTATTTAGCATTGCGCTGTTGTTTTATGCACTGGTGTTCTTGGAAGGAAACCCGTTCCGTGTTATACGGCGTGGTCCCTTGATTTACCTAACTTTAAAAATAAAGATTAATAACTGTTTTTAGTTCTCACACCAGTCCCATGACTGACCTGGAGTTTATTGTTTTAACCTAAACTCTGGGTGCCCCTATTTTCCACACGGGCAGCTAGTAGTTTTGGTTTTGCAGATTTATATTCACAGGATCCTGGTTTACAGCTGGAATGATGTCCGGAAAGCTTTGTATCCGTATATCTCTTCTAGTTGTGTATTGTATTATTTTCCGCTGCTATGTATTTAAATGTAATTTAAATCTCTGATATTTCTGTGTAATATTCATTTATACTCTGTATATTCTTGTAATCTGATGCATTGTTGTAATATACAATGAAATGTTCTTCTGTATGCGTTCTATTTTGTGGCTTGTTTTCAAACTATCCGGCGCTTTCCTTCACGGGGAAGTTACGGGTTTTCACAGTTACATACATGTATTTACATATGGTTGTGATCAAAATGGACTTTACAGTCTACACACCTAGTAATTTTGATCCTTAGATGATTGGTCATCATATCATAGCAATAATGTCCCTTTTATCATTTGATTATTTAGTTATTAACAAGCACACTAGGTTATAAACTAGGATATAAGTCAAAACCAGCATATAATTTTGATGTACTGTCAGAGTGTATGTGTGTGTGTGTGTATATATATATATATATTCATGTTGATGAATATATATAAATTGCATGCACTATTAATATTCATGTGCTGTCAGTATATGTTTATATTAATGTGTATATATATATATACACACACACACACATATTCTTATGTTACAAATATGAATTATTATTTACAACAAATATAACTTTATGTTTGATCAAATATTAACTATACTGTGATATATATATATATATATATGAATGTTTGATTCATATAGCATGAGAGTGCTTGACCAAATATATACAATTAATGTGTATATGTATAAATTTACTGCATATATAGATGTGCTTAAGAAATTATTTCAAATACATACGTATGTGCCAATTAACGTATTATGTATATTTGATGCACATAAGTCATCATATACATACATACGTTTGATGTATTTATAATACTGCATATGTAATATGCATTTGATGTATATAAATTATACTGACCTTGTAAATTAAAATTGTTTTAACATTGCAGTCGATATGATTGCTGAAACTGTTTCAGTGGGAGGGTAACTTCATCATTCAAGGTTGGAAATAGCAACCGTTGCAAGTTTGGGTGTAAAAATATACATATAATTTTGTATATGAATCTGTGTATATATGTATTAAAATTGTTGTGCATAGGCGTAATTTATATATGTGTATAATTTGTTATACATGTTAATGTATACATTTGATGGACACAAACAATGCAAAGTTGTTTTGCAGTTTAGGAATAAATATAAATATGTGTTTATGCCATGTAATTGCTTGTAACTATGCCAAATTTTGAAAGCAGAATTTTAAATTGAAATCTAGAAGATGCCTATTGATATATATTTTGTGTAGAGTGTTGTATCCGATATGTTAAATTAGCCGACTGTATGAATGAAACCTGCGAACTGTTTAAATGTTTGCTTTGAAATGAAACCGAGTTCTAATATAAATGCTTGCCTGTGTTTATAAAATTCTTGTTTATGGGCTGATCTATTATGGTAATATAAATGGGCATCGAATTATAACATGTGCATTATAACATGGGCCAGTCTATTGTCATTGTTATTGCTTAATTATAGCGTCTTTCTTTTGCAAATACATTGTTACTATATTGTCCAAATGACCTTTTAAACATTTGCAAAAAGCATATATCATTACGAGACCGGTTTAATTTTTCCAGTAATATATATATATATTGGGTTATGAATATCAACAATAATATGTCATGCACTTTTAAAGACATGCTCAGGCACAGGTCAGAGGCTTTATAATACATTAATAGACAGATTGCTAACGGGAACAATACAAATATGTGGACTGACCCATGGGTAAATATCAAATATTTGGTTAATATTTTAGGATGGGATAAATTTCATATAAGTGATTACAACGATAAATAAGTGGCTGAAATTATAAATGGTGAACAATGGGATACTTCAAAGTACACTGAGACCAGAGAAGTAGAAGACGAAATCTGACAAATCCATATAAATGAAAATCAGGTTGAGGATTACTGGACATGGATGGAAACTAAAAATTTCTTGTTTGCACAAACATGGGACAACATCAGAAATAAACATGATAATGTTAATTAGAGCTCAATCATATGGAATTCTATTAACAATAGGAAAATGGCATGCTGTGCATATAAAACTATTTTGCAAAGGGTTAATACAAAGGACATGTTGAGTCGAAGCGTCGATGGTTATTTTGATTTATGACAAGAAGAAGCTTCTACATCGACAAAAAGAAGACAAGATGACTTCATAGGTTAGAAGTTGATTATTTAGAGTTATAAAATGTTAAAATCTATCCTCAAATAATCATACTTCTAATTGTTTGAAAATACTACTCATGAAGACATTTTTTATGCATATGACCGAAAACATGTCGACCTACAATTTTTTATAAGTCAACAGGTTTTTAAATTGTAACGGTCAAAAATAGGTCGACCTACAAAATTTTATAGGTCAACAGGTTTTTGAATTCCAACGGCTAAAAACATGTCGACCTAGGTCAACAGGTTTTTGAATTTTGACCGTTATATTGAAAAGTCATCTTCTTTCTTCAAGAGTTGCATCCATTTTTCTTCATGAATAATCACTCCTTTTAGATGCATCTTTTCACCAACATTTGCAACCTCTCGATCTCTATAAATACATGATTTTACAATCATCCAAATCACCGAATCTTCTTCTATTTTCTGATCTATCTTGCAATATTCTTCTCGTTCAAAAAGCACTCAAAAAGCATTCATTTTATCGGTTGAATCTCCAAGCATACTTCATACACTTGTGATTCAATTCGATATTATACTTCCTAATCTTTCTAAACATCAAATTTCATTTGAGGATAAAATTATAGGAAGGGTGTACTCAATCGTTGGCTAATCAGTGTTGAAAGAAGAACACAGTCAGAAGTCAAACTCTTGTAATTGTCTTGTAATCATTTACTTCCGCATAGCCATATTATAGATCCTGCACAAGTCGTACACACCCGACCTTTTCATTTGGTATCAGAGCACGGTCATCATATAACTGTAACACAATTATTTGATATATTCTAGTAATATGGCAAATAACGCAAGTACCAGCACTAACACTTACACTGAAGGTCAATCAACACAAAGACCTCCTTTCTTTAATGGCCTAAATTATAGTTATTGGGCAACACGTATGGCTTTCTATATGCAATCAACAAGTTATGATGCTTGGAATGCTACTCAGAAAGAAATAGTTAATCCAACTACTGAGTATGCAGAATGGACTCCTGCTGAGAAAACAGCAGCAGCAGTAAATGCAAAAGCAATAAATATGTTGTTTTGTGCATTAGACCAAAATGAGTATAACCGTGTTAGTATCTGTACCACTGCTTATCAAATTTGGCAAACGCTAAAAACAACTCATGAAGGTACTAACAAGGTTAAACAAGCAAAAATAGCTTTGTTGAAAAGTCAATTCCAAAATTTCAAAATGAAGCCAAATGAAACAATCAATGAGATGTATTCAAGGTTTCAAACTATTCATCATGCTCTTATTGGGTTAGGACAAAAATATTCTGACTTTGATGTAGTTTCAACAATCCTACACTCACTGACTAATGAATGGGAAGGAAAAGTATTAGCTATAGAAGAAGCTAATGATCTTTCTACCATGAAGCCAGATGAGTTGATAGGAAATCTAATGTCCTATGAAGCAAATTTACAGGCTAAAAGAGAACAAAAAGAAGAAAAGAAAAATGTTGCTTTTCATGCCGAAAAAGATGAAGACATTTCAGATTCTGAAGATGAAGACTTAGCACTTATTGCAAAAGGCTTTAAGAAGTTTTTGAAGCAAAGAAAAGCTAGTCGATACGACAAAAGGAAGTTTGGATCAAATAAACCATCATCTTCAAATATGGAATGTTTCAATTGTCACAAAAAGGGACATGTGCAAAAAGATTGTCCGGATAAAAAGAAGAATTCCGAAAAATTCAAGAAGCACAAATCAAAGAAGAGAGCTTTCTCAGTAACCTGGGATGATTCAGACTCATCTTCATCTGATAGCGAAAGTGACTCAGACACTGAACAAGCAAATGTATGTTTTATGGCAACAGAGGATGAGGTACGAATTCCTACTTTTGAGGATATGCTTGATATTTATGATAAAGTAATGATTAAACTTAAAGATACAAAATATCAGTTAAAAGAAGTCAAGACAATGTTGAATAGATCCGAATTAGAACGAGATATGTTAAAAGATGAGAAGAAAATATTAGAAGAAGAACTTGAAAAGGCTCAAGAATCGTCTTCTAATTCTAATTCTCAACTATCTCTTTTGAATCAAGAAATTGAAGTTCAAAAAGAGAAGAATGATATTCTCATTACTGAAAATCATGAGCTTAAAGCAAAAGTCAAGATTCTAGACCTTGAAAAAGCTAGTCTACAATCAAAATTAGATGACATTACAAAAAATGTTTCTAACTTTAACAAAGGTCGAGAAAATTTGACAAAACTTATTGAGAATTCACAATCAACTACAAATAAACAAGGATTGGGATATAAGAAACAAGTTATCAAGAAAAATCTTGGTAAAAGAAAAAGGAAAAATAAGGTAGTACAAAAAACTGAAGCTAAGAATCTTAGTTTATTATATTCCAAACCTAAACCGATTGTGAAACTTCAAAAGAAGAATGTCGAATCTATAAAAGTATGGGTTCCTAAAACAAATAATAGTTTGATTAGGAACAAGTACATTCAAAATTTTTTAAGTACTGTACATCATAATTCAAATTATTTGTATAAAGGGGATACCGGACCCGTATGGGTTTGGACTCCTAAGACCTAACTCTTAGGACCCTATAAAAAGTGGGTACCATGAACTTAATATTATTTTTTGCAGGTCCCACTAAAGAAAAGAGGAAAATGGATTTTGGACAGTGGTTGCTCAAAGCATATGACTGGAGACAAGAGCATATTGACGAATATTACATATTTTGATGGAGGCTCAGTCACATTTGGAGATAATTCAAAAGGCTTTATCATCGGAAAAGGCGATGCGAGCAATTACGGTGCATCTAATTTACCTCTTCTTACAAATATCATGCTAGTTAAAAATCTAAAACATAACTTACTTAGTATAAGTCAATTATGTGACAAAGGGTTTACGATTTCTTTCTCAAACAATAAATGTAGTATACTGGACAAAGATCAAAAGTTAGTTTTTGAAGGATATAGAGACAGAAACATATATATTCTGAATATGAATATTAATCATAATTCAGATATGTGTCTTATCGCTAATGATAATGATCCATGGATATGGCACAAACGTTTCTGTCATATAAACTTTAAAACTATTGACAAGCTAGCTAAAAATAATCTAGTCAAAGGTCTACCGAAACTTAGTTTCAAAGTTGACAATCTTTGTGACGCATGCCAAATCGGAAAATTAACCAAGTCATCGTTTAAATCTAAGAAGGTTATCTCAACATTACAACCACTTGAACTATTACATTTCGATTTATTTGGACCTACTCAAATACAATCCATAAATCATAGTAGATATGTATTTGTAATTGTTGATGACTACTCTCGATTCACTTGGACTATTTTCTTGAAAAATAAAAGTGAGACTTTTGAAAAATTCAAATCTTTCGTCAAACGTATTCAGAAATCGAAGGGACTTAAAGTCAAGAATATAAGAAGTGATCATGGCGGAGAATTCGAAAATAATGATTTTAAACATTTTTGTACAACAAAAGGTATCAATCATAATTTTTCGTTTCCTAGAACTCCACAACAAAATGGAGTTGTAGAACGGAAAAATCGAACATTACAAGAATGTTCAAGAACATTATTAAATGGAAGCACTTTACCAAAACATTTCTGGGCAGAAGCTGTTGCAACTGCATGTTATGTTTTGAATCGTGTGTCTATTCGACCTCTGACTAAAAATACATCATATGAGCTATTTAATCAAAGAAAACCGAATATCTCATACTTCAAAGTTTTTGGTTCAAAATGCTTTATTCTAAACACGAAAGATCACCTTGGTAAATTCGATTCAAAAGCTGATGAAGGAATATTTGTTGGTTATTCGGATCGAAGCAAGGCATATCGTGTATATAATAAAAGAACTAAAAATATTGAAGAATCACTTCATATATCATTCGATGAATATTATAAACATCAAAATACTTTTGATGATGAGGACGAAAATATTATCTCAGAAAATAATAGTGTCACAAATATAGATTCTGACTCAGAAATAATTGATAACAATATTCAACAAGAAGAGCCAAGATCTCCACCAAGAATACGTTCTCCAACAAGAATTTTAACAGATCATCCAGTTCAAAATATAATTGGAGAAATATCGTCTCAAATAAGAACTAGAAGTCAACTTAACCAAATGGGACATGTTGCATTTATTTCAAATATCGAACCTAAGAATCCTAAAGAAGCTGCTACTGATGAATATTGGATCATTGCTATGCAAGAAGAACTAAATCAGTTCGAACGTAATGATGTATGGGAACTTGTTCCAAGGCCAACCGATCAATCAGTTATCGGAACTAAATGGGTTTACAAAAACAAGGCTGATGAACAAGGAAACATAACTCGTAACAAAGCACGGTTAGTAGCACAAGGATATAATCAAGAAGAGGGTATCGATTATGAAGAAACTTTTGCACCTGTCGCTAGACTAGAAGCAATTCGAATACTTTTATCTTTTGCTTGTCACCATAATTTTAAATTATATCAAATGGATGTCAAGAGTGCGTTCCTAAATGGGTTTATAAAAGAAAAAGTATATGTTGAACAACCACCATTATTTAAACATGAAAAATATCCAGATCATGTTTTCAAGCTCAAAAAGGCTTTGTACGGTTTAAAACAAGCACCACGTGCCTGGTATGAACGACTACGAAGTCATCTTATCAAATCTGGATTTCAAATAGGAAAGGTTGATCAAACATTATTTATTAAACAATCGCACAAAGATATACTTATTGTTTAGATATATGTGGATGACATAATCTTTGGTTCAACAAACGAGAGACTCTGTAAAGAATTTGCAGATGTCATGACCAAAGAATTTGAAATGTCACACATGGGAGAGTTATCATACTTTCTTGGTCTTCAAATTAAACAACTTCCGAATGGTATTTTATAAATCAAGAAAAATATTGTGAAAATCTTATTAAAAGATTTGGACTTGAAAATACTTCTGGAAAATCAACTCCGATGAGTACAACTAGTCATATTGAAAAGGATGAAAATGGAAAAAGTGTAGACCAAAAGACATATCGAAGTATGATAGGTTCTCTCCTATATTTAACAGCTAGTCGTCCTGACATTATGATGAGTGTTTGTTTGTGTGCACGTTTTCAAGCTAATACTAAGGAATCACATCTACGAGCAGTAAAACGAATTATTA
Organism: Allium sativum; assembly: GCA_030737875.1. NCBI lineage: Eukaryota > Viridiplantae > Streptophyta > Magnoliopsida > Asparagales > Amaryllidaceae > Allium > Allium sativum. The sequence continues at coordinate 241,928,132 of CM060926.1, forward strand.
GATATCTTAATAACACCAAAGATTTCGGTCTTTTCTATCCTAAAGATTGTGCATTCGAATTAGTATCCTATAGTGATGCTGATTTCGGAGGATCACGAATGGATAGAAAGAGTACAAGTGGTACGTGTCATTTCATCGGAAAATCACTTGTCTCTTGGTTTAGTAAGAAACAAAACTGTGTTTCACTATCGACATGCGAAGCAGAGTATATTTCAGCAGCTTTGGCATGCACACAGGTTATATATATGCAACAAACACTTAAAGACTTCGGTATAAATTTATCGAATTCTATTATATATTGCGATAACACTAGTGCGATAAATCTGTCCAAAAACCAAGTTAATCACTCTCGGACTAAGCACATTGACATTCGTCATCATTTTCTACGAGATAACATTGAAAAGGGAAATATAACTCTTGAATATGTCAACACGGAAAATCAACTAGCAGATATTTTTACAAAGCCTCTACAAGAATCATGTTTCATTAAGTTGCGTAGAGAGCTAGGTTTAGTATCTAAAAGTGAACTCGAAAATTAAAGGATATTTATATATATATAACTTAAAAGAGTTCATCTACAGAAACTAACATTTTAAATATTTTAATATTAACTATACATAGTAGAGAAAATTTCTACGGTGAAATGAATATGAAACCAACAATTCATATTCTATAAATAGAAATATTTCTCTATATATATCATATTTGAGTGCTTTCTGAAAACATTACCTCAATTTTATTCATTCATATTTTTTTTTTAAATATGGCTCATATTTGTGAGAAATGTGCTGAAAATTCACACATTTCGATTACAAGTTCCGAACCGACTGAATATAACTCCCCAAAAACACCAGAGCATCCACCTGGTTATCATCCACTTTCTCGTACTCCGGGAACTACGCCTACTCCTAAGAGAAGCAAGAAGGTGTTGTTCTGTTCTCCCCGTACTAAAGAAAAGATAGACGAGATGCACTACTATCAACAACAAATGTTTTACGAGCAGAAACTGACGACTTCTCGTTTGACTTACCTCGAACGATTAGCTACTCTCTTCTGTGGCTCTGACCGACATAATGTTCATGAGCCAGTTCCAATACCATCGTCTTCACGAACTCCGAACTCATGGGATAGAAATTATCAAAACAATGAAGGAGCTAGTGGAAGGTTTAACCCTTGGGAACCAAAGAATTCATGGGAGACAAAGAAATAATTTATATCGTTTAAACTTCTCATTGAAAATAAATTTGTATTTTCAAGTATTTGTTCTTTTGAATTTTTGTTGAATAAAGTTTGTTTTATATATAATATATTATCTTCCAAAAAAATTAAAAGAATCCATCAACTATCGACCGGTCTATAAAGCCCTGTCGACCGCCATAGTTCAAATTAAAATTCATTTTCAACCAGAACTATTACCGGTCGACCGCTACAAAAAACACCTGTCGACCGATCAAGTCAAAATCTTATACATTTTCATCCAGAACTTTTTCCGGTCGACCGCCTACTTTCTACCCTGTCGACCGGTCATTCATAATTTATATGGCCAATCTTTCCAGAACTTTTTCCTGTCGACTGCCCTAATATAACCTGTCGACCGGTCCATTTAAAATCGTATACTCATATATTTCCAGAACTTTTAACGGTCGACCGCCCCTATATCACCTGTCGACCGGCCTTAACAAAATTTTGTATAATTTTGTTCCAGAACTTCAAACTGTCGACCGGTCCATTATTAGCTGTCGACCGGTTTCGCTGATTTTTGAGTTTTCACCAATCAACACGTCCTTTCCTTTTTAAATCTTATATCCCTTCACCAAAGGTCATCTTTTTTCATTGTCTTCCTTGTTAAAAACCCTACTTCATAAATTTCTTTGATCTCTCTTCAACAAAATCAATGGCCCCAAAGCAAAAGAAGTCCAAAACATCATCTTCTCAAGCCCCTATTCAACCTATAGATACCCAAATCAAACAATGGCTTATGGATCCTCTTGCAGTAGAAAGATGGAATAAGATGAAAGACTATACTATTCATCATGGATCTTTTCTCAATTTCTCTCATTTCATCATCTACGATGTTAGAGAACTATCAGCAAGAGTTGGTATAGAGTCTCTTCTCAATTTTGAAGATAACCATGTTGAGATTAGCCATATTTTGATAAAATTATTCTATGCTAATCTCAATTTAGACAAATTTAAGCCTCAAAATTCTGATGATTGCTTATGGTCAGTGGTGTGTGGCCAACACATCTTTCTCTCCAAAGATCGAATGGCAGAAATTCTTCGAACCCACAATGATGGAATTCAATTTACTAGTGAGTTCTGCCCTATTCATATTCGTGATAAATATAGTCACCTTTTTATTGAAGACCATAAGTCAAGTACTAAAGGTATTAATCTAAGACCATCCGCTAGACTTCTACACCTTTGTATCACACATTCTCTTCTTCCTAGAACCGGAAATTTTGATGCGGTATACAAAGAAAACTTTAAGGCACTATATGCCATTTATGCAAATATCAGAGTGAATTGGGTTGCGATGATATTTGACGAGATTTTGATGGTTAATAAACGCTCAAGGCCTCACTTGTTTTATAACGAGTATATTATGCGTTGCCTCATGGAATGTGGCGTAAGATCTCCTCCATCAAGAATATCAATACCAAAATGTATTGATAAAGCTTCTAAAAAGAGGATGAAGCTTCCAATTCCATATTTGAATATTATTCCTTTTGAACAATATGTCGAACAAGGACCACCTCCACAAACTTCCACTTCTCAATTTCCTACTCATAGGCCTGAAGATGTTGTGATTCCGCCTCCTACTTCTTCTACTAAGGATACACTTGAGCAAATCGCCCGAAATCAGTTCTTACTTGAAGCTAGGCTTAAAAGAACCGATAATAAACTCGACCGCTTAGATTCTAAACTTGATAAGCGGTTCAATAAATTGAAATCTTTCTTTGGGACGATTTGGGAAGCCATCCCTTGTGCTTCGACCTCTGCACCACTTGCTCAAGACCCAGGTAAACGTCCAATGCCGCCTACATTTACATGGTCTTCCTCTGAAGAAGGTACGAGTTCGGGAGCAAGTACTCAACACATGCGAGGTCGTGGAATGTCACACATTGAGGAGCGAACTCATGACGATGATAATAACAGTGATGATGAGGAACGAGAGGAGGAAGGTGACAAGGACGAAGGAGAAGATAGTGATTCTGATTGGCCTCCACAATCACCACAATAGTCTCTACGCATCATTTCTTACGCTTTGATCTATGAACTTCTATTTCACTTGTTTTGTATTAACTATACTATCTCCTTGTGCTCGTTTGGTTTGACTTGTAACTCGTACAATATTCTATGGATTTTTAGTAGTATGGTATCTCTGTGAATTATTGTTCTCTTATGCATTATTATGAAAACCCTTTTTGTCGATGACAAAGGGGGAGAAAATGTTACTAACAAGTGCTATGCAGATTATATAATTCAGGGGGAGCATATATACAGGGGGAGCAATATACAAGGAACAATACCTTTATTATGCCAGGTTGTCATCAATCAAAAAGGGGGAGAATGTTGAGTCGAAGCGTCGATGGTTATTTTGATTTATGACAAGAAGAAGCTTCTACATCGACAAAAAGAAGACAAGATGACTTCATAGGTTAGAAGTTGATTATTTAGAGTTATAAAATGTTAAAATCTATCCTCAAATAATCATACTTCTAATTGTTTGAAAATACTACTCATGAAGACATTTTTTATGCATATGACCGAAAACATGTCGACCTACAATTTTTTATAAGTCAACAGGTTTTTAAATTGTAACGGTCAAAAATAGGTCGACCTACAAAATTTTATAGGTCAACAGGTTTTTGAATTCCAACGGCTAAAAACATGTCGACCTAGGTCAACAGGTTTTTGAATTTTGACCGTTATATTGAAAAGTCATCTTCTTTCTTCAAGAGTTGCATCCATTTTTCTTCATGAATAATCACTCCTTTTAGATGCATCTTTTCACCAACATTTGCAACCTCTCGATCTCTATAAATACATGATTTTACAATCATCCAAATCACCGAATCTTCTTCTATTTTCTGATCTTAACTCTTTACTCTCTTGCATTCTAAAAGCTCTCTCAAATATTCAATACTTGTTGAATCCTTGAATCAGTTTTATATCATTTGATTCAACAAGCAATCTTTCTTCCTTAAATCTTTGCATTCAAATCATATACTTGAGGATAAGATTATAGGAAGGGTGTACTCAATCGTTGGCAAATCAGTGTTGAAAGAAGAACACAATGAGAAGTCGAACTCTTGTAATTGTCCTGTGTGGGTAAGCTTGTAGCCCGTGAAATCAAGTGGGTAAGCTTGTGGCCCGTAAATCAAGTGGGTAAGCTTGTAGCCCGTGAAATCAAGTGGGTAAACTTGTAGCCCGTAAATCAAGTAGTTGTGAACCTGTTCCTCCGGGTGAAGCGAGGGTGTTGTTTAGTGAAAAGCCGAAGAGAAGCTTCGGGACTGGACGTAGGACTGGAGGTCCGAACCAGTATAAAAATCCTGGTGTCATTACTCTACTTTACTTTACTGCATTTAAAGTAATCTGTGATATATATATATATATGTGTTGTTATCATATCATATTCCGCATAGCCATATTATAGATCCTGCATAAGTCGTACACACCCGACTTTTCAGGACAAACCAATCACTTGGGGCATGAATATAGAAGACAAATGTGTACTTTGTGAAGAATTACCAGAAACAATAGACCATACTTTTTTTCAATTGTTCCTACAGCAGATACATATGTACATTAATTAAATTGAAGATAGGTATGAATGATAATAGAGAAACACCCCTCTATCTTCAGAACGAAATCTAGAAGATCCAGAACTACTACAAGCCGAAAGATAAAATCATCTACCAACTAGCATCGGCAACCATAGTTACTAATTCCTATCACGTTTAGCAAGAAAGGAATGAACGAATTTTAATCAAAAGAAGATGAGTAAAATAGAAAGAGCAAGAATCATCCAAGTTGAAATCGCATACCGGATGCGCAAATCAGATAAGAAGAAGATGAGCAACAATGCGTTCAATTGCAAACTACAGAATTGGGGAATTGAGTTGCAAGACAATGGATAGAGGAACCCTAATTTTTCTCCCATTGTTGAGGAGGTCAGTCAGTTTTATTTGTCTGAATATTACGAAGAGGCCGAAGATTAAAGACTAGGCAAACGGGCTGGATTGCTAAATGGGTCGCATGTTTTTACTTATTTATTTTAAAAGAAGAGCCTTTTGTTATTTCATTTGTAAATTATGTATGTATATAGTGTATGAGAATAATTTACTAGACCGATGTCGTACTCTTTTTCCCTACTACTCTGGTAGGGTTTTTTAAGGGGACGAATCAACTAGGAGTTTTTTAACGTTATTAATAAATAACCAATTTTCAATATATACACACACACACACAAATTTGTGGCTTAAATATATATATTATGATCTGATATGATCAGAAACAAAATATGTGTTGTTTTCATTTTTGAAATGTAACAACACATATTTGTTAGTATTATTGTTGCATTTATATACGGTTACTTTCACCCAAAAAAAATAAAAATAAAAATACATATTGAGATATGTAAATTAAACTAATACGACTTGCCTTCTGAAGTTTTATTCCTTCAAGCAAATTTTGTTATATTAAGTCATGGTGGTGTCTTCTAATTAATACATTCATCAATGCTAGAATCACTGGATGTAGGTAATGCTAAAGCGTTGTGCATCATTTTTGTAACAACCCGTATTTTGATAACGTGTTATAACTATAAATCAAGGCAGAATTAATTTTTAAAATAAGAATCAAGGGCAACGAGTTATGTCATTACGTTCGTCTCGAAATTCTGCTTGGAAACGAGTCCGAGTTTTCGAAAATCGAAGTCCGTATGACCAAGTTATGACCCTTCGAAGTTTCAGGAATTTTCAAGTTCAAAAACAGTTCAGAATTCGAATTCAAATTTCGAATTCAAACCCTAGAACGGACTGCGCGGGAAATTTCCCGCCCAGGACCAGGTCGACCTGGGGGTCGACCATAGTGTCGACCTGCCGAGGACCAGGTCGACCATAGTGTCGACCTGGGTGTCAACCTGGTGGCCGAGCCCACTTTTGAAGCTGGGTTCACTCTGATGTTCCTGGTCTCATTTTCTATCCAGATTCATTTACCTGACCCTATATAAACAGTCCCTAACCCTGGTCTCTCTACACAAATTCTCTCTGGCCTTATGCTACTAAAATTCTGGTTGGAAAGTTAGAGAAAAGGGATTGCTTCTTCTCCAACAAGACTACGTGTAGAGTTTTGCTATTTGGGGGATTTCTGTTAGACTCAAGATTCTACATCACCTCTTTTGTTTTCTAATTCTCAAACCATGATATGTAAGCCCCAGTTACTTTTAGATCTAAACTTTAAACTTAATATAGACATGTTGTAAATTGAAATTGAACCTAAGTACGGTAATTATCTTGGATCTATCATTGTATATCTTGGGTCTATTATTGTTCCTTTTGGATCTATTATTTTGGATCTACTATTATTCACCTTGGATCTATTCATCTTGAATCTTGACTTGTGGGAATATTTATATGAAATTGATTTGGGGCCTAAACATGTTGTAAACCTAAACCCCTCATGTCCATGATGTTAACATGCCTGTGGTGTTGATTTAGTTGTTATTCACAAGTTTGGGGTTATTGTCTTATGTCAACTGTTACCATGACTATCACCCTATTTTGATAGGTTAGATATTTGAGACCACTATTCCATATGCCAGTATTGTTGTAGTCATTTATCTCAAGTTATACCATGCTTGACTTATAATCACTTTTGCCACCTTATGCCCGTTCTCTCTATGTTATTCCCTAATTAGATTTGTTTGTATCGATTCGAATTCACGTGCGATGGGAATACGATTTGGGTAGTTTAGGCAAACCTGAATTTATTATAAACTTGAAACGTGAACATTGTTATAACTTGAACCTGGATATGGACATGAACTTGACACGATTTGACATGAAACATGACATGAAAACTTGACATGAATTTAGACTTGAAACTTGAACCTGGACATGACACTTAGAATAAAATTGAACATGGACAACTCGAGGTTGGGTTGAGTTTGCAGTATAAATCTGCCCGGAACCGCCCGGCGAATCCAGTAACTGCAAACAATAGGACCCAACGTGGGTAGTCGGTCATACCGCGCTTGAAACCCGAGGTTAGACTAGGTTGTGGTGTAAATCTGCCCGGACCCGCCCGGCACATCCAGTAATCACAACAAAGTCTAATGTGAGAGGTTGGGGTGCATTAATTTATTTAATGCCACAGGATAGGGTTAAGTCATGAACCACTTGAATATACTTAACCAATTTGACACGATGATTTGATAGGGTTAAGTGATGAACCGCTTGAACACACTTAACCAACTTGATACATGATTTGGATAGGGTTAAGTCACGAATTTGAATGACAACACTTAACCCATTAGAAACCCTTGTTATGCGGTCCTTTTCAGCAGTAACCCACTTAGATGTATCACGATACCCTGGGACTAGGCAGGGTAGGGCATGATTACTGGGCTGATTGTAAGCGACCAGAACGAACGGCTGAGTAGATGCACCATTGCAGGTTCAGGCGGACTATGGTCGTGCACATAGTCCGGAGTTGAAAAAGCAGGCATTGGGCACCAGTAGGTTTACACTGTGCGTGCTTGATTCGTGTCAGTGGTTGGCACCCTAGGGCTTGATACACCCTAACACATGTGACTACATTTTGTGATTGGGCCGTATGACACAGACACATGACGAGCTAGAACTTGTAGGGAGCCGATCGATTAGTAGATCGTACCGTAGGACCCCGTAATGGTCACTTCATGATATTGGGCCAAGGGATCATTTCATGGTTAAATCTTGACATGGGTTAGAATTCTAGTACAGTTGGTGCAGCGAATCTTGAATATGCGATGCTAGACTTGATTTATCTTGTTATCTTAGTTATCTTGCCAGATTTATTATCATCCCCATGTTTACTTTCTGTTTACTCATGTCTTGTTAACTTTACTAGTTTTTATACTGAAAGTCACTAGGACTTACTAGTCTTTATGACTGACCCTTTTTCTTTCGCCTCTTTTTCTTTCGTCCCCCCCTCCCCCCCAGGTTCTCAAGGAGGAAACTCTAGCACTTAGCTTGGATTTCTCTTGCTTTCTGTCAGCTCATGTACAGTTTGGTCTTGAGCTATGCTATGGCTGCATTTCTGCTATCTTTGGGGAATAAATTACTTTTGTCATTTTAAGTTTATGCTTCTTTATTTAGAACTTGATGTAATGGAATAATGACAATTTGTACTTTGGATATATGAGGTTTTGACTCTTTTCTTGAAAGTAATGAGTTTTGGTTTTTAATTTCTACCGCTGCTTTATTTATGTTCTGTCTTGTGATATCTCTGTGTATGTTTACCTAGATAATTCTCCTCCAAAACTAGTGCATTCCCTTTGTGAGTGACCCTAGCGGAGGTGGGGTGTTACATTTGGTATCAGAGCAGAAGGTTACCGGACGGGACAAAAGTTTTTAGAACCTTCTAAAACTATTTTCCAAAACAGTTTATAAAGAAGCATTTTTCAATAAATGTTTTATGTTTAAAAAGGCTATTCCCCAAAAGCCATTAGCACTTTCCTTTGTTTCCTCGTTTGAATCTTTTTTTTTTGGGTTTTTCAGCATGTCTGACCTTAATCTTCCTGAGGGAGTACTCGTACCTGGATGGTTCCGAAGGTACTTGGAGGCTAGGGCCAACGGCGCGAGCCCGGCAGACATCCCTCCTCCTCCCCCCCAGTGGTCGCGGTTCCTCCTCCTTCTCCTCCTGGTACTGCCTTTTCCAAATTATGCAAAGACTTTAAAGAAATGGGCGGCAAGAACTTCGTTGGAACTGAAACCTTCGTTGAGGCACGAAACTGGCTAAAAGAGACTGAAGACTTGTTTGGTATCTTCTGTGACGGCCCGCCCCGCACCAGCCTGCATTTCCTTCGAAAGTGCGCTGTACACATGCCCGACTAGCATGGGACGGTCATCAAAATGAAGGAAAGAAGGGAATTAACTAATCAAGAACCTGTAGAATGTCTCACAGCGCATGGAGTAAAATATAATAATAATAACATACTTGACATAAAACAGGTGAGACAGTGCATAAGCTGATAACTAAAATCAACATCAACATCAGAGCAGCGGAAATCCAAGTACAGCTTATTACAACTTTTCCAAATTTACTGTCTCTTAAACAAAAGAAAGCTTAAAGTAGAAGATGCACTACTAATGCCCAAGCAGTGATCTTCAGCAACATAGGGAGAATACTATATATATATATTACGTGGAAGCCTCCTGCTCGTCTCCAGATCATCTACCCGTGCATCACCAGCTAACCTGTCTCTAGTTTGATCGTGTGAGCACCCAGAGTAATAAGAGGAGACATAAAACTCTGGGTCAGACATAAAGCCTGGTATGAGCGATAAGCATCTAAACAGAACAATAACAGGTATACTAAACCATACCTGAACCTGGACCTGCAACAAAAGAGTTAGTACCACATACCGTACAGTACTCTAACGTGCCATAATAAATAGTGCAAAGAATACGGGGGTGGGGTGTGCATGTCATAATGATGGCAAACAAATCATCCATAGCAACCATCCTCACATCTCTCACTCAGTGCGTAAAGCGTACGATGTCCACCACTGTGAATCACTAGACCCATCGAAGTAGTGATGGAGTTCAACTTGTACAACTACTGCTACTACCAAGCTTACCACATGGAGTCATGACCAAATATTTACAAATGTCCCCACTTCATTGGTTTATAGCCCTTTAGTCGTACCTAGGCCACTGCAGCCCTGAATCCGTTCACATACTTCCCATACATAGTGGTCCAATGTCATAAACATCGACTGCCCCTTGGCACACGTCCCGCAGCAAAGCCCAATCATGAAGTGAACTCATCGGTTCCCAACTGGATCCTGAGCTCTAACTTCCCATATTGGACTACCTTTGCATCTCGGGTTATTGGTCAATACTGGGTCGGGTCCGGTTTCCCTCCTAGCCATCGGTTTGGATCGGGTGTCCATTCTGAGTCGGGTCGGTGTGTTGTCCTCCCCTGTAGCGGTTCGGTTCAGGTTTCCAGCATTGTATCGGTTCGGGTCGGGTGTCCTCCTCCGGGTCGGGTCGGGTGCCATCTCCCTTCCAGTTTGTGCTTCCGATCCGATCCGCTCCCTCGTTCTTCACGTGCTCCGATCCGATCCCTCCTCCTTCATCCGATCCGATCCCAGTTCAATTATCGTGGCTTCCTTCTTGCCAGTTCTCCCAAGTGTCAAGTTCCGATCCGAGCCCTTCGTCCCTAAGTCAATCCAATCCCCAGCTTAACCAACATGGCCTTCCTTTGCCAAGCCTCTTCTGTGCCAGACTCCAGTTCGGGTCGGGTTCCTTGCCCAGGTCTCCTATCCGATCCGAGCCCATATCCGATCCGATCCGAAACCCTGCACAACTTTTTCCAGCAACTTGTTTACGCCATTCGACGATGTTTTCGACAAATCTAACTATACTAATCAATCACAAATCATGTCAAACAGTCATAGCAACATAGCAAACTAACCACAAACACCAAAACAATGAATTTACATGTCAAAATGGATCAAATATACCCAAGACCCCTTATTTTCCCTTAAGCATGTTTAAGTAAAACTAATCACAGGGTTAACAGAACTTAACCAAATTAAACCAAATTTCTACCAGAGGCATAAAATATTATTTTCGAATTTATAGATATTTTTCCAGAATTTATCAGTGTATAAATTCGCTAATCTTCATTAATTACCCTTAATTAACTGTAATTAGTGTCAAAACGATGCTAACCACTCACCTTGGCCACAAATAAAATTCTCAGAACTGAAACCTCGCTGATTTGGGTGAATACTGATGTCTAACAGCAGCTTTAACCTTGCTTTTGTGTTTTCTCTCCTTAATTTGATGTAGATTAAGCCAAAACTTGATTAGAAAGTGATTAGAAGGTGATTTGGGTGTTGGAGGTCATTGCTAGGGTTCCAAGAATGAAAGTGGTGGCTGGAAGAAATGATTTCTAACCCTAATCAGCCCCTATACATCTCCAATCCCGAAATCCCCTTTGGGCCTAGCTGCTAATTACCCGGTTAAGCCCAATTAAGCTGTTTTTCACTATCTGATACTTGTTTCAGCCATATCTCCCAAACGGTGAGTCCGTTTGGCTAATGTGACCACTCTACGGAATTGTAAACCATCATCCGGAGCAAATGGAAGTAGTTTTAGGTCAAATTTCCTTTCCAGTAAAAAGTTATGGCCAAAACAGTACCAACTAGGGGTAAAATGGTCATTTAAAAATCGACAAAAATCATGAACATGGGAAATAACCCCAATAGTCGTCTCCCAAAGTTACATGACCATACGACTCCGTATGTGAAAGAAATAAATATTCTACGGTCTTATGATGCGTAGAATACGGGTCGTTACACTCTCCCCACCTTAAGAAATTTCATCCCCGAAATTCCTTAACCCAAAACATACAAAAGATCCCGCATGCCTAACAGCCACATACAACAATCAAACATGCAAAACAAGCAAACAAGCCTATCCTAGCATGCAGAAAACTAAATCGAAGTCAAAATCTTACCAGGCAAAGAGTTCTGGGTATGTCTCCCTAATGTTCTCCTCTGTCTCCCAAGTACAATCGTTCTCGTCCTCGCTCCACTGAACCTTGACTAGCTTCACCGCCTTCCTTTGAAGTTGCTTCATGTCGTGCTCGACAATACGGGCCGGCTTGCGGTTCCCAACCGCCTCGGGTTCTACTTCGAAGTCCTCTAACTGATCAGGTGAAATAGTCATATCTGGGTCGTGAATGAACTTCCTTAGTTGGGAAACATGAAATACGTTGTGAACTCTCGCCATCTTCTCTGGTAAGCCAACTCTATATGCTAAATTTCCGACTAGTTCAAGAACAGGGAATGGGCCAACAAATCTTGGTGCCAACTTGCCTCTCCTGCCAAATCGTATTTCGCTCTTCAACAGAGAAATCTTGATAAACACCAAGTCACCAATGGAGAATTTTAGGTCTCTTCTCCTCTTATCAGCATAAATCTTCTGCCTATCTTGGGCAGCCTTCATTCGTTGTTGAATGATCTTGATCTTATCTGAAGTTTCCCCCACCACATCTGGTCCAAGCATAAACTTCTCGCCAGTCTCTATCCAACATGATGGTGAGTTGCACGGTCTTCCGTACAAAGCTTCAAACGGAGCCATACAAATACTGGATTGGTAGCTATTATTATATGCAAACTCTACTAGATGCAAATGGTCATCCCATGATCCACTAAAATCCAATATACATGCTCTCAAGAGATCTTCCAAAATACGATTCACCCTCTCCGTCTGACCGTCGGTCTGAGGATGATATGCGGTACTGAGATGTAACTCTGACCCTAGAGCCTCTTGTAAGCTCTTCCAAAACCCACTAGTGAACAACGGGTCTCGGTCACTCACAATGCTTTTAGGTACTCCATGAAATCTTACTACCCACTTCATATACAATTCTGCTAACTTAGCCGTCGTTCTGGTCGATTTGACTGGTATAAATATTGCACTCTTAGTCAATCGATCCACAATTACCCAAATGCTATCATATCCCGATCTAGTCCTTGGTAAACCATCGATGAAATCCATCGAGACTTGCTCCCATTTCCATTCGGGAATTTCTAATGGTTGCAATAAACCACTAGGCTTCTTTTGCTCGGCTTTAACTAGCTGGCAATTTGTGCATTTGGATATAAACTTCCCAACGTCTCTTTTCATCCCTTCCCAGTAGTAGGTCTGCTTCATGTCTCGATACGTCTTGTTACCACCGGGTTGTATAGTCAGTTTTGAGTGATGACATTCTCTAAGCACCTCATCTCTCAATTCATTGACATTGGGTACAACAAGCTTTCCACTCTTTCTAAGCCATCCATCTCGATCAAGCCCATACTTGTTCATCTCCTCATCGATACCCATCTCTAACTTGGAGATGATTTCCAATAGGTTAGGATCGTCCCTCTGACTAGAGCCGATCCGCTCAATCAAAGTGGGTCTGATCGTCAAACTTGCTAACATTTCTGGGTCCAATTCGCTCTTTGGTCTGAAATCATACCCAGCGATGTACTCCAGTTGCTTCCATTCTAGAAACATAGCCCCTAAACTGGCATGTCTCCTACTCAATGCATCAGCCACCGCATTGCCCTTTCCCGGTGTATATGCGATGCCAAAATCATAGGAAGCCAAGAATTCTAACCACCTTTGTTGCCGGAGATTTATATCCTTCTGGGAGAAGAGATACTTCAACGACTTATGATCTGTGAACAACTCAAATCTTTCTCCCAAGAGATAGTGTCTCCACATCTTCAACGCGAACACGATCGCTGCCAATTCCAAATCATGGGTAGGGTATCTTTTCTCGTGCGGTTTCAATTGCTGACTTGCATAAGCTACAACTCTATCGCCTTGCATCAATACAGCACCCAGTCCGGTACCACAGGCATCCGTGTATACCGTCATCTCTTCATTCCCCTTAGGAATGACTAACACTGGTGTGCATGTCAACTTGTCCTTTAGACTCTTGAATGCATTCTCGCACCTTTCATCCTAGACAAAAGCTTGATTCTTCTTGGTCAACTGGGTCAATGGTGCTGCTATCTTGGAGAAACCTTGGATAAACTTACGATAATATCCAGCTAACCCCAAGAAACTTCTTACATCTGTTGCATTCTTGGGCGTAGGCCAATCCTGTACCGTAGCCACCTTCGCCGGGTCCACGGCAATACCATTCTCTGATACAACATGGCCCAAGAACCTCACTTCCCTCCTCCAGAAGTGACACTTAGAAAACTTTGCTTTCAATTGGTGTTTTCTCAACACCTCCATCACTATTCTTAAATGTTCCTTGTGTTCTTCCTCTGTCCTCGAATAGACCAAAATATCATCAACAAACACAAGGACAAACTTATTCAACTGATCTCTGAATACCTTATTCATAAGATCCACAAAATATGTTGGGGCATTGGTCAGCCCTAATGGCATGACCAACCACTCATAAAATCCAGACGGCGTCCGAAATGCCGTTTTAGCTATGCTCTCAGCTTCCACTCTAACCTGATGAAAACCTGTCGCGAGATCCAACTGAGAAAATACTCTCGCGCCACTCAACTGATCGAACAAATCATCTATCCGCGGTAGAGGATACTTGTTCTTCCTCGTCACTTTATTCAACTCGCGGTAGTCTACACACAAACGAAGGGAACCATCCGCCTTGGTAGCAAACACAACTGGTGCTCCCCATTCAGAAACACTCCTTCTGATAAATCCCTTCTTCAAAAAACATCGCTGACTTGCACCTTGAGCTCTCGCTACTCCCTTGGTGCCATACGACGAAGTGGCATCACTATAGGTCTGGCATCTTTTACCAAATCAATATGGAACTCAATCTCTCGGTGTGGTGGAAGCCCGGTCACTTCTTCGAAAACATCCGGATACTGGCCAACCACGGGCAAACCTGACAACTCATTATGCGGAATGTCGAGGGAGTTTAGAAAACTAGCCAATACCACCTCACTGGGTAGACCACCAAACACTATCCTCCGCCCATCATCCGCTCAAGCTGTCACCAAAAAGCCCTCACAGTCTACCACCACCCCGTATCTTCGGAGCCAATCTACTCCCAAAATAATGCCAAACCCAGTAAAGCCCAAAACAAAGCAATCACAAACAAACATGCATCCATGACTCGATAAGACCACGTTACGACAAATCACGCTAAGGCTAGTCGAACCACCAATCGGGTTCGTCACTACTAAAGGTTTATCGACAATCTCTGGCTCCAATCCCAACCTATCTAGCAGGTCACTAGATATGAAAGAACTGGAAGCTCCGGTATCAAACAAAACTCTAACAGGAACATCATAAACAAAAAGCATACCTTGAATGATGACATTCTTTCCCTTCTCCGCCGCAGTTGGGGCATTCGATGAAGAAGGAATAGCATTAAGGGCATATGCTTTCACCATTTGCTTTTCTTTGGGGAGTTGCGGACACTTGTCCTTGTGATGTCCCATTTGGCCACAGTTGAAGCACTTCCTGTCCGCTGGCTTGGCCTGACAATTACAAGCATAATGGCCCTTCTTACCACAGCTGAAGCACTCAACATCTTGCTTATTCCTTTTCTTCTGGCCATCCTTAGTCTGATTATGCTTTCTTTTATTCTGGGAACCACCCTTTCCTCCACCACTTGCTTGTGGCTTTGGCTCATCTGCGGATGCAACCTCAGTCTTCGGCTTAGGGTGAAGACTTTCTGATCTTAATGCTTTCCCCACAATCGATTCAAACGTCTCATCGATGTGGTTAATAAGCCTTTCCCCCAAGTACTAATCCAAACCAGTTGTGAATTTCTCATTCTTATTCTCGGTAGTATCAATAAGAGATAACCCATATTTTGACAAAGTGTCGAATTCAGCAATATACTCCGAGACAGCTCTGCCATTCTGCTTGAGCTCCAAGAATTTCTTAAACAGCACTGACTTCTGAGCAGCTGGAATGAACTTCTCGCTAAAGCGGACCTTAAACTGCTCCCAAGTAATCTGATCTTCGGGAGTAGCTGCCTTTATAGCATTCCACCAATTCATTGCCCGCCCTTGCAGCTGACGGGACACTAGCTTTCTCTTCATCGCATCCTCGATACCCAAATCCTCGAAGATACGTTCGCAACTATCCAACCAATCCTAAACATCCGTGGCCGACTCCGTTCCGTGAAACGGCTTCACACCAACACTAGTATAATCCTTGTTCAGCTTGGCAAAGTCGACCCTCGGTGCCTGCACTATTGGACCACCACCATTTCCACCATTGGGAGCTGCCCTCTGCACGTCCCTAAGCATCTCTCTCATGAGGTCAGTAAACATCGTCCTCATGTCAGCAGCCTTCCCATTATTGGCCCCTCTACTGGTACCTCTAATATATCGGCTCATCGTCAATCTGAAAAAGGAAACGATTAACGACCCCATAGTGGTGCTAGTGCAGTACGACTTCATTCTTATACTACTAATAGTATATATATATATATAGCTTTTAAAAATCAAAGTAATCACAAATACGCTCTCTTGTATACGTATACTATCTCTCTCTGATAACTTACCTAGGTTAACTACGCAACCTAGAGCTCTGATACCAAGTGTGACGGCCCGCCCCGCACCAGCCTGCATTTCCTTCGAAAGTGCGCTGTACACATGCCCGACTAGCACGGGACGGTCGTCAGAAGGAAGGAAAGAAGGGAATTAACTAATCAAGAACCTGCAGAATGTCTCACAGCGCATGGAGTAAAATATAATAATAATAACATACTTGACATAAAACAGGTGAGACAGTGCATAAGCTGATAACTAAAATCAACATCAACATCAGAGCAGCGGAAATCCAAGTACAGCTTATTACAACTTTTCCAAATTTACTGTCTCTTAAACAAAAGAAAGCTTAAAGTAGAAGATGCACTGCTAATGCCCAAGCAGTGATCTTCAGCAACACAGGGAGAATACTATATATATATATATTACGTGGAAGCCTCCTGCTCGTCTCCGGATCATCTACCTGTGCATCACCAGCTAACCTGTCTCTAGTCTGCTCGTGTGAGCACCCAGAGTAATAAGAGGAGACATAAAACTCTGGGTCAGACATAAAGCCTGGTATGAGCGATAAGCATCTAAACAGAACAATAACAGGTATACTAAACCATACCTGAACCTGGACCTGCAACCAAAGAGTTAGTACCACATACCGTACAGTACTCTAAGGTGCCATAATAAATAGTGTAAAGAATACGGGGGTGGGGTGTGCATGTCATAATGATGGCAAACAAATCATCCATAGCAACCATCCTCACATCTCTCACTCAGTGCATAAAGCGTACGATGTCCAACACTGTCAATCACTAGACCCATCCAAGTAGTGACGGAGTTCAACTTGTACAACTACTGCTACTACCAAGCTTACCACATGGAGTCATGAACAAATCTTTACAAATGACCCCACTTCATTGGTTTATAGCCCTTTAGTCGTACCTAGGCCACTGCAGCCCTGAATCCGTTCACATACTTCCCATACATAGTGATCCAAAGTCATAAACATCGACTGCCCCTTGGTACACGTCCCGCAACAAAGCCCAATCATGAAGTGAACTCATCGGTTCCCAATTGGATCCTGAGCTCTAACTTCCCATATTGGACTACCTTTGCATCTCGGGTTATTGGTCAATACTGGGTCGGGTCGGGTTTCCCTCCTAGCCATCGGTTCGGGTTGGGTGTCCATTCTGAGTCGGGTCGGTGTGTTGTCCTCCCCTGTAGCGGTTCGGTTCGGGTTTCCAGCATTGTATCGGTTCGGGTCGGGTGTCCTCCTCCGGGTCGGGTCGGGTGCCATCTCCCTTCCAGTTCGTGCTTCCGCTCCGATCCGCTCCCTCGTTCTTCACGTGCTCCGATCCGATCCCTCCTCCTTCATCTGATCCGATCCCAGTTCAATTAGCGTGGCCTTCCTTCTTGCCAGTTCTCCTAAGTGTCAAGTTCCGATCCGAGCCCTTCGTCCCTAAGTCGATCCGATCCCCAGCTTAACCAACATGGCCTTCCTTTTTTCCAAGCCTCTTTTGTGCCAGACTCCAGTTCGGGTCGGGTTCCTTGCCCAGGTCCCCAATCCGATCCGAGCCCATATCCGATCCGATCTGAAACCCTGCACAACTTTCTGCAACTTTTTCCAACAACTTGTTTACGCCATTCGACGACGTTTTCGACAAATCTAACTATACTAATCAATCACAAATCATATTAAACAGTCATAGCAACATAGCAAACTAACACAAACACCAAAACAATGAATTTACATGTTAAAATGGATCAAATATACCCAAGACCCCTTATTTTCCCTTAAGCATGTTTAAGTAAAACTAATCATAGGGTTAACAGAACTTAACCAAATTAAACCAAATTTCTACCAGAGGCATAAAATATTATTTTCGAATTTATAGATATTTTTCCAGAATTTATCAGTGTATAAATTCGCTAATCTTCAATAATTACCCTTAATTAACTGTAATTAGTGTCAAAACGATGCTAACCACTCACCTTGGCCACAAATAAAATTCTCAGAACTGAAACCTCGCTGATTTGGGTGAATACTGATGTCTAACAGCATCTCTAACCTTACTTTCGTGTTTTCTCTCCTTAATTTGATGTAGATTAAGCCAAAACTTGATTAGAAAGTGATTAGAAGGTGATTTGGGTGTTGGAGGCCATTGCTAGGGTTCCAAGAATGAAAGTGGCAGCTGGAAGAAATGTTTTCTAACCCTAATCAGCCCCTATACATCTCCAATCCCGAAATCCCCTTTGGGCCTAGCTGCTAATTACCCGGTTAAGTCCAATTAAGCTGTTTTTCACTATCTGAAACTTGTTTCAGCCATATCTCCCAAACGGTGAGTCCGTTTGGCTAATGTGACCACTCTACGGAATTGTAAACCATCATACGGAGCCAATGGAAGTGATTTCAGGTCAAAATTCCTTTCCAGTCAAAAGTTATGACCAAAAAAGTACCAACTAGGGGTAAAATGGTCATTTAAAAATCGACAAAAATCATGAACATGGGAAATGACCCCAATAGTCGTCTCCCAAAGTTACATGATCATACGACTTCGTATGTGAAAGAAATAAATATTCTACTGTCCTATGATGCGTAGAATACGGGTCGTTACATCTTCGATGTGGAGGATCGTAGGATAGTTCAGTTGGCAGCATGGTTGTTGAAAGAGGAAGCTGCATTTTGGTGGGAAGTCACCAACGCTACCAGGCCAGTTGAGACTTGGGCAGACTTTAGAGAGAGGTTTGGGCTTAAATTCTTATCGTCAGTAGAAGAGAACCTTCAGATGGAGAGGTTCCTAGCACTCAAGCAAAGGGACATGTCTGTTAGGGAGTACGTGAATAGGTTTAATCAGCTTGCTCAGTTCGGTTTGGACTTGGTCAACACGGCCCAGAAAAAGGTTGTACGCTTTGCTCAAGGATTGAACGAGCCACTACACAGTTTGGCCATAACTCATATACCCATGGGGGCGACCTTTGAAAGCTTGGTGGATATGGCTCTACTTCATGAGGAAGACAAGAATAGCAAGAAGGAGGTTAAGCCTAATGAGACTCAGAATAAGAAAGTTGACTTCAAGAAGGGAGGCAACAAGAATAACAAGGGCAATAACAACAATAATAACAAGGCACGTGAGACAAGGAAGTGTAACTTTTGTGGGATTACGGGGCATATAGCCAAGGACTGTAGAAAGAAGAAGAGAAAGTTGGGTGAATGCTTTCATTGCGGGGATACTGGACACTTCAGTAAGGATTGCCCTAAGAAGCAAGGACAGGGGCAAGGGAAGACCCAGTGAGCAGGACCTTCTGGAGGGCAGTTGCATGCTCTCAACACCACTCCAGTTCTTGACCGAGGTAGTAATATTTCTGTAGAAAGCCTTCTTTACATTTCTGACTTTCCTGTTCGAACCTTATTTGACTCTGGCGCATCGCATACTTTTATTTCTTCTGATATTGTTGAAAATCTGCACCTAAGTACTAGTCTAGTTGAGGATCCCGTTATTGTTTCAAATTCAATTGGGGGCTCCGCCCATTTATCTATGATGTGTGTGGATTTGAGGATTTCTATCTTAAGTGTAGAATTCATGTGTAATGCTTATGTTCTCGGATTTATGGGATGCAGTTTGATCCTATGTATGGATTGGTTGTCCAATTATGGAGCCATTCTTGATTGTGAACAAAGGGTAGTGAGGCTCATGACTCGCCTTGGTAATACCCTTGAAATTTCTTGTAACCCGAAGAGTCCGGTCATGTTGTGTTATCTAGAATCTCTTGACTCGTCCATCGACGATTTGCAATCTGTAAGAGTGGTCTAAGAATATCCAGATGTCTTTGATGAGGTGAAGGGTTAACCCCTAAACACGAGATAGACTTCCGTATTTATCTTGTTGATAATCTCAAGCCGGTTTCATTACCCGTTAGGCACATGGCTCCGCGAGAAAGAAGAGAGCTTAGTAAGCAAGTTAAGGAGTTGCTTGAGAAAAATTTCATAAGGCGAAGCATTTCTGAATGGGGTGCTCCTGTGGTATTCACTACTAAGGAGGATGGTTCGCTTCGTCTGTGCGTAGATTATCGTGAATTAAACAAGCTGACGAAGAGGAATAGGCACTCACTACCAAGAATCGACGATCTGTTTGACCAGCTTGCAGGAGCGTCTGTTTTCTCTCAACTCGATCTAGCCACGGGATTCCATCAGCTTAGAGTGGCTGAGGATAGTATTGACAAGACTGCATTTAGGACTCCAGATGGTTTCTTCGATTGGCTCGTCATGCCGTTTGGATTAACAAATGCACCCGCATACTTTGTAGATTTGATGAGTAGGGTGTTTAGGGAGTTCCTTAACAAGTGTGTGGTAGTTTCGTGGACGATATTTTGATCTTCTCAAAGGATGAGGAAGAACATGCTAGACATCTCAAGGAAGTTATGGATACGCTTAGAGCACACAAGTTAAAGGCTAAGTTCTCCAAATGCCATTTTTGGAGGAAGGATGTTCGGTTTCTTGGATATGTAGTTTCTAAGCAAGGCATAGCCGTGGACCCCGCAAAGGTAGTTGCGGTGCAAGACTGGAAAGTTCCTAAGAACGCAACTGAAGTGAGAAGCTTTCTCGGTTTGGCAGGCTACTATAGGAAGTTCATTAAGGACTTCGCTAAGATTTCAGCTCCTCTTACTAGGTTAACGAAGAAAAACCTAGCGTTTGCATGGGACATAGAATGTGAGATTGCTTTTCAGAGACTTAAGAGAGCCCTTACCACAGCTCCAGTTTTGGCATTACCCGATGGAGGTAAGATGTTACCGTGTACACAGATGCATGTGGCACGGGATTAGGCGCAGTCCTAATGCAAGAAGGGAAAGTGATTTGCTACGGGGGTAGACAATTTAAAGTTCATGAGTAGAACTATCCCAAACATGAATTGGTGTTGGTGGCGATCGTTTTTGCACATAAATCTTGACGCCATTATCTTCTAGGGGAGAGGTTCGAGCTGTATACCGACCACAAATCACTTAAGTACCTTTTCTCACAGAAAGATTTGAATCTGAGACAACAGCGGTGGATGGAATTCTTGGCATCATATGACTTCGATATAGCTTATACCCCTGGCAAGGGGAACGTGGTGGTAGATGCGCTAAGTAGGAAAAGGTTGACTTTGAGCCCCTTGTTTGTTGAAAGGAAATGTCTAGAGTTTATAGCAACCTTTTATTTTACACCTGATGTTGAGTCATTGACTGTTACGTTAGCATCTCTTGAGCTAAGTCATACACTTCTACACCAAGTAGGGACTTCACAGAAGGAAGACCCATAGATAGTCGAGATTATGAACAAGTTGATTAGTGGTGAGACGTCAAGTCACCTCGGTAGGTATGCCATAGATGACAAGGGATGGATAAGGCACGATGGAAGGCTATGTGTCCCACAAGTGGGAGAATTAGTAAATAAAGTTCTCGAAGAGGCACATCACTCGAAGATGACTATACATCCCGGAGGGGATAAGATGTACAGAGATATGAAATGCATTTTCTTTTGGGCTGGAATGAAAAAGGACGTGGCAGAGTTCATTTCAAAGTGCATGGTGTGCCAACAAGTAAAGGCCGAGTCAAAGAAGCTCGGTGGGCTATTGCATCCTTTAGAGGTTCCGCAATGGAAGTGGGAAAGTATCTCTATGGATTTCGTGGATGGATTGCCTAGGTCAAGGAAGGGAAATACTAGCATATGGGTCATAGTAGATAGACTCACGAAAATTGCTCACTTCATTCCGGTGAAAAGCAAGAGGACCGCATCATAGCTAGCGTCTATTTACCTTCGAGAGGTAGTACGGTTGCATGGGGTTTCTTCTAGCATAGTTAGTGATCGTGACCCGATTTTCACTAGCCAGTTTTGGAATAGTCTGCAAGAAGCAATGGGTACACGACTAAGTTTAAGCACAGCCTATCACCAGTAGACGGATGGACAAACCGAAATGGTAAATAGGGTAATAGAGGATCTTTTGAGACTATGCATTCTTGATTTTGGTGGTACTTGGGAAGACCTTATCCCTCTCGTGGAGTTTTCATACAATAATAGCTACTAAGCTAGCATAGGAATGGCACCGTTCGAAGCCTTGTATGGAAGACCGTGCAAGTCACCAACTTGTTGGTGGGAGTCGACAGACAAGCTTATACTTGGGCCCGACATGATAAGAGACACTTATGAGAAGTTTGAGTTGATACGAAGACGGATGAAAACGACCCAAGATAGACAGAAATCTTATGCGGACAAGAGAAAGACAGACCTAGAGTTCGAAGTCGGAGATATGGTCTTTATAAAAGTTTCTCCTTTACGCAATGTGGTTCGTTTTGGAGCAGTTGGAAAGCTAGCACCAAGGTTCGTAGGACCGTTCCCTATCACTGAGAGGATTGGGCAGATGGCCTATAAGGTAGAATTACCCGAGAGGCTGGCCGGAGTACACAATGTCTTTCATGTCTCGCATCTCCGAAAGTGCTTGCATGAATCAGCCGAAGTGGTTGAGCCAAGCATCCTTGAAGGCGTAGAAGTGGAAAAAGAAGCAACATTGAGGCGAGTCCCGATTCGTATCTTAGGAACAAAGATCAAGAAGCTAAGGAATCGAGAAGTCAAGCTAGTTAAAGTACAGTGGAGTGAAGCCCAAGAAGACGCAACTTGGGAAACCAAAGAGAAGATACGCGCGCTTTACCCATTTCTTTTTTAGGGTACATTCTCAATCTCTTTTTCCTATAATCTTGAAAGTCTTTCGTATCATGCTTTTACTACCTATGTTTGTCTTGTTATCTTCTCAATCTTATCTTGAGGACCTTAGGTAGAACCATATGGATGTAAACATGTGATTGAAACATGTTATGGTTGATGTTTGCAAATGGTTGCAAGTGTTTGCAAGTGATTGCTAGTGGATGCATGACACACATTAGGCACTAGATCGGCTCAGTCACATTTTCTTGTTGCATATGCATGAGTGCTTATACTTGTACATGGATGGAACTTGTTATGCTATCACTTGGATGTTGCATATGAATGAATGTTTATGCACTCATGAAGAGATTATAAAGTATGTTAGGAATTTTGCATACATGTTGGATTCATTACACTAACATATTTTTCATTAAGAAGGTCTACTGAATCAGTAACCGCCTGATCTTTTGCATTAGATAAGTACATATACACACACTTTCTGCATATGTTCATACAACACGAGAAATCTTTTAAGGACAATGGTTGCTTGTGGATGATCTTTTGAGAAGATGGATGAAGGATGGTAAGACACATCCTCCCTAACTTAGAGATTTCGGGGATGAAATCCTTTAAGGAGGGCGGAATGTAACAACCCGTATTTTGATAACGTGTTATAACTATAAACCAAGGCAGAATTAATTTTTAAAATAAGAATCAAGGGCAACGAGTTATGTCATTACGTTCGTCTCGAAATTCTTCTTGGAAATGAGTTTGAGTTTTCGAAAATCGGAGTCCGAATGACCAAGTTATGACCCTTCGAAGTTTCAGGAATTTTCAAGTTCAAAAACAGTTCAGAATTCGAATTCAAATTTCGAATTCAAACCCCAGAACGGACTGCGCGGGAAATTTCCCGCCCAGGACTAGGTCGACCTGGGGGTCGACCATAGTGTCGACCTGCCCAGGACCAGGTCGACCATAGTGTCGACCTGGGTGTCAACCTGGTGGCCGAGCCCACTTTTGAAGCTGGGTTCACTCTGATGTTCCTGGTCTCATTTTCTGTCCAGATTCATTTACCTGACCCTATATAAACAGTCCCGAACCCTGGTCTCTCTACACAAATTCTCTCTGGCCTTATGCTACTAAAATTCTGGTTGGAAAGTTAGAGAAAAGGGATTGCTTCTTCTCCAACAAGACTACGTGCAGAGTTTTGCTATTTGGGGGATTTCTGTTAGACTCAAGATTCTACATCACCTCTTTTGTTTTCTAATTCTCAAACGACGATCTGTAAGCCCTATTTACTTTTAGATCTAAACTTTAAACTTAGTATGGACATGTTGTAAATTGAAATTGAACCTAAGTATGATAATTATCTTGGATCTATCATTGTATATCTTGGGTCTATTATTGTTCCTTTTGGATCTATTATTTTAGATCTACCATTATTCACCTTGGATCTATTCATCTTGAATCTTGACTTGTGGGAATACTTATATGAAATTGATTTGGGGCCTAAACATGTTGTAAACCTAAACCCCTCATGTCCATGATGTTAACATGCCTGTGATGTTGAATTAGTTGTTATTCACAAGTTCGGGGTTATTATCTTATGTCAACTGTTACCATGACTATCACCCTATTTTGCTAGGCTAGATATTTGAGACCACTATTCCATATGCCAGTATTGTTGTAGTCATTTATCTCAAGTTATACCATGCTTGACTTATAATCACTTTTGCCACCTTTTGCCCGTTCTTTCTATGTTATTCCCTAATTAGATTTGTTTGTATCGATTCGAATTCACGTGTGATGGGAATACGATTTGGGTGGTTTAGGCAAACCTGGATTTACTATAAACTTGAAGCGTGAACATTGTTATAACTTGAACCTGGATATGGACATGAACTTGACATGATTTGACATGAAACATGACATGAAAACTTGACATGAATTTAGACTCGAAACTTGAACCTGGACATGAAACTTAGAATAAACTTGAACATGGCCAACTCGAGGTTGGGTTGAGTTTGCAGTATAAATCTTCCCGAAACCGCCAGGCGAATCCAGTAACTGCAAACAATAGGACCCAATGTGGGTAGTTGGTCATACCGTGCTTGAAACCCGAGGTTAGACTAGGTTTTGGTGTAAATCTGCCCTGACCCGCCCGGCACATCCAGTAACCACAACAAAGTCTAATGTGAGAGGTTGGGGTGCATTAATTTATTTAATGCCACAGGATAGGGTTAAGTCATGAACCACTTGAATATACTTAACCAATTTGACACGATGATTTGATAGGGTTAAATCATGAACTGCTTGAACGCACTTAACCAACTTGATACATGATTTGGATAGGGTTAAGTCACGAATTTGAATGACAACACTTAACCCATTAGAAACCCTAGTTACGCGGTCCTTTTCAGCAGTAACCTACTTAGATGTATCACGATACCCTGAGGCTAGGCAGGGTGGGACACGATTACTGGGCTGATTGTAAGCGACTAGAAGAATGGCTGAGTAGGTGCGCCATTGTACGTTCAGGCGGACTATGGTCGTGCACGTAGTCCGGAGTTGAAAAAGCAGGCATTGGGCACCAGTAGGTTTACACTGTGCGTGCTTGATTCGTGTCAGTGGTTGGCACCCTAGGGCATGATACACCCTAGGATGGACCTAGCACAGGTGACTACATTTCGTGATTGGGTCGTATGACACAGACACATGACGAGCTAGAACTTGTAGGAAGCCGATCGATTAGTAGATCGTACCGTAGGACCCCGTAATGGGTCACTTCATGATATTGGGCCAAGGGATCATTTCATGATTAAATCTTGACATGGGTTAGAATACTAGTACAGTTGGTGCAGCGAATCTTGAATATGCGATGCTAGACTTGATTTATCTTGTTAACTTAGTTATCTTGCCAGACTTATTATCATCCCCATGTTTACTTTCCGTTTACTCATGTCTTGTTAACTTTACTAGTTTTTGTACTGAAAGTCACTAGGACTAACCAGTATTTATGACTGACCCTTTTTCTTTCGTTTCCCCCCAGGTTCTCAGGGAGAAAACTCTAGCACTTAGCTTGGATTTCTCTTGCTTTCTGCCAGCTCATGTACGGTTTGGTCTTGAGCTATGCTATGGCTGCATTTCTGCTATCTTTGGGGAATAAATTACTTTTGTCCTTTTAAGTTTATGCTTTTTTATTTAGAACTTGATGTAATGGAATAATGACAATTTGTACTTTGGATATATGAGGTTTTGACTCTTTTCTTGAAAGTAATGAGATTTGGTTTTTAATTTTTACTGCTGCTTTATTTATGTTCTGTCTTGTGATATCTCTGTGTATGTTTACCTAGATAATGCTCCTCCAAAACTAGTGCATTCCCTTTGTGAGTGACCCTAGCGGAGGTGGGGTATTACAATTTTATTTTGTTTATATGCGATAGATTAATTGTGATACTCAACTATATTATTGGGTCTGACTTATCTAGGCTGCATAATAGGATCATGGCCTTAGAGACAAAGATCATGAAATATTTAATATTTAAATGAACAAAATTGTTCATCACGCGATCCAAGAGTTATATAAGAGATATATTTGACATAAGATGTCTACCTAAAAGGTTGTGTTTTGGGGATTAGCCAAAACTAAGTCAATGCATGATTAGATATGAATCTTGGACCACCAATATATATATCGATACAACATACATACATACATACATATATACATATATACATATATATATATATATATGTATGTATGTATATATGTATAGAGAGAGAGAGAAAGAAATGGATGTTAATTTGAGTGGGAGCATATTTTGGTTTAAATTGTACATCTATATTAATGTAAATTTTGATTGTTAAAATTTGTGTTTACAAAATCAGTTATTATTCATTAACTACTATAGATATTAAATGATAATGACTTCGATAATTTTAAATTAATCCTGAAGAAGGATAAATTGAATTAAATCAAATTTCTTGACTAACATTGAAATTCGAGAATTTTCCACAAACAAATTAGAATGTAATTGTTTTAGAAATCTAGAAGATCTATAGTGAAAAATTGAAGTATGACTTCAACCGAGTAAGATATAAACGTTATAACAATCTTCTTATACATCTCTAGTATTAGATACTAGACATGAATCACATATATGTATGTGAATTTGCAGAAACTACAGAATGAATAGAAATCTGACATAAGGACAAATGGACTTACGATTTAAAATGAAGCAATTGTTGTTGCATTATTCGTAGGAAGTTGCTTCTTATCCTAAAACGCTGACTTAATTGAAGACTTAAAATATTATTGTTATAAAATTCCATTTAAAATAAATGTTATTCTGTATCTTATTTAGACAAGTTTGAATTTCATTTGAAATAAAAGAACAATTGTTATTCATTTTATTTAAATGAAATATCTTATTCAATTTCACAAATAGTTAATGATCTTTATAAATCATTAACTATGATGTGCTTGACATAAATACTAAGTGGATTAAATTTAATGATTTAAATCCAGGTTACCTTTAGCATTGTCAGTTAGCCCATACAAAGAAAAGCATACCAAAACTCCATAATGATGGAATTTTGGAATCATTTGATTCAAATCATATGAAGAATGCAAATCTTGTTTATTAGGCAAAAAAACCGAATCACTTTTCATTTGAAACAGTGAATGGGCTAGTAAGTATTGGGTCTCATACATAATGATGTATATAGAGCAATGAGTACATAAGCTAGAGGTAGGTTTTATTACTTTATTACATTTATTAATGATGTCAGTAGATATACTTGTGTGTATCTTATGAAAACGGATCAAAATTCTTTGAAAAGTTCAAAGAATTCAAGAATGAAGTTCAAAACCAATTTTGAATGAATATAAAGACTATTCGAACAGATCGAGAGAATAATTAAGCTAATAATCTGTGACTATCTAATAGAGTGTGAAATTGTCTCACAACTCACTCCATCAAGAACACCATATTGGAATGGTGCCTGAAAGGAGAAGTCGCACCTTATAAGATATGGTACGATTAATGATGAGTCATACAGATCTTTCAATAAAATTTGGGATTATCCCCTTAAAATGATTTACATTTAATTATAATCATACTAATATAATTTTGAAGATGCCACATAAGATATGGACTAGGAACATCCTAATGTGTTTATTATGAAGAACTAGGTATAAGGCGTCACTTAAACGTCTTGTCTTTGATAAGATTGAACCTAAATCTGATAATTATTTTGTGGAATATCCAAAAGAATCAATATGATATTATTTCTACAAATCCTCTGAGAATAAAATGTTTATTGATTGAATTGGTATCCTTTTAAAAGGAGAGTCAGTCTCTAAGATACCGGTGGGAATAAAATAGAACTTGAAATGTGTCAGGATTCAAAAATTACCATTGAATCTTGTATATACAAGAAATTGAGTGGAAGTGATACAATGATTGAAATATTATATATTGATAACATATTAATTATTGTGAATGATGTTAGTTTAAAACAATAAATAAATACTAATTCAGTAAGGAGGATGTTTGGATTAAAGTTCATCTTTGAGCTTAGTTATATCTATTGTTGATCCAATGATTTTACATTATGATAACAATGGAGCTATTGATCAGGCCTAAAGACCTTGATCTAATTATCGATCCAAACATATATATCTAATAAATATAATTTCTTATGTGAAATTGTCCATAGAGGAGATAAATGTATCCGCAAAGTTGCAAAAGGTTGTAATGTTGGAGACCTGCTGATTTAAACTCTGTCGCAGCAAAAGTTTAATAGTCACACTAGTTTCATAGGTATATGATACATGGTTGATTGACTCTAGTGCAAGTGGGAGATTGTTAGAGTTTATGTCCTAGAGGCAAGCGTTTTGATGTGATTAATAACATTGTTGATGTTATTATTTTATTTTGAATAAAATATTCTGTTATGTTATATTTATTGCGTAACATAAATATTAGCATAATTAAAGTTCTTAGAATAATAATGCAGAATTATATAGTTGCAAGTAAGTAACTTGAACATGAGATTATATAATATATAAAGTACTATAATTCTTAAATGTCCCTAGTCAAGCTTTATTGTTTATATATAGGACAACAATAAAACATAGAGACTATTACGTTAATTGACTGATGATTACATCTCAGTGATCATTAATATAAGTGATATTAATGTCAATACATAAATATGTATTGGAGAATAGCGTATTGGACTGACTCAACATGAGAATACTACATGGAATATAATTAACAGTATAATAAGCTATTCTCATAGTAACAGTGATGTAATGATCCTCAGACCTGAAATCATTATAATTTTATTCGAGGATATTTATGTCTTGATATCATCAAAAGTTACTTTTACCCGATTAGACGATAAAGGTGATTATTGGATACATCTCGAATCGAATAAAAATTATGAATGATCTAGATGGAATTTAACCCTATGATATAAGTAGAGATATCCATGGGCCTCTTGATTGAGTGAGACTATGAAATGCATGGTCATACTCAAATATTGATTTGTTTTAAATAGCCTACTCATCGATCAAGATAAAAAAATTAAATTATAAAGAGGATGATATGTTCTATGCCTCGAGTTTAATCTTGAATATATTGGTTAAAAGGATTATATTACATTGAAACATTAGTCACTAAAAAGATTGTATCGATTCGTCAATATTATTATAACTTAGGTAGCAGTGACATATTACTAGATGTCAATCACTGCTTAAGATTTAAATAAGATTTAAAATCATTGCAAACGTTGTAATAATAACCTATAGGGTCACACAATAGAACATTTGAAAAGGAAGAACCGTTGTTAACAAATAAAATATCAAACGTTGATTTAATTTGTTTGAAATGTAAAAACATGGGCTAAAATTTATGCCCTTTTTATTTTGTTTCTATTATACACGTATAAAAGGTAGGTGCCGACTATTTTTATTTTGTATCTATCAGAGATAAAAATTTACACGAAACAAAAGATCAGGGGAAAATTGAAATCCATGGCGGCGACTAATGACGCATCCTTTGATTTTTATTTCGTTTTGATGAGATTGGACACTCGTTCGTTTACCGATAGAGGCCAGCGATTTGTTGTGTTAAACGCTTCGATTCAACCCAGATTTGTCTTTGAATTCAGAAGCTCGAAAACCGTAGGTATGATTTTGTTATTTTTATACAAGATCCTATTTAGGGTTTAATTATTCTGCTGCAAAATCTATTTAAAAACCCTAAGTGTTACTTTCATAAAGTGCAGATTTCTAGTGTGTTTATACACGTTTTTGCAGTTCCAGTAATATTAGAATATAAGAGCATCTCCGGCAATGTCTAAGTCAACCAAATTGGTGTAAATTCACGTTCTTTTCCTCTTTCTCGTGCTACACCAGTGTTGATACGAGCACGAGAAAAATGAAAAAAACAGGGATTTATCCCTTTTTTTTAGCGTGAATTCGTAAAAAGAATTTGAAAACCATTTATGACTAAATGTCTTCAGAATTCCCCTTTTTAATTTCCTTCAACATTTTTTTTGTTTTTGCTAGATTTGTTTCTAAAACTCATTTTTTGTTCTAAATGGTTTCAGAAACTCGTTTATTTTATTTATTATTTAGTTTGCAAAAATAAAAAAATTGCTTTTGGTTTCTGGAGAAACATCGATTGTTGACGTCTTATTTTCCTTTTTCTACGTTCAAAAAGCAAAAGCAATTTTTAACCAAACTTCAGCTTCCATTAGGTTTGTTCTAAATTTATTGTTGACACACACTGCACATTTTTTCCATAAACAAAAGCTTCGCTATTCAAAATATGCACATGAATTGATCAAAAGCAGGAGAAGGCTACCAAATTAGATGAGTCGTTGAAAGAATGCCACAGCAGTGATGTTGGCTTTTTTCTTCACATGTGAATCATCAATGCAGCAATAAATTTATAAAAAACACTGGGGCTCACAGACAAACTATTGCGTACACAAGTGTCTGCATGCTTCTTCCATTTATGTGTGGAAGTGATCTGAACTTCTCACTAAAAGAGACATGTTACAATCTGCTTTAATAACTTGAACAAAAATGTTGCCAATGGACCGTACAACAAGCTGAAAAGTAAAATGAAGTACGTATACTCACAACACCTTAAACAAAAACCAAACATATAAAAACGAAACCAATATATGTACATGTGTATGAAATATGTATATATGATGATCATCCACTAAGAAAGACTAGATGCAGAAGCCAAAGCAACTGCTTGAGCCCAAGCCTTCAGACGCGCTTTTACTTTCCTTGGATCGCTTCCTGTGCACGATTCAGCCAACTTTTAAGTTTAACGTATTATTTCTTTGTCGCTGCTAATGATATACATATATATAGACATGGTACCAGGACTGGAGATGGCAACAGGAGATGCAGCGCCACTGCTAACCTCGACAGTCCAATCAGAAGGGAAATCGATTCCCAGCTCTCTGCAGGCCCTAACCTCTTCAATATCCATACTAATTGCTGTCTTAGATTCATCTCCACTTGGCTTAATCATAACCCTGCAGTACTCATTATCATTAACAATGCTATTACTGCACTTTTTCTTCATCTCCCATGCTTCATCCAGCTTCCTTTCTCTTGCTCTCCTTATCCATCCTTTCGTCTTCCTTCTTCTTGGTGCTTCCGTGTCGCTCATGTACCTTTTTTTCCACTCTTCTGACTTCCTCCTCAATCTTTCTGGCGTTCCAGGTAGTGATGTTGCATATCCTGCAGGTTTGTTAACATCGATGTCTCATGCTCGTTTCAAAGGTTACTCAAGTGAATGAAAAGTATAGAAGATTAACCTGTAGAAGCATCATAGGCAAAAAGGTCGCTGAACAAGGAATTGTACTTCGTAGTTGCAGTGGTGTTGCTGGTGGTCTTATCTTCTTCTTCTTCAAAATCAGACATTTCTGCATCAGCTTCGCATCCATCTGATGTCTCTATTGATAAACGGGAAAGGCGGCTGAGTCTGAAAGAATAGTAATCCTCATGGTCGTTTTCTTCTATAAAGCTTCTCATGGTGTCTTCCATTGGAAGGCTAATACGGTTTTGGAGAATGAGCAAGTACAAAACAAATGGAACTGGAAGGGGCACATTTTATACATATACAGCTGATGTTCTTTGTTGGATTACCATTTTATCCTTGTTTTGATTCTGTTATCTAGTTGCCTTTTAATAATTCTAGTAATAAATATATCATCGTGGCAAACTTCTATTAAGGGAATATATTATGAGTAATATATTCTTTTTTCATTGAAAATTAACATCCTTCCATTCCTGCTTCGTTCGTAACCGTGCTCCATTACAAAAATATATTAACCATGCCGGCCTTGTTGTGTAGAAATGTTAAGACAATGAAGAGATCAAATCTCTTCGTTAATTTTGATAAATCTAATTGTAAGAGCAGTGCTGGTCAGGATGACACAATGGCATAATACCAGAACAATTCATCTTGTTTAATGAACCAATATGATTGGTGACTCAAAATAATTAAGCGATAATGATGAATTAAAAGCACGATGCTTATAAGTTTGAATATATTGTTTATTTCTGTTAATTAGCAGGCTGAAATTGAACATGTTGATAAAATAACTTAATATTAATAATGACTGTTCCCAAATTCAAGTATTGAATCGTTTGTAAGGACGTTCAAGAGTAATGATTCTATATTCTTGATTCAAATGTCAAGAGCAATGCTTTACATGCATTTTACATGCCTGGAAACAGAAGTAGCAATCTACAATTATATCCGTCAAAGTATCACCAAATGGACAAGATAATCTGAGATCATGGCATCCGATACATCACTACCAGCCTGCAGAAGCAAGGACAATCCAAAATTCGAATAGACATAATTTCCAATGATATTTAGTTACGCACATACTTATATATATTGTAAATAAATAAAAAATATTGTATTTATAGGATCGGAAAGTAAATAACCATCAACAGATACTTTCTGACAAAAAGCAACATATTCCTACATGCACTTGAAATTAATTTAGAATATCAAATACCGTACACTGAAATACAAACGAGTATCAAATAATTATATTATCAACAAACGATCAATAATTCAATAAACATGAATTGAAAATTCTAGTTCGGAGTAAACTTTTTTTTTCCCTTTTTTTGATAACTGAAGCGTTAAATATAAACAAATATGATAGTAAAATTAGTATTTAGCACTTAATACATGAGTATAATATAAACTTCAAATTTACTATATGCACATGAATTAAGTTATAATCTTGTAAAAATACTAAATGGATAAATGTTAAATGCGGAAGTTTTTATATATATACTGACATTAGTCTTTTCGAATATCAAAAATTTGTATGTTTTTCAATACAGATCCAAATGGATTTGAATATATATATATATATATATATATATATATATATATATATATATATATATATATATATATATATATATTTGTGGGTATCAATTGATAATTCCATCTATTAGCACACATAATATATACATAGTTAATGATATATTATATCTTCATAGTTATATTGCTTTCTGATTTCCAACTCTTATTTAAAGACAAAAATAGGCTTAATATGTTTTTTAAGATATACTTTATGTTTGAGGAAACTAACATATACATAGTAATTTTAAGACAACCAAAATCCTTTTTTTTAAGAAATAAATGGAAAGATACTTTAAATACTATTCAAGATGTATACGAATGCGGCAAACCGAGACAATTCTATGGCGGGGGAAATTAATATATGATTTTACTAATAAAACATTGTACATTGCATGTAACAACTCGCATTTTACGTATCGGAGGATCATAAAATATTTTTATTTTATTCTCTGGAGTTTGGATCATTTTCATATTTTAATATGTTGTTTATGGGGATGTGAGACATATCCATAATTTTTACCAATTTTATTTGTGACCATTTTGCCCCTGTCAGTTTTGTACAAGTGCATAACTTTTGATTGGGATCGAATTAGGTGCTAAACCTGTGCCATTGGAAAGAAAATGGTATTTCCCTTTCCGTTGAGTGGTCACATTAAAGATTTGGCTCAGCGGTTTGGAAGGAATCGGTGTTTTAAAGTTTAACAGTTGGCTGTTCAGGTTTGATAAGCCATAATAGGCTGATTTGGGGAGGCCCGTTAGTGGGCTGGTAGGAGGATATAAATAAGGGTAGGAGACATGGTGAATAGTTTACTTCCTCCATTTTCTCATCTGAAAGAGTGAGAGCTCCTCCATCTCTTCATTCTTATCACCTTTCCACCATTAAAACTTAGGGAATTTGAAGATCTACGTCATTTCGGGATAGATTTACTCAAATCAAAGAGGGAGTTCATCGAATTGAAGAGTTTGGATTGAATTCTTCCATGTCCGGAATCATATTTCAATCATTTTGTGTTGTTTTGGAGAATTGGTGAGTGATATGCAACTCTCACACGTATTCAATCAAGTATATGAGTATTTGATCTTGTTTTTATCAAATTCAAGTCATTTTCCTTAGATCTACATCATGGTAAGTCTATTTTCATATGAATCACTATAAGATCTAATTTAGCAAATCAAAACCGATAATTTTATCTAGATTTATACGTTTATGCAAGTTAGATCCATCATTATGTCCATATGTCCATTTGTCATGGTTTTAGTGAAGTTTGCATAATTTCATTGAAAATCGTTATGTTCAAGTTGATAATGGTTTCATAACATGTTTGTGGTTGAATTGGATTAGTTGGTTTTGTCGAATTCGTCGTTTGACGAAGTTTTGGTCAAATTTGGAGAAGATTTGGATCTGCCCAAGTGATGGATCGACCGGATTGGAGATGGGTCAATCGGGTGGGAAGGATCGGTCGAGTACATGTCTTGGGGAACACGACATGATGGGTTAGTCGGTCTGGAGGAGATGGTCAGTCAGTCGTAGTTACTTTTGGAGTATGGGTCAGTGTGTTCAGGATGGGTCGGTCGGCTTCTCAATGCAATGGGTCGGGTTTCTTCTAAGAGACAGGCCGGTCATGAAGGATCGGTCGGAATTTGTAGTAGTGACGGGTTGGCTCCAGATAGGTCGATCAGGGGCTATGGGTCGACCAGAGCTATGGGTCAGTCGGGGATAAATTGCCATTGGCGGCCGTTGCTAGCCGTCGCTAACTGCCGTCGCAGTTTAAGTCATTGCCAACAGAAATAGCAACAGGATTAGCGACGGCTATATTGCACATTTAGCAACGTCTTGCAACGACGATATGCCACATGGCACCTTATGTAACGACCCGCATTCTACGCATCATAGGATCGTAGAATATTTATTTCTGTCACATACGAAGTCGTATGGTCATGTAACTTTGGGAGACGACTATTGTGGTCATTTCCTATGTTCATGATTTTTCCTGATTTTTAAATGACCATTTTACCCCTAGTTGGCACTGTTTTGGCCCTAACTTTTGACTGGAAAGGAATTTTGACCTGAAACCACTTCCATTGGCTCCGGATGATGGTTTCTCTTTTCGTAGAGTGGTCACATTAGTCAAACGGACTCACTGTTTGGGAGATATGGCTGAAACAAGTTTCAGATGGTGAAAAACAGCTTAATTGAGCTTAACCGGGTGATTAGCAGCTAGGCCCAGAGGGGGATTTCGGGTTTAGAGGTATAGGAGGACTGATTAGGGTTAGGTTATCACTTTCATTTCAGTTTTGAGCCGCCACAAACCTCCTTGAGACCTTAGTAATGACTTCCATCCTCTAAAACCACTCCAAAACACATTTTTAGTGAAGATTAAGCCTAAACTACATCAAAGCAAGGCCAAATAGCAACAAAGCAAGGTTGGAGCTGCTGCTATACATAGGAATTCGACCCAAACAGAGAGTATTTCAGATTTGGTGTTTCATTTGTGGCCAAGGTGAGTGATTTGCATAGTTTTTGCACTAATTACGGTGATTAAGGGTAATTAGTGAAGATTAGCGAATTTATACATAAATAAATTCTGGAAAAATTCTTAAAATTCTAAAATAATGTTTTAAGGCTCTGTTAGAAATTTGGGTTAATTTTGATGTGTTTTGCTAATCGTATGCTTAAACATGATTAAGAGGGATTATAGGAAAATGTGAGGTTTTAGCCACTTTTGATCCATTTCAGTTCATTTGAATTGTTGATTAGGTGTTTGTGGTTGTTCTTACATGTTGCTATGACTCTATGGTATGTTTTATGATTGATTAGAATAGTTAGATTAGTCGAAAATGCCGTCGAATGGCGTAGAAAGCTCGCTGGAAAGTTGCAGAAGTGTGCAGGTTCCGAACCGGTTCGGATCGGAGAAAGGGGTCGGATCGGATTTGTGAACTGACCAAGGGAATTCGAACTGGGTTGGAACTTGTCACTGGAGGAGGCTTGGCGAGAAGGAAGGCCGTTTACTTGGAGTTGGGGTGGACAAGGGGATCGAATCGGAAGAATAATTGGAGGCCAGATCGGATCGACTTGGAGATGCAGGGCTCGGATCGGAAGTAAACATTTGGGAGAACTAGCAAGAGGGAAGGCCACGCGGATCAGATGGCAAGGAGGGATCGGATCGGAATACGTGAATAAATAAGGGAGCGGATCAGAGCGCTGGAAGGAAGGACACCCGACCCGACCCGGAGGAGGACACCGACCCGACCTGAAGTGGAATACCCGACCCGAACCGAATGGAAAGATGACAAGGAAGGAGGACCGAACCGAACCGACGAGGGTAATGACCACCGAACCGAACCGTATTCTAGGGCTGCCACTGCACGACAAACTCTTCTGAAGACCCACTCCAATTCGATCAAAACCCGAGATGCAAAGAAAGTCCAAATGAGGAGCTTTGACTCAGGATCCAGCTGGGAACCTATGAGTGGGCTTCATGATTGGGCTTTGTTGCGGGACGCGTGCCAAGGGGTTATCGACGTCTATAGCTTTGGACCACTATGGTAGGAGGTATGAAGGCGGATTCAGGGCCATTATGGCATCGGTAGAACCAAGGGCTACGATCAATGAAATGGGTCATTGAAATGTTTGGTCATGACTCCATATGTTTAGCTTGGTCATAGCAGGGTTTCTACAAGTCGGGATTCGTCGTTACCTCAATTTGTCTAGTGTTCCAAGGTGGTAGATGTCGTATGCTTTACGCACTGAGTGAGAGATGTGAGGATGGTTGCTATGGTTGATTTGTTTGCTATCATTATGACATGCACACCCCACCCCCGTATCCTTACACCCTTTATTATGGCACCCTAGAGTATTGTACAGTATGTGGTACTAACTCTTTGGTTGCAGGTCCAGGTTCAGGTATGGTTTAGTATACCTGTTATTATTCTGTTTAGATGCTTATCGCTCATATCAGGCTTTATGTCTGACCCAGAGTTTTATGTCTCCTCTTATTACTCTGGGTGTTCACACGAGCAGACTAGAGACAGGTTAGCTGGTGATGCACGGGTAGATGATCCGGAGACGAGCAGGAGGCTTCCACGTAATATATATAGTTTTCTCCCTGTGTTGTTGAAGATCACTGCTTGGGCATTGGTGGTGCATCTTCTGCTTTGGTTTTCTTTTGTTAGAGACAGTAAATTTGGAAAGTTGTAATAAGCTGTATTTGGATTTCCGCTGCTCTGATGTTGACATTGATTATTAGTTATCAGCTTATGCACTGTCTCGCCTGTTTTATGTCAAGTATGTTATTATTATATTTTATTCCATGCGCTGTGAGACATTCTACAAGTTTCTTGATTAGTTCATTTCCTTTCCTTTCCTTTCTTTGGCGACCGTTCCGTGCTAGTCGGGACATGTGTACAGCGCACTTCCGGAGGAAATGTAGGCTGGTGCGGAGCGGGCCGTCACACTTGGTATCAGAGCTCTAGGTTGCGTAGTTAACCTAGGGAAGTTATCAGGGAGAGATAATATACGTATACGAGAGAGCGTATTTGTGGTTATTTTGATTTTCAAAAGCTATGTATATACTATTAGTAGTATAAGAACGAAGTCGTACTGCACTAGCACCACTATGGAGTCGTTAATCGTTTCCTTTTTCAGATTGACGATGAGCCGATATACGAGAGGTGCTGGTAGGGGAGCCAATAATGGGAATGCTGCTGACATGAGGACGATGTTTACTGACCTCATGAGAGAGATGCTTAGAGATGTACAGAGGGCAGCTCCCAATGGTGGAAATGGTGGTGGTCCAATAGTGCAGGCGCCAAGAGTCGACTTCGCCAAGTTGAATAAGGATTATACTAGCCTTGGTGGAAAGCCGTTCCACGAAACGGAGTCGGCCACGGATGTTCAGGATTGGTTGGATAGTTGCGAACGTATCTTCGAGGATTTGGGTATCGAGGATGCGATGAAGAGAAAGCTAGCGTCCCGTCAGTTGCAAGGGCGGGCAATGAATTGGTGGAATGCTATAAAGGCAGCCACTCCCGAAGATCAGATTACTTGGGAGCAGTTTAAAGCTCGCTTCAGTGAGAAGTTCATTCTAGCTGCTCAGAAGTCAATGCTGTTTAAGAAATTCTTGGAGCTCAAGCAGAATGGCAGGGCTGTCTCGGAATATATTGCTGAATTTGACACTTTGTCAAAATATGGGTTATCTCTTATTGATACTGCCGAAAAAAATAATGAGAAATTCATAACTGGTTTGGATCAGTACTTGGGGGAAAAAATTATTAACCACATCGATGAGACGTTTGAATCGATTGTGGGGAAAGCATTAAGATCAGAAAGTCTCTACCCTAAGTCGAAGACTGAGGTTGCATCTGCAGAAGAGCCAAAACCACAAGCAAGTGGTGGAGGCAAGGGTGGTTCCCAGAATAAGAGAAAGCAGAACCAAGCTAAGGATGGCCAGAAGAAAAAGAATAAGCAAGATGTTGAGTGCTTCAGCTGTGGTAAGAAGGGCCATTATGCTAGTAATTGTCTTGTCAAGCCAGCGGATAGGAAGTGCTTCAACTGTGGCCAAATGGGATATCACAAGGACAAGTGTCCACAACCCCTAAGGAAAAGCAAATGGTGAAAGCCTACGCTCTTAATGCTATTCCTTCTTCGTCGAATGCCCCAACAGCGGCGGAGAAGGGAAAGAATGTCGTCATTCAAGGTATGCTTTCTGTTTACGATGTTCCTGTTAGAGTTTTGTTTGATACCGGAGCTTCCAGTTCTTTCATATCTACTGACCTGGTAGATAGGGTGGGATTGGAGCCCGAGATTGTCGATAGACCTTTAGTAGTGACGAACCCGATTGGTGGTTCGACTAGCCTTAGCATGATTTGTCGTAATGTGGTCTTATCGAGTCATGGATGCATGTTTGTTTGTGATTGCTTTGTTTTGGGCTTTACTGGGTTTGGCATTATTTTGGGAGTAGATTGGCTCCGAAGATACGGGGTGGTGGTAGACTGTGAGGGCTTTTTGGTGACAGCTAGAGTGGATAATGGGCGGAGGATAGTGTTTGGTGGTCTACCCAATGAGGGGGTATTGGCTAGTTTTCTAAACTCCCTCGACATTCCGCATAGTGAGTTGTCAGGTTTTCCCGTGGTTGGCCAGTATCCGGATGTTTTCGAAGAAGTGACCGGACTTCCACCACACCGAGAGATTGAGTTTCGTATTGATTTGGTAAAAGGTGCCAGACCTATAGCGATGCCACTTCGTCGTATGGCACCAAGAGAGCAGCGAGAGCTCGAGGTGCAAGTCAGCGATCTTTTGAAGAAGGGATTTATCAGAAGGAGTGTTTCTGAATGGGGAGCACCAGTTGTGTTTGCTACCAAGGCGGATGGTTCCCTTCGTTTGTGTGTAGACTACCGCGAGTTGAATAAAGTGACGAAGAAGAACAAGTATCCTCTACCGCGGATAGATGATTTGTTCGATCAGTTGAGTGGCGCGAGAGTATTTTCTCAGTTGGATCTCGCGACAGGTTTTCATCAGCTTAGAGTGGAAGCTGAGAGTATAGCTAAAACGGCATTTCGGACGCCGTCTGGGTTTTATGAGTGGTTGGTCATGCCATTCGGGCTGACCAATGCCCCAGCATATTTTGTGGATCTTATGAATAGGGTATTCAGAGATCAGTTGAATAAGTTTGTCCTTGTGTTCGTTGATGATATTTTGGTCTACTCAAGGACAGAGGAAGAACATAATGGACATTTAAGAAAAGTGATGGAGGTGTTGAGAAAACACCAATTGAAAGCAAAGTTTTCGAAGTGTCACTTCTGGAAGAGGGAAGTGAGGTTCTTGGGCCATGTTGTATCAGAGAATGGTATTGCCGTGGACCCGGCAAAGGTAGCTACGGTACAGGATTGGCCTACGCCCAAGAATGCAACAGATGTAAGAAGTTTCTTGGGGTTAGCGGGATATTATCGTAAGTTTATCCAAGGTTTCTCCAAGATAGCAGCACCATTGACCCAGTTGACCAAGAAGAATCAAGCTTTTGTCTGGGATGAAATGTGCGAGAATGCATTCAAAAGTCTAAAGGACAAGTTGACAAGCGCACCAGTGTTAGTCATTCCTAAGGGGGATGAAGAGATGACGGTATACACAGATGCCTGTGGTACCGGACTGGGTGCTGTATTGATGCAAGGCGGTAGGGTTGTAGCTTACGCCAGTCGGCAATTGAAACCGCACGAGAGAAGATACCCTACCCATGATTTAGAATAGGCAGCAATCGTGTTCGCGTTAAAGATGTGGAGACACTATCTCTTGGGAGAAAGATTTGAGCTGTTTACAGATCATAAGTCGTTAAAGTATCTCTTCTCTCAGAAAGATCTGAATCTCCGTCAGCAGAGATGGTTAGAGTTCTTAGCTTCCTATGATTTTAACATCGCATACACACCAGGAAAGGGCAATGCGGTGGCTGATGCATTGAGTAGAAGACATGCCAGCTTAGGGGCTATGTTCCTCGAATGGAAGCAACTGGAGTTTATCGCGGGGTTTGATTTCAGACCAAAGTGCGAATTGGATCCAGAAATGTTAGCAAGTTTGACGATCAAACCCACTTTGATTGAGCGGATCGGCTCTAGTCAGAGGGACGATCCTAACCTATTGGAAATCATCTCCAGGTTAGAGATGGGTATCGATGAGGAGATGAACAAGTATGGGCTTGATCGAGATAGATGGCTTAGAAAGAATGGAAAGCTTGTTGTACCCAATGTCAATGGATTGAGGGATGAAGTGCTTAGAGAATGTCATCACTCAAAGCTGACTATACACCCCGGTGGTAACAAGATGTATCGAGATATGAAGCAGACTTACTACTGGGAAGGGATGAAAAGAGACGTTGGGAAGTTTATATCCAAGTGCATAAATTGCCAGCTAGTTAAAGCTGAGCAAAAGAAGCCTAGTGGTTTGTTACAGCCATTAGAAATTCCCGAATGGAAATGGGAGCAAGTCTCGATGGATTTCATCGATGGTTTACCAAGGACTAGATCGGGACATGATAGCATTTGGGTGATTGTGGACCGATTGACCAAAAGTGCAAGATTTATACCAGTCAGATCGACCAGAACGGCAGCTAAGTTAGCAGAATTGTATATGAAGTGGGTAGTGAGATTCCATGGAGTACCTAAAAGCATTGTGAGTGACCGAGACCCGTTGTTCACTAGTGGGTTTTGGAAGAGCTTACAAGAGGCTCTAGGGTCAGAGTTACATCTCAGTACCGCATATCATCCTCAGACCGACGGTCAGACGGAGAGGGTGAACCGTATTTTGGAAGATCTCTTGAGAGCATGTATATTGGATTTTGGTGGATCATGGGATGACCATTTGCATCTAGTAGAGTTTGCATATAATAATAGCTACCATTCCAGTATCGGTATGGCTCCATTTGAAGCTTTGTATGGAAGACCGTGCAACTCACCATCATGTTGGATAGAGACTGGCGAGAAGTTTATGCTTGGACCAGATGTGGTGAGGGAAACTTCAGATAAAATCAAGACCATTCAACAACGAATGAAGGCAGCCCAAGATAGGCTGAAAAGTTATGCTGATAAGAGAAGAAGGGACTTAAAATTCTCCGTTGGCGACTTGGTTTTGTCAAGATTTCTCCGTTGAAGAGCGTAGTACGATTTGGCAGGAGAGGCAAGTTGGCACCAAGATTCATTGGCCCATTCCCTGTTCTCGAGCTAGTCGGGAATTTGGCATATAGAATTGACTTACCAGAGAAAATGGCGGGAGTTCACAACGTATTTCATGTTTCCCAACTAAGGAAGTTCGTTCACGACTCAGATATGACTATTTCACCTGACCAGTTAGAGGACTTCGAAGTAGAACCCGAGGCGGTTGGGAACCGCAAGCCGGCCCGTATTGTCGAGCACGACATGAAGCAACTTCGAAGGAAGGCGATGAAGCTAGTCAAGGTACCGTGGAGCGAGGACGAGAGTGATTGTACTTGGGAGACAGAGGAGGACATTAGGAAGACACACCCAGAACTCTTTGCCTGGTAAGATTTTGACTTCGATTTAGTTTTCCGCATGCTAGGATAGGCTTGTTTGCTTGTTTTGCATGTTTGATTGTTGTACGTGGCTGTTAGGCATGCGGGATCCTTTGTATGTTTTGGGTTAAGGAATTTCGGGGACGAAATTTCTTAAGGGGGGGAGAGTGTAACGACCCGCATTCTACGCATCATAGGATCGTAGAATATTTATTTTTGTCACATACGAAGTCGTATGGTCATGTAACTTTGGGAGACGACTATTGTGGTCATTTCCTATGTTCATGATTTTTCCCGATTTTTAAATGACCATTTTACCCCTAGTTGGCACTGTTTTGGCCATAACTTTTGACTGGAAAGGAATTTTGACCTGAAACCACTTCCATTGGCTCCGGATGATGGTTTCTCTTTCCGTAGAGTGGTCACATTAGTCAAACGGACTCACTGTTTGGGAGATATGGCTGAAACAAGTTTCAGATGGTGAAAAACAGCTTAATTGGGCTTAACCGGGTGATTAGCAGCTAGGCCCAGAGGGGGATTTCGGGTTTAGAGGTATAGGAGGACTGATTAGGGTTAGGTTATCACTTTCATTTCAGTTTTGAGCCGCCACAAACCTCCTTGAGACCTTAGTAATGACTTCCATCCTCTAAAACCACTCCAAAACACATTTTTAGTGAAGATTAAGCCTAAACTACATCAAAGCAAGGCCAAATAGCAACAAAGCAAGGTTGGAGCTGCTGCTATACATAGGAATTCGACCCAAACAGAGAGTATTTCAGATTTGGTGTTTCATTTGTGGCCAAGGTGAGTGATTTGCATAGTTTTTGCACTAATTACGGTGATTAAGGGTAATTAGTGAAGATTAGCGAATTTATACATAAATAAATTCTGGAAAAATTCTTAAAATTCTAAAATAATGTTTTAAGGCTCTGTTAGAAATTTGGGTTAATTTCGATGTGTTTTGCTAATCGTATGCTTAAACATGATTAAGAGGGATTATAGGAAAATGTGAGGTTTTAGCCACTTTTGATCCATTTCAGTTCATTTGAATTGTTGATTAGGTGTTTGTGGTTGTTCTTACATGTTGCTATGACTCTATGGTATGTTTTATGATTGATTAGAATAGTTAGATTAGTCGAAAATGCCGTCGAATGGCGTAGAAAGCTCGCTGGAAAGTTGTAGAAGTGTGCAGGTTCCGAACCGATTCGGATCGGAGAAAGGGGACGGATCGGATTTGTGAACTGACCAAGGGAATTCGAACTGGGTTGGAACTTGTCACTGGAGGAGGCTTGGCGAGAAGGAAGGCCGTTTACTTGGAGTTGGGGTGGACAAGGGGATCGGATCGGAAGAATAATTGGAGGCCAGATCGGATCGACTTGGAGATGCAGGGCTCGGATCGGAAGTAAACATTTGGGAGAACTAGCAAGAGGGAAGGCCACGCGGATCAGATGGCAAGGAGGGATCGGATCGGAATACGTGAAGAAATAAGGGAGCGGATCGGAGCGCTGGAAGGAAGGACACCCGACCCGACCCGGAGGAGGACACCGACCCGACCTGAAGTGGAATACCCGACCCGAACCGAATGGAAAGATGACAAGGAAGGAGGACCGAACCGACGAGGGTAATGACCACCGAACTGAACCGTATTCTAGGGATGCCACTGCACGACAAACTCTTCTGAAGACCCACTCCAATTCGATCAAAACCCGAGATGCAAAGGAAGTCCAAATGAGGAGCTTTGACTCAGGATCCAGCTGGGAACCGATGAGTGGGCTTCATGATTGGGCTTTGCTGCGGGACGCGTGCCAAGGGGTTATCGACGTCTATAGCTTTGGAACACTATGGTAGGAGGTATGAAGGCGGATTCAGGGCCATTATGGCATCGGTAGAACCAAGGGCTACGATCAATGAAATGGGTCATTGAAATGTTTGGTAATGACTCCATATGTTTAGCTTGGTCATAGCAGGGTTTCTACAAGTCGGGATTCGTCGTTACCTCAATTTGTCTAGTGTTCCAAGGTGGTAGATGTC
This sequence comes from Allium sativum, assembly GCA_030737875.1. Lineage (NCBI taxonomy): Eukaryota > Viridiplantae > Streptophyta > Magnoliopsida > Asparagales > Amaryllidaceae > Allium > Allium sativum. The sequence goes on from CM060926.1 coordinate 241,972,541, forward strand.
GTATGCTTTACGCACTGAGTGAGAGATGTGAGGATGGTTGCTATGGTTGATTTGTTTGCTATCATTATGACATGCACACCCCACCCCCGTATCCTTACACCCTTTATTATGGCACCCTAGAGTATTGTACGGTATGTGGTACTAACTCTTTGGTTGCAGGTCCAGGTTCAGGTATGGTTTAGTATACCTGTTATTATTCTGTTTAGATGCTTATCGCTCATACCAGGCTTTATGTCTGACCCATAGTTTTATGTCTCCTCTTATTACTCTGGGTGTTCACACGAGCAGACTAGAGACAAGTTAGCTGGTGATGCACGGGTAGATGATCCGGAGACGAGCAGGAGGCTTCCACGTAACATATATAGTATTCTCCCTGTGTTGTTGAAGATCACTGCTTGGGCATTGGTGGTGCATCTTCTGCTTTGGTTTTCTTTTGTTAGAGATAGTAAATTTGGAAAGTTGTAATAAGCTGTATTTGGATTTCCGCTGCTCTGATGTTGACATTGATTATTAGTTATCAGCTTATGCACTGTCTCGCCTGTTTTATGTCAAGTATGTTATTATTATATTTTATTCCATGCGCTGTGAGACATTCTACAGGTTCCTTGATTAGTTCATTTCCTTTCCTTTCTTTGGCGACCGTTCCGTGCTAGTCGGGACATGTGTACAGCGCACTTCCGGAGGAAATGTAGGCTGGTGCGGAGCGAGCCGTCACACCTTACGTGGCAAGCAGTTTATTTTACCGACAAGCCGTCGCAACGCGTTGCTCTATGTCGTCGCTAGCCATCGCTATGTAATGACCAATAAGCCGTCGCTAGCCGTCCCAAATATGGAACAAAATTTGTGCGGTGCACAACAATTCCTTTCTCTCCAACCACACCACAACAAAACCACTCAAATATCATTCCAGACAAGCCAATAATCACTATTACACCACTATCATCCCATCAATTCACCAATACTCATCAACAATCAATCATCAAGCCAAAATATATGAAAAAAAAACTAAATTCTAAGCACCATCATAACATACATATCAAGAAACAATACCATCATCACGCATCGACGTCATACATATCAAAACACACCATACCATCGTCACATATCATTGTACGTGCATTCCCAAGCAATATAATATATAAAAAAACCAAGTATATGTACATATCCAAGCATAAACCACAAGTATATGAGCACCCAAACTAATCTTGCTCCTCCTCGTCGTCGTCACCTTCATCAACAACATCTCCTCTTTTCCCAAGCATAAACCCATGCTCCTGAAAGTAAGTTGCAATGCGCTCATTTATTTTCAGGGACATCTGGGTTTTTCGCCAGTCATTCAGCTCATCCATCTGTTGCTGCATCCAAGCAATAGCCGCCTCCTCCATCGACCACTTGTAACCACGCTGAATAGCCTGCGAAATAATTAAGTGCACATTATAGTTATTTAAACGTATTTGATATTATATATTGTTGTTAGGCCAAAAAATGGTCCTGACACCCAATTGAACGATAATTTTAAATAAAATAGAAAGAGAAGCGACGAGAACACCATATTTATAGTGGTACGGTGTTAAAGAGCCTACGTCCATTTTATACTTTATTTGATTGATGATTCAAATATAAATACAATGATAATCTCTGCTCAATCTTACTTATACAGTTGATAATCTCTCTTCAATTTGTGGAATTATACTCCAAAAGTTTGGATATAATCTGAATAAACTAATGAAATTTGGTGGTCTGCAAGTTAGAGTGATTAATTTGCCAAAAAGTCCATTCAAATGAGGCGTTTTGGGGTATTTATAGGCGGTGAACCTATCTGGTTCGGGTGCCACGTGGGCCCATCTCGTGAACTTCGGATCCGCTAACTTCAGGATGGTGACACCGTATTGTGAACATGGGATAGTGGAGTGTAATCGCCCCGGAATTGTAGGGACGTGGGATATTACGGCGGTAGTTCTGGTCTTCGGTTCGGGACGATAGAGAAAAAGGGGTTCGGATCGGAAGTTGCCACGCCGAACCTGAAACACCCCACCTCCGTTAAGTTCACTCAAAAAGGGAATGCCTTAACTTCGGTGGAGCATTATAGGTAAAAGATGTAGATGAATTACAAGACAGACAAATAAAGCAGCGAAAAATAAAGTCATTTTATAAACAATGTGGTTCAGTCAAGCTTTTACAACAGTTGTCTCAATCATACTTAAAAGTAATACTTAGAACTTCTGTCTTGATTTAAAAACTTCCAAGTGTAAAGAAGCATAAAAATAACAATGATATTCCCCAATAAAGCGTGAACCGGCCATAGCAGTGGAAGAGAGGGTCCAAAGAAATACATTGACTATCTTCGAGCTCGGAAAGAAAACTGAGCTAAGTGGTAATATTCCCTCCCTGCGAACCTTGGTGGAGGGGGGGGGGGAAGGGAACGGAAGAAAAGAGGCGAAAACAAACTAGGTCAGACATAAGTCTAGTAAGCTCAGTGACTTTCAACATGTAAACAGGTAAAAGCAACATGACATGAATAAACTGAATATAAGACCATACAGTAATAACAGGGATAACATGATAACATAAGATAAGCATAAGGTATGATAAGGCAAGATAAACTGAATGCGCTTCTACTCTTTCTCTGCTTCGCTACTACCCTGTTATTCTGATTTCAATATCTCTGCACCACCTGACTAGTGTCCCAACTAGTAATCTGTATAAAATGATAATATGATTACGTGATCCCAATCCCCGCAATTGTGGTAACCTTCAGGTGTACATCTATTATGAGGATTCCGCCTCAATCTGCCTAATTGCCATGAATGTGTTAGATGTACCCTTACTACTCTATCGATCGGCTCCCTACTTGTATTAATTTCTCTTGTGTTTGTGTCAATCGGCCCCCTCTTGCGTGTAGATACCCTGTGCTGGTCCCATCATAAGGTGTATCAATCCTTATGATAGTAAAACAACACGATTCAAGATGCACAGTGTATTACTACTAGTACCCAGTGCTTGCTTTTTCCCACTCCGGAGTACGTGCATGCTCGTAAACCGTCGGAACCTACACTGACGTACCCCTTGCCGCTATTTTTACCGCTTATAATCAGCCCAGTAATCGTGCCCCCCTGCCTAGTTCAGGGTACCATGATACATCTATGTAGGTTACTACTGAAATGGGTCCCCGTTACTAGGGTTTCCTACTGGTTAAGTTTGTAGGCCTATATTTACAAATATTACCCACCAACACGATATGTACTTAACCCTCCCACTGATTCAAGCATGTTTATTTAATGGTTAAGTTTGTGGGTCTATATTTACTAATATTACCCACCAACCCGATATGTACTTAACCCTCCTACTGATTCAAGCATGTTAATTTAATGGTTAAGTTTGTGGGCCTATATTTACTAATATTACCCACCCAACTTGATATGTTACTTTGGTTAAGTGTTGCTTTCTTGTGTCAAGTTAACCCTATCACAAATCAAGTCATATTGGTTAAGTGTTGTCCTCTTGTTTTAACTTAACCTTACCACAAATCAGGTCATATTGGTTAAGTGTTGCTCTCTTGTTTTAACTTAACCTTACAACAAACCAAGTTATATTGGTTAAGTGTTTCTTATTACTTTACCCAAACCCATTCATCATGCTATACTGGTTAAGTGTTTCCTGTTAACTTAACCCTAGTCATTCATCTTGTTATATTGGTTAAGTGTTTCTCATTAACTTAACCCTAGTCATTCATGTTATATTGGTTAAGTGTTCCTATGAACTTAACCTTAGTCATTCTTGTTATATTGGTTAAGTCTTCTTATGAACTTAACCCTAGTCATTCATGTTATATTGGTTAAGTGTTCTTATGAACTTAACCCTAGTCACTCATCTTGTTCATGTAACGACCCCTGATTCGCCCGACCCGATCGATCGTAAAATCGACCAAGACCGTTCAAAACCCGAGTACGTTAACTTTGGGAATACAACACATTAGAACAATAACAACAGACTTTTATAAACATTATAGTAATGTTACATCAGAGTACAGAATATATCAGAGTACATTGAATAAAATTACAGCGGAAGATAAATTTCAATAAATTAAATACAATAAACAGCGGAAGACTTCTATGCTCTGGACACAACTTTAAACTTCAATCCAGGATCCTACTCGAGATGAAGACCTGTAGACAAACTACTCGACTGCCCGTGTGGAAAATAATGGGCACCCGAGTTTGCAAAGGTGGAAACAAACAACGGGTCAGTCATGGGACTGGTGTGAGAATTCTTAACTTAACTTAGCTAATAATAAGGCTAATCACAGGACCACGCCGCTAACACGGAACGGGTTTACTCCATTGGATTGCCAGTGCATAAAATAAAGTAAATCGTTAAATCAACGCAATGCTCTTTAGAAAAATGAAACCGTTATAAGACTCAAGTCCCATCACACAATGCAACGCAAACCGGAGGATAGAGTTTTACCTTATAATGGGCAAAATTTGCTTAATACAATAAAAACGGATTTGATACTATTATTAGTGTATATATGTTTCAAAAACGTTTCAATCATAATGTATCAATCCTAGACGGCATAGTACCCCATCCTACTATGTCGCCATACTAGTAATACAATCAAAACCGCATGGTGTCGTTTTGGAAATTGGGTTTCCATCATGAGTCAAGGCTAGGGAGGAGCTCCTTACCGATTCGAGACACTCTAGCTAATGTCTCAGGATTCCCCGCAGAGAACCGTTGGATAGCTGCAGGGCCGGTCCACACTTGCGGTTTGTGGATTGGCAATTCCTGAACACACGTTTCCCGGTCCTATATGACCTATCATCTGAGGCGCCTCATTCCATCATCCACATAAGTAAATATCAGCCAGTTTAAGCACCGACACCACTTCTAGCTAGAAAGAAACATGCTGCTCTCCTTGCGTTCCCTTCTCCCGCTTTATACTCCAACCGGGTTGTGAGGCTCGCGAAGTAACGTTATAACAAAAGGCCTACTTTTCAACAAAGCCTTGATCATCTTCATCTTGGCGTGCCACGTTGACAATTCACGCTATGCGATTGATAACTATTAATACACAACCTCTAAGGGCGTTAAGCAAGAGGATAAATTCTCCGCCGCCAACGGTCGTATATTAATAGAAATCAATTTACATAGAACAAAATTCAACGTCAGACACACATTCCATTTATAAGCTTATGCTCTGGGTCTGAGCGAAAGCCAAATCTGTACAAATCAACACTACGTCCGGACAACTACCATCTTAGCCCCGTCTTGGAAGCAAATTAATCAAGGGCCTCAACACTAGTTATCCATTCGATGTGAAGATCGTCGGTCTTCAATCGCAGTCTTCAATTCTTCGAACGTCATATCATTATTTGGAATGAGAGTAAACTCGGACTTTCCAAATAACTCACGTGATTTAAAATTAGGTGTTATACATAAACCACATCAACGCCTCATTCCAATTCAGAATATCCTTTTAATAAAGTATTCACATTATTAGGGAAAGGTTCCCATAAATTTTATCAAAGATAAATCTTTCAACTTATTCTTTAATCTTCCTTTATTCACCTTCAATCTAATTAAAGATTTATTTAAAACTTTATTAAGTTTTAGTCTTCTAAACTCATTGTTAAATGACTAGTCACTTTTCTGGAATAATCTTATCTTTAATCCAGGTTTAAGAACTGACATTATTTAAAACATAGTTCACGAGAGACCCCATTTCATGTTTTATTAATCTTATCTTTAAAATGCGTTGCTATTTTTTTTTAAAACGGATTAAATAGCCCAACTCATTTTCTTATCCATTTGTATTTTGTAATGGGCTAGATCTCTCACATTAAGCCTACGACTTGTGGATGCTGGATGTGCCGGTCGGTTCCGGGTAGACTTATTCCACCAGTTGGGCTTAACCTCGTATCATGGCCTGTTTCTTATTTGTGCACTTGGACCTCTCACATTAGGTTCAACATTAGTGGTTGCTGGATATGCCGGTCGGGTCTGGGCAGCCTTCCACCACAAATGTAACCTAACCTCGTGTCCAAGCACAATTATAATTTATAATTATAATTAATTTTTCCAAAACATATTATTTGAAATTATTCTTTCCATTAAGGAATCTCAATTTTAAGATATTTTTTATTTCTAAATATCTTGATTCCAAGTATCTTAATATAAATTGTAACTTTCCATATTCTTATAATATTAAAATAATATTATAATAATATTTTAAAAATGTATAATTTTTGAATTTCAAACTTCCAATATTAATTAATTGTTTATTATTGCATTAACCATTCTTGATAACTTTAGGAAATTATGCATTGGAATGAGACTTAAATCAAATACCATTAATTAATGGATTCATATAACGCATCTGTGAAATAATGATAGACATTCCTTTATCACCAAATTAGCATTCCAATAACATTCAGATAACATTTAAAAAACATTCAAATGACATTCAAACAAAATCCAAATAATAATATATTATTTGTGCACTTAGGCGATGTGTGAAAATATTAGCCCAATCAACATATACAACTTAGGAAACTTGTATATGGCAGTGTAACATATTTGAATTATCATAAATAGTAATAAATTAACATTAATTAGCATGCTACCTATTTTCAAAATTCAAACATTGTATCACATCCAAACGTCAATTCATAACATATCATGCATGCCACAGAAATAATTCACAAACATTCACCCCAGACATTTATATACATTTATGAAAATAAATAATAACCGTAAATTAAATGGCGCTAACTTTACTTCCATTTTTCTCAAAATTAAATGACGCTAACTTTACTTTCCTTTTTCTTAAAACTAATCCAACTTTTGTTTACTAACATGTAAATTTATAATAAATGAAATTAATCCAACTTTTTATACTCATATAAATGACATATTTTTATATTAACATATTGACAACCTTTTCTTATATTAACATAAAGATAATTTTAAAGACAACGTTTTTTTTTCTTTCATAAATGACAACTTTTATATTAATATAATTGACATATTGATATTAACATAATTGATACTTATTTTTGACAATCTTAATACAATAAAAATGGCATCATTTTATCATATCAATTCTAATACAAATAAAAGGACATTTCTTATTTTGCCAAATTCTAATACGTATAAAAAGAACATTTCTTATTTGCCAATTCCTAATATTTGACTAAAATGACCATTTAATATGTGATTTAAAATAGTATTCACTTCTAATGTGTCCATTCTTATTTCAAACAAAAAGGACAATTCTATATTGTCTACGTACATATTTATAATTCTAATAACCAAATAAAAGTGACTCTCCTTACTCGTACACAAATTCCATTGTTTAACTTGACGAATAAAGAATGAATAACTTTATTATTACAAATTCAATGTTTAATGTTAGCGCATTTATCATGTTGAAAGATATTCTTTTTAGTCTTTCACTATTATATCAAAAATGTAATTTTTAGTGTAAACCCAACTTTATCACTCGAATCTTTTAATATGATTCATTCGTTACATAAAAATATAAATTTTAATATACACACAAGTTTACCATACTTTTAATTATTAACATATTTTCTTTTAACACGATTCCTTTTATTAAATCAACATGCAATAAAAGTGAAATCTTTCTATGTTAAAATTTTCTTTTTAACATGATTCCTTGTATTGAATCAAACATGAAATAAAAAGGGAATCTTTTTATGTTAACATTTCTTTTTCTCACAAAGGACATTTTTAGCTAAAATGAATCATTTAATCTAACATGACATATTCTAGCAAAAAGGTCATTTTAATCTAACAAAAATATAACATCTTATATTTTCAAACAAAAGAAGGCAATTCATGTTTTCTAACAAAAGATGGTCTTTTTTTATTCGAATTTAACGCTTCTAACATATATGGTCTTTTTAATTTACCGCTTCTAAATAAAAAGGATCTCTTTATTCTAACGTAAACATTTCTACTAAAAAAAATGGTCTTTTAAATCTAAATGATCATCTTTAATCAAAATGTTCTAAGGCAACATTTTAACATAAAAGGTATTACGATCCTAACATAAAAAGTATTTTTATTCTAACATGAAATAATGTTTTGATCTAACGAATTCAAGCTTGGATCTTTATTCGAAAAGAACATATCATTCAGCAAATAATCATCACCACAATTTACCACAAACAAGAATCAACAAAGGCCAAATGTCCAATCCAAATTTCGAACGGTGCATAATATATTACAATCAAAATCATTATAAGTATATATAATTTAAAATTTAAATTTAAAAATAGAAATCTCACATCGGTTGTTGAATCCTTCAAAATTGTAGATCGCTCTGTTTTGATTCTAGTTAGTTCTGGAAGGCAGTATTCTACGCTGCGAATCCAACTCAACTTGAATCGTTCGCCTTGGACCTCGTATGTAATAGATCGACAAGTTTCTATGTTAATTATAGAATCATACTAACTAAATTATAATTATATTTGATTAACCACGCTTACTTAATCGTTGCCATATCTATTATCTTCTTCCATCAGAAATACGTTTCTTGGAACCCATTTGTTCACCGTTGCATGTCACACCACCAATCCGTGAAAGTAAATATGATCTTGGGTTTTCGTGGTAGGTAGAGGATGTTGAGTTTTTTTTTAAAAAATCGAAGTAGGTTGGGAGAATTTTAAAGATGAGAATGGGATGTTTTCAGCTATAGAAAAGAAGAGGGCGGTAGTTACTATTCTGATTAAGGTTTTGCAACATAAGGGTGTATATATATATATTAATACTTTTTAATTATTTAATTCCCCTTTTAATTTCAATAGAATAGTTATCATACGCTTACGTTTTGATATATTAAAGGGGAAAGATCAATTATACATTATGACATATGAAAATGTAAAGTGCAATTATGCTCCTTGGACATTGCAAATCAATTAATTTCCCTATAGGCAACGGTTAGACTCCGTTTGAATAAATATTGTGAACCACTAATAAATGTCATTTATACAGTTTCTATTATTGTTCTAACCAAGTTTTTTATTATTTATTTACTTATATTGGAATGCAAATTCCAATATACAATATAACATTTAATTAATTAATGTCAACAATTGTATTTAGTTTTATGAAAATTAACTTACCAACATTGAATTCTAACTTTCAAACGAAATGAATTACTATATATATTTATTTCTAGCAGTAACTTACTTATAACCTAATGCACAGAAAGAAATTGAAGGTGCATGTGTTATGTGAAAATAATTTGGGAATTATAAAACATAAAGAGAAGGCAACATATATATATATATACATACATACATACATACATACATATATATATATATATATATATATATATATATATTAGTAAGGAAGGGGAGAGAGAGACTTGTAAGTGCATATATTAAAATGTAGCATGCGTTTTGATAATTTGACTTAAAAAGGGTGTAAAATGAAAAAGTAAAGAGAGGCAACAATGTATAAAAAATGAGGGAGATGAATGAATGCATGCATATTTATGTTAAATATATTTGTCTTTCTTGATCTTGAAAAGGCATGCGCATGAATTTATGCCAAATCCATTGGCATTCACTTCTACCTTAATTGTTTTCTCAACATTATCATTTATTTCTTTCAAACGCTTTTGAAATTCAAAATTAAAATTATTAATGAGGTGTGAGGTAGAAATCTTTCCCTACAGTGTGAACCTCAGGTTAGAACAACGATAAAAATTTCTTTCTTAATATATATTACTATTCAATTTTAAAATACATAATATTAACATTTTAGTATTTAATTAACTTATTCAAAAATTCAAAAGAAAAACATAGGAGAGAGAAAACGGGAATGTAATTAATGCTTGATCTATTGTTTAATGCCAATTGTTAGAAAGTTTATAATTTCGTTTGCATGTACATGTTAGTATTTAATAAATGTACATTTTCTACCTATAACATTTTATTACACAATGAATCTCTTTTAATGATTTATTTACATTAAACACATTTTCAAATAATGAATCTCTATTACATTAAATATATATATATTTATTTATGTAAACATATCTAATCAAACTTTAATCTTTTTATACCTTAAAAACATAATGTTTAATGTAACCATATTCCAGTCAAAGTTTAATCTTTTTATTCTTTTTTTTTTATAAACAACAATACTGTGAATTTTCACATTAGCATATTTTCATTTATAACCTACATTATTTTCAATCAATAAATTATTTTAAACAACCAAAACTCATTAAAATAACTAAAAATAAATTTTTAAATTTACCCCCCAGAATTCAGGGTTGTTACAGTTCATTAACATTAATTGATTTATTAATGCACCAACCTCTTACATTAGATATGTGTTGTTGCGGTTACTGGATGTGCTTGGCGGTTCCGGGCAGTTTTACACCACAACTCAATCTAACCTCGGGTTTTTCTTGGGCATGATGCACTAAGCTCTCACATTAGATAGGTGTTGTTGTGGTTACTGGATGTGTCGGGCGGTTACAGGAAGTTTTACAAAACATCTCAACATGTTCATCTTTAATTTACACATTTACCAAATATATACCCAAATCTAGATTTTACATGCTAATTACCAAATTCACCAAACTTATCATGTTCCAATTCCCAAGTTATGCCCAACAAATTCCAATTTCCAGTTTTTAATCAAAATTGGCTATACCCAATCTTCCCTAAATTTGCAATAATAGTCATGCCCAAAATCACTGTGCATTATGTTTGGCGTCCCAAATCAATAGTTAAGCCCAAGCTAAATTTAATATTCCAATTTACAATTTATGCCCAAAACTAGGTTTTTCATGCCAAATTTCATACTTTGTCGTTCATGCCAATTCTAGGTTCAATATGTCAAATTACATATTCCATAATTCATGTCAAATTACCCCAAATTGCATCTTAACAGTCATGCCATAATACATGTTCCAAATTATGCCAAATAAATGTCAATTTCATGTTATACCCAATTACCCCCACATTCATAACGTACGTATTTCGAGATTCAATGCAAGATTCATGAAATAAGCGGAGAAACAATATGGAACATAAGAGGCATAAGAATAGGCATATGACGATAAGAACTATTGGTCCAATAAATTTGATATACCAAATTGACAAGTTTTGCATAGAATACATTGCAGGCATGTAGATATGATATGAATATCATTATGAACCATCACAGACGTATAGGTTTAACAAGAGTTATATCATGAACTTAAATAGGATTACAATTCCGATATACAACAAGGATAGATATGATTGGACCAATTCCATAGTCAATAATGATTCCCAAAGGCATATACAAGCACGGATTCAAATGAAAGGATTACTTGCATTAGGCATAAATCTAATGGATTAGATTTGAATAACATCGTAGGCATAAATCTAATAGATTAGATTTGATAAATCTAATAGGATTATCTCATAATCAAGTATAGCTTAGATCTAGATTATTACATGCCAAGAATTTCAATTAAGAATTCACATCTGAAAGTAACTTGAACTTACAAAAAGAGAATGATTCTTGTATTTCTGGAATCTGTTTTCTGAAACTGAAAAGCTATCTCTTGACGTAGATTATCGATTCTCTAATTTAGATTTGATTCTCAGAAAATAGTTGTTGAAGTCGTTGAATTAGCCTTTGAATCTCTACTTGAATTCTAAACTTGATTTCTTAAAGAACCAGAGCAGCATAAGGATGTCTTTAATTTATTTTGATATGAATTAGGGTAGAGTATAGGCGTAATGAAGTTGTGTAGAGAAAACTGTAGCCTTGGGGGTGTTTATATAGCATAGGGATCAACGAATCTGGTCAGAACGGGTGTCCAAATACAGAAAAATGAACCAGTCCTCAGATCTGGAAATAGAGGGGAGGTCGACCTCCAGGTCGACCCCCTAGTCGACCTATGTCGACCCAGGTCGATCCCCAGGTCGACCCCCTGGTCGACCTGGGTCCTGGACGGGAAATTTCTCGCCCAGCCCGGGTGTGTGATTTGAATTTCGAACTTTCTTTTTAAATTTAAATCTGAGCTATTTTAAATTAATATAAATTCCTGAAACTTCCGAGTGTCATAACTTTCTCATACGAAGTCCAATTTACGAAAACTTGGACTCTATTCCAAGCAAAATTCCGATATAAATGCAATGGCGTAACCCGTTTCCCTTAATTATTCTTTTAAAAATTAAGTATACTTTAATTTGTTCTTTTATTATTCTCAGAAAATACGGGGTGTTACATTCTCCCCTCCTTAAAGGATTTCGTCCCCGAAATCTCTAAGTTAAGAAAAATGCATGTCCTAACATCCAACATCCATCTACTCAACCATCCAATCACAGGCGTCCATTGTCCTTAAAAAGACTTCTAATGCTTTCATGATCATATGCATAGTGTGTGTACATGTCCATATCTAATGCAAAATCAGGCAGTCTACCGATTCAGTTGACCTCTTTAATGTGAATTATGTCAGTGCCATGAGTCCAACATATATGCAATTATTCCTAATTGTACTTTATAACTCCTACATGAGTGCACAATCATTCATACAAATGCAACATTCATATGATAACACATCAAGTTTCAGTTCATATATATAAAAATTCGCTCATGCATATGCAATATGAAAGTGACTGAGCCGATCTAGTGCCTAATGTGTGTATATGCATCCACGAGCAACCACTTGCAACCATCAATCATAACATGTTTCAAACACATGTTTACATCCATTGGTTTCCACCTAAGGATAAGAAATAGGATCTAGGAGATATACATAAAAGGTAGATACAATCATGCATAAACTTAAGGAAAGAGAGATCAAGGATGTACCCTAAAAAAGAAAAGGGGTAGGATGCGCATATCTAGTCTTCAGTATTCTAAGTTGCATACTCTTGAGCTTCACTCCACTGTACCTTAACTAATTTAACTTCACGGATGTGAAGCTTCTTGACCTCCATTTCCAAAACTCACTAGTAAAGATAGGACCTTGATCACTTACTGTGCTAGAGGGTATCCAATGTAGTCGTACTATCTTTCTAAGATAAACATGTGTTAACCATGATACCAAGTGTATATACTAAGATGATTAGAGGTATCTCCTCTACTTAGCTTATCCATCATGTTACAAATCTGAGGGTCTAAAGCTAAAGGTTGCTATGTACTTTTTACCTCTCATAAGGTCAGTCTTTTTCTACTTAGGGCACCTGCCACAACCATTTATCTCTGACGCAAACCATCCTAGTCGAACTCGACATCCCTCAAGTACAAGCTCCAAAGGCCTAAACTAATATCAGACAAGCACCCACGGAATACGTTCTTCGAATTTGGACGATCTACGTGACATGATACTAGAAAAATGACCAAACAATTGAACACTAAACCGACTCTGGCTATCCTCGCCAATCTTGCTCCAAAACTATCGTTGATCGCATAACTGGCTTTGCATTGTCAACTAGATATATGCGGAAGTATATCTCGAGTTTTAAGGGGAAAACCCCTAACATAATAAAAAAACATCTACATAATCATGGACTATTTTAACGGATCGCAAATCGTTGATAGATGCATCAAGTGATTCTACGTAGCTAAGCCTAACTGATCCCTTAAGACCGCACGAAATCTCGAGGGTATTCCCGATGCAAGTCAAAAGTCTAACTACGCTCCTTTCACAATTACTAGCTGACCAATCCATGCCTAGAATCAACTCATAGCCCATGAAACCCAAAAACATAAGCATTACACTTAAAATCAATACTCAATATAGCTATTCTCAAATCCTCACAAACCAAAGATAAATGAGTCGAACCACCAATTGGATTTGAGACATTAATGGGATCAAGCACTAAGGTGCAGAGACTCAACTATGGAAGCAAATATAAAAAACTGTGAAGCGCTAAAATAAAAAAGAGTACTAACAGGATGATCAAAAAGAAAAACTAGACTTTTTCAATAGAAACTCTACTACCTCTCTCTCAAGTATGCTGGCGATGAGAGCATACACTTGACTTCCTGAAAATCATGTTCTTTGTTCTTGCTCTTGTCCTTATATGACCCGTTATACCATAATAAAGACACTTCCTCTTGTTTTAGGTTTTACTATTCTTTCCTCCCTTCTTGTCCTGTGATTCTTCCATTTACACCTCTTTCTTTTTGCCTTCTTTGTGAACCAAGTCCATATCCATGAGTTTCTCATCCTTGGGTTGTGCTTCTTAGCCAAACTCCCTCATTCTCATCTTTGCCATCCTTGTGCAACTTGTTGACAAGTCTCTTGAAAGCTGCCTCCATCGCATGGAAAACCCTACAAAGCTTGAAAGAAAATTAGCCGTAGGTGAAACTACTGCGGCTATAGATGGAAGTTGGGCACTTCTTCGCCCTTTGACAGGTGTCATAGTCTCATCGAGCCTACAGAACCTTGCCGTGATGAGGTTACCTCCCAGAAAGCCAGGAGCCCCATAGATTCAGGAAAGAAGGAAACAAGGATTCAAACAAAGGATCGAAAGATAGTGCATATGGCTTTGGGGAATATGCCTTAAACAAAAACTTTCTTTTGAAAATGCTTCTTTTAAAACCGTTTTGAAAATAATTTTTCAAATCTTTTATCTGATCCGGTAACCTTCAGCTCTGATACCAAGTGAAACACCCCACCTCCGTTAAGGTCACTCAGAAAGGGAATGCCTTAACTTCGGTGGAGCATTATAGGCAAAGATGCAGATGAATTACAAGATAGACAAATAAAGCAGCGGAAAATAAAGTCATTTTATAAACAATGTGGTTCAGTCAAGCTTTTACAACAGTTGTCACAATCATACTTAAAAGTAATACATAGAACTTTTGTCTTGATTTAAAGACTTCCAAGTATAAAGAAGCATAAAAATAACAATGATATTCCCCAATAAAGCGTGAACCAGCCATAGCAGTGGAAGAGAGAGTCCAAAGCAATACATTGACTATCTTCGAGCTTGGAAAGAAAACTGAGCTAAGTGGTAATATTCCCTCCCTGCGACCCGGGGGGAGGGACGGAAGAAAAGAGGCAAAAACAAACTAGAGCAGACATAAGTCTGGTAAGCTCAGTGACTTTCAGCATGTAAACAGGTAAAAGCAACATGATATGAATAAACTGAATATAAGACCATACCGTGATAACAGGGATAACATGATAACATAAGATAAGCATAAGGTATGATAAGGAAAGATAAACTGAATGCGCTTCTACTCTTTCTCTGCTTCGCTACTACCCTGTTATTCTGATTTCTATATCTCTGCACCACCTGACTAGTTTCCCAACTAGTAATATGTATAAAATGATAATATGATAACGAGATCCCAATCCCCATAGTTATGGTAGCCTTCAGGTGTACATCTATTATGAGGATTCCGCCTCAATCTGCCTAATTGCCATGAATGTACTAGATGTACCCTTACTACCCTATTGATCGGCTCCCTACTTGTATTAGTTTCTCTTGTGTTTGTGTCAATCGGCCCCCTCTTGCGTGTAGATACCCTGTGCTGGTCCCACCATAAGGTGTATCAATCCTTATGATAGCAACCCGACACGATTCAAGATACACAGTGTATAACTACTAGTACCTAGTGCCTGCTTTTCCCACTCCGGAGTACTGCATGCCCGTAAACCGTCAGAACCTACACTGACGTACCCCCTGCCGCTATTTTGACCGCTTATAACCAGCCCAGTAATCGTGCCCCACCCTTCCTAGTTCAGGGTACCATGATGCATTTATGTGGCTTACTGCTGAATTGGGTTCCCGTTACTAGGGTTTCCTAAGTTTGTAGGCCTATATTTACAAATATTACCCACCAACCTGATATGTACTTAACCCTCCCACTGATTCAAGCATGTTTATTTAATGGTTAAGTTTGTGAGCCTATATTTACTAATATTACCCACCAACCCGACATGTACTTAACCCTCCTACTGATTCAAGCATGTTTATTTAATGGTTAAGTTTGTGGGCCTATATTTACTAATATTACCCACCCAACTTGATATGTTACTTCGGTTAAGTGTTGCCTTCTTGTGTCAAGTTAACCCTACCACAAATCAAGTCATATTGGTTAAGTGTTGTCCTCTTGTTTTAACTTAACCTTACCACAAATCAGGTCATATTGGTTAAGTGTTGCCCTCTTATTTTAACATAACCTTACAGCAAATCAAGTTATATTGGTTAAGTGTTTTTTATTACTTAACCCAAACCCGTTCATCATGCTGTACTGGTTAAGTGTTTCCTATTAACTTAACCTTAGTCATTCATCTTGTTATATTGTTTAAGTGTTTCTCATTAACTTAACCCTAGTCATTCATGTTAGATTGGTTAAGTGTTCTTATGAACTTAACCCTAGTCATTCATGTTATATTGGTTAAGTGTTCTTATGAACTTAACCCTAGTCATCCATGTTATATTGGTTGAGTGTTCTTAAGAACTTAACCCTAGTCGTTCATCTTGTTCATTTGCATTAATTGATTTATTAATGCACCAACCTCTCACATTAGATATGTGTTGTTGCAGTTACTGGATGTGCCGGGTGGTTCCGGGCAGTTTTACACCACAACTCAATTTAATCTCGGGTTTTTTTCGGGCATGAAGCACTAACCTCTCACATTAGATAGGTGTTGTTGTGGTTACTAGATGTGCCGGGTGGTTTCGGGCAGTTATACACCACAACTCAATCGAACCTCGGGTTGGGCATGTTCATCTTTAATTTACACATTTACCATATATATACCCAAATCTAGATTTTACATGCTAATTACCAAATTCACCAAAACTAGTCATGTTCCAATTCCCAAGTTATGCCCAACAAATTCTAATTTTCAGTTTTTAATCAAAATTGGCTATACCCAATCTTCCCTAAATTTGCAATAATAGTCATGCCCAAAATCACTATGCATTATGTTTGGCATCCCAAATCAATAGTTAAGCCCAAGCTAATTTTAATATTCCAATTTACAGTTTATGCCCAAAACTAGGTTTTTCATGCCAAATTTCATACTTTGTCGTTCATGCCGATTCTAGGTTCAATATGTCAAATTACATATTCCATAATTCATGTCAAATTACCCCAAATTGCATCTTAACAGTCATGCCATAATACATGTTCCAAATTATTCCAAACAAATGTCAATTTCATGTTATACCCAATTACCCCCGCATTCATAACGTATGTATTTCGAGATTCGACGCAAGATTCATGAAATATGCAGAGAAACAATATGGAACATAAGAGGCATAAGAATAGGAATATGACGACAAGAACTAGTGGTCCAATAAATTTGATATATTGACAAGTTTTGCATAGAATACATTGCAGGTATATAGATATGATATGAATATCATTATGAACCATCACAGACGTATAGGTTTGACAAGAGTTATATCATGAACTTAAACAGGATTACAATTCCGATATACAACAAGGATAGATATGATTGGACCAGTTCCATAGTCAATAATGATCCTCAAAGGCATATACAAGCACAGATTCAAATGAAAGGATTACTTACATCAGGCATAAATCTAATGGATTAGATTTGAATAACATCGCAGGCATAAATCTAATAGATTAGATTTGATAAATCTAAAAGGATTTTCTCATAATCAAGTATAGCTTAGATCCAGATTATTACATGCCAAGAATTTCAATTAAGAATTCACATCTGAAAATAACTTGAACTTACAAAAAGAGAATGATTCATGTATTTCTGGAATCTGTTTTCTGAAACTGAAAAGCTATCCCTTGACGTAGATTATCGATTCTCTAATTTAGATTTGATTCTTAGAAAATAGTTGTTGAAGTCGTTGAACTAGCCTTTGAATCTCTACTTGAATTCTAAACTTGGTTTCTTGAAGAACTAGTGCAGCATAAGGACGTCTTTAATTTATTTTGTATGAATTAGTGCAGAGTATAGGCGTAATGAAGTTGTGTAGAGAAAACTGTAGCCTTAGGGGTGTTTATATAGCATAGGGAACAAAGAATCTGGTCAGAACGGGCGTCCTAATGCAGAAAATTGAACCAGTCCTCAGATCTGGAAATAGGGGGAGGTCGACCCCCTGGTCGACCTATGTCAACCCAGGTCGACCCCCTGGTCGACCTGGGTCCTGGGCAGGAAATTTCCCGCCCAGCTCGGGTGTGTGATTTGAATTTCAAACTTTCTTTTTAACTTTAAATCCGAGCTGTTTTAAATTCTCTAAATTCCTGAAACTTTTGAGTGCCATAACATTCTCATACGAAGTCCGATTTATGAAAACTTGGACTCTATTCCAAGCAGAATTCCGAGATGAACGCAAAGGCATCACCCGTTTCCCTTAATTTTTCTTTTAAAAATTAAGTGTACTTTAATTTGTTCTTTTATTATTCTCGGAAAATACGGGGTGTTACAGAACCGAACCGCGCATGCTGCCTGGAATTGATCTTCTAGCTTGTGCATTTAGAGGAGGAAGGGGGATCGGATCGAGGGCTCCGAACCGACCCGGAAAGCTATCAGTTACACTCTTTACTTTGAATACATTCGTTAATTAATTCCTTAGCTTTTATAGCATGATCACAAACAAGGCTAACTTTTTCCCCTCGAAGTACGCTTTCATTAGGTATGAAGTGTGCTTCGAAATAGTCAACTTATTTGTTTCCGAATTAATGTCATCCAATAGTTTCTTTCATCTGTCCGTAGAGCCGCAGCTCTTCATGAAGTAGTATCTTTTGGTATCCGTAGGATCTATAAATACGTCAAAGGACCTGGAATTTTTTCTGTCTTTTCTGAAGGTTTCAAGACTTAATTCTAGACTCGAACATTTCTTCAGGTAATTTTCTTGGTGCCTTCGCATAGAACTTGTTAGTTTCTATTAAAGTTATTCATCTCTTCTTCATGCACCATCCTAACCAGGTTATTGATTCATGAGTCATCTTGCAGACCAAACCATGTCTGCCCAAACCCTGTTCTGTATGGGTTGCTGTAGAACTCGGGCCCGAAGGCTTTGTCTCTTTAATTCCCTTCCTTTGTGGATTGAATGGGGCTGTCAAACTCATGAGAATACGAGCGGTCTTCTAGCCCAGGTATATAAGCTTTCATCCCTTCCTCTTTCTTTATTCTTTTTCACTGTCTTCCCCAAACTTAAGTAACCCTAATTTTCTTATTCCCCATAATCCTTCTGATTTTCTTTTCGAATTCACAGGTTGGTTTTACACATTACTTAATTCAATTATTACTGTGTTATACTCGAAAACGGAATCAATTTATGTAGTCTTCCTCTTCAAATCCGCCATTAATTCAACGTCGAACTCATGACTTATCGCTGCCGTAGGTAGCTTCATTGCCGCCTTGAGGTGGTGACGGAGGTGGTCTAAAGGCGACTGGAAAGGATGTCAACTCATGAGCATATTTGTTGTATATAACGGTGTTGTATACACAATTATATGATTTTTTTTGATGATAACAACCAAATAAATATTATTATTAATGTGTTTGAAATCGTACTGTTATTCTACACCACATACAATACAGGAATATTATATTTATATTTAATTAAAATACCACTGTATAGACATTCAAATTTTAATACAGTATTTTATTTAAATTAAATATTATATTTCAAACACTCGAACAGTACAACTCCATTATTTGTATATATTCACTGATATACAATTTTGTATTACATTTCATCACTCTACATACATTTTCATATACAGACATTTTTTACTGACACTGCATTCACTGTTTTTCATCTTCAGTCTTCACTGCTCACTGTCTGTCCAGTCTTCTGTCAGTTCAGTCCAGTCATCCCTGCTTACCTGTCACATGTGAAACACACACACAGTACATTGCAATAGAAATGAAACAGAATATATGCGAATATAAATTTTATTTTTAAAATTTTTATTTGCCTCAGTTTTCTGGTGTGTTTCTCATCATTTTTCTGACTCGATCTAATTTTCATATCCAACCGACTGTGTCTAGACAGCTTGTGATATTCACAGTGATATATTGTAAATACCACAAGGCAGACAACATATATATGTATATCAATGCAGGGACAAGAAATCTCTTCTGGATGGCTGCACATACACACGTGTATATATATACACATGTGCACTGCCTCGCCAATCCAGTGTGCAACTGAGGAGTAGCCTCGTGGACCCGCTCGACTCAGTGCACAGCAAGTAAGGAACAGTGCAAAGTCAACATGAAACCCAAAAACACCAAATTGATAAAAACAGCGCCAAACCAATGTCGAGCACAATGTAATGAGCAACTCAAGTTTTAACAAAATGGGGCCGAACAACATAAATGGTTGGTACAGCAAAGTCAAGTGTGCAAGGTGGCAAAGTCGAGTAGCATTGGTAAAGCCAGATTTCTACGCAAGTGCAAACAGTTCAGAACATTATGTCATGTACAGAAATCAAGATGCAAATCAATGGGCAATTTCAAGTGACTCAAGCAAGGCAGATCAATTTTTTTTAAACATGTCAGCCCAGGTCAGAATGGATGAGAATGAAGCATTCACATGTACAAAGCAAAGAGATGAAACTTGCACAAGCAGGGTTAAAGACACAACAGCATGAATGATACACAAGTATATATGGACAGTGGACATAACTAGCAGCATGGTTATACATGTCAACAACATATCAGCATCAAAGTGCAAATGTTCAGCACAACATGAATGATGCATAAGCAATGAGCTAAGTGAGTGCAGCTGTACAAGCCAATGGTCGAGATTGTCAAGTATTTCCAATGCACATGCAAAGACAGAGTGCATAGCATCATGGTGAGGAATTAAGTGTACACAGTTAACCCAAATCATTTCAAGTGCAATATCAAATTCTACAAAATCAAGCAAAACATTCAAAGAGCAAAACAGTTTCAAATACAATGGCAGGTATCAAGTGCAATGTCAGTTCAAATCAGACTTGGCAAAGTGAAGCATAGATACATTGCAGCAGCATTGAATGGCAGAAATGGAACAACAAAGCATGGATACAAGTTTCAGATCAAAGCAAGTGTATATGGTGAAGTTACAATGTCAAGTCAGCATGACAAGTGACCAAGGATGTCTGAATTGACAAATTAACATGGGGAAGAATAATTCAAAACATTTCCAGATTTCTGGCCATCACTTTTGGCAAGCAATACAATTATGAATGTGTTTAAAATCATGCTACACTTTTTGGCAAGGAAATTATTATTCCAGAATGAATGATGGAAAAAATTATTTCTGCTCAATCATTTTTGGTAAGGAGTAAAATCAGTTTTAAGGGTTCATGGCTAAAATCAATCAGGAAATCCAAACAAGGAAACAAAGTTCACAGGGGAAATAAATCTTTTAAGCTGATCGCTACAAAGGATCAAGCATGAATTAATTAAAAAAGGGGCAAAGTTATTTTTCAGGTTTTCATCTATATTCTCGGCAAAACAAGCAAGGAAATCATTAAATATATTTCCAGAATTCTGTGTGCTAATCAAAAGTGGATTCATGCAAGGGGAAATTTCATTTCCAGAAAGTCAGAATTATGTCCTGATTCATTTCAACATTTACGCAATTGATAAAAAGCCAAGGAAATCTGATCAATCAAAGGTGAAGCAAACTTTACAAGAAATCATCACAAATATATCTGGCAAGTATTTTTGGGGAGAGAATTAATTTACCAGAATTGATCAAGACAGTAAAAGCCGAGGAAACCATTTTGAAAATCATATTAAATCAAGGCCAAATATTTCCAGAATTGTCATAACAAATCAAGTCGAGTCTATCAATGTTTTTCAAAAGAGGAAAACACAACAAATTAGGGTTTTCACACGCAAGCTATCAGATCGAGACATATAGGGAAATCAGAGAAATTCAAGGATTTAAAAAATCCTATTTAACAACCATTTCAACACAGGCAAGGGTATCGAAAACCAACACAATCAATTTCAAGCATAAAACCGAAGAATAAATTTCAGAGGAACTAACAAAATTCATCCATTGTTTTTCGGTCACCAAGATACCAAATTGAAGCATCAGAGAGCTACGCAAATTTGAGCATCGACGAGGAACACATCAGAGAACCATATTACATCAACCTGAAGCTATCGCGATTGAATTTGGGAGCAAACACTAAAAACCCTAGCCGCCATTTGTTTTTCCAGAGATAGTAGAGATCGGGCAGAAGTAAATTAAAGTGGCCGGCCTATTTCTCACTTGACTAAGCCAAGTGTTTTAAGCATAAAAGGGGATGACCCTTCCTTTATAAATTCTAGGGTTTTGAGTTGTTTATTTTTTAGTGTGTCGTTTTAAATTCAGTTTGTATTCAATTCTAAATGGTTTCTAGAATTCTGTAAAAATCTAGGGGAAACCAGTTAGGTGTTAAACTGGCAGTTGACAGAGTATGTAAAATCTGGGTTACTGTTTACAGGGTCGTAATCAGAGAAAATCTGATCGAGTGTATATCGGTCAGTCTAGGGATTTGAGCGTAGGGTTAGAATAGGAGCAGGGTTTGCGAGTGTACATGGTCATGTATGCGGGATCTATTTTAACACCTAGTAGAAATCTTAGGAATGCAGCAGTAGGCAGGGTTTTGCCAAAGCTGGGTATATCTGTGTGTGATTTATTTATTTCTGCTCTGTTTATTATTTTAATATCCTGTCAGATTTTCAATTCAGTTACAAACTATGATAAACCCTATTCGCCCCCCCTCTAGGGTTAATCTAGATCCAACAAGCGGTATCAGAGCTGGTATAAGGTTACAACATGATAGGGAGTTCTCGCTCTATGATCTAGTGGCGAAGTAGTGACTCTTATCCCTACATGTCCGTGGGTGGTTGTCCATGTCGAGAGGCAGGACGTGAAATCAGTCTCTGAGGTACCTTTGTTTGCCACCGGGACGTCATTAAAATCCTCGAGAAAGCGAGAACAAGTGGTATCAGAGCCTGGTAATTTCATTAACCCTAGAGTCATGGATCTTAGTTGTCAGTCTTCTGAGAATCAGTCCAGTCATATTCCATTTATTTTCAATGGTACAGATTTTTTAAATTGGAAATTAGAAATGGAATTATATTTAAAATCTATTGATATTAAATGTTGGGATACTGTTATTAATGGTTATGATATGGTCAATAGAAACGATATTGGATTTAATTCTCGTGCTATTCACACTTTGTATTCTTATATTGATGATGTCCAATATAACCTCATTTCTCATTGCTTGACTGCGCAGGAAATATGGAATTTTCTCAATACGAAGTATGGAAAGGTTGACAACAGCAGCTCAAAATCCAAAATGGACAACTCAGATTCAGATCTATGCTCAGGAGAAGAAACAAATGAAAATTCAAGTCGATCAGACGATGGAGACTCAACAGACAATGAAACTGAAAGCTTCTCATATGAAGAGTTGGTTTATATGTGTACTGATTTAACAAAAATCGTTGATAAACTCCATCGTTAAAACAAATCTTTAAAATCTAAAAATCACGAGTTGAATAGCAAAATCAACTGTTTGGAATCAGAATTTACAAACGTCATAAAATTAGATAATTCTGATTGTGAGAATTGTTTGAAATTTAAAACTGATCTCGTTTATCTCAACAAAAACATTCAAAAGCTTGAAGAAGAAATTCTTATTTTAAAAGATAACGAGATTGAGTTAAAAAGTACAAAAAATTGTTTATAAAAAGAATTTATCAATTTTAAGGCTATTAAAAATTCCAAACATGAAATTGCTGAAAATAATAGTTTGTTGAAGACGGATATGATTTTGAGTGAGCTTGAAAAAGAGATTAAAATCTCAAGAAACTTGAATTTGAAAAACAAATCAAATTTGAATCTGAAATCCTTGAGTCAAACACCAAAATCAAACTGCTTGAAAATGAAAATTTGTTTTTAAAACAAAATGATACTGAGAGAAGGAAAACCAGCATTAATCGTTGCTCGAACCTAATGAAAGAAAATTCCGATCTTAAGTCCAAGATCAGCAATCTTGAGTTGAGTCTAAAACGTTTCTCTAATGGTGAAAAATCTTTGAATATATTGTTGAAAAACCAAATTTCTGTTGGAAATAAACATGGTCTTGGTTTTGGAAAAACAAATGATTTTGAAAAATTGAATTCTTGTGATTTTAAAAATTCTTCAAATTGCTTCAAGAAGGGTCATTCTGAAAATTTGAATTTTGAAAATTCAGAGAGATTTTTAAGTCACACCAGGAATGAGAACTTGTTTTATAATAAACCATATATACATTCTTCGATCCCAAAAGGAAATAAAACGGGCTTCGTTAAGTTCAAACAGTTTTGGGTTCCTAAGGGTACAAAGGTAAATTCAGATGGTTTGTTATACAGACAGGTTTGGGTACCAAAAGTGGTAAACACATCTCAGAGTGGTTTTACAAATTTTGTTAAACCACTTAACGCTTTAAACTGTTAGGTACCAAAGGAGGCTGAGGAACTGCTGTGCCGAAAGGAAATTTGAGATCAAGCTGGTATATAATTCTGTATCTTTTACAGTTCCTTTAGCCAAGATCTGTTGAGTTAGATATTTATTTACTCACGTCAATTTCAGGTATAACATCTAAACTCAACCTTTGTAAATATTTTTTTCTTTTTCTTTGTGTATTCCTCCTTCTATCTCTTTTGTTTATTTTCTTTATCTCTTCTGTTTATCTTTCTTTGTCTGTTTGATTTGTCACTCTTATATCTTTGTAACGGCTTGGACTGTCTTAAACTTCCTTTTATAGAACTCATATTTTCTGGAAATTCACTTTAGTTGAATAGAACTCTAATGTTTTAATTATTTACAGATCTTGAGTTTAATCATGTAAATTTTTGCAATTGTTTTTGAAGTTTATTTTTTTGATTTCTGAATTCATAACAGTGTTGATGTATTCTTGTCATATCTTGAACATTGTTAATTAAAATTCTAAATTCTTGAAGATCTGAAAAATTGATGAAGTTTCACACACCACTGCTGTTTTGAATTTCTTCTAATTCATTTTAGAAAGGCTTGATATAATATACTCATTACAACACTTCAATATTCATCAGTTGTGAAAATTTCATTATTTTTCAGATTGGCTTGGATATATTGATTTATCTTGAATCAGTGATACATCCTGAAATTCCTTTTTATTCATGATCATTGTGACTTATTTTTGTTTTGTTTGAGATCACTTGAAAATTTCTGATATTTTGAATCTCACACACCTCTCAGATCTAAAATTATTAATCTTGTGTGATTGGTTCATTGTATCTCAAGATTTACATTTGTTCAAGTGATTTTGAATAAACCACTATTTTCAGGATCATGAATTATTACTCAAACTTGATGTAAATGATCTGAAATTACTGTTGTGCTTGTCAGAAATTCTTGTGAATAATTCTTTGAATTCAGTCTTAAATCTCTCGGATATTTCATGGTTATTTGATCTAAATATTCGTTTGTTTAAAATCATTTGAAATTATTGATTTATTGAATCTCACACATATCCTGAATATGATATTTAAAATGTGATGTGATTGATTCATTAAATCTTGAAGTTTTCATATTTATCAAATGATTTAAAATAAACAATATTTTTAAATCTGGGATCGTGAATCATCTTTTGTGACCATCTGAAACCTCTATGAAATTTTTTCTAACAAGTCTGATTCATGACTGATGTCTTGTGCTACTTTGATATTGTTTTGAAAATATGTTGAAAATTGCTTGTTTATGATTTGATTGCTGCTCTGATACTGTTCTTTAAATAACTGCTTGTTCTTATCTGCAGCTCTAATAAATGTGCTAAATTTGCCTGGTTGGGTTTGTGTTTAAATTTCTTTGGACTAAGATATCCATGATAGTCCATCAGAGTGTAATTAAATTCCTCGATAAAGGAGACAACAAGTGGTATCAGATTAGGAAGTGCTGAAAAATCGTTTTGGTCTTAATCTCATCATGTATATTTTTTTCTCTCTAAATTTCTCTTGTAATTGATTTTCAATTATAAAGTTATTTATTGATTATTCATTCAGAAATTGAAATCAATATCCAAATTGAACTGTATTTATAATTCATCAAAATTATTATCAGATTTTGAAATTGTGATGAATTGTGACTACAGTATATTTCACAACAAGAGGAGATTTTATTTGGATTTTCATGATGGTTGAATATTTATTATAATATCTTTGAACTGGCAATTATTTCACGACCATCTCCTTTATCTATCACCCGTCTGCCATCCATCATGATTTTATATTAATGTGGAGAGTTTATTTTAAAAAAAAAGAAAAATCATCTTGTTTTAAAACAGTGAAAATTATTTGTGATGGAAATGGGACTATATTATTATTCAGAATTAGTGATAATCAAAAATTTTCAATGATCCCGGTACAGTCGAGCATATTTCATAATATAATTAATTTAGATTTTTTTTTTCACAGTCCATCTTTGTATCTACCGCATTTCTATCATCCATATTGGTTTCATATACCGAGGAGTTTTTCCTTATAAAGCTGAAAATGATAAAAATATAATTAATATATAAGAGTGTCTCTAACCTCATTTAAAAATCCAAGCTTTGGTTATGCATGGTTATGAGACGTCTTATAAGTTAAGCTGCGACTGATCCTATTTAAAAATCCAAGCTCTGGTTATGCGTGGTCAGTGTGCTCTTAAATAAAAATAAAAGAAAAAGGAATAATGTGCTATAAATTGAAATTCTCCTTTGTGTATAAAAACCAGCCTACCAATCCATTTTCTAATCTGTGAAATGTGTTAATATTTTATGACGTATTATGATTTGTTGATTGATGGGTATTGGGATTTGAGGTTATTCGATTTTGTCACTTAAATTGAATTATTAATTATAGTCCAAATTCCATCTCTGTTTTTGAACCTCATTTTTATAAAAATTCTTTGGAAAAATAATTCTTTACTCTACCCATTTTATATAAAATTCATCGTAAATCCGTCATTCTCTACAATGTGAAATATGCAATCTGTTCTCAGAATATTATGATTTTTGTTTGACTAATTGAGATTTATAACTGTTCTTCCTCTTAAGCTGATATTTTATTTGTTAGTCATTCTTCATCTATATTTTAAATTCTATATCCTTTTTGATGATAACAAAAGGGGGAGAATGGGTTGAGATTTTGATTTATGAGTGAAAATTTTATAAATATTTATAATTTTGAAAATTTATTATTAATCATTCATTTCACTCATGCACAGTTATAGGGGGAATTTCTGTTGTAGGGGGAGCTAATAAATAGGGGGAGTTCAATGTCAAACACATTTTTTTGTTTCAAAATCTTTTATTTGTTTGTCATCATCAAAAGGGGGAGATTGTTGTATATAACGGTGTTGTATACACAATTATATGATTTTTGTTTGATGATAACAACCAAATAAATATTATTATTAATGTGTTTGAAATCGTACTGTTATTCTACACCACATACAATACAGGAATATTATATTTATATTCAATTAAAATACCACTGTATAGACATTCAAATTTTAATACAGTATTTTATTTAAATTAAATATTATATTTCAAACACTCGAACAGTACAACTCCATTATTTGTATATATTCACTGATATACAATTTTGTATTACATTTCATCACTCTACATACATTTTCATATACAGACATTTTTTACTGACACTGCATTCACTGTTTTTCATCTTCAGTCTTCACTGCTCACTGTCTGTCCAGTCTTCTGTCAGTTCAGTCCAGTCATCCCTGCTTACCTGTCACATGTGAAACACACACACAGTACACTGCAATAGAAATGAAACAGAATATATGCGAATATAAATTTTATTTTTAAAATTTTTATTTGCCTCAGTTTTCTGGTGTGTTTCTCATCATTTTTCTGACTCGATCTAATTTTCATATCCAACCGACTGTGTCTAGACAGCTTGTGATATTCACAGTGATACACTGTAAATACCACAAGGCAGACAACATATATATGTATATCAATGCTGGGACAGGAAATCTCTTCTGGATGGATGCACATACACACGTGTATATATATACACATGTGCACTGCCTCGCCAATCCAGTGTGCAACTGAGGAGTAGCCTCGTGGACCTGCTCGACTCAGTGCACAACAAGTAAGGAACAGTGCAAAGTCAACATGAAACCCAAAAACACCAAAGTGATAAAAACAGCACCAAACCAATGTCGAGCACAATGTAATGAGCAACTCAAGTTTTAACAAGATGGGGCCGAACAACATAAATGGTTGGTACAACAAAGTCAAGTGTGCAAGGTGGCAAAGTCGAGTAGCATTGGTAAAGCCAGATTTCTACGCAAGTGCAAACAGTTCAGAACATTATGTCATGTACAGAAATCAAGATGCAAATCAATGGGCAATTTCAAGTGACTCAAGCAAGGCAGATCAATTTTTTTTAAACATGTCAGCCCAGGTCAGAATGGATGAGAATGAAGCATTCACATGTACAAAGCAAAGAGATGAAACTTGCACAAGCAGGGTTAAAGACACAACAGCATGAATGATACACAAGTATATATGGACAGTGGACATAACTAGCAGCATGGTTATACATGTCAATAACATATCAGCATCAAAGTGCAAATGTTCAGCACAACATGAATGATGCATAAGCAATGAGCTAAGTGAGTGCAGCTGTACAAGCCAATGGTCGAGATTGTCAAGTATTTCCAATGCACATGCAAAGACAGAGTGCACAACATCATGGTGAGGAATTAAGTGTACACAGTTAACCCAAATAATTTCAAGTGCAATATCAAATTCTACAAAATCAAGCAAAACATTCAAAGAGCAAAACAGTTTCAAATACAATGGCAGGTATCAAGTGCAATGTCAGTTCAAATCAGACTTGGCAAAGTGAAGCATAGATACATTGCAGCAGCATTGAATGGCAGAAATGGAACAACAAAGCATAGCTACAAGTTTCAGATCAAAGCAAGTGTATATGGTGAAGTTACAATGTCAAGTCAGCATGACAAGTGATCAAGGATGTCTAAATTGACAAATCAACATGGGGAAGAATAATTCAAAACATTTCCAGATTTCTGGCCATCACTTTTGGCAAGCAATACAATTATGAATGTGTTTAAAATCATGCTACAGTTTTTGGCAAGGAAATTTTTATTCTAGAATGAATGATGGAAAAAATTATTTCTGCTCAATCATTTTTGGTAAGGAGTAAAATCAGTTTTAAGGGTTCATGGCTAAAATCAATCAGGAAATCCAAACAAGGAAACAAAGTTCACAGGGGAAAGAAATCTTTTAAGCTGATCGCTACAAAGGATCAAGCATGAATTAATTAAAAAAGGGGCAAAGTTATTTTTCAGGTTTTCATCTATATTCTCGGCAAAACAAGCAAGGAAATCATTTAATATATTTCCAGAATTCTGTGTGCTAATCAAAAGTGGATTCATGCAAGGGGAAATTTCATTTCCAGAAAGTTAGAATTATGTCCTGATTCATTTCAACATTTACGCAATTGATAAAAAGCCAAGGAAATCTGATCAATCAAAGGTGAAGCAAACTTTACAAGAAATCATCACAAATATATCTGGCAAGTATTTTTGGGGAGAGAATTAATTTTCCAGAATTGATCAAGACAGTAAAAGCCGAGGAAACCATTTTGAAAATCGTATTAAATCAAGGCCAAATATTTCCAGAATTGTCATAACAAATCAAGTCGAGTCTATCAATGTTTTTCAAAAGAGGAAAACACAACAAATTAGGGTTTTCACACGCAAGCTATCCGATCGAGACATATAGGGAAATCAGAGAAATTCAAGGATTTAAAAAATCCTATTTAACAACCATTTCAACATAGGCAAGGGTATCGAAAACCAACACAATCAATTTCAAGCATAAAACCAAAGAATAAATTTCAGAGGAACTAACAAAATTCATCCATTGTTTTTCGGTCACCAAGATACCAAATCGAAGCATCAGAGAGCCACGCAAATTTGAGCATCGACGAGGAACACATCAGAGAACCAGATTACATCAACCTGAAGCTATCGCGATTGAATTTGGGAGCAAACACTAAAAACCCTAGCCGCCATTTATTTTTCCAGAGATATTAGAGATCGGGCAGAAGTAAATTAAAGTGGCCGGCCTATTTCTCACTTGACTAAGCCAAGTGTTTTAAGCATAAAAGGGGATGACCCTTCCTTTATAAATTCTAGGGTTTTGAGTTGTTTATTTTTTAGTGTGTCATTTTAAATTCAGTTTGTATTCAATTCTAAACAGTTTCTAGAATTCTGTAAAAATCTAGGGGAAACCAGTTAGGTGTTAAACTGGTAGTTGACAGAGTCTGTAAAATCTGGGTTTCTGTTTACAGGGTCGTAATCAGGGAAAATCTCATCGAGTGTATATCGGTCAGTCTAGGGATTTGAGCGTAGGGTTAGAATAGGAGCAGGGTTTGCGAGTGTACATGGTCTTGTATGCGGGATCTATTTTAACACCTAGTAGAAACCTTAGGAATGCAGCAGTAGGCAGGGTTTTGCCGAAGCTGGGTATATCTGTGTGTGATTTATTTATTTCTGCTCTGTTTATTATTTTAATATCCTGTCAGATTTTCAATTCAGTTACAAACTGTGATAAACCCTATTCACCCCCCCTCTAGGGTTAATCTAGATCCAACAATATTGTCATGCTATACTTTTGGGAAGGCGATGGATTTATAATTTTTGATGGAGTGGTAATGAGAGAGGAATTGTTAAGCCTAGAAGAGTAGGAGTGAATCATCGTTGAATAGATGGTTCTGAAGCGGACTTAGATGTTCTCGGAAAGGGTATTTAAACAAGGATAAATGGAACCGGTTAGGATCGGAGCTGACCGATCCGAACGAGACTGACTTCACAAAAGCTCCACTCGAGCCAATCCCCTCCGTCATCCAACTCCAAGCCGATCCGGGGTTCCCACACTTGGGTTTACGAACCGACCCAATACTTTAGTTGCATAGACAATCAAACCGATCATGAGGCATCGCCCAAACTACCGAACTGATCGGAAGTATTATCTTGAGGACCCCAATCCGAATCAACTATGTCAATCATGAAACAACACAATCTAACATTACCGAACTTGGATAGAATTACAACCCTGGAGATGCGAACTTACGGTACATTCTTGAATAAAACAAAAATCATATCTCGTAGATTCATGGACAGTTAGGATAGAACCTTAACTGTAACACCCCGTAATTTTTAAATATTAAAGTTAACAAACTAAATAATACTTAATTTCAAATGTGGGAATTTAGGGAAATGGGTTGCGAATTGCGTTCGTCTCGAAATTCTACTTGAGATAGAGTCCAAGTTTGTGTAAAACGGACACCGTATGAAGGAGATATGGACGAACGAAGTTAGGCAGAAAAACCGGAAAAAGACCAGAATGCACTGGCGCACTTGTAAAGTGCGTCAGTACAAAAATGCACTGGCGCACCTGCCAAGTGCGCTAGTACGAAAATGCACTGGCGCACCTGACAAGTGCGCCCATGTCGGGCTAAAAGCCTGCACAGATTTATGGAGTGTTCTGATCTGAACAGTGAGTCATTGATGAGTCACTAGGGCTTAGGGGGTTATCCGAATGGTTCTGGTTATTCCTAGGTTAATCCGATGGGTCTTAATTAATTAATCTTCTATAAAAACACCCTAAACCCCTAACCCTATTCACACAAATTCATACCAAGAGCCGCCATGCCGTCAAAGGAGAACCTAGAGTAGCCGCCATACACTTTTAACCCTAAAGCAAGGTAGAGGCTTGAGTCAAAATCAAATCTGAATAACAACTAAGTCTACATCAAAGGCGAGAAATTCAGTTTCAGAATACAGATCCCAGAAAGACAAGACTATTCTTTTTGATTGTGAGTATGATACCTTTCACAAAATAATTTGTTAATTTAATTATGATAAGATATAATTGGGATCATAATAATATGATTTTGAATCATGTGATGTAAATTATATGTATGTTTGTGGTGTTGAATCATATGTTAGTTCTTATGTGAATTTTGTGCAAGTTGGATAATACGTTGGTTCTTATGTGAATTTTATGCAAGTTGTATCATACGTTAGTTGTTATGTGAATCCTATGCAAGTTGAATCATATATCTTATGCAAGTTTGTGGTGATTGAATCATATATTATTATATGAATCTTATGCAAGTTTGGATTGTTAAAATATATGTGAGACATGTATATGCATATGCTAGTTTATGTGACATTAATCTATATGTTCAGATCCATATGCAAGTTCACACCTTTATGTTTAGATCCATAAGCAAGATTATATCTTTATTCAGATCTATATGCAAGATTACATCTTTATGTTTAGATCCATATGCAAGTTCACACCTCTATATTTAGATCCATATGCAAGTTCACACCTTTATGTTTAGATCCATAAGCAAGATTATATCTTTATGTTTAGATCTATATGCAAGATTACATCTTTATGTTTAGATCCATATGCAAGTTCACACCTCTATGTTTAGATCCATATGTAAATTCACACCTTTATATTTGGATCTATAGCAGTACATAAGTTATGCAAGTTTATACCCATCACCTATGCTAGTTTTGTATCATATGCTAGTTTGAATGAAATTCATATGCAAGTTATTGGCTATGTAATCTTATGTCATGATCTTTATATCTATTTTATAAGTTATGTGATGTTGTTTTCCTTTTTATGAGTTAGACTATTTGCAAGTCTAACATATGTCAAATGAAAACGTACGAATAGCGTGGGGATGATGGGATAATATTGAATATACATAAAATTGTGAATTGGCGTAAAAGTGCCTTAAAAAGGCATATAATTAATTTGAGACATTAATTGGCACAATTGGTATTTATGGACATAATTTTAAGAGACAATTATTGACATAAATAAAATTGGAAGTTATTGGCAATTTGAGATAGGGATATTAATTCAAATTGGGGTTGAATAATAATGTGTGATAATTAACTGCCTAAGACACGAGGTTAGACTCGTTTACAGTGTAAGACTGCCCGGACCCGCCTGGCAAATCCAGCAACCACAAACGGCACTCTAATGTGAGAGGTCAAAGGCACAAATTAAATGGGTAATAAAGGCCTAAGAAACGAGGTTAGACTCGTTTGTGGTGTAAGACTGCC
This sequence comes from Allium sativum, assembly GCA_030737875.1. Lineage (NCBI taxonomy): Eukaryota > Viridiplantae > Streptophyta > Magnoliopsida > Asparagales > Amaryllidaceae > Allium > Allium sativum. The sequence continues at coordinate 242,005,702 of CM060926.1, forward strand.
CGGACCGTCCGGCAAATCCAGCAACCACAAATGGCAGTCTAATATGAGAGGTACAAGGCATAAATTAAAAGATGCTTAGACACGAGGTTAAGTCTTGCTTGTGGTGGAAGTCTGTCCGGAACCGCATGGCATATCCAGCGGCCACAAGCAATCGAATTAATGTGAGAGGTCTGTGCATTAATAACTAATTAATGCTGATCAAAAACGAATATAAATGACAAACAAAAGTTTGGTTGAGTGAGTGATTCTCTGAGTACCAATCGGATGTTGATTTCGGTCTTCAGGGTTGGTACATAGGGAGTTATTGTCTTAACCAATGTGTCTGTGAATTAAGATGTACTTAATCATAAATTAAGTAAAACATGGTAAGTGGATAAAGTTAAGACCAACTTAACCAATAATATATAAGTGGATAGGGTTAAATACTAGCTTAACCAATAATACATAAGTGGATAGGGTTGAGACCAGCTTAAGAAATAATTTGATAAGTGTGTAGGGTTAAGACAAACTTAGCCAATAATATACATTGATTTGGTAGGGTTAAGACAAACTTAACCAATAAAAATTTATTGATCTGATAAGTGGATAGGGTTAAGACCAACTTAACCAATAAGATATAAGTGGATGGGGTTAAGACCAGCTTAACCAATAACACATGTTGATTTGTTGAGTGAGTAACATGGGTGACATGTGGGATATAATTATAAACACTGAACCAAGTTGAAACATGTAAGAAGACATGAATATGAGGGGTTAAGTGGGCAATTCTAGTTGGGACCAAGCATAGGTGGAAAGCTTGTGTCAAGCATGGGGGACCCTTTTCAAACCAGTAACCCATTAAGTATCTTTGTGAGCTCGACCCAAGTCGAGGACGGGACATGCTTACTGGGTTTGATTGTATGAGGTCAAAATGGGTTAGCGGTGGCAACGCAAGTCCAACAGGGTCATGTGCATGCGTGGGCCCGGGCAGGTAGGCAAGACGTTGTATGGATGTGATGTGAATTATTGATCACATGTTGTAATTATGTTGTAGAATTGTGGTTGAAATCTCTATGACGTTATGTTGTGATGCTATCATTTATGATGTAAAGTTATGTTGCTATCATCTATGTTGTAATTTTATATATAATCAAATCATCATGTTTCATATGTTAGTTTGATGATGTTGATTCATATGATAAATCATATGTATGCAAGTTTAGGTTTTTATTTAAACATGAATTATATACAAGTTGGGTAAAATTATATGTGACCTTACATGGTTATGACATCTAGTTTATGTGAAAATTTTATTAAAAGTTAGGCTATGACATGGGTGAGTTAAATGCTAAATTCTACATGATATTTATATAAGTTTACACCATTGTTTTGATGCATAAATCACATATTAAAGTTTATATAAATATATGAGTTTGGGATATGAATCATGTTATGCAAGTTTAGGGTTATTGCCTATGCAAGTTTACGCCTTTAGATGTAGATCTATGACATATATGATTTATGCAAGTTCACACGTTTAGAATTGGATCCATGACATATGTTGTTTATGGAAGCTGTAACTTTGGCCTATGCAAGTTTTAGATGTAGAACATCATTCACATATGCAAGTTCATCCCTATGTTTAGGTCTATGTTTTAATTATGTGTATATTGTGATGTTTTCTCTTTATTCCATAAGTTAGACTATTCAAGTCTAACGTATATTTTACGTTAAATGAACAAACGTACAACGTGGGTAAAGGGGATAATATTAAAAAGATTTAATTGGCATAAATGCCTAAAAAGGTATAAAATATAATTGTGGTGAAAATTGGTATGATTTTACATACCATAAATGGATGGACATAATTGAGTCAATTATGGACATCGTTAAATTTGGAATTGATTGATAAATTGAATAGGGAAAGTAATTCAAATTTGGGAATGATTAATTAGGAGAAATTAATCGTCTAAGACATGAGGTTAGGCTCTTTTATGGTGTAAGACTGCCCGGATCCGCCCGGCAAATCCAGTTTCCACAAATGCCAGTCTAATGTGAGAGGTCTTGGGCATAAATTAAATACGTAACAATTGTAAAGACACGTGGTTAGGCTCTTTTGTGGTGTAAGACTGCCCGGACCCGCCCGACAAATCCAGCTGCCACAAATGCCAGTCTAATGTGAGAGGTCTTTATGAGGTTACGGTCTTAATGACTTAAGAAACACTTAACCAAATAAACATGTAGTGGGACATGAGGGGGTTAAGTGGGTGCCTTGGGTGGCATGTGGAATCTAGTGGGTGCCTTGGGTAGCATTTGGAAATACGATTAGAAACACTTAACTAAAATTGAAACATGTAGTTGAAACATGAATAAGAAGTGGGTTAAGTGGAATGTACTAGAGGGGACCAAGCATAGGTGGATAGCTTGTGTCAAGTAATGGGGGCCCATTTCAACCAATAACCCATACGTATCTTTGTTGGTTCGACCCAAGTTGAGGACGGGACACACATACTTGGCTTGATTGTAAGAGGCCAAACCGGGTTAGCGGTGGCAACGCAAGTCCAACAGGTTCATATGCGTGTGTGGACCCGGGCTAGTAGGTAAGACGTTGTTGCATCGTGTAGGTATAAGTCGTGCATTGTTGGTTGTATCGGGTTGCCATTTTGGGGAGTGATACACCCCACTGTGGAGCCAGCATGGGTATCTACGAGTTAGGGAGCCGATCACTTGGGGGTAGTGGATGCACCTAGTGGAGATAGGGGCAGGCGGCACCTATGAAGGCAGCTAGGGGTGCACGAAACTACCAATATCATTATTAATTCTATAGGCGGGATCAACCTTAGGGAGACTAGTGGTGGTGTATTATAGCAATTCTCCTATAGTGTTGGTGTAGTTTGGTAATTATCTTACTGTGGGTTAGGTGCGCTTTAACGATATCATTGTTCCTCTTGTTTCCTTATTTACTCTGCCATATTCAATGGTTCATCGTCATTTCCTTATTTTCCAACATATGCCTTAGCCTAGTTACTTTGTCAATTATATTGTTAAAATTATCGCACTCGCCAGACTTTATGTCTGACCCCCTTTGTTTCCTCCTCTTTTCTTCCTTCCCCCCCCCCCCCCCAGGTGCTTAGGTTGGGACTAGCACCAGTGGAGCTTGATCTTGGACTGCTGTTTCTCTGCTTTTAGAAGATTACTTGGATCACTGAAGTAAAGTTCAGCTTCCCTTTTATTTATGGCTATTTTGTATTGGGGATTATGTCTTTCAGTTTATGTACTTTTGGTAGTCAAGATGGATATTATGTACTTTGACTCTGGTTTTTGATGATGTAAGCAAACATATGTGTTTTCCGCTGCACTGAAATAAAGTTTTAAATCTTTGAGTACTATTTATATCTGTCTTGTTGTTAAGTTTCTGTTCTATAATTACTCAAAACGCTCCATAGAAGTTAATGCATTCCCTTTGTGAGTGACATTAATGGACGTGGGGTGTTACACTACCATTATTACTATTTTGTTCAGTGGGCAGGATCAACTTTTAGGGTGACTAGTAATGGTGCGGTGTAATTAGCATTGGTGCGGTATAGTAATTATCCTCTAGTGATTAGGAACGAGATTAACTCCAGAATATTCCTCTTATTTACTTTGTCATGCCCACTAGTTTCATGGTCATATCTTATCTTACCAGTTTATGCCTTATCCTGGTTACTTTAATAATTATATTGTTGAAGTTATTATACTCGACGGACTTTATGTCTGACCCCCTTGTTTTCACATCTTTTCTTCCTTCCCCCCCCCCCCAAGACCTTAGGGTGGGACTAGTACTAGTGGACCTTGATCTTGGATCTCTTTCTCTCTCTTTTGGAAGTGCTTAGATTGCTGAAAGTAAAGTTCAGCTCATCTCTTTTATGGCTACTTGTGTTGGGGGTTTTGCTTTTTATTTTATGTACTCTGAAATAATTTATCAAGATGGATATTAAATGTTCTTGGTTTATGAAGTTGTTGTAATCAAACTATTTCTCCGCTGCAATAAAAGTTGTTTTAAAATTTTCAAGTACCATTATTTATATATGTCTTGTTATATTCTGTTCTATACACTAAATACACTCCATGGAAGTTAATGCATTCCCTTTGTGAGTGACATTAATGGACGTGGGGTGTTACACATGGTATCAGAGCGAGGTTACCAGACCAGATATGAATTTTGAAAAACTATTTTTCAAAAAGCATTTTATAAAGAAATACTTTCAAACGTATGTTTTAAGGAAAGTATTTTCAAGAGAAAAAGTTTTTTTTAAAACCATAACCCTTAAGATCCATAAATCTTTCTTTCGAATTCTCCGTTTTGAATCTTTTCATTTTCTTTTCAGCATGTCTGGAATTCCCGAGATATCCGAGGGGATATCGATACCAGGATGGTTTAGAAGGTATCTGGAAGCTAAGGCCTATGTCGCTGGCCCAGCAAATGCTCCTCCTCCTCCCCATGTTGATACCTTTGCAAAGATATGCAAAGATTTTAGAGCAATGGGCGGGAAATCTTTTCACGAATCAGAGACGTTTGTTGAAGCTTGAAATTGGCTTAAGGAGGTTCTATTTGGTATTTTCGAAGTAGAAGATGGAAGGAAGGTCCAATTGGCTGCTTGGTTAATGAAAGACGAAGCCTCGTTTTAGTGGGAGGTCACGAACGTAGAGCGTCCAGTGGATACATGGATGGATTTCAAGCGTAGGTTTGAAATGAAGTTTCTCTCACGAGCAGAAGAGAATTTATATGTGGAAAGATTTTTGGCATTGAAGCAAGGGGATTTATCAGTAAAGGTGTACGTCAACAAGTTCAATCAGTTGGCGAGATTTGGCTTGGAATTAGTAACCACACCTGAGAAGAAGGCCCTAAGGTTCGTTAAGGGTTTGAATGAGCCACTACATGGGTTAGCTATGACCCACATTCCTATGGGGGCTACCTTTGAGAAGTTGGTTGACATGACGCTTATGCATGAGGAAGAGAAAGGTGATAATGCTAATAAGGCACCAGAGAAGAAAGGGGACCAAAAGAAACCACAACAACAAAACAAGAAAGGCGGGAAGAACAATAATAGCGAAGGAAAGAAGAAGTGATTTAATTGTGGGAAACCAGGCCATCTGAGTAAAGATTGTAGGAAAAAGAAGAAGACTGGCTGTTTCCACTATGGAGTGGCAGGTCATCTAGTTAAGGACTGCCCAAGGAAACAGGGGCAAGGGCAAAGAACTTCTGGAGGGCAGATTCGGGCTCTCATGGCACGAGGACAGGAGAGAGGTAGGAACATTTCCGTTGAAAGTTTAGTTTTTCTGTTTGATCATCCTGTTCGTACTTTGTTTGACTCTGGCGCTTCACACTCGTTTGTATCTGCTTCGTTAGTTGAAACACTGCACCTAAATACTAGTCTAGTTACGGATCCCAAAGTAGTCTCAAATCCTATTAGTGGTTCAACTCATCTTTCTATGATTTGCCGGGATTTGAGAGTGTCTATCTTGGGCATTGGTTTTGAATGCAACGCCTTTGTTCTTGGCTTCATGGGCTACGGCTTGATTCTAGGTATGGATTGGCTAACTAGATATGGTGTCGTCCTAGATTGTGAAAGAAGGGTAGTTAGATTGTTGACTCATTGTGGAAAGACCCTTGATATTTCTTGTGACCCTAGATGTCCGATAATGCTTAGCTACCTAGAATCCCTAGACGCATCCAATGATGATTTGAAATCTGTTCGTGTGGTCCATGAATATAGTGATGTCTTCAATGAAGTTTGAGGTTTACCCCCGAGGCATGAGATAGACTTTCGAATATATCTAGTAGATAATGCAAAGCCAGTTGCATTACCAATGCGCCACATGGCTCCGAGAGAGAGAAGAGAACTCAGTAAGCAAGTGAAAGAATTGCTTGAGAAGGGGTTCATAAGAAGAAGTATTTCGGAGTGGGGTGGTCCAGTCGTTTTTGCTACAAAAAACTTATGGTTCACTTACATTGTGCGTGGACTATAGAGAGCTAAATAAGCTAACAAAGAAGGACAGACACCCATTGCCGAGGATAGATGATTTATTCGATTAGTTGGTGGGTGCTTCAACTTTCTCGCAACTGGATTTAGCTACAGGGTTTCATCAGCTAAGGGTGGCTGAAGATAGCATCGATAAGACTGCCTTTAGAACTCCTGACGGTTTCTTTGAGTGGCTCGTCATGCCTTTTGGTTTGATGAATGCACCCGCATACTTTGTTGACTTAATGAGTAGGGTGTTTAGAAAGTTTCTAAACAAGTTTGTGGTAGTCTTTGTAGACGATATTCTGGTTTTCTCTAAAAATGAAGAAGAGCATGCCCTACATCTTAGGGAAGTCTTAGAGACCCTACCAGCGCATCAGCTAAAAGCTAAGTTCTCCAAATGTCATTTTTGGAGGAAGGAGGCAAGATTCTCAGGACCCATGGTCTCTAAGGATGGAATAGCAGTGGATCCTGCAAAGGTGGTGGCAATCCAAGATTGGAAGGTTCCTAGAAAAGCAATGGAAGTAAGAAGTTTTCTAGGGAAGACAGGCTGATATAGGAAGTTCGTTAAGGACATTGCGAAGATATCAGCCCCAGTTTTAACTTTGCTAGATGGGAGCTGACCGTTCACAATATATACCGGTGCTTGCGGGACGAGGTTTGGAGCAGTTTTCGATACAAGAGGAAAAGGTGATAGGCAGAAGGCGGTAAGTATGAGCATTGCTTATCGTCCACAAATAGGTGGATGGACAGAAAGGAGTGAATAGAATCCTTGAAGATCTTTTGAGGTTATGTATCCTAGATTTTGGAAGGACATGAGAAGAGGCAACTAGCTTAGGGGTGTTCATGATGTATTTTCACATGTCACATTTGCGTAAGTGTTTACATGATACGGCGAAGGTAGTGGAGCTGAGCATACTTAGAGAAGTGGAAGTGGAGTGAGATGCAACGATTAGATGAGCTTCTACATGCATCCTTGGATCGGAGGTCATAAAGCTATGCAATAGTTAGAACGGGTTGTAGCTATTTGAAGATAAGGAAACCGTAAATACGGTTGCATAAACGTAGTTACGGTTACATAAAGGCAAATACGGTTCTGCATGTTTAATGTTTCCCTAAATCACAATTTTTTAGAAAAAAATTGAATTGAAAATTTATACAATTTATGTCTTGCCAACCGAGGCCATAACCGAGTTTATAACCAAGTTTGTAATTGCGGAAGTTTCAAAATGTATTTTGAGCATATAGCATAAGGAGGTTGCATAAACGTAGTTACGGTTACATAAAGTCAAATACGGTTCTGTTCACTTCTCTTGCGGTCCGCTCACTTTTTTACGCTTACGAAATACTGTAACTGTAACTATTCGTATGCCTTTTTGTAACAGTAACTACGCTTATGCAATTATGCAACTCATCTGCTAGCTTCGTTAAAGTTCTATTTATTAAACACAAACCATTTCTAAAAATTTGCTAAATTTATTAACGTTAATTATCATCGATTATAACACTGAAGTGGGCCCCTAACCCTTTAAGAACACCGTCCGAATACGTTAACGTTCTTAAATAATTTTATCCACATAAATGAAATTCAAAATTTAGCAAATTCGACATTTATATAAAATAACATTGTATTTTTACGTACCAGTCACGTCTTTCGGAACTATGGTTCTGCTGAGACTTTCCGTTTTTCGTTTTCCGTTTTTATCATAGAATTAATTGTCTGCTTACAAATAAGCGAATTACGGTTGCTAGGTCCGCAAATACGGTTCCTTAAACGTAGTTACGGTTACATAAAGGCAAATACGGTTTTTTCACAATTTATTAGCTCCGCCTTTTTCGTTTGTACTGCAAGATTAATGTTTCATCAAATCACAATTTTTTGAAAAAAAAATCAATTGACAAATTTATACAATTTATGTTTCGCCAAGGCCATACTTAATCATATAACCGAAGCCATAACCGAGCTTATAAACAAGTTTGTAATTGCGGAAGTTTCATAATGTATTTTGAGCATATAGCATTATGAGGTGGAGATAGATTATTCATTTTTTTTTTTGCAATTTAAAGGTAAGGAAAACGTAAATATTGTTGCATAAACATAGTTACGGTTACATAAAAGCAAATATGGTTCCTCTCACTCCTCCTCTTTCGTTTGTACCGTAAGTTTAATGTTTCACCAAATCACAATTTTTTGGAAAAAAATTCAATTGACAAATTTATACAATTTATATTTCACTAAGCCTGTAAGTGATCCTATAACTGAGCGCATAACCGAACTTTTAAACAAGCTTGTAATTGCGGAAGTTTCATAATGTATTTCGAGCATATAGCATAAGGAGGCAGAAAAGAGGGATGGATCATTCTTTTAGCAATTTGAAGACAAGGAGACCATAAATACGGTTGCATAAACGTAGCTACAGTTATATAAAAGCAAATACAGTTCTGTAAAAGAAAAAAATTGGATTGACAAATTTATACAATTTATGTTTCTCCAAGCCCACAACTAATCCAATAACCGAGGCCATAACCGAGCTTATAAACAGGTTTGTAATTGCAGAAGTTTCAAAATTTATTTTGAGTATATAGCATAGGGAGGTGGAAAAGTTAGATGGGATTGTAGCAATTTGAAGATAAGGCAACCGTAAATACAGTTGCATAAACGTAGTTACGGTTACAAAAAGGCAAATATGGTTCCTTTCACAATTTATTAACTCCCCCACTTTCGTTTGTGCTATAAGTTTAATGTTTCACCAAATCATAATTTTTTGGAAAAAAAATTCGATTGACAAATTTATACAATTTATGTTTCATCAAACCCATAACAGATCTTATACCCGAATAATTTACGTAGATGTTTAACAATTATTTTGTGAATATTTTATTATAGGTAATTGTGGATGTTTCATAATGTATATTGAGCATATAGCGTTAGGAGGTGGAAAAGACAGATTATTCCTTTTTTTGCAATTTAAAGATAAGGCAAACGTAAATACGGTTGCATAAACGTAGTTACGGTTACATAAAGAAAAATATGGTTCCTTTCACTCCTCTTTCATTTGTACCGTAAGTTTATACAATTTATATTTCACTCAATTTGTAACTGATCCTATAACCGAGCGCATAACCGAACATTTAAACAAGCTTGTAATTGCGGAAGTTTCATAATGTATTTTGAGCATATAGCATAAGGAGGCAGAAAAGAGAGATGGATCATTATTTTAGCAATCTGAAGAGAAAGCAACCGTAAATATGATTGCATAAATGTAGTTACGGTTACATAAAGGTAAATACGGTTCTGTTCACTCACTTTTGTTTGTGCTGTAAGTTCAATGTTTCACCAAATCATAATTTTTTACAAAAAAATTCGACTGACAAATTTATACAATTTATATTTCATCAAACCCATAACTGATCCTATAATCGGGATTTTAAACAAGTTTTTAATTGCGGGGGCTTCAAAATGTATTTTGAGCATATAGCATAAGGGGGTGGAAAAGAGATATAGGTCATTGTTTTAGCAATTTGAAGATAAGGCAACCGTAAATACGGTTGCATAAACGTAGTTACGGTTACATAAAAGCAAATACCGTTTTGAATGTTTAATGTTTCCCCAAATCACAATTTTTTAGAAAAAATTAGATTGACAAATTTATACAATTTATGCTTTGCCAAGCCCATAACTGATCCTATAACCAAGGCCATAACCGAGCTTATAACGAAATTTGTAATTGTGGAAGTTTCAAACTGTATTTTGAGCATATAGCATAAGGAGGTGGAAAAGTTAGATCGGGTTGTAGCTATTTGAAGATAAGGCAACCGTAAATACGGTTGCATAAATGTAGTTACGGTTCCATAAAGGCAAATACGGTTCTGCATGTTTAACGTTTCCCCAAATCACAATTTTTTAGAAAAACATTGGATTGACAAATTTATACAATTTATGTTTCGCCAAGCCCATAACTGATCCTATAACTGAGGCCATAACCGAGCTTATAATCAAGTTTGTAATTGCGGAAGTTTCAAAATGTATTTTAAGCATATAGCATAAGGAGGTGGAAAAGTTAGATCGGGTTGTAGCTATTTGTAGATAAGGCAATCGTAAATACTGTTGCATAAACATAGTTACGGTTACATAAATGCAAATACGGTTCTGCATGTTTAATGTTTCCCTAAATCACAATTTTTTAGAAAAAAATTGAATTGACAAATTTATACAATTTATGTTTCGCCAAGCCCATAACTAATCCTATAACCGAGGCCATAACCGAGCTTATAACCAAATTTGTAATTGCGGAAGTTTCAAAATGTATTTTGAGCATATAGCATAAGGAGGTTGCATAACCGTAGTTACGGTTACATAAAGGCAAATACGGTTTTGTTCACTTCTCTTGCGGTCCGCTCACTTTTTTACGCTTACGAAATACTGTAATCGTAACTATTCATATGCCTTTTTGTAACAGTAACTACGCTTATGCAATTATGCAACTCATCTGCTGGCTTCGTTAAAGTTCTATTTATTAAACCCAAACCATTTCTAAAAATTTGCTAAATTTATTAACGTTAATTATCATCGATTATAACACTGAAGTGGGCACCTAGCCCTTTAAGAACACAGTCCGAATACGTTAACGTTCTTTTATAATTTTATCCACATAAATGAAATTCAAAATTTAGCAAAGTCACACTTATATAAAATAACATTGTATTTTTACGTATCAGTCACGTCCTTCGGAACTATGGTTCTGCTGAGACTTTCCGTTCTTTATTTTTCGTTTTTATCATAGAATTAATTGTCTGCTTACAAATAAGCGAATTACGGCTGCTAGGTCCGTAAATACGATTCCATAAACGTAGTTACGGTTACATAAAGGCAAATACGGTTTTGTTCACAATTTTTTAGATCCGCCTTTTCCGTTTGTACTGCAAGTTTAATGTTTCATTAAATCACAATTTTTTTAAAAAAAATCAATTGACAAATTTATACAATTTATGTTGTGCCAAGACTATAACGAATCATATAACCGAAGCCATAACCGATCTTATAAATAAGTTTGTAATTGCGGAAGTTTCATAATGTATTTTGAGTATATTGCATTATGAGGTGGAGAAGATAGATTATTCTTTTTTTTTTTTGCAATTTAAAGGTAAGGCAAACGTAAATCCGGTTGCATAAACGTAGTTACGGTTACATAAAAGCAAATATGGTTCCTCTCACTCCTCCTCTTTCGTTTGTACTGTAAGTTTAATGTTTCACCAAATCACAATTTTTTGAAAAAAAAATCGATTGAAAATTTTATACAAATTATATTTCACTAAGCATTTACCGGTCCTATAACCGAGCGCATAACCGAACTTTTAAACAAGCTTGTAATTGCGGAAGTTTCATTATGTATTTCGAGCATATAGCATAAGGAGGCAGAAAAGAGGGATTGATCGTTCTTTTAGCAATTTGAAGACAAGGCAACCGAAAATACGGTTACATAAACATAGTTACAGTTAAATAAAAGCAAATACGGTTCTATAAAAGTAAAAAATTGGATTGACAAATTTATACAATTTATGTTTCGCCAAGCCCATACCTGATCCAATAACCGAGGCCATAACCGAGCTTATAAACAAGTTTGTAATTGCAGAAGTTTCAAAATTCATTTTTAGTATATAGCATAAGGAGGTGGAAAAGTTAGATGGAATTGTAGCAATTTGAAGATAAGGCAACCGTAAATACGGTTGCATAAACGTAGTTACAGTTACATAAAGGCAAATACGGTTCCTTTCACAAATTATTAACTCCCCCACTTTCGTTTGTGCTGTAAGGTTAATGTTTCACCAAATCATAATTTTTTAGAAAAAAATTCGATTGAAAAATTTGTACAATTTATGTTTCACCAAACCCATAACTGATCTTATAACCGAATAATTTACGTAGATGTTTGACAATTATTTTGTGAATATTTAATTATAGGTAATTGCAGAAGTTTCATAATGTATTTTGAGCATATAGCATTAGGAAGTGGAAAAGATAGATTATTCGTTTTTTATTGCAATTTAAAGATAAGGCAAACGTAAATACGGTTGCATAAACGTAGTTACGGTTGCATAAAAGCAAATATGGTTCCTTTCACCCCTCCTTCGTTTGTACCGTAAGTTTATACAATTTATATTTCACTGAATTTGTAACTGATCCTATAACCGAGCGCAGAACCGAACTTTTAAACAAGCTTGTAATTGCGGAAGTTTCATAACGTATTTTGTGCATATAGCATAAGGAGGCAGAAAAGAGAGATGGATCGTTATTTTAGCAACTTGAAGGGAAAGCAACCGTAAATACGGTTGCATAAACGTAGTTACAGTTACATAGAGGTAAATACGGTTCTGTATGTTTAACGTTTCCCCAAATCACAATTTTTTAGAAAAAAAATTGGATTGACAAATTTATACAATTTATGTTTCGCCAAGCCCATAACTGATCCTATAACCGAGGCCATAACCGAGCCTATAAACACTTTTGTAATTGCGGAAGTTTCAAAATGTATTTTGAGCATATAGCATAAGGAGGTGGAAAAGTTAGATCGGGTTGTAGCTATTTGGAGATAAGGCAACTGTAAATACGGTTGCATAAACGTAGTTACGGTTACATAAAGGCAAATACGGTTCTGCATTTTTAATGTTTCCCTAAATCACAATTTTTTAGAAAAAAATTGAATTGACAAATTTATACAATTTATGTTTCGCCAAGCCCATAACAATCCTATAACCGAGGCCATAACCGAGCTTATAACCAAGTTTGTAATTGCATAAGTTTCAAAATGTATTTTGAGCATATAGCATAAGGAGGTTGCATAAACGTAGTTACGGTTACATAAAGGCAAATACGGTTCTGTTCACTTCTCTTGCGGTCCACTCACTTTTTTACGCTTACGAAATACTGTAACCCTAACTATTCGTATGCCTTTTTGTAATAGTAACTACGCTTATGCAATTATGCAACTCATCTGCTGGCTTCGTTAAAGTTCTATTTATTAAACCCAAGCCATTTCTAAAAATTTGCTAAATTTATTAACGTTAATTATCATCGGTTATTACACTGAAGTGGGCCTCTAGCCCTTTAAGAACACCGTCCGAATACGTTAACGTTCTTAAATAATTTATCCACAAAAATGAAATTCAAAATTTAGCAAATTCGATACTTATATAAAATAACATTGTATTTTTACGTGTCAGTCACGTCTTTCAGAACTATGGCTCTGTTGAGACTTTCCATTCTTCGTCTTCCGTTTTTGTCATATAATTAATTGTCTGCTTACAAATAAGCGAATTACGGCTGCTAGGTTTAGGGGAAAGGGCAAGAAAGGAGAGATGGGTTGTTATTTTAGTAATATGAGGATAAGGCAACCGTAAATACGGTTCCATAAACGTAGTTACGGTTATATAAAGGCAAATACGGCTTTGTTCACAATTTATTAGCTCCGCCTTTTCCATTTGTACTGCAAGTTTAATATTTCATCAAATCACAATTTTTTGAAAAATAAATTCAATTTATACAATTTATGTTTCGCCTAGGCCATAATTAATCATATAACGGAAGCCATAACCGAGCTTATAAACAGGTTTTTAATTGCGGAAGTTTCATAATGTATTTTGAGCATATAGCATTATGAGGTGGAGAAGATAGATTATTTGTTTTTTTTTGCGCAATTTAAAGGTAAGGCAAACGTAAATACGGTTGCATAAACGTAGTTACGGTTACATAAAAGCAAATATGGTTCCTCTCACTCCTCCTTTTTCGTTTGTACCGTAAGTTTAATGTTTCACCAAATCACAATTTTTTGGAAAAAAATTCGACTGACAAATTTATACAATTTATATTTTACTAAGCCTGTAACTGATCCTATAACCGAGCGCATAACCGAACTTTTAAACAAGCTTGTAATTGCGGAAGTTTCATAATGTATTTCGAGCATTAGGGCACCTATAAACCCATATAAAGTTAGCTATTGGTTGGCCAGTCCCCAGCAACATGTGATAACCCAAATTCTGATTCATCTTCCAAAAACAATAAAAGAATCTAACAGCTTACTAGAAATTATTGGGGCAGACCGTTCTAATCTTTATATAGAACCCAGATCATAAACCTTTTTTTTTGTCCGAGTTTGTGTAAAAAATATTGCTTGTTGTTAGAAGTTATTGCTTAGTCTTTTTATTTATTGTAGTACCTAAAATAATTATGTTAGGTACCTTCAATAATATTTTAGGTATCTACAATAAGTTATTCACAAAATAATTGTTAAACATCCAGTTGCATTGCATTGAATGTGCTTTTCATAATTCCTGGTCTAACAGCTTAATGTAAGTTGTTATGACTTCTAGCTTTTTTCTTCATGGGAGGCCGAAGGATTTTAGAGAATCCATATTTTATAAATTTCTGCACCTTGATTATTGCAAGTTTTAGCATATTATCTTACATGCTTGATTAAATAATTTTCTTAACTACGACCATGTATCGGGCACCTCTAAGCACATACAAAGTCAGCTGTTGTTTGGCCAGGACCTTAGCAACATGCGATGACCCAAATTCTGATTCGTCCTCCAAAAACAAATTTCCTTCTGAAGTAGGACTAGTTCATATGGTAGCACGTCTCATGAATGTAATGTGAATATTCTTCTTCACATTAGGCTTGTAAAAAACAAATTTCCTTCTGAAGTAGGACTAGCTGATATGGTAGGACGTCTCGTGAATGTAATCTAAATATTCTTCTTCAGATTAGACTTGTATCCAATCTCAACTGCAGCCATGTATAGGGCACCTCTAAACCTATACAAAGTTAGCTATTGGTTGGTCAGGCCCCAGCAACATGCGATGATCCAAATTCTGATTCATCTTCCAAAAACAATAAAAGAATCTAACTGCTTACTAGAAATAATTGGGACAACCGTTCTAATCTGTATATAAAACCAAGATCATAAACCTTTTTTTTGGTACGAGTTTGTGTAAAAAATATTACTAGTTCTTAGAAGTTATTGCTTTGTCCTTTTATTATATGTGCCTAAAATAACTATTTTAGGTACCTTCAATAATATTTTAGGTACCTACAATAAATTATTCACAAAATAATTGTTAAACATCCAGTTGCATTGCAATTTTGCTTTTCATAATTCCAGGTCTAATAGCTTACTATAAGTTGTTATGACTTCTAGCTTTTTTCTTCATGTAGGATGAAGGATTTTAGAAAATATGTATTTTATAAATTTCTGCACCTTGATTATTACAAGTTTTAGCATATTATCTTACACGCTTGCTTAAATAATTTTCTCAACTGCAGTCATGTATCGGGCACCTCTAAGCACATACAAAGTCAGCTGTTGGTTGGCCAGGATCCTAGTAACATACGATGACCCAAATTCTGATTTGTCTTCCAAAAACAAATTTCCTTCTGAAGTAAGAAGTTTTCTGGAGTTGGTGGGCTATTATATAAAGTTCATTAAGGATTTCGCGAAGATATCAGCCCCACTTACTCGGTTGACGAAGAAGAACTTGACTTCCTCTTGGGATGTTGACTGTGATGATGCTTTCCTACGTTTGAAGAGGGCTTTGACGACAGCTCCAGTTTTAGTTTTGCCGGATGGGAGTAAGCCATTCACAGTTTATACCAATGCTTGCGGGACAGGGCTTGGCGCAGTTTTAATGCAAGAGAGAAGGGTGATATGCTATGGTGGAAGGCAGTTGAAGGTCCATGAGAAGAATTACCCTACCCACGACTTAGAGTTAGCCGCTATAGTTTTTACGCTTAAGTCTTTGCATCAGTATTTGCATGGTGAGAAGTTCGAATTGTATACAGACCATAAGTCGCTGAAATAATTGTTCTCTCAGAAAGATCTAAACTTAAGGCAATAGAGGTTGATGGAGTAGCATCCTACGATTTTGAGATCGCATATACCCCGGCAAGGGTAACGTTGTGGCTGACGCCTTGAGTAGAAAGAGGTTGACTTTTAGTCCTTTGTTTGTAGAGCGGCAGAGTTTGGAGTACATATCTATTTTGACTTTAGACCCTCTATCATTATGTGTCCGATTTGTTGGCATCACTAGAGGTGCAACCTACGCTTTTAGGTCAGGTTGGAGAGGCACAGTGAGATGACCCATAGTTGGTTGAGATAGTAGACAAGCTCATAGAAGGGGAGTCTTCGGGCCCTCTTAGTAGGTATGCTATAGATGACAAGGGTTGGTTGCGTAGGGATGGTAGACTTTGTGTATCACGAGACGAGAGTTTGAGGAAGATGATTCTTGAAGACTCACATCGTTCTAAGATGACCATACATCCTTGTGGTGACAAGATGTATAGGGACATGAGCCGAGTTTTATTTTAGGCCGGAATGAAGAAGGATGTGGCTAAGTTCGTTTCTAGATGTTTAGTGTGCCAGCAAGTCAAGGCGTAACAAAAGAAGCCTGGCGGTTTGCTTCACCCTTTAGAGGTTCCACTATGGAAATGGGAGAGCGTTTCCATGGATTTTGTTGATGGGTTGCCGAGATCAAGGAAGGGTAATATGGGGATTTGGGTAGTAGTAGATAGACTTACCAAGAGCGTCCATTTCATTCCCGTTAAAAGTAAAAGAACCGCGACGTGGTTAGCATCTGTTTACCTTTGAGAGATAGTTCATTTGCGCGACATACCTTCTAGTATTGTGAGCGATCGAGATCCCATTTTCACTAGCGAGTTTTGAAAGAGCTTACAAGAGGTGGTAGGAACACAATTGTGTTTGAGCACCGCTTATCACCCTCAGACAGATGGCCAGACCGAGAGAGTGAATTGGATTTTAGAAGATCTTTTGAGGTCATGAATCTTGGACTTTGGAGGGACATGAGAGGAACACCTTCCGTTAGTGGAGTTTGCCTACAACAAAAGCTATCAGTCTAGCATTGGCATGTCACCTTTTGAGGCTTTATATGGATGACCTTGCCGATCACCCACTTGTTGGTGGGAGTCTACGGATAAGATTTTTCTTGGGCTTGACATGGTTTGGGAAACTTTTGAGAAGATAGGCTTGATTCAAAGGAGAATGAAGACGACACATGACTGGCAAAAGTTATATGCTGATAAGAGATGGACCGATCTTGAGTTTGATGTTGGGACATGGTTTTTATCAAAGTGACGCCATTGAGGAATGTAGTTCGCTTTGGAGCTGCAGGGAAACTGGCACCGAGGTTCATAGGAAGGCATTCCCCATTACAGAGAGGATTGGACAGATGGCGTACATAGTAAAGTTGCCAGAGAAGCTTAGTGGTGTGCATGACGTATTTCATGTGTCACATTTGAGGAAGTGTTTACATGATATTGCAGAAGCGGTGGAGCCGAGCATGCTTACGGAAGTGGAAGTGGAGTCAGATGCCACGATCAGACGAGCTCCTACATGCATCCTTGGATCAAAGTTCAAGAAATTACGCAACTGAGTGGTCAAGTTGGTCAAAGTGCAATGGGGAGATGATCAAGGAGACACGACTTGGGAGACGGAAGATAAGATGCGTGCGTCGTACCCTTTCCTTTTTGAGGGTATGTTCTTAATTTCTCCTTTTTCTACCGCTTTGTTTGTACTTGTTCTATCGTTTAGTATGTCCTCCCGATTACATCTTCAATCTTTAGGTAGGGAAATCCTATGGTTGTAAACATGTGTTTGAGACGTGTTATGTTTGGAGGATGCAAGCGGATGCAAGTGAAAGCTAGTGGTTGCTCGTGGATGCATTTACACACATTAGGCACTAAATCGACTCAATCACTTTCATATTGCATATAAATAAGTTTGCATATTTAAATTAATGGATGTATATTGATTGTGTTATCATATGATTGTTGCATTTGAATGAAATGATTGTGCACTCATGTAGAAATAATATTTATCATTAGGATTCTTTTGTATACATAATGGACGCATGGCACTATCATGATTTGCATTAAGGAGGTCAGCTGAATCAGTAGATCGCCTGATTTTGCATTGGATAAGGAACATATACACAAACTTTTTGCATATGTTCATATGACATTAGAAATCTTTTAAGAACAATGGATGCCTGTGATTGATGATTGAGTAGATGGATGATTGGATGGTAGAATATAATTCTTCTTGACTTGAAGATTTCGGGGATGAAATCCTTTAAGGAGAGAAGAATGTAACACCCCGTAATTTTAAAACATTAAAATTAACAAATTTAAGGACACTTCATTTTTAGAATAAGAATTAAGTGAAATGGGTTACGCCATTGCATTCGTCTAGGAATTCTGCTTGAGATAAATCTGAGTTTGCGTAAATCGGGCTCCATATGAAGAAGTTATGGAGCTTAGAAGATTTCAAGTTTAAATAGAAATTAAATTAAAATAATAATTAATAAGCTAAAACCTGATCGAATTTCAAAACAGCAAAATTGGGCTGAGCGGGAAATTTCACACCCAAGGGTGTCGACCCCCCCCCCCAAGGGGGAGTCAATACAGGTGTCGACCCCCCTATAGGGTTGTGGTCATAGGTGTCGACCCGCTATAGGGGAGTCGATCCCTGTCGGCTAGGTTGGACTGACACGTTCGGGTGACGATTTTTCTAATTTTAGGGCTTATATGACTTCATTTGGTTGGCTGAGTGATGTGTTATTGTGAAATGGATGGTTTAAATTGATCCTAAATTAATCTAAGGGCTCTAATTAATCCTACACATCTATATAAACACCCATAAACCTAAACCCTAATCTAACTAAATAAGCCGCCATGCTGCTCATCCTGAACTAAGCTAGTCTCTTCTCCAACGAATTAAAGCTTAGGAATTGCGTAAAGTGATTCTAGAACAACAAAGAACGAATCTATTCTTTCTTCTATCACTGTGAGTACAATTGCTTTCATAAGATAATTAATTAAAATAACTATGATAAGTTGTGATCAGGACTGTATGAACATGCCTATTGAATCATATGCTATTAGCCAGTTCTGTTATCATCTATTTTGTTAATATATGACAGTTTGTTATCCTATGTAATTAGATTCATTTTATGATGTTAATTCCTATGTCTAATTACATATGCTTGATTAGATTCATTTTATGCAAGTTATGTTCTATGCAAGTTTATATGCAAGTTATGTTCTATGCAAGTTTATAAGCAAGTTATGTTCATCTATGCAAGTTATCTTCATCTATGCAAGTTTATATGCAAGTTATGTTCATTTATGCAAGTTTTTGATTATATGTTTATATTCATGCCAGGTCATATATTTAGATCCATGCCAGTTCATATGTTTAGATCCATGCCATATCATATGTTTAGATCTATGTCAGTTCACATTGCCTATGTTAACCGGATCCATCTTATATGCCAGTTCACGTTTATATGCTTAACTAGATTTATGTTGTTCTATTCCAAGTTTATGTTACACATTCTTAATTAGATCTCTATTGTTTTATGCTAGTTTGGATGGCCTATGTCTTTTTCTTTTCCTTTTCCTATGAGTTAAGCTAACTGCGAGCCTAACGTATTATGTGAATTATACGTACGAGTGACGTGGGAACGTTGGGGAATAGTTTGGGAAAAATTTGGTAATATGTAATAGGCATAAATTGGATGGTAACCATGTAATTAACTTGAGACATAAATTGGTATAGTTTATACACCTAGAGAATTATGGACATAATTTAGATGGTATTTATGAACATAGCTGGAATTGGAAGTTATGGACAATTTGAAATAGGGATATAAATTCAAATTGGGGTTGAATAATAAAATGAGATAATGAACGCCTAAGCCACGAGGTTAGACTTGATTTGCGGAATAAGACTGCCCGGACCCGCCCGGCAAATCCAGCAACCGTAAACGGTAGCCTAATGTGGGGGGTCAAAGGCATAAATTAAATGCGTAATAATTGCAAAGACATGAGGTTAGATTCAAATTGCGGTATCAGATTGCCCGGACCTGCCCGGAAAATCTAGCAACCGCAAAGGGAATATAATGTGGGAGGTCTTGCAAGGTTACGGTTAAAATGAATTAAAGAACACTTAACCAAGATAAGACATGTAGTGGGATATGGGGTTTAGTGGATGACATGGGTGACATGTGAAATTTAATTAGAAACACTTAACCAAGTTGAAACATGTAAGCATACATGAATAAGAAGGGGTTAAATGGGAAGTCCTAGTAGGGACCAAGCGTAGGTGGAAAGCTTGTGTCAAGTGTGGGGACCCTTTTCAACCAGTAACCCATTCAGTATCTAAGTGAGCTCGAACGAAGTCGAGGACGGGACAAGCTTACTTGGTTTGATTGTAAGAGCTCAAAACCAGTTGGCAACGCAAGTCCAACGAGGCCATGAGCGTGCATGGGCCCGTTCTGGTAGGTAAGACGTTGTTACATCATGTAGGTATAAGCCGTGCATCTTTAGTAGCATCGGGTTGCCACTTTGGGGAGTGATACACTCTACTGTGGGACCAGCACAGGTATCTATGAGTTAGGGAGCCGATCGAATGGGGAGGGTAGTGGGCACAACTAGTAGAGAAAGGGGCAGGCGACACCTATAACAGTATCTAGGGGTACACGAAACTACCATTATTTTTATTATTATTATCATTATGATTAGTAAGAGGGATCAACTTTCAGAGTAAATAGGGTTGGTGCAGTGTAGTAATTATCCTATAGTAATTAGAAGCGTAATCAAAGTTTATCTTATTCATCTTGCTTACCTCATCATACATGCTTATGTTACAGTCATTTCTTACTTTCCAGTTTATGTTCTTATCCTGTTACTTTAATGATTATATTGTTAAAGTTACTGGACTCACCAGACTTTATGTCTGACCTCGTTTGTTTCGCCCCTTTTCTTTCCGTTCCCACCCCTAGGTTCTCAGAGTAGGCCTAGCGAAGCTTGATTTGGATCTCTTTCTCTCTCTTTTGGAAGTGCTTGGATTGCTGAAAGTAAAAGTTCAACTTATCTCATTTTTTATGGCTAATTATGTTGGGGTTATGCTTTTTGTTTTATGTACTCAGAAATTAATTTGTCAAGATGGATATTAAGTGTACTTGGATTTATTGTTGATTTTTGTGTTGTAACCAAATTATTTCTCCGCTGCAATGAAGTTGTTTTAGATTTTTAAACTACCAATATATGTACCTGTCTTGTTATGTTCTGTTCTATACACATATAATACTCCATGAAAGTTAATGCATTCCCTTAGTGAGTGACATTAATGGACGTGGGGTGTTACATGTTAACAATAAATGGGGATGCTGAAGGAGGGCCGAAACGTGGAGTTTTATGCAGGCTTGATTGTGTTTATGGATTTGGAGTGAAGTCGTATGGTGAGGGTGAAAGAAGTGAAATGTGAAGCTTGAGCAAGCACAGTATTGTGGAGTTTGTAGAAAGGTTTTCTGGGTGATGGAAAGGTGAGAAGATCTTGTAGGAGAAAAAGCGAGAAGAGAACAAAAAACTTCAAGGGAGAAAAAGGAAGAACAGTTGCAAAATGAAAATTCCTTTTTTTTCCATAGGAAAGAGAGACTTGTAAAAGGAGAAATAAAAGAAATTGGGAATAAAAAAAGGGAAAGAAATTGAAAAACAATGCCAGGAAAGAAGTTGGAAACATTATGTAAAAAAAGTAAATAAGTAGAGAAGACTAAGAAAGAAATTGAAAAAGAAATTGCAAGTGCTTTTTTATAGAGTTGTTGAAAAATGGAAGGCAATATATTGCGAAAGAAATTAAAAAGGCAATGAAAGAGGAAAGAAATCAAACAGAAAATTGCAATTTTTTTCTCCCTTAATTAGAATATCATAGTATCAATCAACAATACCAAATCAAAACTAATCAAAAGATTTTTATAAATATACATTAAAAACAAAAGGAATAAAATGCAAATACTTTTGTGTTTTTTTATGGAAAATAAGAAAATAAAAATATAACCCGAAGGATTTACTAATAAAAATTATTTTGATCCCCGACAGCGGCACCAAAATTTGTTTCCAAACAAGTTGAACAACTGTAAACAATTGTTAAATTCATTCGGTTTTCCTAAACAACAAGGGTTGTTGTAAAGGGTGTCAAACTCTGGGACCAAAATTATTTTAATAATAAATCCAATCAAGTTATTCCAAAATTTTGATTGTTTGAAAATAATAGAAAATAAACAAAAAGAGAGTTTTTTATAATAAAAGAAAACAATTAGGGAGTAATGACATAAACAAGATTAATAATCATCAATAGCCAAATAGATAAATATAGATGTAATTCATGTTTCTATCACAAACATGAATCAACAGTAATTAAATTTTTAGAATCAAACATGTGAATAACAACAAGAATAGCCTATGCAGGAGCTAAACTCTTAAACAACCATAGGCTATCAGGACAAATTCACTATTTATTTCTAAAACCCTAAAAATTAGATCAAAATCTAATAAGTGTTAAACCGAACACGAATATACCCTGTTAAGGAGCATAGCTCCTAAACGATACGGAGTATGAAGGTTCAGATCTAGATCTATATACATGAAGTCCTCATCTTTTTATCTATATGATTCATATTGAATCTAATCTAAGCGTCATCACCCCCTAATTAAAGGGTATTAGCTAGACATAGCTAAAGAAGAAGAGAAAAATAAAATAACAGACATAAATAAAATAAAACTAAATAGAACAAGGAAGAAGAATTTTATTCCAAGCAAAGAATTACAGAATAAAACCTAGTATAATTACAAATGAAGGAGATATAGTGTATTTATAGTTGTTATGGCAGAGATTAAATGGCTAATTACACAATGTAGGACAAAAGCCCTTTTCCAAAATAACAAATAGACCAAATAGCTAAGTGTGAACGCATGTGAATGGAAATGTCATAGCTTGCAAGTATCAAATGGCATCAACTTCAATTTTTTTGAGCATGAATAAGAACTCCATAGCATCTGAGACAAGCAGTCTTTATGGAAAGGCATTGAATCTTGACTTTAAAATATGCAGTAGAAGGTAGTTGAACAACAACATTTCTTTAGGTCTTCAAGCTTCAATCCAGCTCTAAAATTCAACGCTTTTCTTGCATCAATTCTTAAAGCCTTTCAACAATTAAGTGCATCAATCCATCATCATAAATAATCTGGAAACACAACTATAAATACACAGTATCAATTATTTTAAATATAAAACAAGATAAATAAGCGGATAAAATATACACATTTACGTGTATATCAAATATGTTCCGAACGGAGTTCACACGGTAAATTTACAAATATACGAAGTTTAGCATCGAAAAATATTTGTATGTAAATGTGTGCAAATATGATTCATCTTTTTAAATTTTATTTGTACGTAAATTCCCAGTAAAACGATCATTTGAAATTGAAATAAACTGACAATCAAAAAGAGGAAAGTAATTGACGTTAAAATTGATGTGTCCCTATTAATTGACAACGCATGTCATAATTGACATTAACAAAAAATATTTAGAAATAAATTGCAGAAGAAACACGCAAAATAAATGTAAGTCATAAATGTTACAAAATTATGCAATAAAAGAAGTTTGAAGTATCGCTAATTAAATAGTGTTTCAATTTAGAATATATGTGTGCATATGAATATATTAATGGTGCGCATTTGGAAAGCGCATTAAAAATAATGTTTACTGAATTAAAAAGGGATTAAACACGCAGAAAGTACAAACAGAAGAAATTATATATGTGCATTAATTTCACATTTGAAATTTGAAACGGATAAGGTTAAAGAATGGGAAAGAATTAAATTAAATTAAATCGTTAAGAATTGTAACGTTAAGGAAATAATAAAGACAAGAAATAATCACATGTTTATCAGTATGTACATGTTTAATCTAAATGTGTATGGGTCAAACAAACTAGCGCTTGGGTCGACGTAGTGTCGACCCAAGGGGGTCTAGGCCAACCCAATGTCGACCCAAGAGAGAGTTGGGTCGACCCATATTATGTAGGTGATGTGACCTAATTTAGGTCAAGTGACGTGTTTTATTTTCAGCGATGGTTTTGATTTGCTTTCCATGAATCGAATGGACCAAGTTCTTCTGAGCGACTGTAAATAAACGTCTAGGGCTAGCGTTCAAACTCATTATTTTATGTGAAGACACAGAAGCCATGCCATTTCATTTCTTCTCCAAAGCTTTTCTGAATCAAATTAAATTAGTTTAAGCTTCACTAACAAGAATTAGAGAATGAAATTCATAGCATAGGATTGTAGGCGCTTAGAATTCTTTTCTGTATGAGGTAAATTACGAGGTAAATTCCGTGGATCCGGTTCAAATTTATTTCTTCTCTTCTCTTTTGGGTTTCGAATTGCAAATTTGTGGTTAATATAGTAATGAATCAAATTAGGAAGAAACCATAGTTAATAATTATAAATCAAATTCCGAAATAGGAAAGCTAACACGTGATTGGATTTAAATTATTCCTTTTTGTAAATATCATAGTATTCCCTATTGTTAGACCAAAATCTGGGCCTAACACCCAAATGCAGATCACAGGTCACAGAATGCAGAGAAAAGTAAATAAAGAGGAGACACACGAAGTTTTTATAGTGGTTCGGCTGTAGATGTAGCCTACGTCCACTTTTTAATCTTATTGTTATACTGACAGATTACAAGAATCAGTTACATGCAAACACACAATCTGTGCGTCTATTGAGATTACAAGGGTTTATACACATAATCCACATGTTAATTGTGTAGAAAAGAGAAGAATTTAACTGTAGGAAAGTGCAAAGTTCTTGCACTTCAGTAATGGTGGAAGCAGTGAAGAAGAATGGCCAAAAGTCCCTGAAAATGCCTTCAAATGGTGTATTTATAGCTGTAGGAGAGCTTCTGGGTTGACCGGATCGTGATGGGGTACGTGGCACCCGATCCAGGATAATAGGAGCAAGATGTGGAATGAGAATAGGTCAAAACAGGGAGCGTATCTGCAGGTTTGAAGGTCGGATCGCGGTCATGGGGTCGGATCGTGGTCATGGGTCGGATCACGATATGGCTATCACGATCCGAGTCTGATCGTGAGCGGCATGGTGAAGCTGGAGTGAAGTGCTGGCGATCGGGTCGGATCGTGAGGTGTACCACGGACGGGTCATGGACTGAGGAGGCCGATTCGATGAGGGGCGATCTGATGAGGTACGATCCGAGGGTGCGTGATCCATACTCCGATCATGTGCTGCTTCATCGCTTTATCCAGGAAATTGCCAGATTACACCAGTTTACGGAAACAGGCATAACTTTCAAACCATAAGTCCGATTGAGCCAAACCGAAGATCAAACTGAAGCTAACTAAGAGATCTACAAAAGTTATAAAGCTTAGCTCTGTAATTGCTGTTTGCGGGCCCAAAAGAGGTCGTCTGATAGGAGTTTCAGGCCTATTTATGTTGAGGATGTGATTTTGACCAAATCTCTCAATGTCTTCTGACGTTGTTTCCATCGCTCAAGCATGTTATCATTCAGGAACTCCATGTATGACAGCTTTTGCCAAAAAATGTGTCAACACGCCAGCCCCCCAAAACATATCTTGCAGGTTGAAGGAAGATGTGTTCTGGATAATCTGAGAAATTCGAGTCCAGGATGCGACGATCACGCCGAATCGTATTAAGGCCAGAAAACCGACGATCACACATGATCGTATTAAGGCCAGAAAAACCGACGATCACACGGGATTGTATTAAGGCCAGAGAAATCCAAGAAGACCAGGAATTTGTACTTGCAATAAGATAAAACAAACAATGCAAGAATATTTCCTAGATGGCCTTACCGGAGTAAACCATCCAAGGAGATGTTAGAGGGGTTCCAAGACGGCCTTACCGGAGTAAGACGACCAAGGAAAAGCGATGAAGGTTCCAAAACGGCCTTATCGGAGTAAGACGACCAAGGAAATGCCATGAAAGTTCCAAGACGGCCTTACCGGAGTAAGACGACCAAGGAAAAGCACATTAGGTTCCAAGACGGCCTTACCGGAGTAAGACGACCAAGGAAAAGCACATGAGAATTTGTTTATACTGGACGGATCCTGTTGGGAGCTGGAGCTCATGTTTGTACTGGACGGATCCAGTTAGGAGCCAGAGCTCAATGTTTATACTTGACGGATCCAGTTAGGAACCGGAGCTCAATGTTTATACTAGACGGATCCAGTTAGGAGCCGGAGCTCAATGCTTATTGCTAATTCATGAAAATCCTGCAGTCGTTTGCCAGACATGACTAGAGACCACAAGCCGGTTCCATGCGTGTGGGCTGATGTGACTGCTCTTATTACATGCAGGGAAAACAAAGGAGGGCGAGAAGTCGCTTAAAAACCTAAAAACATGAACTATGGACCGGAGTCCAGTAAACTAAAGAGATCTGCTGAGTGGGATCAGTTAATGATAAGCCCGCGATTGCTCGATCCGGGATCGTTCCCTCTCCAGGGAGTCGGTGGTGGTAGTACAGGTGTGGGCGCTGTTGGTTGAATGACGTACTTGGGTAGTTCTCCTCGCCTGACCCGATCCTCGATAAGGTCTCGCAAATGTCTGCAGTCATCAGTGTTATGACCGTCAATGTCATGAAATATGCAGTGTCTGCCAGAATTGCGTTGTGCTAGTGTCGGCTCCCTCTTGACAGGTCTTGGATAGGAGGCAGCACCTCCTATATCCATGTAAATGTCTGAGAGGGAGGCATTGAGTTCAGCATACTTCTCATATTTGGGCCCTCTCCGGGGCTGAGTGTTGCGGTCACTCTTGACGGCGACTTTTCCTTTGCCATTTCTAGAATCAGATGGTTCTCCATCTTTGAGCATGTTGACTTCGAGGGTTTTCTTCTCGGAAGTTGCATCTTCTTCCCGCAGAAATCTATCTGCTTCAAGGTATAATTCGCTGAGGTTTCGCGGTGGATCTCGGTACAAAGATTTCTTTAATTCCGTGTTATCCAGAACACCAGATACCGCTGCCATCAGTACCATCGATTGTTTAGGGCGATCCACTGATGCTGCTGCGACGTTGAATCTTTCCAGGAAAGAATGCAGAGTTTCTCTAGGCCTTTGCTTGATTGTAGTGAGTGACATGACGTTCTTGGGTCGAGCGATGTGGACCCGAAACTGTTCAAGGAAGCGTGCGACCAACATGTTCCAACTACTGATCGATTCTGTTTCCAGCTACCGAATCAACATGGCTGCTATATCAGTCTGAAAGAGGGGAAAACATTTAGCCATGACGTTTTCCGATTCCGATTGAACTTCCATATGCCGTTTGTAACGCATGAGATGCACGGTAGGATCTGTCCTGCCTTCATAAGGCTCCAGTTGTGGAAGTTTGAAATCTGGTGGATTACGGGAATTTCTGATTTCCTGAGTGAGTGGGTTATGATTGACGTCATCTACGTCATTCTGATAGGTGCGGCCTCTCGTGAGGCGTTGAATCAGATCAGCGAGTCGATTGCCCTCAAAAGTTGTTGCAAGTTGCCAAGATCAGAGTCGGTGCCCCCAGCATTGAGTGCAGGAGAAGATGGAAGTTGGTGAGCTGTCGCCTGGGGATCGCGGATCGTGGATTGTGGGGGACGACCTGACCCGGTTCGAGGGGGACGGTTCGTGAAGTCCAGTTCGTGAGGCCGGATCGTGAAGTGCGGGGCGATCTGACTGGGTCCTGGAGTTAAATCACGAACCGTTTGATGCTGTTGAGGAGCTGGAGCTCGCAATCCGGTGTTTATATGAACCTGAGCTGAAGTAGGTTGTTGTGCATTTGCAATAAGGAGTGGGTTGCCCCCGAGCACTGGTGCTGGCGGATAGCGGGTCACTGGGCCCGACCCGATCTGATCGTGGTGGCCTGTGCGAGCCACTTCAGTGGCTTCGTCGCCAATGGTTTGAGCGTTGCTCGGCCTTCCATCCATCCGAGTGAAGAATTGGTTGATCATTTCCTGTTGTTTCTGGAGGAGATCGTCTTGCCGTGCCATCTGATCTCTCAGTTCAGCGACAACTCCGTCCATCTCGTCTCTGGTCAAGTATGCAGAAGGATCTCCATGAGAGGAAGCTTCCTGGCTTGCCTCGTTCCTTGTGCCTTCAACATCAGCATCATCATCATGAGTGGAAGTTCCAGTCTTCTTCCTTTTGATTGCCATTGAGTTTCCTTTCAAGCTAGAAGTTGAAGTTTTTGTGTGCCCCCTTCCTGGCGCACCAAAAATGTTAGACCAAAATCTGGGCCTAACACCCAAATGCAGATCACAGGTCACAGAATGCAGAGAAAAGTAAATAAAGAGGAGACACATGAAGTTTTTATAGTGGTTCGGCTATAGATGTAGCCTACGTCCACTTTATTATCTTATTGTTATACTGACAGATTACAAGAATCAGTTACATGCAGATACACAATCCGTGCGTTTATTGAGATTACAAGGGTTTATACACGTAATCCACGTGTTAATTGTGTAGAAAAGAGAAGAATTTTACTATAGGAAAGTGCAAAGTTCTTGCACTTCGTTAATGGTGGAAGCAGTGAAGAAGAATGGCCAAAAGTCCCTGAAAATGCCTTCAAATGGTGTATTTATAGCTGTAGGAGTGCTTCTGGGTTGAGCGGATCGTGATGGGATACGTAGCACCCGATCCAAGATAATAGGAGCAAGATGTGGCATGAGAATAGGGCAAAACATGGAGCGTATCTGCAGGTCTGAAGGTCGGATCGCGGTCATGGGGTCGGATCGTTGTCATGGGTCGGATCGCGATATGGCTATCACGAGCCGAGTCTGGTCGTGAGCGGCATGGTGAAGCTGGAGTGAAGTGCTGGCGATCGGGTCGGATCGTGAGGTGTACCACGGACAGGTCGTGGTCTGAGGAGGGCGATCCGATGAGGGGCGATCCGATGAGGGACGATCCGAGGGTGCGTGATCCATACTCCGATCGTGTGCTACTTCGTCGCCTTATCCAGGAAATTGCTAGATTACACCAGTTTACGGAAACAGGCATAACTTTCAAACCGTAAGTCCGATTGAGCCAAACCGATGCTCAAACTGAAGCTAACTCAGAGATCTACAAAAATTACAAAGCTCAGCTTCATATTCGCTATTTTCGGGCCCAAAAGAGGTCGTCTGATAGGAGTTTCGGGCCTGTTTATGTTGAGGATGTGATTTTGACCAAATCTCTCAATGTCTTCTGACGTTGTTTCCATCGCTCGAGCATGTTATCATTCAGGAACTCCATGTGTGACATATTTTGCCAAAAAATGTGTCAACACGCTAGCCCCCCAGAACATATCTTGCTGGTTGAAGGAAGATGTGTTCTGGATAATCTGAGAAATCCGAGTCCAGGATGCGACGATCACGCCGAATCGTATTAAGGCCAGAAAACCGACGATCACATGGGATCGTATTAAGGCCAGAAAACCGATGATCACACGGGATCGTATTAAGGCCAAAGAAATCCAAGAAGACCAGAAATTTGTACCTGTAATAAGATAAAACAAACAATGCAAGAATATTTCCTAGATGGCCTTACCGGAGTAAACCATCCAAGGAGATGTTAGAGGGGTACCAAGACGACCTTACTGGAGTAAGACGACCAAGGAAAAGCGATGAAGGTTCCAAGGCGGCCTTACCGGAGTAAGACGACCAAGGAAAAGCACATGTGGTTCCAAGACGACATTACCAGAGTAAGACGACCAAGGAAAAGCACATAAGAATTTGTTTATACTGGACGGATCCAGTTGGGAGCCGGAGCTCATGTTTGTACTGGACGGATCCAGTTAAGAGCCGGAGCTCAATGTTTATACTGGACGGATCCAGTTAGGAGCCGGAGCTCAATGTTTATACTAGACGGATCCAGTTAAGAGCCGGAGCTCAATGCTTATTGCTAATTCATGAAAATCCAGCAGTCGTTTCCCGGACACGACTGGAGACCACAAGCTGGTTCCGTGCGTGTGGGCTGATGTGACTGCTCTTATTACATGCAGGGAAAACAAAGGAGGGTGAGAAGTCGCCTAAAAACCTAAAAACATGAACTATGGACCGGAGTCCAGCAAACTGAAGAGATCTGCTGAGTGGGATCAGTTAATGATAAGCTCGCGATTGCTCGATCCGGGATCGTTCCCTCTCCAGGGAGTCGGTGGTGGTAGTGCAGGTGTGGGCGCTGTTGGTTAAATGACATACTCGGGTAGTTCTCCTCGCCTGACCCGATCCTTGATAAGGTCTCGCAAATGTCTGCAGTCATCAGTGTTATGACCATCAATGTCATGAAATATGCAGTGTCTGCCAGAATTGCGTTGTGCTAGTGTCGGCTCCCTCTTGGCAGGTCTCGGATAGGAGGCAGCACCTCCTGTATCCATGTAAATGTTTGAGAGGGAGAAATTGAGTTCAGCATACTTCTCATATTTGGGCCCTTTCCAGGGCTGAGTTTTGCGGTCACTCTTGACGGCGACTTTTCCTTTGCCATTTCTAGAATCAGATGGTTCTCCATCTTTGAGCATGTTGACTTCGAGGGTTTTCTTCTCGGAAGTTGCATCTTCTTCCTGCAGAAATCTATCTGCTTCAAGGTATAATTCATTGAGGTTTCGCGGTGGATCTCGGTACAAAGATTTCTTTAATTTCGTGTTATCCAGAACGCCGGATACCGCTGCCATCAGTACCATCGATTGTTCAGGGCGATCCACTGATGCTGCTGCAACGTTGAATCTTTCCAGGAAAGAACGCAGAGTTTATCTGGGCATCTGCTTGATTGTAGTGAGTGACATGACGTTCTTGGGTCGAGCGATGTGGTCCCAGAACTGTTCAAGGAAGCGTGTGACCAACATGTTCTAACTGCTGATCGATTCTGTTTCCAGCTACCGAATCCACATGGCTGCTATATCAGTCAGAAAGAGGGGGAAAAATTTAGCCATGAAGTTTTCCGATGCCGACTGAACTTCCATATGCCGTTTGTAACGCATGAGATGCACGGCAGGATCTGTCCTACCGTTGTAAGGCTCCAGTTGTGGAAGTTTGAAATCTGGTGGATTGCGGGAATTTCTGATTTCCTGAGTGAATGGGTTATGATTGACGTCATCTACGTCATTCTGATAGGTGCGGCATCTCCTGAGGCGTTGAATCAGATCAAAGAGTCGATTGCCCTCAAAAAGTTGTTGCAAGTTGCCAAGATCAGAGCCGGTGCCCCCAGCATTGAGTGTAGGAGAAGATGGAAGTTGATGAGCTGTCGCCTGGGGATCGCGGCTCGCGGATCGTGGATCGAGGGGGGTGACCTGACCCAGTTCGAGGGGGACGGTTCGTGAGGTAGGTTCGTGAAGTCCAGTTCGTGAGGCCGGATCGTGAAGTGGGGGGGGGGCGATCTGACTGGGTCCTGGAGGTAGATCACGAGCCGTTTGATACTGTTGAGGAGCTAGAGCTCGCAATCCGGTGTCTATATGAACCTGAGCTAAAGTAGGCTTCTGTGCATTTGCAATAAGGAGTGGGTTGCCCACGAGCACTGGTGATGGCGGGTCGCGGGTCGCTGGGCCCAACCCGATCTAATCGTGGTGGCCTGTGCGAGCCGCTTCAGTGGCTCCGTCTCTAATGGCTTGAGCATTGCTCGGCCTTCCATCCATCCGAGTGAAGAACTGGTTGATCATTTCCTGTTGTTTCTGGAGGAGATCGTCTTACCGTGCCATCTGATCTCTCAGTTCAGTGAGAACTCCGTCCATCTCGTCTCTGGTCAAGTATGCAGAAGGATCTCCATGAGAGGAAGCTTCCTGGCTTGCCTCGTTCCTTGTGCCTTCAGCATCAGCATCATCAGCATGAGTGGAAGTTCCAGTCTTCTTCCTTTTGATTGCCATTGAGTTTCCTTTCAAGCTAGAAGTTGAAGTTTTTGTGTGCCCCCCACCTGGCGCGCCAAAAATGTTCGACCAAAATCTGGGCCTAACACCCAAATGCAGATCACAGGTCACAGAATGCAGAGAAAAGTAAATAAAAAGAAGACACACGAAGTTTTTATAGTGGTTCGGCTGTAGATGTAGCCTACGTCCACTTTATAATCTTATTGTTATACTGACAGTTTACAAGAATCAGTTACATGCAGACACACAATCCGTGCGTTTATTGAGATTACAAGGATTTATACACGTAATCCACATGTTAATTGTGTAGAAAAGAGAAGAATTTTACTGTAGGAAAGTGCAAGGTTCTTGCACTTCGGTAATGGTGGAATAAGTGAAGAAGAATGGCCAAAAGTCCCTGAAAATGCCTCCAAATGGTGTATTTATAGTTGTAGGAGAGCTTCTGGGTTGACCGGATCGTGAGGGGGTATGTGGCACCCAATTCAGGATAATAGGAGCAAGATGTGGCATGAGAATATGTCAAAACAGGGAGCGTATCTGCAGGTCTGAAGGTCGGATCGCGGTCATGGGGTCGGATCGTGGTCATGGGTCGGATCGCGATATGGCAATCACGAGTCGAGTCTGGTCGTGAGCGGCATGGTGAAGCTGGAGTGAAGTGCTGGCGATCGGGTCGGATCGTGAGGTGTACCATGGATAGGTCGTGGTCTGAGGAGGGCGATCCGATGAGGGGCGATCCGAGGGTGCGTGATCCACACTCCGATCGTATGCTGCTTCGTCGCTTTATCCAGGAAATTGCCAGATTACACCAGTTTACGGAAACGGGCATAACTTTCAAACCGTAAGTCCGATTGAGCCAAACCGAAGCTCAAACTGAAGCTAACTCAGAGATCTACAAAAGTTTTAGAGCTTAGCTCTGTAATAGCTGTTTTCGGGCCCAAAAGAGGTCGTCTGATAGGAGTTTCGGGCCTGTTTATGTTGAGGATGTGATTTTGACCAAATCTCTCACTGTCTTCTGACGTTATTTCCATCACTCAAGCATGTTATCATTCAGGAATTCCATGTGTGACAGCTTTTGCCAAAAAATGTGTCAACACCTATAATTCTTAATGTAATGAATAATTGAAATTGTGATAACTGTCATATAATTCATTACCTAAAAGCGCTAAGAATATTATTGTTGTGTGAATTCATTCCTATATTTTATGTTCAGGAATAAGTAATTGCTGAAATAATAAGATTGTATATTTGACAATGGTTATGTGTATATTCCTAAAGTATATTTTTTAGAATATAATTAAAAGATTAGGTTGGGGAAAAATTACAGTAAAATGTGAAAAATGGAATAGGAAATAGTAAGCTTAATTATATATAGAAATTTACCATAAATAAATTTTAATTGCGAATTGTGTACGAAAACATAAAATAATATATAATTCAGAATAAGGGGATTAGTAGTAGACTGAGTTAGTTGTGGGTCGAAAAGGGAAACATTACAGTAAATTACAAAGAGGGTAGTTGCAAGAAAAAGAAAGGAAATAGGAATTAGTGTGAAATATGAGTTTTTGCCATATTGGATTCTAATCAATATATGTACATGATGTAATAAAAAGAAATAGCTTGCAAATATGGATCTTTATTGATTTATATTTGGGAAATAGATTTTTTTGTACATATCCACCAACCAATTTAATGAAGCATGTGAAATATTTCCTATAATTATAAAAATGCACAAGACAGTAAATAAAGAAAGGTTACAATAGTAAATGTTCACTCAAATAACAAGGAACCAAGGGAAAATACGATGAATGGGGAATATAACTTATTATAATTAACTATATGAATGGTAATGAAATATAATAGGTAGGCTTATCCTAGGGAAAAGTGGAATCATAACGAGTGCAATTATTAATGATGAAAAGAGAACTTATTAATAAACCGTAGTTAAGGGAACTAATTTAATAAGCAAACCTATAGCAATGGTTGTGGTAAAACTATAACATGAGGTTATAATTAAATGAGAAAGAATAAAGTAGGCTTATTATTAGTAAACCTATAATTGAGAGGGTTAAGTTTGATGAATGTAATAATAATAAGTACAAGTCCGTTTCGGCAACGTGAGGCTAATTAAAGAAAGTAAGCTACTAAACTAGTAACTTGAATAGAGAACGAATGTGTAAATAATCAACCTAATTAGCAATACAATAATTTAAAGCAAGCACATGATTAAAAGATTATACATAGGATCTAGTAACGCGATGCACTTGGATTAGTCTGTATGTATGGAGATGAAGAACCCAACGGGATAGATCATCGCAGTGTCTGAAGGCACAAGAGAAGCACGTCAAACTGATTATTTTACGGGACTAGAGTGAAACACGAGGCTTCTACGGGATGTGGCAGGGTACTATTAGGAGACCCTCCGAGGAATAACCGGGGGAAGCCGTTGCTCGGAGGTTTGTTGCACCGTCTAGAGTATACCTTGACTGGAACTATGGAGCGGAAGTCAGAAGGCTGTTGTAACAACCCGAATTTCAAGAGTTTTTTTTTATTCCAATCTATCAGAGCTCAAGTCAGGTTGTCGATATCCTGCACAAAAGACAGAAATAATAAATATATAGTACAATCAAATATTTCCTTAACGAAGTAAAAATATTGTCTATCCAGTATCCAAAGCTATCAAATTTCTTCCATAAACCAAACTTGCGAGTGTGTTATGTTATGAGGAGGGGGTCAGAACCTGGAGTTCTGGTGGCTGGGCAAATTATAATTCTAAAATAACCCTACATATATCATTCAATTATGTTCCCTTTTTATATTAGGTTATTTGGGTTAATAGCACTTAAAGCTCTACACTCATGTCGTGTCCATCTACTTCCCAGAAGGTTAACGTAATATAGTATATATGTAGTTATACCCCACATCTCAAGTTACTCCCTATAGTACCCTCCTCATATGGTCTCCAACATCATGCCATGGATGCGTATGCAACATTCATCCTACGCCGAATGACAAACGAAAATGCAAATCATTACGCCACGTAATCGCACAAAACCATCATCTTATGGAACGTAAGCATACAGATCGTTATATCCAACTCCTCGGTCGAATCAAGCCTCAACACAAAGTAATGCCTTACTATCGACGAAACATCACCCAGTGTGTGTATCTAAATCCTCACATGAACGTATTGTCTACTGTACCCCAAGTCCCGTAATAGGCTGCATCCAATGCACGAAATCTATTGGGAGCTTTCCATATCTGTAAAGGCCCGCCTCATTAGGCCTAAGTACAAATATCCAGAGTATGGTCTGCATTTTCATGGTGGCTATGCCCCTATCTTAGCCCCTCCCTCGACTAGTGAAAACTAAACGTGCCTCTATCAAACAATCTAACATTCAATTTGGTGTGTCCTACAAACAACGTCTCAATAGTGAAAGATCGATGGTCTCTAGGTTTAGCTCTAGTCTTTACGTGTCACACACTGACTACCGATGACAAGTACCCAACAATTCCTATTCTATATTGGTCTTGACCCGTCTCGTCGAGGAAAATCACAAAATCACCCAGCGCCATCTGCCACAGCCTTTTAACTTCCAACTTACAGTTGCAGTAATGCTATACTCACTAGGTCGAACCGCGCTGAACAAACCTCTGCGAGTATAGCATGAACATGCAATACACAGAGGACCACCATGGAGTACCCTACCATGTACCATAGAAGTCGCGTGCTTCCCTCCAGTCCTGCAAAGCAATCAGTCGGAATATTCAAGCAGAATAATCAGATGGATGTGCTCCTCTTATGTCTTTAGACACCATGATGATCTACTAGGTTGGGTTTTTCACCTTCGTACGTGCGGACTGGTCCAAGCGCATTACACTAGTGTGTTTTTAGACCCTTATATGTCTAATATTTTAAACTAGGTGCTCGCATAATCTTGTCAGATTACTAATTAGCATGATTACCCAATTTGTAACACCCCACCTCCATTAAGGTCACTCACAAAGGGAATGCCTTAACTTTGGTGGAGCATTTTAGTAAACAGGACAGAAACTTACAAGACAGATAAAAACAGTACTTGAAAAAAAATTTAACTTTATTACAGCGGAAACAGAAATTAATATGTTTACATCCTTTCAATTTCAGAATTCAAGTACAAAATATCAGTCTTGTACAAAAGCCTTCAAAACACATAGTTTAAAATCATAATCCCCATGGAACGGAAGCTATACAGAGCCAAGCCATACTTTAAGCACTTCAAGCAAAGAGAAATCCGGATCAAGCTAAAGTATTTCCCTCCTTGGATAACCTGGGGAGGGAAACGGAAGAAAGGAGGCGAAACAACAAGGGTCAGACAAAAAGTCTGGCAAGTCCATTGACTTTCAGCATATGAACAGATAATAATAATATGATATGAACATAAAACTGGATGTGAGATAACTATAACAGGTGTAGCAGATATAACAGAAAAACAGAATGATATAAGCTATTGTTTTACACTTCTCTGCACTAATACTAGTATAGCAGAATTAGGTGTCACCCTAATGTCTAAATTGAAGCAGGAACGGGTACAGAATACTTTAACAGAAACAGAATGCTAATAATGGGCCTTTACTACCCGATCAGAAACAGACAGAAGAAGAAACAGATTTATCCCTATGGAAACAGAATGTGGAATTAGGTGTACACTAGTAATGGGCCTTTACCACCCGAACAGACGGTACCACACAGAAACAGACAGGTGTTACCACCCAACAGAAACAGACGGTACCAACAGAAACAGACAGAACTAAGCGTACCCTAAAACCCTACCCCAAGCGATCGGCTCCCTAATACATAAATATCCTGTGTCGGCCCCACAGTAGGGTGTATCACTCCCTAAAGTGACAACCAATTGGCACAGACCTATTTACAGATGTCACGGCGTCTTACATCCTCAGAGGCAGACCGGGATCCATGCACGCACATGACCCGGTTGGAACGCACCATCAACACCCCTCGCCATTATCAGAATGAACCACTTATAATTAGTTCAGTAAGCGTGCCCGGACCCTACCTACTGTTGGGTCAAAGTTTTGATACCAGAAAGGGTTACTGACTAATATGGGTCCCAAACAACAGATGACACAAGTAATTCCCCTCCTAACCTTGTGTCCCCAGACTAACAGATTTCAGATTAACTTGTTTACAAGTTCAGACATACAGAGTTCAGATTTACTAATTCACAAATTAAGTTAACAAGTTTTCAGACTAACGGGTCAGATGTACAGATTTTTCAGATTTGTCTAACTTTGTATTGGGCCTACAAATTCATGGACGGGTTTTACTACATTTATTAATCCCTTTGGTTTAACCCTATTTTTCCCCAATACGTTTTAGACGTCATTCTTATCTTAGATTTGCATTAATTAATTATTAATGCACAGACCTCTCACATTAGGTCGGTAGCTTGTGGCCGCTGGATATGCCGGGCGGTTCCGGGCAGACTTCTGCCACAAGCCAGACCTAACCTCGTGTCTTACGCATGTTATGACTAACTTCTCACATTAGAACCTATTGTTTGCGGCCACTGGATGTGCCGGGCGGTTCCGGGCAGATTTACGCCGCAAACTCATTCTAACCTCGAGTTAGCCATGTTTATCTTTGCGGCCAATTAATTAATAATTTACCGTTTATGCGCGTGCCCAATATATATATGCCAATTCAGATTATATCAATCACAGGATGATTATATCAACATAGCAGATAACAGATTTTATATGACATAACGGATTTAACAGATTTAGCAACTTAGCAGATTTTGGCATATAACAGGTTAGGCATTTCAACCGACAAATTTAACATATTAGGTATTTCAATCTAATTAGCAGTCTAGGCAATATAACAAAACTAGTAGTTTAGGCAACTAGACAAATTAGCAGATTTAGCAAATTTAATATTTATGAAAGTTCTATTTACATGCCTTGCCCAATCATAAATTGGCCTAAATTCATATGCTTACATAATTGTCATGATTCACAACATATACTCCATGTTTGCATAAAGTTACATAGCACAGAATATGGACAAAATTTGCCATATAACATATGTTCCAATTTTTGTTAAACTAGCATCTTACAATAGATT
Source organism: Allium sativum (assembly GCA_030737875.1). Taxonomy (NCBI): domain Eukaryota; kingdom Viridiplantae; phylum Streptophyta; class Magnoliopsida; order Asparagales; family Amaryllidaceae; genus Allium; species Allium sativum. The sequence continues at coordinate 242,043,565 of CM060926.1, forward strand.
CACATATAAATTATACCAAATATAACCATTAATTTCAATGCATGCCATATATCCAAAAATCCCTATTTAGGTGTAATCTAAATAATAGATATCCTAATTAATGTAAATCTTTACACCTAACTTCCCATATCCTTCTTCTTTTCATGTCATGAATCATTATGCAAACTATACCCAACAATATAAATCATTAAATCATATCTTCTAAAAATCAGATCTTGACTTTTATATGCATTTTGTCCAAAGTCTCAAATCATATGTAATCTTACAATGGTTCCTCTTTTCTTCTATCATAGAATATGCATAGATCCAAATCTATGTTTTCAACATATGCTCATTAATTACAGTTCTAAATTACAACCTAGCTATGCATACAACATGCATAAATTATATGTTCATAGTCAAATTTATGCATATGTCCAATATATTTTATGCCTCAGACCTAAAGTCATACATTCAATTTAGTCTTGTCAAATTTCGCATCATTCATCCCAAAATTTGCGTTCATACGTTCATCTCTTATGAGATTAGGCACAGGCTCGTGGTAGCCTGGCTATAAAAACAGAAAAGAAGAAAAGGGATACAGAAAAACAGATCTGACAGAAGAAAATATATATACAATCTCAGATTCAGAATCAAAAACATATCAAAATTATTATTAACGTTTATAGCGGAAAATAACTGTACTTGCCTTGATTGGATTAAAGAAAGAACTTTAACTTGTTGTAGAATCTTTGCAGAAACTTTAATCTCTAGTTTGAATTGAGTTGCTTAGGCTGATGTTGATTATCTTCTAGTTTTAATTCCAGCAGAGCAGAGACGCCATTTTTATTTTTTTATTAGTAGAAGAGAGCAATGGAGGCTAGAGAATTGTGTAAGAAACCTAGGTAGAGTCTAGGGTCATTTTTATAGGGGTTATGAACTGATTAGGACCATTGATGTTGCTTGGTTTGATCGTAGCCATTCATCCTAAAGAGAGACCAATTAGAGCCTGCCACCTAGCCCTAATGACAAAGCAGACTGCAGAAAATCGGCCAACATAGAATAGGCCAGCCAGGGTGGACTGGGTTCGACCTGGGTCTGGACCAGGTCGACAGCCCTGTCGACAGCCCTGTCGACAGCCCTGTTGACCTGGCTAGACCAGGTCGACAGCCCAGTCGACCTAGGTGTCTTAGGCGGGAATTTTCCCGCCCTGGCCAATTGGGCCCGATTTTTAATTTTAAACTTGATTTCTGAGCTGTTCGAATATTAAACTTAATTCAGAAACTTCCGGAGGCTATATCTTCTTCATACGGACTCCGTTTTTCGAAAACTCGGACTCTATTTCGCGTATTTTTCCGAGACGAACGCAATGGCGTATCCCGTTTCCCTTAGTTCTTTGATTTCAAATTAATTATACTTTAATTTGTTAATTCCACAGTTATAGTATACACGGGGTGTTACATTCTCCCCCACTTAAAAGGATTTCGTCCCCGAAATCTTCAAGTTAAGAAGAATGTGTCCTACCATCCAATCACCCATCTACTCAACCATCATCCACAAGCATCCATTGTCCTTAGAAAACTTCTAATGTTGTATGAACATATGCAAAAGTGTGTGTATATGTTCCTTACCTAATGCAAAGATCAGGCGGTCAACTGATTCAGTTGACCTCCTTAATGCGAATTATGTCAGTGCCATGAGTCCAACATGTATGCAATAGAATTCTGATGATATATATTATTTCTATATGAGTGCACAACCATTCACTCAAATGCAACATCCATGTGCTGAATCAACCATTTTGCATCCACAAGAATTGAAAAATGCTCACTCATCCATATGCAGTATGAGAGTGTTTTCGAGCCGATCTAGTGCCTAGTGTGTGTATATGCATCCACGGGCAACCACTAGCTACCACTTGCATCCACTTGCAACCATCAAACATAACATGTCTCAAACACATGTTTACACCCATTAGTTTCTACCTAAAGTTCGAAGATTCGATCGATAGGATACAGTCGAATGATGGAAGCGAGTACAGATAGAACGAAAATTTGGTTCCCATTAGACATGGGTCCCAAGTATCGGCCCCAAAGACCGGAACCAACATCAAATTGATACCCCACGAAAACCCAGAATGTATGCGTCATACTTGACGCCTAACACCGATATCCCTCAAACCCCAGTCCCAAACAGATGATCCATAACCCTTATGGGTCTGAGTCTATAGCGGAATTCAGAAATAATACTAGTATTAAAGTGCAGAGTATCGATTACAAAATCAAAATACCAGAATCAGAAAAAGTCTTGACTTCATAATCAGATAAATAAATTAAACCTACTATAGAAAATTTCCTATTTCTATCCTAGCCACTAGCCTCAAGAGTGTTCGCCTGCCCTCCTTGTCCTCGTCTCTTTGGGCAGTCCCTAGTGAAGTGTCCCATCTCCCCACAGTTGAAGCAAGCGCCCTTCCTTTTTCTGCAATCCTTGTTCAGATGAGTTGAGCTCCCACAAGTAAAGCACTTTTTCCCCTTCTTATCTTCAGACTTCTCATCCTTCTTTTGTGTTTCCTTTTTGGGCCCCGCTTTCTTATTCTGTGGTTCTTCCTTCTTTGTCTCTTTCGGGCCCTTGTCTTCCTCGTGCAGTAGTGCCATATCCACCAATTTCTCGTAAGTTGCTCCCATGGGTATATGGGTCATGGCTAGGTTGTGCAGTGGCTCATTCAATCCTTTAACAAAGCGGAGAGCCTTTTTATGCTGAGTGTTGACTAAATCCAATCCGAATCTTGCTAGTTGGTTGAACTGGTTGACGTATTCCTTGACCGTCATACTTCCTTGCTTAAGAGATAAGAACTTTTCCAATTGTAAACTTCGTTCAGCTTGCGAGAGGAATTTTGTCTCAAACCTTGTTCTGAAATCCATCCATGTCTCAACTGGCCTCTCGGCGTTAGTGACTTCCCACCAGTAGGAAGCTTCGTCTTTGAGCAGCCATACTGCCAACTGTACCTTCTGCCTATCGTCCACCTCGAAGATAACGAACAGATCCTCAGTTTCTTTGAGCCAATTCCTTGCTTCTACGAATGATTCAGTTCCTTTGAAATCCTTCCCACCCATGGCCCTAAAATCTCTACAGATTTTTGAGAAAGCAATAGCACGAGGAGGGGGTGGAGGAGGGGGATCATTTGCTGGACCTGCAGCGGCGGTCCTAGCCTCAAGATATTGACGAAACCAACCGGGTACATGAACACCCTCTGGTATCTCAGATGCTTCAGACATGCTGGAACGAAAAAGGAAAGGTTCAATAAAAAAAGGACTGAAAGAAAGATATATGGCTCTTGGGGATCATGTTTTTCAAAATAAGCTTTATTTTTGAAAATACTTCCTTTCCAAAACCCTTTTGAAAATAGTTTTCAAAAACTTTACCCAATCTGGTAACCTTCAGCTCTGATACCAAGTGTAACACCCCACCTCCATTAAGGTCACTCACAAAGGGAATGCCTTAACTTTGGTGGAGCATTTTAGTAAACAGGACAGAAACTTACAAGACAGATAAAAACAGTACTTGAAAAAAAATTTAACTTTATTACAGCGGAAACAGAAATTAATATGTTTACATCCTTTCAATTTCAGAATTCAAGTACAAAATATCAGTCTTGTACAAAAGCCTTCAAAACACATAGTTTAAAATCATAATCCCCATGGAACGGAAGCTATACAGAGCCAAGCCATACTTTAAGCACTTCAAGCAAAGAGAAATCCGGATCAAGCTAAAATATTTCCCTCCTTGGGTAACCTGGGGAGGGAAACGGAAGAAAGGAGGCGAAACAACAAGGGTCAGACAAAAAGTCTGGCAAGTCCAGTGACTTTCAGCATATGAACAGATAATAATAATATGATATGAACATAAAACTGGATGTGAGATAACTATAACAGGTGTAGCAGATATAACAGAAAAACAGAATGATATAAGCTATTGTTTTACACTTCTCTGCACTAATACTAGTATAGCAGAATTAGGTGTCACCCTAATGTCTAAATTGAAGCAGGAACGGGTACAGAATACTTTAACAGAAACAGAATGCTAATAATGGGCCTTTACTACCCGATCAGAAACAGACAGAAGAAGAAACAGATTTATCCCTATGGAAACAGAATGTGGAATTAGGTGTACACTAGTAATGGGCCTTTACCACCCGAACAGACGGTACCACACAGAAACAGACAGGTGTTACCACCCAACAGAAACATACGGTACCAACAGAAACAGACAGAACTAAGCGTACCCTAAAACCCTACCCCAAGCGATCGGCTCCCTAATACATAAATATCCTGTGTCGGCCCCACAGTAGGGTGTATCACTCCCTAAAGTGACAACCAATTGGCACAGACCTATTTACAGATGTCACGGCGTCTTACATCCTCAGAGGCAGACCGGGATCCATGCACGCACATGACCCGGTTGGAACGCACCATCAACACCCCTCGCCATTATCAGAATGAACCACTTATAATTAGTTCAGTAAGCGTGCCCGAACCCTACCTACTGTTGGGTCAAAGTTTTGATACCAGAAAGGGTTACTGACTAATATGGGTCCCAAACAACAGATGACACAAGTAATTCCCCTCCTAACCTTGTGTCCCCAGACTAACAGATTTCAGATTAACTTGTTTACAAGTTCAGACATACAGAGTTCAGATTTACTAATTCACAAATTAAGTTAACAAGTTTTCAGACTAACAGGTCAGATGTACAGATTTTTCAGATTTGTCTAACTTTGTATTGGGCCTACAAATTCATGGACGGGTTTTACTACATTTATTAATCCCTTTGGTTTAACCCTATTTTTCCCCAATACGTTTTAGACGTCATTCTTATCTTAGATTTGCATTAATTAATTATTAATGCACAGACCTCTCACATTAGGTCGGTAGCTTGTGGCCGCTGGATATGCCGGGCGGTTCCGGGCAGACTTCTGCCACAAGCCAGACCTAACCTCGTGTCTTACGCATGTTATGACTAACTTCTCACATTAGAACCTATTGTTTGCGGCCACTGGATGTGCCGGGCGGTTCCGGGCAGATTTACGCCGCAAACTCATTCTAACCTCGAGTTAGCCATGTTTATCTTTGCGGCCAATTAATTAATAATTTACCGTTTATGCGCGTGCCCAATATATATATATGCCAATTCAGATTATATCAATCACAGGATGATTATATCAACATAGCAGATAACAGATTTTATATGACATAACGGATTTAACAGATTTAGCAACTTAGCAGATTTTGGCATATAACAGGTTAGGCATTTCAACCGACAAATTTAACAGATTAGGTATTTCAATCTAATTAGCAGTCTAGGCAATATAACAAAACTAGTAGTTTAGGCAACTAGACAAATTAGCAGATTTAGCAAATTTAATATTTCTAAAAGTTCTATTTACATGCCTTGCCCAATCATAAATTGGCCTAAATTCATATGCTTACATAATTGTCATGATTCACAACATATACTCCATGTTTGCATAAAGTTACATAGCACAGAATATGGACAAAATTTGCCATATAACATATGTTCCAATTTTTGTTAAACTAGCATCTTACAGCAGATTCACATATAAATTATACCAAATATAACCATTAATTTCAATGCATGCCATATATCCAAAAATCCCTATTTAGGTGTAATCTAAATAATAGATATCCTAATTAATGTAAATCTTTACACCTAACTTCCCATATCCTTCTTCTTTTCATGTCATGAATCATTATGCAAACTATATCCAACAATATAAATCATTAAATCATATCTTCTAAAAATCAGATCTTGACTTTATATGCATTTTGTCCAAAATCTCAAATCATATGTAATCTTACAATGGTTCCTCTTTTCTTCTATCATAGAATATGCATAGATCCAAATCTATGTTTTCAACATATGCTCATTAATTACAATTCTAAATTACAACCTAGCTATGCATACAACATGCATAAATTATATGTTCATAGTCAAATTTATGCATATGTCCAATATATTTTATGCCTCAGACCTAAAGTCATACATTCAATTTAGTCTTGTCAAATTTCGCATCATTCATCCCAAAATTTGCGTTCATACGTTCATCTCTTATGAGATTAGGCACAGGCTCGTTGTAGCCTGGCTATAAAAACAGAAAAGAAGAAAAGGGATACAGAAAAACAGATCTGACAGAAGAAAATATATATACAATCTCAGATTCAGAATCAAAAACATATCAAAATTATTATTAACGTTTATAGCGGAAAATAACTGTACTTGCCTTGATTGGATTAAAGAAAGAACTTTAACTTGTTGTAGAATCTTTGCAGAAACTTTAATCTCTAGTTTGAATTGAGTTGCTTAGGCTGATGTTGATTATCTTCTAGTTTTAATTCCAGCAGAGCAAAGACGCCATTTTTATTATTTTATTAGAAGAAGAGAGCAATGGAGGCTAGAGAATTGTGTAAGAAACCTAGGTAGAGTCTAGGGTCATTTTTATAGGGGTTATGAACTGATTAGGACCATTGATGTTGCTTGGTTTGATCGTAGCCATTCATCCTAAAGAGAGACCAATTAGAGCCTGCCACCTAGCCCTAATGACAAAGCATACTGTAGAAAATCGGCCAACATAGAATAGGCCAGCCAGGGTGGACTGGGTTCGACCTGGGTCTGGACCAGGTCGACAGCCCTGTCGACAGCCCTGTCGACCTGGCTAGACCAGGTCGACAGCCCAGTCGACCTGGGTGTCTTAGGCGGGAATTTTCCCGCCCTGGCCAATTGGGCCCGATTTTTAATTTTAAACTTGATTTCTGAGCTGTTCGAATTTTAAACTTAATTCAGAAACTTCCGGAGGCTATATCTTCTTCATACGGACTCCGTTTTTCGAAAACTCGGACTCTATTTCGCGTATTTTTCCGAGACGAACGCAATGGCGTATCCCGTTTCCCTTAGTTCTTTGATTTCAAATTAATTATACTTTAATTTGTTAATTCCACAATTATAGTATACACGGGGTGTTACACAATTACTCACTTTTATTCAAGTTACAAGGTTTCCTTGTGCCTCTTATATCTCCAAGGAATGCACAGTTCTCACTTATTAATCATATAGATTTAACTTAATCATTTAAGTGCATTAATAAGCCCAGTGACATAACCTGTTATTTCTTAGGTTGTAATTAATGAAATTAATCCAATACCTTTTATTCATGAGTTGTAATTAAAGAAAGTAATTTACAACCCATTATGTCCAGGTTGTAATTAACGAAAGTAATTTACAACCTTTCCTATGTCAAGTCAAGTCTGATACATCACTGTTCAAATGTTTTACAGTAAAAGTTACTTAATGTTTAATTAAATAAATTCTATCCCATTCCACATGTTTTCTATTTACATGTTATATAATTAAGTACAAGTTATTTAATTCTGTAAGTCTACTATATTCTTTCTTATCTAATCATAACCTCGTCTTACACTGTCATCACAACCTGTTGTCGTTTTAACTATTAACTTAGTTCTCTTAACTAAGGTTTATTAACAAGTACTCTTTTTCATTTATTATAACCCATGTTATAATTCCACTTGTCCGTAGGACAACCTACCTATTATATTACATTTTCATTCATATAATTAATTATAATATATTATATTCCCCGCTCATCATAATTCTTCTTGGGTTCCTTAACTTGAACCAACTTTACAATTGTAAGCTTTCTTCAGTTACCACTATGTTCATTTTTATCATATCAGGAAAACACCTCACACACTTCATTACATTGGTTAACGGAAAATGAAAAGATCTATTTCTGTAAGTAGATCGATTAAGATCCGTAGTTGCAAGCTATTTCTTTTACTTTCATTATGGACATACATGTATATTTTATTTGATTAGTATGCAATATAGTAAAAGAACCCCTATTTCACACTAATCTCTTTTTCCTTTCTTTTCTTGCAACAATGTTCTCAATAGTTTTACCGATATGGAAATGTATCCGTTTTCCCAAAATCCAACTAACTCAGCCTACTACTAACTTTCCCCTTTTTATTTTCTAAGTTAGATGTTAATTCCTATTTTCCATTCACCTTTTTTAATTACTATAAAATTTCCATATTACTGTCAAACTAAACATGTTTTCCAAACCACTGTCAAATTAACATGTTTTCCCAATTACTGTCAAGTTAACATGTTTTCCACCTTACCATTGAATGGTAATATAAAGATTGTATGCATAACTTATAACAACCCGGAAAATCTGAACCAATTTAAAATTTTTAAATTGGCTGTTTTAGTGGATTTTAAATATTTAAAATAAATATTTTAAATAATAACGACGAAAAGTAAGTTTGAAAATGAATATAATTAATTCTAATTATAAACAAGGCCTGAAATGGCACGGTAGTTTCAAAATTTGAATTCAAACTTTGACTACCTGTATCGGGTGCAAAACAAAACAGATTTTAGTGAAACCAAAAATATTTAAATCTGTTAGTGAATATCTTTCTGACAAATTTGAAAAATCGAAGTTTCATAGCTGGAAGAAAAAGTTATGGCTAAATGAATTTTCAAAAAGGTCGATGTCGAGTTTATATAGCCCGTGAAAATGGCCATTTTGCAAACGACCTCAGAATTCGACGAAACCACTTTTGTTGGATCCGGGATGTCAAATTATTGCTAGGTTTCAAATTTCATAATTTTTAAAGCTAGTATGTGAGCGTGGCAAAGGAAAATGTGTTTGGTCGATTTCTATTAAATTGGATCGACCAGAAAAGGGCCATTTTTCAAACGACCTCAGAATTCGACGAAACTAGTTTTGTTGGGACTGTATCGTCAAAACATAGCTAGATTTATTTTTCGGGAATTTTTAGAATCAGTATGTGGCCCCGGCAGATTGAAATGTACGTTCAAAATAAATATCGAATGTTTTATATTTTTATTTGAAGAGAAATTGACCGAAACAGTCAAATTGGCCTACGAAACATATTACATTGTGTCCGAGATGAGGGTAATTAACTAGGAACGACAGTCGTTGGGTTTGATTTGGAGTTTGTGGAAGAAAACCCTAATTTTCAAATTATTATATATATCGACCAATCATAAATTTCCATTCATAAATTAAAAATATAAAAAAATCCAAAAATCCTTCGTTATCCCCAGATCGATGGCGAAAGCTTCTTCCACCTTCTCTCCTCCATTCTGGCCGATCCCTTCATCAAAATCCATAGCCCCTTTGCAACTTTTTGAAGTTCTTCTCCTCCACTTCAAATCAACACCAAACACACCACCCTCATCGCCCGTACATCGAGATCCACGTCCACGAACATCCGCCCTTTAAGTCGCCGCCCGGCCTCAGCCCTCCACCGAGTGGGACCCACCTGGCATCGATCTGGGCGCCTCTCCTAGCCCATAAAGGTGGCACAGGCCGATCGCGTTCAAGTGCCACAGATTTCTCGAAAATTCAAAGCCTAATTTTGAATGAATTCTGAGAGGTAACGGTTGAATTATATTAAACTATTTAATAGCACTTTAAAGCGCTACGGTTTTTGATTTCACTGTAAAAATCATATCTTTTTCGTTTCTTGACGAAACTCAGTGAAACAAGAGACAGTGGACTCGTGTGGACGTCTTCTACACTCTAGAAGAGACCGCATATTTTTCTGAGCCTTCTGCTATTTTTGGTGGAGTGGAACCCAATATGAGATTTCTGAACTATAAACGATATGGAAAACGACAATGTATAAATTAAATAGTCGATGTATGGGTTATATAAGCGTTGTACACCTCATGTATAAGCGTTGTATAAGTTGTACGTTCGATATATAAGTTATGTATGCATTGTAAAAATTATATATGTGTTGAATAGAAGTGAAATATACTTATATATATACGCCCCTCATCCACAAACCATGGACGATATTTATTGGTTATAATTGGTGTGAAAATTGGTTGATAGCGAATGGTTGAAATTAATTGTTTGTGGTTGAAATTGATTGATTGTGGTTGAAAAATACCCGTTTGTGGTTGAGAATTATTTGGTTGAAATCACATAGGATTAGTTTGTGGAAAAGAAAGAAAAAATATGCATGTCGCCTACGTGTGAACTAAATGCATGAAATCCCCGTTGTCAAAAGCTGCGAGGCTTTAAGGTAGAGCGAGGAGCCGTACTAGGGATGGCCCCGGTTTTAACTACCCTGCCGTTATGCTGCCGAAATTTTGAATAATATCCATGTGTTAGAATTATTTTCATGTGTTGAAACTATATTCGTGTGTTGAATATAAAACATTCATGTGTTGAATAGAAATTCATTCGTTGAATAGAAATTCATGTGTTGAATAGTATTCGTGTTTTAAATAAATTGCTTTAACAATAAAAATCACTTTTTTATTATATATACGAACTATAGAAAACCTTCATGTGTTGAATAGAAATTCATTCGTTGAATAGAAATTCATGTGTTGAATGGTATTCGTGTTTTTAAATAAATTGTTTTATAATAAAAATCATATTTTTATCATCAATATGAATTATATAAAATAGCCGTGTTTTGAAATAAATTGTTTATAACAAAAATCATATTTTCACCATCTATATGAATTATATAAAATAGTCATGTTTTGAAATAAATTGTTTTATAATAAAAATCATACTTTTACCATCTATATGAATTATATAAAATAGTCGTGTTTTGAAATAAATTGTTTTATAATAAAAATCATATTTTTATCATCTATATGAACTATATAAAATATTCGTGTTTTGAAATAAATTGTTTTATAATAAAAACCATATTTTTATCATCTATATGAACTATATAAAATAGTCATGTTTTGAAATAAATTGTTTTGCAATAAAAATCACATTTTTATTATATACATGAATTGTTAAAAATAGTGAAGTGTCGAAATAAATGTCGGTTGGATAAAAATATCATTTTTATCAAATGTATGAAAAGAAAATAGTTTTGAAATCGAAGAATCGATTATATATATATATATATATAATTGAAATATATCGAATAACGAAGCTGCAGTTCGTGTTTTGAAACCGTGATTTCAAACGATTAGTGCGGGAGATCCGATCGTCGGATTTTCCCGAAACCATAACTGTTGGGTTCGTCTTGGAAATATCTTTCCAACGACACCAACTTTGTGAAGATCCAACGGTTGGATTATCTGGAATGTTTAATTCAAATATGAAGAAAAACAGCACCAGAATCGATTATATATATATATATATATATAATTAAATTAAATCGAATAACGACACTGCAGTTCGTATTTTGAAATCGAAACTTCAAACGAGTATACCGGGAGATCCGACCGTCGGATTTTCCCAAAACTGAAACCGTTGGTTTCGTTTTGAAAAGATCTTTCTAATGATATAAAATTTGTGAAGATCCAACGGTTAGATTTTTAGATATGTGTAAATCAATTCTAAAGAAAAACAGCGCCACGGTCGTGTTATGGCCTGAAGCATCGTTTGAATAAATTGTCTATTTTTAAGTAAATAAAAATAGCGATAAATCGTTATAAAATGTTATAAATGATATGGAATGTGAAATTTAGAAACTAACTGAAGGTTGGCTAAGTCGAATGGTTTCCTGGGTTTTGATCTGATGTTGGTTTCGGCCTTCCGGGTTAAGATTTGGGAAATCGTTCTCTTACTGATTGATGATTAGTGACTAATGAATTGGAATAAGGCATATGTTGTGTTTGTGTAGCACTTGTTAATTATATACGCGAGTTGCTTAGAAAGACCGGGTTTATCTCATTCTGAATAACTGAATCGATGATAAGAAGTCGAAGATGAAGACGGTGGTTGAAGACCGGAGATCTTCACCTCGGTTGGATGATAACTGATGTCCTGATTGGGAGGCATCCCAAAATATGGATAATGAGTGGTGATCGTCCAGACGTACATAGAGATCGATGGGTATGCGAGGTATATAGTGCCTCCGGTTTCGTTCAGACCCAGAACGGAATTGTAAATGGACTGTGTGTCTAACATTGGAATTCATTATGTGTGATTGATAGCCATCAGTTGCATGGTGTGAATTGCCTGTGTGGCATGCTTAGATGCAGTGATCAAGGCTTCTGTTGAAAAGCAAAGTATTGTGGTGATGATCAAAGCACCGCCTGTGTGGTGTAGCTTTGTGTATAACGTCAATTCGCGAGCCTCACACCCCGGTATGAACCTGAAACGGGGGAGGACCTCAGAGAGGGCATGCGTTTCCTTCTAGCTAGAGGTGGTGTCAGTGCTTAAAACTAGCTGACATTTATACTATTTTTCACCTATGTGGTTGTTGCTATTGCGAGGCGCCTCGGATATATTGGTCGATCTGGGACCGATGGAGTCATTCGTTGGCTCATTTACGCCCCAAAGGGCGGGGAAACATAGTGTTCTGGCATAATAATCCACATCGGTGGACCGGCCCTGACGATCCAAAGGGTCGATGCGTTCTGATCCTGAGACATGGGCTAGAGCGTCTCAGATTCAGTAAGGACTATCTTTTGCCTTGGTTCATGACGGAAATCCAATTTCCAAATACGACATGTGCAGTTTTGATTGTATACCTATATATGGCGACATGATATATGGTACTCATGCCGTCTATGATTGATATTTATGATTGTTTTATAAAATTAGAAACTAACTGGAAACGAGCTAAGATGGGTGGTTTCCTTTGTATTGGTTTGATGTTGGTTTCGGCCTTCGGGGTTAATACTTAGGGAATCGTTCTCTTACTAATTTACAGTTGGAGTCTAATTAAAAATTAAACGACAAAACTTACATTTTAAGTGTTTTTTTCGTATCAAGCATATTTTGGCCATTATAAGCTAAAACTCTATCCTCCGGTTTGCGTTGCATTATGTGATGGGAACTGAGTCTTATAATGACTTCATTTTTATAAAAAGCATTGCGATGTTTAAAAGATTGACTTGTTTTAAAGCATTGACAATCCAATGGAGTAAACCTGTTCCGTGAAAGTGGCGTGGTCATATGATTAGCCATATTATAAAATGTGTTAAGTAGATTTCTCATACCAGTCCCATGACTGACTCGTAGTTTGTTTCACTTGCAAACTCGGGTGCCCCTTTTTCTACATGGGCAGCCTTGTATTCAGGTTTTAGCAGGCTCTTTCTGGATAGTTGGAGCTGAAGATGGATTCTATCATTTATCTCTTTTCTGCTGTTCAGCTGCTATTGTACATATTATGTTTGTTTTCTGCTGTAGACATTTATATAGCTGAACTGTATTTGTACTAAGTATGATCCTGTATACTGTGTAACTCTGACGATGTTTATCCAGTGTATTATTTGTACATTATCTGGTGTATATATTTATTTTTGTTCTACTGTTATCTGTTTATGTGTTATATTCCAAAGATTATCCTTGACACCATCAGTACGGGTTTTGGGGTCATCACAACGTGGTATCAGAGCTTTGGTTAAGCTTAGTTTTGGAATATAACATATTAATGAACTCGTCAGAAATAGAACCAGTAGTGTTCTAGGACGAGTAACTCATTACAGACAGGATCAGTAATATCCTAGTATGAGTATAGCAGAATGAAATACACCCCAATAGACACATTTTCATTCAAGTATATGTTTCTATGTTTTAAAATATCTTTTCTGTTGACCTGACACTTGATCTGCTATTTGCAGAAGTACTAGAAAATGAGTGTCAGAAACAGAAGGAATGCAGAACCAGATATTGAAGCTCTATTTATGAAATATAGAAATCTGGGTGGAAAACCGTTCTCGGGCGAAGAATCTATTATGAAAACACAAGCTTGGATTTGTTCTACTGAGAAAATCTTTGACGGTTTAAAGCTGAGAGATGACCAGAAAAGATTACTGGCATCTTGGGCACTCAAAGACGAAGCTTTGTTCTAGTAGGATTCGATTATTAAAGATAATCCAGAAGGTGATATCACCTGGGATAGATTCAAAGTGATTTTCCTAGAAAGATTTACTCCTCCTGAAGCAACTGAGCGGTTATGTGATAAATTCTCTTATCTGATACAAGGAGATATAACCATTCCCGAATATCATAAGAAATTCAATGAACTCTCTCATTTTGCCCCTCATCTGATTCAAGATCCAAAGAGGAAGAATCTGAGGTTTATTCATGGCCTACAAAGAAAATATCAGAATAGTGTAATGAGGAATGTGAAGATTCCTTTTTCTGAAATGATATACATGGCTTACAAGTAAGAGGATCTCGACAAGAAAGGTATGTTGCGTTACGAAGAGGAAGTCAGTTCTAGTAATAAAGGTGAGTCTGAAACTGATCGTCCTGAGGCCAGTATGATGTCTGAGGTGAGTAAGAAGCCTAAAGTCAATCGGAAAAGGGCCAGATCTGGGAAAGAACCAGTAATAACTGCCATATGTAATAATTGCCAATAGAAAGGGCATTTGTCGATAAATAGCGGACCCTTAAAGAAACGAATAAAGAGCGGATCTAAATCCAAGAAGAATTTTCAAGAGAACAGAGATTGCAGTAAATGCCATCGGGCTGGTCATCTTGCAAAGGATTGCTGGCTGTTAAAAAAGACTAGTGTGGTTCAAGTAAATGAAGTGGCAGAAACTTCAGCACCCTCAGCTAGTCAGGGAAGATCTGGTGTTTTAGAAGGCACACTTACTGTAAAAAACATTCCAGTCAAAGTACTGTTTGACACAGGCATGTCACGAAGCTTTATTGCAAAGAATGCGGTCAAGAAGTTGGACTTGAAATTGAGGAAGCTCAAAGAACCCATCACTATCCATAATCCGGTTGGAGGTTCTCTCGATCATAGCTGGATTTGTGTGGTGCCCGTCTCTTTTTCCAAATATAAGTTCCCTACCATCTCTATCGTCATGAATTTTACTAAATTCGATCTTATATTGGAATTGGATTGGCTAACCAAATATGAAGCAGAGGTTAGATGCACCAAGAGAGTTGTTAGGGAAAATATTAAATCAGGAGAATATATAACCATACCATGTGAAGGTCTGAATTCTGATAGAAAAGACTTCTGGGCAGCTTTGGATGTTTCTCCTGCTCAAACAGAAAATATCCCTGTAGCCACAGAGGATATACAGGACCTCATAAAAGATATTCCTGTCATCAAGAATTATGCGGATGTGTTCGAAGAAGTTGTTAGCTTACATCCACCGAGAGAAATTGATTTCAAGATCGCTTTAATTCCGAACGCAAGGCCAGTAGTGCATGCTATTCGGAGAATGACTCTAAAGGAGAAAGAAGAACTAGACAATCAAACTCGACAGCTTGTATGGAAGGGTCTGATCAGACATAGTTTCATTGATTGGGGAGAAGCAGTGGTGTTTGTCCCAAAGTCTGACGGTACTCTACGACTATTTGTGGATTATCGGGACTTGAATAAGCAGACAATAAAGAATAAATATCCATTGCCGCGAATCGATGATTTATTGGATCGTCTGAACGGAGCACAAGTATTTTCAAGGATGGACCTAGCTACAGGTTTCCATCAACTTCGTATTGCCGAAGAGTGTGTTACTATGACAACATTCAGAGGTCCAGACTTATTCTATGAGTGGTTAGTAATGCCGTTCGGCTTATGTAACGCTCCAGCTTACTTCGTCGATTTGATGAATCGAGTGTTTAGAGGAGTCTTGAATAAGTTTGTTATGGTTTTTATTGATGATATTCTAATCTTCTCTAAGTCAAATGCCGAACATGAAAAACATTTGGAGCAAGTTCTAGAAATTCTGAGAAGGAATGTATTGAAAGCTAAACTTTCCAAATGTATATTCTGGCAAGATGAAGTAAAGTTTCTTGGCCACGTCATATCAAAAGAGGGAATTGCTATGGATCCAAGTAAAATCACCGCTATTCAAAATTGGAAACAGCCTAGTACTCCCACAGAAGTCCGAAGTTTTCTTGGATTGGCTGGTTATTACCGGAAGTTCGTTAAAGATTTTTCGAAGATATCTAGTCACTTAACGAAGCTTACAAAGAAGCACTCAAAATTCAAGTGGACTCCAGAATGTGAGGAGGCTTTTTAGGAGATAAAGTTAAGATTAACAACGGCTCCAGTGTTAACAATAATCGATGGCAGTCAGGACTTAAAAGTATGGACAGATGCCTCTAGAGAAGGCCTTGGTGCACTATTAATGCAAAGAGGTCAAGTTGTTGCTTATGCTAGCCGTCAGCTGAAGCCACATGAAAAGAACTACGTTACTCATGATCTTGAGTTGTTGGCTATCGTATTCGCTTTGAAAATCTGGAGACACTATCTTCTGGGTGAGAAATTCGAACTGTTTACAGATCACCAGTCGTTAAAGTATCTGTTCACCCAGAAAGACTGAATCTGAGGCAGCAACGTTGGCTAGAGTTCCTTGCAGCATACGATTTTGAGATTCTATACACTCCAGGGAAAGCCAATGTCGTGGCCGATGCGTCAAGCCGAAAGAATGTAATGATCGCCAGTTTTATTATTACAACTTCATTGATTGATAAAATCTCTGCTCTTCAGAAGGATGATCACTTCATTCAAAGGATGAGAGAAAGAATACAGAAAGGCGTACACTTGAGTTTCCAGATTGACGACAAAGGGATTCTAAGGCTAAAGGGTCGAATTTGCGTTCCTAACATTTCTGAGCTCCGAAAGGAAGTACTGGTTGAATGCCACAAGTCAAAACTTAGTATCCATCAAGGAGTAAGAAAAATGTATAATGAAATCAAACGCACTTTCTGGTGCAGGTCGATGAAGAGAGACATTTCTTTATATGTCAGCCGATGCTCTACTTTCCAACTAGTTAAAAGTGACAAGCAGAAACTTGCCGGATTGTTGCAACCGCTGGACGTTCCAAGTTGGAAGTGGGAACATATTTCCATGGACTTCATAGATGGTTTGCCCAGAACCAGAAAAGGAAATGACAGTATTTGGGTGATAGTAGATCGCTTCACGAAGACCGCCCATTTCATACCTGTCAGATCGAGCCGAACTGCTCAGAGTCTGGCGCATATATATTTCAAGGAAATTGTTAGGCTACATGGAGTGCCGCTCAGTATAGTTAGTGATAGAGATCCAATATTTACTAGCAAATTCTGGGAGGCGTTTCAAGTATAACTGGGAACAAAGATGAATCTAAGCACCGCCTATCATCATCAAATAGATGGTCAAACTAAGAGGGTGAATCGTATACTAGAAGATTTATTGCGGGCTTGTGTTCTAGATTTTGGTGGATCATGGGAAGACCATTTACATTTGGCTGAGTTCTCGTACAACAACAGCTACCAAGCAAGCCTGACCATGTCACCATTCGAAGCATTGTATGGTAGACCGTGCCGATCTCCTGCTTGTTGGGTTGAACCCGATAATAGGCTTGTATTGGGACCAAATATGATTCGCGAAGCCGCGGACAAAGTCGATTTCGTTAAGAAACGATTACTCGTCGCTCAAAGCCGACAGAAGAGCTATGCTGATTTGAGAAGAAGGGATTTGGCTTTTTCTGTTGGTGATTATGTGTATTTAAGGGTTTCTCCGATGAGAGGAGTGATTCGATTTGGCAAAACTGGGAAGTTGGCGCCCATATTTATTGGTCCATTCCCTATACTAGAACGGATTGGAACCCTCGCTTATAGAATTCAAATATTGGTTGCCTGGAGTGCATGATGTATTTCACATATCTCAACTTCGAAAGCACGTTCATGATCCAGACTTGATCGTGGAAGAAGCAGCGCAACAGGATATTGAAATTACTCCAGAATTGGCTGTAAGAAGTGAGCCGCTAAAGATTATCGACAAAGAAACCAAAGAACTGAGGAACAAGAAGGTTCACTTAGTCAAAGTGCAATGGAGTGGAGATCCGCGAGATTGTACTTGGGAAACAGAGAAAAGCATTAAGAAAGCCTATCCTAAGTGCAGGGTGGATATCTCTGATTGACTCTGGTGCAAGGTACATTTACCATACTTTGCATTACCATTTTGTTCTCTACTTTGTTGTTATTTTCTTTTCATAGATGTGAACTTTTAATTCTATAGTCTGATTAATTTAAAAAGAGTATATGAATCGATTAGTATATTTTTGAAAAGTTAAAAACAAATTGCTTGTTGTTTGTGTTGTGTGATAGTGGATATGGTTAATTAAAGTATTAGAACGATAGTTAATTTAATCAATAAGAGAATGAATGGTAGAATTTATTCGATTAAATCACACATTGAACTGAGTTAAAAATAGATAGAAATATATACATGTGCATTATATATGTTTCAACAGGTAAATGGATTAGCTATTGAGTAAAGAATTTATTTGTGTGCCTGAAAAATAGGTAAACCTTAATGAGTTGGATGCGAAATATTATTATATCAACTCCTGTGAATGCCATTGAATGTGGAGTGCTGGTTATTCTGTGTATAATAATAAACATCGCCATAGGATAGTAACAATTAATTTTGAACTACATTACACGGCATACTTCTTGAAGATAGGCATACTTCATCATATACCACATAAGCATTTGGAGCTTGTGTGACGAGGTTGAAGATTTACCATACGAGCAAGAGCCTTGTATGGAGATGACTATATATTACAGGTTGAACTGACGACTGATATGGACCATATAAAATGTAACGGTAAATTGCCAGATTAACAAAAACCCCACACGGGTCTGGAGATGACAATAAACACATCTCTCTGGTCATTAAGGCACAAAAACCATTTATAGGGTGATGAGAATTTATTCTCTGGAGTTATGATCTATACACACTCCCTTGTGGACACCGGAATATATCACTATAAATATGTGCATGCTTATTAGGATTTATTGGGTACCTAATATGGCCCAATAAATTTCCAAACCCCTCCACGTACAAAGGAGGTTACGGCGAAAATTTTCGAAAATTTAGGGTGTTTGCCAAATTTTTGAAGAATTTGAAAATTCTCAGAAACTGAAAAGTTGGAGAATGGAAGCTAGATTGAAAGTAGAGTTTATTAATCAAACCACTTTCGACTTTTTTCCTTTTCGGGGACGAAAAGTTTTAAGTGAGGGAGGTTGTAACAACCCGGAAAATCTGAACCAATATAAAAATTTTAAATTGGCTATTTTAGTGGATTTTAAATATTTTAAATAATAACGACGAAAAGTAAGTTTGAAAATGAATATAATTAATTCTAATTATAAACAAGGCCTGAAATGGAGCGGTAGTTTCAAAATTTGAATTCAAACTTTGACTGACTGTACCAGGTGCAAAACAAAACGGATTTTAGTGAAACAAAAGTATTTAAATCTGTTAGTGAATATCTTTCTGACGAATTTGAAAAATCGAAGTTTCAAAGCTAAAAGCAAAAGTTATGGCTAAATGAATTTTCCGAAAGGTCGATGTAGAGTTTATATAGCCCGTGAAAATGGTCAGTTTGCAAACGACCTCAGAATTCGACGAAACCACTTTTGTTAGATCCGGGATGTCAAATTATTGCTAGGTTCAAATTTCATAATTTTTGAAGCTAGTATGTGAGCGTGACAAAGGAAAATGTGTTTGGTCGATTTCTATTAAATTGGATCGACCAGAAAAGGGCCATTTTTCAAACGACCTCATAATTCAACGAAACTAGTTTTGTTGGGACCGTATCGTCAAAACATAGTTAGATTTATTTTTCGGGAATTTTTAGAATCAGTATGTGGCCCCGGCAGATTGAAATGTACGTTCAAATTAAATATCGAATGTTTTATATTTTAATTTGAAGAGAAACCGACTAAAACTGTCAAATTGGCCTACGAAACATATTCCGTTGTGTCCAGGATGGGGGTATTTAGCTACGAACGACAATCGTTGGGTTTGATTTGGAGTTTGTGGAAGAAAACCATAATTTTCAAATTATTATATATATCGACCAATCATAAATTTCCATTCATAAATTAAAAATATAAAAAAAACTAAAAATCCTTCGTTATCCCCAGGTCGACGGCGGAAAGCTTCTTCCACCTTCTCTCCTTCGTTCGGGCTGATCCCTTCATCAAAACCCATAGCCCCTTTGCAACTTTTTGAAGTTCATCTCTTCCTCTTCAAATCAACACCAACCACACCACCCCTCGTCGCCTGTACATCGAGATCCACGTCCGCGAACATCCGCCATTTAAGCCGCCGCCCTGCCTCAGCCCCCCACCGAGTGGGACCCACCTGGCATCGATCTAGGCGCCTCTCCTAGCCCGTCAATGTGGCGCAGGCCGATCGCGTTCAAGTGCCATGGATTTCATGAAAAATCAAAGCCTAGTTCTGAACGAATTCTGAGAGGTTACGGCTGAATTATATTAAACTATTTAATAGCACTTTAAAGCACTACGGTTTTTGATTTCACTGTAAAAATCTTATCTTTTTCGTTTCTTGACGAAATTCAGTGAAACAAGAGACAGTGGGCTCGTGTGGATGTCTTCTACATTCTAGAAGAGACCGCATATTTTTCTGAGCCTTCTGCTATTTTTGGTGGAGTGGAACCCAATGTGAGATTTCTAGCTAAACTATAATTGATATGGACAATGACGATGTATAAATTATATAGTCGATGTATGGGTTGTATAAGCGTTGTACACCTCATGTATAAGCGTTGTATAAGTTGTACGTTCGATATATAAGTTATATATGCGTTGTAAAAATTATATATGTGTTGAATAGAAGTGAAATATACTTATATATATATATATGCCCCTCGTCCACAAACCATGGACGATATTTATTGGTTGTGATTGGTGTGAAAATTGGTTGATAGCGAGTGGTTGAAATTGATTGTTTGTGGTTGAAATTGATTGATTGTGGTTGAAAAATACCCGTTTGTGATTGAGAATTATTTGGTTGAAACCACATAGGATTAATTTGTGGAAAAGAAAGAAAAAATATACATGCCGCCTGCGTGCCAACTAGATGCATGAAATCCCCATTGTCAAAAGCTGCAAGGCTTTAAGGTAGAGCGAGGAGCCGTACTAGGGACGACCCCGCTTTTAACTACCCTGCCGTTATGCTGCCGAAATTTTGAATAATATCCATGTATTAGAATTATTTTCATGTGTTGAAACTATATTCGTGTGTTGAATAGAAAACATTCATGTGTTGAATAGAAATTCATTCTTTGAATAGAATTTCATGTGTTGAATGGTGTTCGTGTTTTAAATAAATTGCTTTAACAATAAAAATCACATTTTTATTATATATACGAACTATAGAAAACCTTCATGTGTTGAATAGAAATTCATTCGTTGAATAGAAATTCATGTGTTGAATGGTGTTCGTGTTTTGAAATAAATTGTTTTATAATAAAAATCATATTTTTATCATCTATATGAATTATATAAAATAGTCATGTTTTGAAATAAATTGTTTTATAATAAAAATCATATTTTTACCATCTATATGAATTATATAAAACAGTCGTGTTTTGAAATAAATTGTTTTATAATAAAAATCATATTTTTACCATCTGTATGAATTATATAAAATAGTCGTATTTTGAAATAAATTGTTTTATAATAAAAATCATATTTTTATCATCTGTAATGACCCGCATTGGCAGAGGTATTATAATTTATTTATTTAATTATATAAATAGTGAATTAAAGGATTTAATGGTCGTGGAATTAAATAATGATGAATATTTAATTAAAATAATAATTAAATAATATATTTAATTCTAAAATAATCAGAATTGGTTGAAATGACGATATGGTGTGAACTGGATCATCTGTGATATTTAATTCAGCTTGGAATTGAATTTGAATAACGAATATATTTAAATAACGACAGTTTGAACGTAGAGTTATAATATAATTAAAATCGAGCTTGAAATGGCGCTGCAGTTCTTAAATTGGCGATTCGAACTACAACCGAATGTATAGGATTCGTTTTAAATCGGATTTCTGTGAAACAAGAAACGTGTGGAGCTGGTGGAGTATATCTTTCTAGGGAAAGAGAAAAATCAGGATTTCGTCGTGTAGGTTTTGAGATATGTCCAAATCAAATTTTAAAATAGTCGCTATAGAATCGTTTATCGACCGTAATAGTTTATTCGATATAACCAGATATCGGGTTTGAATTTAGACAAGGTTCTTTTGAGACATAGTGATAATTTAATTTTTAGAATTTTATTGCAATTTTTAATTAATTAAATAAGCGACTTTTTATTTGAAGTATTTTGCACCCTGTAATCAACATTTTGAGGTTTCAAAATATGGGTTAACCTATCGGTATTTTTATATTTTTGAAATCCTGGCACATCGCTGATCACAACGATATTTTTATTTATGTCGTTGACATGCCATAAATGAACGAAATTTGTGCAAACTGTGTACCCATAATAATAACATTTACACCATCCCTCTTGAAATGTTTCTAACTCATTCTATGATAAAACAGAAGCCACGCCAACATCTCTTCTCAACCACCACTAAAGTAAAACGACAAGTGGGGGAATAAAGGCCTCGTGAGGATATGAATTACACAACAAACCTATGTACTAAAATCCTTAACGTGTACAGACTGCATCCTTTAACACAGACCTAAGTACTTAGACGTTGAGACTACTTGCCTATTCATTCATAACTAAGAAATTAATCTTATAAATACACCCGATCCAAGTGTTCACTCGTTTTCCAAGATTCAAAGAGAAACCAAGTCTTTTTCATGGCGAAATGAATCAAACAAAACTCAAGTTCTCCTCTATAAACTCTGAAATAAATCTTCTTGAACTCGGCGAAGACTGAGCTTCAGGCTGATGCCAAAGCTAGACGGTGGAAAATGGTGAGGAGTATAGATGACGCGAGTGTGATGTAGCTGATAGTATTTGAAGGGGAGACTGGGAACATCTTGGCAAAGAAAAGGACGTGCGAGGCAATATGATGGTGCAGGAGTGAGATGCGTGAGTTTTGAGGTTTGAATACTGACAACGGTGGAAGGGAGGAGTTTGAGTAGAAGTGGGTAATGGAGAAGGGAAGAACGTTAACGGTCCATCAAGTGAATGTGAGCAAGCATCTCGAGTTTTTTAAAGACAATATGAAGAGGAGAGATGATGAGTGATCGTAGAGAAAGCATGGGGGCTCATAGGAATCGAGATGGTGAAGTGTCTTAAGCTTTAACTTGGCGTTAGTATTCACGTTTGTGGAATAGTGGTGGACATGCAAATGTCAAGACAGGGAGGTTACTTCATGCGTTCACACTATCTAGAAAAGAACGAGAGTGGACTGTTTTATTTTCTGGAGGAAGTGTGCAGTTTGGATTAGATCTGAAGATAGTGTTCTTGGCGATGTCTAGGTAACTGAAGCGTGTTGCATTACTTGGAGAATGATGGAGTTCATGTCAATAGTGTACAGGGTAAGCCAATTATAAATAATAACGGTAATTAAATAAATAACGATGATTAACTAATTAATTATTGTTAACAGTATTTAAGTTTGTTTAAAACTGGTAATAAACATAACTTTGACGTATATTATCAGAATTGGGCGAAAAAAGATCCGTTGGGATCGTATGGACGGTGGCTACACCATGGAGCTGATTGGGAGTGGATTGGAGCTCGTTTGAATTTATGGCAAAATAAATTGTTTGATTCAAATCAAACAAACAGTTTGTCGTTCCTTAACGATGAACTGCAAAAGTGAGTAAATTTCACTAACTCTGAACAGTTTATAATGTCATCTTGTATTTTTAGAACTATTAAATATTGGCTGATTGACTGTGTGTTGACTGTTTGATTGAAATGCTAGTCAGTTAGTTGAATTTCTATATTGATTCTGTTTAACAGAATATATCATATAGAACTGGAAGTGACGTTGATTTTATTGTGTAACATCTGTGGATGCAGGGAGACAGGTTGGAGGGACCCAACTGGGTTCCTCAACATTTATTTTAATGTTTTTCATATATTGTAATATATGATGTGATATATAATCTGTTGTCGATTATATGTGTTTGGACGATACTGATCATCGTGATTTGATATGTTGAATACCATAACATACCGAAATGTTGATAAGGGAATATTTTCAAAGTGATATTTGAAAATAAAAAAAGATTTATAAATGGAATATTTATAAATAAGAAATATTTGTAAATTGAAATATTTATAAATAGGAGATATTTAGAAAAGGGAAATTATAAAATCAAAGAATAGATTTGAAAGGGAAAATTTTGCAAACCATTTGCAAATAGAATAGTAGAAAAGGAAAGATTTGTAAATCATTTACAAATAGAATTGATAGGAAATATTTAGAAAATAAATAGAGTTATAAAAAGGAAATTTGTTTATAACTGAATAGGATGTTATAAAAAGGAAATTTGTTTATAACTGAATAGGATGTTATAAAAAGGAAACCTTATAAAAAGGAAAACGTTACTAAAAAGGAAATCATTTGTAAAGTGAAGAACCGTTACTAAAAGTAAATCTTTATAAATGAATAGTTTATTCGAAGGGAGTTAATCGAATATAGTATTCGAAAGTAAGCAAATCGAATTAGTTATGCGAATTAGTTATTCGAATAGAGTTAAATAAATAAGAGTTATTCGAATTACTTATTCGAATAGAGTTAAACACATAAGAGTTATTGAATTAGTTATTCGAAAGGAGTTATCGATTATAGTTTAAATCGAAAGGAGTTATCGAATTAGTTATTCGAAAGAAATTAAGTAAGGAGTTAAATAAAAAGAGTTAATCGATTAGGGTTAAATAAAAAGAGTTAATCGATTAGGGTTAAATAAAAAGAGTTAATCGATTAGGGTTAAATAAAAAGAGTTAATCGATTAGGGTTAAATAAAAAGAGTTAATCGATTAGGGTTAAATAAATAGAGTTAATCGAATTTAGTTAATTCGAAGAAAGGTTTTCAAATCTAGTTAATTGTAAGAGAGATTATCAAATATAGTTATTCGAAGGGAGGAGTTATCGAATTGAGATTTATTCGAACGAGAGTTAAGTAAGGAAGTTAGTTAAAGGAATATAAACTGAACTTTTCCTATTTCAAAGTTAGAAATGTTGTTCAGTTAAGGTCTGAGAGGTATTTTTGCCCCAACTTGATTGGCTTCGTTTTTAACTAAGGAATAGTTAAGGTTCGGCAGTAAAGAATGGTTAAGTGAATTAAGTAATTAAAGGAAATGGTTTGAGTTGACATAGTGATGTTTATCTAAACATCTGTTTAATCCAAACGTAGGAGTTTTGGAAATGTTTTCCAAATAAGAACCAGAAATGTTTTCTGATATAGAAAACAAGAAATGGAAATGTTTTCCAATGGTAATAACATATATTTTCTAAATTTAGAAAATAAGAAATGTTGAATATAGGGAAACCAGAGATGAAAAATGAACTAAGGAGATGAATGTGAAATGATGGTTAATTCGATAGAATTTCCACCTGGAAATAATATCGTTGTTTGCACACATGTTTTTCTTTGATGGTTAAATCACAGTCTATCAAAGTTTTGACCATTTTAATGTTGTTAATATGGAGAGACCGGTTGGATTATTATCCAAAGAACCACTCTGTATTGGCATAAGCGTTGCGAATCATATATGCCAAAGATAATTGAAGACAGAGTAAAGTGCAAGGGCTATTTTATAAGTCTTAGATAACAGTGCCTAAGAAGGATGTACTGAATAGTGCCTTCGGTTCATCCTGTTCCTGTATGACTTGTATGGACGGATGTCTGACAGAGTATTTCCAGCCGATCACATATAGTGATTTCTCAAACCGTACCAAGAGTGGAAGCGGAGAAGGATACTTCTTTTAGCTAACACATAATGTATGGTTGAGGACGTCAATCGGTGATTTGATGGATTTGACGATGTGGCATTCAAAGTGAATCTGGTGTGATGATAAAGCATAGCTTCTAGCCTCACATCCGGTGCATGACAGAAATCGGGCAAGAAGTATGGCTAAGTCAGTCGCACCGAAGTAGGATGTATAATCACCTGATCTAGAGTTTCATTTACTTCTAAAAATCTATTGTTGATGCTGTCCCATTCGGGAAACGGTTGCTGATCCCAACTGTTGGTGATATACATTAGATGCACTCAAACGAAATGAGTGGTCGGTCATGTGTGGCCGGGTTGAAAGATGTTCTTGTTGAACCCAGTGTATTCCTTTCTAGAGGTACACTAGCGGAAGGTGGTTCCATACCTTGTCATAGTTGGAAATCCATTACCCAATACGTGCTTGCGGTTTTGATTATATACTATATATGTATAACGTGAGATGAAAGCGTTTCTGCTGGATGATTATTATATTGTGTTGATAGACATTATTATAATATCAAAAGGTTTTTGATATAAAGATATTTGGATTCTCATAAGGAAGAAACCCGTTCCGTTATACGGCGTGGTCTTATGAGATATCATTTACCTGCTTAAACTGTTTTATTCACACCAGTCCCATGACTGACCCGGAGTTTATTTTGTTTTGTTTTCCCTAAACTCTTGGGTGCCCAATTTTGTATGGGCAGTCAAGTAGTCAGGATTTACAGATACTTAAAGAGCTGGAGCAGGAGGCTTCAGGATCATATAGCTATAGTTTATTTCCGCTGTGTTGTAAGTGTTGTACTTTGAAAATGATGTATATTCAAGTACAAAGTTATATTTCAAAGTTATGTTATATATATTATATGTTATTCGTTCCGCTGTGAGATTCGTGTTACTCTGATGTTGTGTTCTTCTTCTTCTATTCTAAGTTTTTATCTTATCTTTCCTTACCCTCTGTTTTTCTTTCTATTAATTTTCTGATTTTCAGTTTAATTTGGGGTTGGACTTGTGTTTTTGGTCAGCTCAAATTGGACCGGAATTTCGGGTCATTACAGTTGGTATCAGAGCATAAGGTTAAGTGAATTACCTTGGCTCTGTGGCGTGACTCAGTAGAGATAGGGTTTTTAATACCTTAGATTGAGTTGAGTGTATATATACGAGTGAACGTATTTGTTATTGGTATAAAAAGTGATTTTATATTGTGGAGATTTATTGGTTGAGTCGTTTATGGGTTCTGTTCGATCAGTTTGATCCACTGTATCAGTAGGATTCTATAAACACTCGAATACGATGGGTCGACACGATATGTTTTGAAAAGAGGGTAAATAATTTTACCCAAAGTATATTTTGATATATATTGGATATATTGGTTGTTATTATAATCGAGTAAGATTATAAATTAAATGGTTATGTAAATAACCAATCAGAATTCATATAAGTGAAATACGTGAAATAAGATGAGTTAAATCTGTAATTTAAACCAGAAATTGAAAAAAAATTCGGGAAAATTGGGTAAGTGTTTGTAAATGGATTTGGATTAAAAGTAAGGAAAAATTTAAGATCGTGGGAGATTTTAAATTGTTTTACAAGAAATGTGAATTATATTTTGAAATGAATTTCAAAGTGGAAATGTTTAGAAATGGTTTTATAGTATTGAACTCACTTCGATCGCTAGAAAATAGATTCTGATGATGACAGCTGCATCATCAGTATTCATTTTCAAGTTGTAAGTGACGAATTACTACCAGAGATACTGTTTTGAATTTGTTTTGGGAAAGACAAGTTGTATTGAATTTCAAAATGGGGTTTATAATATAGAATTGAATATAGAATTTGAATAAAGAGAATTCAAATAGAATTGAATATAGAAATTCAAAGAGAGTTTGAATATAGAAATTCAAATGGAATTTGAGTATAGAATTCAAATGGAATTCAAATATAGGATTTGAATATATAGAATTTGAATATAGAATTCAAATGTAATTTAAACTACCGAATTTGAATATATAGAATTTGAATAGAATTTTAATAGAATTTAAATAGAATTTGATATATAGATTTGAATAATAGAAGTGATATAAAATTTGAATAGAAATCAAATAGAGTTAACTAAGTCAAAGAGGAATTAGTTAATCGAGTTTTGAATTTTGAAGTGAACTTTGAAAGGTGAATTGGATTTGTAAATGGATATTCGAAATCGAATATAGAACTTAAATTTGAAATTTGGATTCAAATTAGTTAATAAGCAAGTTAAAATGTATTTGAACATGTCATGTTCAAATATAAAAGTGAAGTAGACTAAAGAGTTAATTAACAAATTAATTAACGAATTGAGTTAAAACGATCAGGTATAGTTAAAATAGATTGGGCAGGTATAAATATCCATGAGATAGGTATGGATAAGGTATGAAGGTATATAAATAGAATGCTCGACAAAAAGGTATGTATTTAATTCATATATGAGATTTTAGGTGCCGTATCGGCTAGTCGCTTGGCTTTTTCTTTTTCTTTTGGATTGGTGAGGGCCATGGGAGGCTATTTGAAATATCCCGATGCTCCTGGTACAAAGGAGGTTATGGCGAATTTTTCCGGGAATTTAAGGAGTTAGAATATTTTTAAGATAATTTGATAGTTAGAAATCAACGTATCGATATATATATATATAGAAGTCGATAAGGAAACGAACTTAGAAATAGAATAGTAAAATCAAAAAGGAAGACTAGGAATTAAATCTAGTAAGAATAGAAAGAGGAAGCGTATACGTGTTTAAAAGTGAATAAGTAGTTGTATGGTATTGATTATTCGAGTAAGTAGTCATATCTGTTTTGACGTTATAAATGTTATTCAGCCAAGGTCTGAGAGGTAGTTATACCCCAACTTGATTGATTTCATTATTAACAAGTAAATAGTAAGATTTCAGGCTTGAAGATCAACGTTGAATAAGAGTTAGTTGAATATAGTATTTGGGTTGTCGTAACAATGTTTTACACAACATCCGTTTTAACCCAAATAAGTGTAAGCTTGGAAATATAATAAAGAATATTTCCTAAGTATAGAAATAAATGAGATTGGAAAAGATATAAGTAATTGGAATATTTTCCAATTATAAATAGCATATATTTTCTAAAGTTTAGAAAATAAAGGAAGGCGATATTCGGAAATGTTTTCCAAATAACGTAAAAGGCCAATATGGTTATTGAAAATATTTGGTTAACAAATATTGATAAAGAAATAGAGAAGTGATTTAACTAATGGAATATTAATTAAGAGCTCAGTGACATGCTCAAAAGAAAATTTTGATTTTTGAAAAGAGTAAACTGTTCGAAAACTCCCATGGAAAGACTGTTTGAATTAAAAACAAATTTAACAGAAATTTATGAAAGTAAATTTGAACTAAAGTAAAGCCAGTAAAGTGGTAACTGAGATTGGATTAGAATGATTTTAAGACAAATTGGATTGTGAGATTCAAATTTGAAGTGTAATGTGATAATCAAGTTAAGAGTTGGGAATCGAGAAGAAACTCGAGTTGAAATGATA
The DNA here is from genome assembly GCA_030737875.1 of Allium sativum. NCBI lineage: Eukaryota > Viridiplantae > Streptophyta > Magnoliopsida > Asparagales > Amaryllidaceae > Allium > Allium sativum. The sequence continues at coordinate 242,072,836 of CM060926.1, forward strand.
TTTGGCTCGGATATAAGCAAATGGTTGTGTTGTGGATAAAAGCAGATTGGAATTTGATTGGGATTACCCTTGTATTTGCTGAATTGATAACAGGTGGAAAGGATAAAATGATATGCCAACAAAAGGTACAAGTTTATATTTCTATTGGATATAAGATTTATGAGCCGAATTGGCAAGCCGCTTGGCTGTTTGATTTTCTTTTGGGTTGGAGATGGCCTAGAGAGGCGAGTTGGAGCTTGATGTAGTGGCCAGTACAAAGGAGGTGCTGGCGAATTTTTTCAGAAAGTTAAGGCGTTAGAAAATTTTCAGGATTTTTGAAAATTTTCATTGTTAAGGAATGAATAAATTTTTAATTGAAATTAAATTGGTTCAGTTGAAACTGAAGTTAAGAAGTGAACAAATATGTTCTAACCGGTCGATAGGGTCGTTCTCTACCTTAGCAATTTCGGGGACGAAATTATTTTAAGTAGGGAAGATTGTAATGACCCGGATTGGCATAGGTATTATAATTTATTTATTTAATTATATAAATAGTGAATTAAAGGATTTAAAAGTCGGGGAATTAAATAATGATGAATATTTAATTAAAATAATAATTAAATAATATATTTAATTCTGAAATAATCAGAATTGGTTGAAATGGCGATATGCTGTGAACTGGATCATCTGTGATATTTAATTCAGCTTGGAATTGAATTTGAATAACGAATATATTTAAATAACGACAGTTTGAACGTAGAGTTATAATATAATTAAAATCGAGCTCGAAATGGCGTTGTAGTTCGTAAATTGGTGATTCGAACTTCAACTGAATGTACAGGATTCGTTTTAAATCGGATTTCTGTGAAACAAGAAACGTGTGGAGCTGGTGGAGTATATCTTTCTAGGGGAAGAGAAAAATCAGGATTTCGTCGTGTAGATTTTGAGATATGTCCAAATCAAATTTTAAAATAGTCGTTATAGAATCGTTTATCTACCGTAACAGTTTAATCGATATAACTATATATCGGGTTTGAATTTAGACAAGGTTCTTTTGAGACATAGTGATAATCTAATTTTTAGAATTTTATTGCAATTTTTAGTTAATTAAATAAGCGACTTTTTATTTGAAGTATTTTGCAACCTGTAATCAACATTTTGAGGTTTCAAAATATGGGTTCACCTACTGGTATTTTTATATTTTTGAAATCCTGGCACATCGCTGATCACAACGATATTTTTATTTCTGTCGTTGACATGCCATAAATGAACGAAATTTGCGCAAACCGTGTACCCATAATAATAAAATTTAAACCATCCCTCTTGAAATGTTTCTAACTCATTCTATGATAAAACAGAAGCCACGCCAACATCTCTTCTCAGCCCCCACTAAAGTAAAACGCCAAGTGGGAGAATAAAGGCCTCGTGAGGATATGAATTATACAACAAACCTATGTACTAAAATCCTTAACGTGTACAGACTGCATCCTTTAACACAGACCTAAGTACTTAGACGTTGAGACTACTTGCCTATTCATTCATAGCTAAGAAATTAATCTTATAAATACACCCGATCCAAGTGTTCACTCGTTTTCCAAGATTCAAAGAGAAACCAAGTCTTTTTCATGGCGAAATGAATCAAACAAAACTCAAGTTCTCCTCTATAAACTCTGAAATAAATCTTCTTGAACTCGGCGAAGACTGAGCTTCAGGTTGATGCCAAAGCTAGACGGTGGAAAATGGTGAGGAGTGTAGATGACGCGAGTGTGATGTAGCTGATAGTATTTGAAGGGGAGACTGGGAACATTTCGGCAAAGAAAAGGACGTGCGAGGCAATATGATCGTGCAGGAGTGAGATGTGTGAGTTTTGAGGTTTGAATACTAACAACGGTGGAAGGGAGGAGTTTGAGTAGAAGTGGGTAATGGTGAAGGGAAGAACGTTAACGGTCCATTAAGTGAATGTGAGCAAACATCTCGAGTTTTTTAAAGACAATATGAAGAGGAGAGATGATGAGTGACCGTAGAGAAAGCATGGGGGCTCATAGGAATCGAGATGGTGAAGTGTCTTAAGCTTTAACGTGGCGTTAGTATTCATGTTTGTGGAATGGTTGTGGAGATGCAAATGTCAAGACAGGGAGGTTACTTCATGCGTTCACACTATCTAGAAAAGAACCGGAGTGGACTGTTTATTTTCTGGAGGAAGTGTGCGGTTTGGATTCGATCTGAAGACAGTGTTCTTGGCGATGTCTGGGTAACTGAAGCGTGTTGCATTACTTGGAGAATGATGGAGTTCGTGTCAATAGCGTACAGGGTAAGCCAATTATAAATAATAACGGTAATTAAATAAATAACGATGATTAATAATTATACTAATTAATTATTGTTAACAGTATTTAAATTTGTTTAAAACTGGTAATAAACATAACTTTGACGTATATTATCAGAATTGGGCGAAAAAAGATCCGTTGGGATCGTATGGACGGTGGCTACACCATGGAGCTGATTGGGAGTGGATTGGAGCTCGTTTGAATTTATGGAGAAATAAATTGTTTGATTCAAATCAAACAAACAGTTTTTCGTTCTTTAACGATGAACTGCAAAAGTGAGTAAATCTCACTAACTCTGAATAGTTTATAATGTCATGTTGTATTTTTAGAACTATTAAATATTGGCTGATTGACTGTGTGTTGACTGTTTGATTGAACTGCTAGTCAGTTAGTTGAATTTCTATATTGATTCTGTTTAATAGAATATATCATATAGAACTGAAAGTGACGTTGATTTTATTGTGTAACATCTTTGGATGCAAGGAGACAGGTTGGAGGGACCCAACTGGGTTCCTCAACATTTATTTTACTGTTTTTCATATATTGTAATATATGATGTAATATATAATCTATTGTCGATTATATGTGTTTGGACGATACTGATCATCGTGATTTGATATGTTGAATAACATAACATACCGAAATGTTGATAAGGGAATATTTTCAAAGTGATATTTGAAAATAAAAAAAGATTTATAAATGGAATATTTATAAATAAGAAATATTTATAAATTGAAATATTTATAAATAGGAGATATTTAGAAAAGGGAAATTACAAAATCAAAGAATAGATTTGAAAGGGAAATATTTGCAAACCATTTGCAAATAGAATAATAGAAATGGAAAGATTTGTAAATCATTTACAAATAGAATTGATAGGAAATATTTAGAAAATAAATAGAGTTATAAAAAGGAAATTTGTTTATAACTGAATAGGATGTTATAAAAAGGAAATTTGTTTATAACTGAATAGGATGTTATAAAAAGGAAAACGTTACTAAAAAGGAAATCATTTGTAAAGTGAAGAACCGTTACTAAAAGTAAATCTTTATAAATGAATAGTTTATTCGAAGGGAGTTAATCGAATATAGTATTCGAAAGTAAGCAAATCGAATTAGTTATGCGAATTAGTTATTCGAATAGAGTTAAATAAATAAGAGATATTCGAATTAGTTATTCGAATAGAGTTAAACACATAAGAGTTATTGAATTAGTTATTCGAAAGGAGTTATCGATTATAGTTTAAATCGAAAGGAGTTATCGAATTAGTTATTCCAAAGGAGTTAAGTAAGGAGTTAAATAAAAAGAGTTAATCGATTAGGGTTAAATAAAAAGAGGTAATCGATTAGGGTTAAATAAATAGGGTTAATCGAATTTAGTTAATTCGAAGAAAGGTTTTCGAATCTAGTTAATTGTAAGAGAGATTATCAAATATAGTTATTCGAAGGGAGGAGTTATCGAATAGAGATTTATTCGAACGAGAGTTAAGTAAGGAAGTTAGTTAAAGAAATATAAAGTGAACTTTGCCTATTTCAAAGTTAGAAATGTTGTTCAGTTAAGGTCTGAGAGGTAGTTCTACCCCAACTTGATTGGCATCGTTTTTAACTAAGGAATAGTTAAGGTTCGGCAGTAAAGGATGGTCAAGTGAATTTACTAATTAAAGGAAATGGTTTGAGTTGACATAGCGATGTTTATCTTAACATCTGTTTAATCCAAACGTAGGAGTTTTGGAAATGTTTTCCAAATAAGAACCAGAAATGTTTTCTGATATAGAAAACAAGAAATGGAAATGTTTTCCAATGGTAATAACATATATTTTCTAAATTTAGAAAATAAGAAATGTTGAATATAGGGAAACAGGAGATGAAAAATGAACTAAGGAGATGAATGTGAAATGATGGTTGATTCGATAGAATTTCCACCTGGAAATAATATCGTTGTTTGCACACCTGTTTTTCTTTGATGGTTAAATCAAAGTCTATCAAAGTTTTGACCATTTTAATGTTGTTAATATGGAGAGACCGGTTGGATTATTATCCAAAGAACCACTCTGTATTGGCATAAGCGTTGCGAATCATATATGCCAAAGATAATTGAAGACAGAGTAAAGTGCAAGGGCTATTGTATAAGTCTTAGATAACAGTGCCTAAGATGGATGTACTGAATAGTGCCTTCGGTTCATCCTGTTCCTGGATGACTTGTATGGACGGATGTCTGACAGAGTATTTCCAGCCGATCGCATATAGTGATTTCTCCAACCGTACCAAGAGTGGAAGCGGAGAAGGAAACTTCTTTTAGCTAACACATAATGTATGGTTGAGGACGTCAATCGGTGATTTGATGGATTTGACGATGTGGCATTCAAAGTGAATCTGGTGTGATGATAAAGCGTAGCTTCTAGCCTCACATCCAGTACATGACAGAAATCGGGCAGGCAGTATGGCTAAGTCAGTTGCACCGAAGTAGGGTGTATAAACAACTGAGCTAGAGTTTCATTTACTTCTAAAAATCTATTGTTGATGCTGTCCCATTCGGGAAACGGTTGCTGATCCCAACTGTTGGTGATATACATTAGATGCACTCAAGTGAAATGAGTGGTCGGTCATGTGTGGCCGGGTTGCAAGATGTTCTTGTTGAACCTAGTGTATTCCTTTCTAGAGGTACACTAGCGGAAGGTGGTTCCATACCTTGTCATAGTTGGAAATCCATTACGCAATATGTGCATGCGGTTTTGATTGTATACTATATATGTAGAACGTGAGATGAAAGCGTTTCTGCTAGATGATTATTATATTGTATTGATAGACATTATTATAATATCAAAAGGTTTTTGATATAAAGATATTTGGATTCTCATAAGGGAGAAACCCGTTCCGTTATACGACATGGTCTTATGAGATATCATTTACCTGCTTGAACTGTTTTATTCACACCAGTCCCATGACTGACCCGGAGTTTATTTTGTTTTGTTTTCCTAAACTCTTGGGTGCCCAATTTTGTATGGGCAGTCAAGTAGTCGGGATTTACAGATACTTGAAGAGCTGGAGCAGGAGGCTTCAGGATCATATAGCTATAGTTTATTTCCGCTGTGTTGTAAGTGTTGTACTTTGAAAATGATGTATATTCAAGTAAAAAGTTATATTTCAAAGTTATGTTATATATATTATATGTTATTCGTTCCGCTGCGAGATTCGTGTTACTCTGATGTTGTGTTCTTCTTCTTCTTCTATTCTAAGTTTTTATCTTATCTTTCCTTACCCTCTATTTTTCTTTCTATTAATTTCCTGATTTTCAGTTTAATTTGGGGTTGGACTTGTGTTTTTGGTCAGCTCAAATTGGACCGGAATTTCGGGTCATTACAGTTAGTATCAGAGCATAAGGTTAAGTGAATTACCTTGGCTCTGTGGCGTGACTCAGTAGAGATAGGGTTTGTAATACCTTAGATTCAGTTGAGTGTATATATACAAGTGAACGTATTTGTTATTGATATAAAAAGTGATTTTATATTGTGGAGATTTATTGGTTGAGTCGTTTATGGGTTCTGGTCGATCAGTTTGATCCACTGTATCAGTAGGATTCTATAAACACTCGAATACGATGGGTCGACACGATATGTTTTGAAAAGAGGGTAAATAATTTTACCCAAAGTATATTTTGATATATTGGATATATTGGTTGTTATTATAATCGAGTAAGATTATAAATTAAATGGTTATGTAAATAACCAATCAGAATTCATATAAGTGAAATACGTGAAATAAAATGAGTTAAATCTGTAATTTAAACCAGAAATTGAAAAAAAAAATCGGGAAAATTGGGTAAGTGTTTGTAAATGGATTTGGATTAAAAGTAAGGAAAAATTTAAGATCCTGGGAGATTTTAAATTGTTTTACAAGCAATGTGAATTATATTTTGAAATGAATTTCAAAGTGGAAATGTTTAGAAATGGTTTTGTAGTATTGAATTCACTTCGATCGCTGGAAAATAGATTCTGATGATGACAGATGCATCATCAGTATTCATTTTCGAGTTGTAAGTGACGAATTACTACCAGAGATACTGTTTTGAATTTGTTTTGGGAAAGACAAGTTGTATTGAATTTCAAAATGGGGTTTATAATATAGAATTGAATATAGAATTTGAATAAAGAGAATTCAAATAGAATTGAATATAGAAATTCAAAGTGAGTTTGAATATAGAAATTCAAATGGAATTTGAATATAGAATTCAAATAGAATTCAAATATAGGATTTGAATATATAGAATTTGAATATAGAATTCAAATGTAATTTAAACTACAGAATTTGAATATATTGAATTTTAATAGAATTTTAATAGAATTTAAATAAAATTTGATATATAGATTTGAATAATAGAAGTGATATAAAATTTGAATAGAAATCGAATAGAGTTAACTAAGTCAAAAAGGAATTAGTTAATCGAGTTTTGAATTTTGAAGTGAACTTTGAAAGGTGAATTGGATTTGTAAATGGATATTCGAAATCGAATATAGAACATAAATTTGAAATTTGGATTCAAATTAGTTAATAAGCAAGTTAAAATGTATTTGAACATGTCATGTTAATAAGCAAGTTTTAACCATTTTAACGTTGTTAATATGGAGAGACCGGTTGGATTATTATCCAAAGAACCACTCTGTATTGGCATAAGCGTTGCGAATCATATATGCCAAAGATAATTGAAGACGGAGTAAAGTGCAAGGGCTATTGTATAAGTCTTTGATAACAGTGCCTAAGATGGATGTACTGAATAGTGTCTTCGGTTCATCCTGTTCCTGGATGACTTGTATGGACGGATGTCTGACAGAGTATTTCCAGATGATCACATATATTGATTTCTCCAACTGTACAAAGAGTGGAAGCGGAGAAGGAAACTTCTTTTAGCTAACACATAATGTATGGTTGAGGACGTCAATCGGTGATTTGATGGATATGACAATGTGGCATTCAAAGTGAATCTGGTGTGATGATAAAGCGTAGCTTCAAGCCTCACATCCGGTAAATGACAGAAATCGGGCAGGCAGCATGGCTAAGTCTGTCGCACCGAAGTAGGGTGTATAATCACCTGATCTAGAGTTTCATTTACTTCTAAAAATCTATTGTTGATGCTGTCCCATTAGGGAAACGGTTGTTGATCCCAACTGTTGGTGATATACATTCGATACACTCAAGCGAAATGAGTGGTCGGTCATGTGTGGCCGGGTTGCAAGACGTTCTTGTTGAACCCAGTGTATTCCTTTCTAGAGGTATACTAGCCGAAGGTGGTTCCATACCTTGTCATAGTTGGAAATCCATTACCCAATACGTGCTTGCGGTTTTTATTGTATACTATATATGTAGAACGTGAGATGAAAGCGTTTTGCTAGATGATTATTATATTGTGTTGATAGACATTATTATAATATCAAAAGGTTTTTGATATAAAGATATCTGGATTCTCATAAGGGAGAAACCCGTTCCGTTATACGGCGTGGGCTTATGAGATATCATTTACCTGCTTGAACTGTTTTAAACTCTTTTATTCACACCAGTCCCATGACTGACCCGGAGTTTATTTTGTTTTGTTTTCCCTAAACTCTTGGGTGCCCAATTTTGTATGGGTAGTCAAGTAGTCGGGATTTACAGATACTTGAAGAGCTGGAGCAGGAGGCTTCAGGATCATATAGCTATAGTTTATTTCCGCTGTGTTGTAAGTGCTGTACTTTGAAAATGATGTATATTCAAGTACAAAGTTATATTTCAAAGTTATGTTATATATTATATGTTATTCGTTCCGCTGTGAGATTCGTGTTACTCTGATGTTGTGTTCTTCTTCTTCTATTCTAAGTTTTTATCTTATCTTTCCTTACCCTCTGATTTTCAGTTTAATTTGGGGTTGGACTTGTGTTATTGGTCAGCTCAAATTGTACCGGAATTTCGGGTCATTACATCATCTATATGAACTATATAAAATAGTCGTGTTTTGAAATAAATTGTTTTATAATAAAAACCATATTTTTATCATCTATATGAACTATATAAAATAGTCGTGTTTTGAAATAAATTGTTTCGCAATAAAAGTCACATTTTTATTATATACATGAATTGTTAAAAATAGTGAAGTGTCGAAATAAATGTCGGTTGGATAAAAATATCATTTTTATCAAATGTATGAAAAGAAAATAATTTTGAAATCGAAGAATCGATTATATTTATACATATATATATAAATATAATTGAAATATATCGAATAACGAAGCTGCAATTCGTGTTTTGAAACCGTGATTTCAAACGATTAGTGCGGGAGATCCGACCGTCGGATTTTCCCGAAACCATAACCGTTGGGTTCGTCTTGGAAATATCTTTCCAACGACACGAACTTTGTGAAGATCCAATGGTTGGATTATCTAGAATGTTTAATTCAAATCTGAAGAAAAACAGCGCCAGAATCGATTATATTTATATATATATATATATATATAAATATAATTAAATTAAATCGAATAATGACACTGCAGTTCGTATTTTGAAATCGAAACTTCAAACGAGTATACCGGGAGATCCGGCCGTCGGATTTTTCGAAAACTGAAACCGTTGGATTCGTTTTGAAAGGATCTTTCTAATGATATAAAATTTGTGAAGATCCAACGGTTAGATTTTCAGATATGTGTAAATCAAATCTGAAGAAAAACAGCCGTACGTGGAGATCGATGGGTATGTGAGGTATATTGTGCCTCCGATTTCGTTCAGACCCAGAACGGACTTGTAAATGGACTGTGTGTCTGACATTGGAATTCATTCTGTGTGATTGATAGCCATCAGTTGCAAGGTGTGAATTGCCTGTGTGGCATGCTAAGATGCAGTCATCAAGGCTTTTGTTGAAAAGCAAAGTCTTGTGGTGATGATCAAAGCACCGCCTGTGTGGCGTAGCTTTGTGTATAACGTGAATTCACGAGCCTCACACCCCGGTATGAACCAAAAACGGGAAAGGACCTCAGGGAGGGCATGTGTTTCCTTCTAGCTAGAGGTGGTGTCAGTGCTTAAAACTGGCTGACATTTATACTATTTTTTATCTATGTGGTTGTTGCTATTGCGAGGCGCCTCGGATATATCGGTCGATCCGGGACCGACGGAGTCGTTCGTTGGCTCATTTACGCCCCAAAGAGCAGGAAAACGTAGTGTTCAGGCATAATAATCCACATCGGTGGACCGGCCCTGACGATCCTAAGGGTCGATGCGTTCTGATCCTGAGACACGGGCTAGAGCGTCTCGAATTCGGTAAGGACTATCTTTTGCCTTGGTTCATGACGGAAATCCAATTTCCAAATACGACATGTGCGGTTTTGATTGTATACCTATATATGGCAACATGATATACGGTACCTATGCCGTCTATGATTGATATTTATGATTGTTTTATAAAACTAGAAACTAACTGGAAACGAGCTAAGATGGGTGGTTTCCTGGTTATTGGTCTGATGTTGGTTTCGGCCTTCGGGATTAATACTTAGGGAATCGTGGATTCGCGATCCTCACACCCCGGTATGGTGGTAAACTGATGGTTTGATCAGTATGCTTTTTAGTGGATGGGCACCTTAGTGGTGTCGTGGATTCGGTCGACCGAGAGGAGCTTAGTGCTCAGAGGGATAGAGTAAGCGGTGTTTTCTCTCGCTGGGACATAAGCCGCGGTGATACTCGAGTCCGAAAAGTGCGGATGTGCATTACGGTGTTTCCTCTTGCTGGGACGTAAGCCGTGGGGAATTGCACTACGCGATCGATCTTTCGAATCAGGAGCCACCATGATGGAAATCCAACTTTCCAATACGTGTATTTCGGTTTTATTTGTATAGCCTAGTATGGCGACATAGTGGGATGAGGCGCTTATGCCGCTATGATTGATACTTATGATTTGAAGATGTTTTATATAATATGCACTTATAATAGTATCAAATGATTTGTTTTAAACGTATCAAGCATTCTTGGCTATTATAAGGTAAAAACCCTATCCTCCGGCTTGCGTTGCATTGTGTGATGGGACCTGGGTCTTATAATAGCTTCATTTTTTCTTTATTTAGCATTGCGCTGTTATTTTATGCACTGCTGTTCTTGGGAGGAAACCCGTTCCGTGTTATACGGCGTGGTCCCTTGATTTACCTAACTTTGAAAATAAAGATAAATAACTGTTTTAGTTCCCACACCAGTCACACGACTGACCTGGAGTTTATTATTTTAACCTAAACTCTGGGTGCCCCTATTTTTGACACGGACAGCTAATAGTTTTGGTTTTGCAGATTTATATTCACAGGATCTTGATTTACAGCTGGAATGATATCCAGAAAGCTCTGTATCCGTATATCACCTTTAGTTGTGCTTTGTATTATTTTCCGCTGCTATGTAATTTATTGTAATCTCTGATATTTTTCTGTTGTATAATATTCATTTATACTCTGTATATTCTTGTATCTGATGGAATTGTTGTAAATAACAATGAAATGTTCTTCTGTTTGCGTTCCAATTTGTCCTGTTCTCAAAACGATCAGGGGTTTCGAACGGTCTTGGTCGGTTTAACGATCGATTCGGATCGAGCGAGATTCCTTGTCGTCACATTCCTTGTCATGAACTAACTGTACAATCGTAATCTTTCTTTAATTACCATCATGTTCATTTTTATCATTTTAGGAAAACACTTTGCACGCTTTATTATTTGGTTAACGGAAAAATGAAGAGATCTATTACCATAATGTACATCAATTAAGATCTGTAGTTGCAAGCTATTTCTTTTACTTTCATTGTTGACATACATGTATATGTTATTTGATTAGTGTGCAATATGGTAAAAGAACCCCTATTTCACACTTATCTCTTTTCCCCTCTTTTTCTTGTAACCATATTCTTAATGGTTTTACTGTTATGGAAGTGTATCCATTTTCCCAAAATCCAATAACTCAGTCCACTACTAACTTTTCCCCTTTTTATTTTTTGAGTTAGATGTTAATTCTTATTTTCCATTCACCCTTTCAAGTAATGTAAATTTTCCATATTACTGTCAAACTAACATGTTTTGTAAATCACTATCAAACTAACATGTTTCCCAATTACTATCAAGTTATTATGTTTTCCAAATTACTATTGAATGGTAATATCAAGACTATATGCATAACTATTATCAGATTTACCATTTCGGTATTACAGTATTTCTTAAACCAAACAGTGATTTAATTGAACGAATTACAACAACAATATTCTCAACTTATTTTAAACAAGACTTAATGCTATTAGCACAAATTATAGTTATTTAATATGTTAAGAATTACGAGGAATGCAAACAGTAAGTATACCATTTCCCAAAAGGTAAAATTCTAAATCCACTCACCTGACCGCTTTCTAATCCATGAATCTAATTCAAATACACGATTCTATGGTCTTTATAATTGAATAGATTATTAAAATTACCATAGATTTATAAATATGATAATAAAATAAGTGGGAAAGAAAGAAAGAAACTTAAACAATTCAGATTTATGTGACTTACCTCACGTTGATCAGAAATCTAAACAACTATGTTGTAGATTTACGTTCTTTGCCGTCAAATCTTGAATCAGAATATCCTAAAGCTAATTTTCTAATTTCTTAAAGATTTGAATAGCAAAGAAAATGGTAAATCCTTGGCGTTGTCTTAGAAAATATGAGTTGGAGGCTAGGCCCTGCTAGTCTATTTACAGGTGTACAGGAAATTTGGTCTGTCAGATTTGAAAATATAAAATCTGAACCGTTCATCCAAGAAAACACGTCACTCAAAGAAAACAAATCTGGTCCGGGTTAGTCGACCCATGTGTCGACCCACCTTAAAGGTGTGTCAACTCTATGGATTGACCTACGTATGCCTTGGGTCAGCCCAGTGCCTAGGTCCGGAGTGTGATTTCAACCGAGATTAATTCTGTTTTAACGTTAATACTAACGTTCCTTTTATTTCTAATTATTCCTTATGAGAATATTATTTTCCACTTATAATACATATCTAATTTCAAATTTTGAATTTTTCCATGTATGTACGTATACATCCTTTTAAATTTATGTCCGTTAATAGCTGCCCAATTAATGTAATTAATAGATCCAATCAATTCAATGTTTTCTTCCCTTTCAATATATTCTAATTTCAAATGCATCTGTCTTCTTGTCCATTTTTCATTTATTATACATTTATTACTTCCAGGTCTTAACTTGCCCTTTTAATTTAAACATTTGAATTTATCCGTATATATATATATATATATATATATATACACACAATCATTATTTCTATTCAAAATTCGAACAGCGTTACACTGTCATTTACTTCCAACCCATTTTATTGATTGCTGGTTTATTTTTGATTTAATATATATAAATATATGTACATATATACACACACACATACACATATATACATATATGCATGTATACATATATATTTATACAGGGTTTTCCTAACAAATTTGTTAAGTTGATTAATGAATGTATATCTACCCCTACTTTTTCTATATTGATCAACGATATCCCTAAGGGATTCATCAGATCAAACAGGGGGATAAGACAAGGAGATCCATTATCTCATTACCTGTTTGTTGTTGCTATGGAGTACTTTTCTCTCCAGATGGAGCTGTCGGAGCACAACAGACTAATTCAGACAGTACACAACTTCCAACCTAAGATAAGCCATCTCTTATATGCTGATGACCTGATAATATGCATTAAATCGAATGAAACAGCTGCTAGAACCATCAAAAATAATTTTCATCTTTTGGAAAAATTTGTAGGCTTGAAAGTGAGTGAGAATAAAACTAAATGTTACTTTAACAAGTTCTGTGTAGATAGAAATGGAATTCTTGAAATATTGGGAGTATCTGAAGGTACCTTGCCAGTTAAGTACCTGGGTGTTCCTCTATCTACAAACAAAATTACTGATAGAGAATGTGTTGAATTGATAAGTAAGATCAAAGACAAGTTGCAAGGTTGGAGTTCTAAACTTTATCACTTGTAGGACGCATTGAACTGGTTCATACTCTAATTCATGCTAAGATAAATTTCTGGCTTTAAACTTTTCAAATTCCTGTTGCATCAATTGAGAAAATAGAAAAGGTGTGTGCAGACTTTATATGGAGAGGTGGATATCAAAAAATTAAATTTGCGGAATTATGCAGACCTAAGGAAGAAGGGGGAGTAGGACTGGGAAACATAAGAGACATGAGAGAGGTGTTACTCTCAAACAAGGTTGGAAAATAATTACTAGTAATGGTCTGTGGGCGAGATGGATGAGACAACGCTATATTAAAGATAATTTCTAGCAAATGGCGGAGGATAACAATGCGTCACCAAACTGGAAGGCGATTCTTAGAATCAGAGATAAGCTTGCTGCTAATTGTACTCGTGAATTTGCAACCGGTAGGGACACCAACTTATGGAAAGACCCATGGATTTTGGGTAAATCAATGATCGACATTGTAGGTTGGGATACCTACTCTGCTTTCGGATCTCCAAACACAAATGTTGACTCAATTATTGAAAACCATAACTGTAAGTGTGATCAACTGCCATGCAACAAGGACATCACTGGAAAAAATCCAAGCTATGCCTATTTACTCTGGTCGGGAAAATGACATTTGGATATGGAATAATTCTAAAGGTGATTTTGTTATCAAAAATGTATGGAACTCAGTTCGAAATAAATACGAAAACAGAATCTGGTGTAAAACCATTTGGGACACAACAATTTGCCCCAAAAACTCTTTAACTGCCTATAAGGCTATCATGCAAAGACTCCCAACAAGAGACAGATTATATAATTGGGGAATAACGCAAGATAGACTGTGTGTGTTGTACAAATGATCGAAAGAAACACATGAACACTTATTTTTCGCATGCAATTATTCGAAAGCAATTGTTCAAAACTACAAAGTAAAAGTAGATCCATTGAACCAAATTTGGGACTTACAGGTAATTGCAACTTACCTGGCCAGGCACCCCAACAATGATCGTCTGATAGCCAAACTCGACAAGGTTGCCTTGACGTATGCTGTAGCCACAATTTGGAGCGAAAGAAATGCAAGAATTTTCAAAGGCAAAACAAGCAAAGTGGAGATGGTCAGTAAAATGATGATTATTGACATAAAACTAAGCAAACGAAGATTTAAAGGGAGAATAGAGACCGATAGCTTGGAATCTACACTCGCTGAATGGTCAGAAAGGGATCTGAAGGGAGCGTTGGCATAAATTCCAGGAATCAATACTTTATTTGATCCGCCATGAAGTGAAAGAGAAGAGGTCAAGTTGAGAGGTAGACAAAGAGTTTTTATTTGGGAAGTTTCTAGTTGTATTAATGTTACTGGTTGGCTCTGTTTAACGTTGTGTGTTACATGGGCTTAAGGCCTGCTTTGTAATCATCTCATTTTGGGCTGAAAATGCCTAATAAACTATTTACCCAGTTTCAAATATATATATATATATATATATATATATATATAGAAACACACTTATATGTATAATTTTTCTTATATGTACATTTAAACATATTTTTTCTTAGAAGATGCATTTCTTTAGTCATCCCTCTAAAATTAGAAGCATGACGCTAACAAGACTCAAAGTTGCACCACTCATATGGGAGAGCCACACCACTACCAACTGGACTACATAAGCTTTTGTTCACAAGTCTAAAAACATTGGTGGCCATTATTCTTCTAAGTGTTATTCTTATATCTTCTTTTCCCGTTTGTTGTAATACTTTATTTAAAGATAAAATTTTCATTTCAAATCAATTTTCTGCAAACCATAGGTCTACATTGATAAGAAAATTTCCACACACACAATGATTCTAATTCCATGATCAATTTTTGGAAACTTTTCAAATTTTTATCTTATTGTTTAATTAAACACAGCTGTGGCAGATGGCATGGAGTGATTCAACGGTTTTTCTCACTCTGAGAGGAGATAGTCCAGACCAAATTAAGGATAGTAATCGTCGAATACCTATCATTAGTGGTCAGTGGGATGCGGAAAGACTAGAG
This sequence comes from Allium sativum, assembly GCA_030737875.1. NCBI lineage: Eukaryota > Viridiplantae > Streptophyta > Magnoliopsida > Asparagales > Amaryllidaceae > Allium > Allium sativum. The sequence continues at coordinate 242,088,181 of CM060926.1, forward strand.
TTAAACAAAGAGACCAATGATCTTTAACTATCGGGACGTTGGTTGAGGGGCATGCCAAATTGGATGTTAGATTGGCTAATAGGGGCACGTCATTAGCTCTTCATGCAGTTTTTCATTAATTGAAGGAAGGGACAGGGTGGGGCCGTAGCCACCGTGAAAAGAGAAAGAACGTATATGGATATCTATAATGTAGGCCCAACGAAGTTGTCCTTTACTGATATCAAAAGCTCTAGACCAAGTTCCATGCATTGGATGCAACCCTGCTATGGAACTCGGGTTATAATATGCAGCACATTCGTGCAAGAGTTTAGATACATGAACTGGGTGGTGTATTATAGACGTTATGGAATTACTCCGTGTCAAGATGGGGTTCGACCGAGGAGTTCAGATACAAGCATTCGTACACTAACATGGCATAGTGCCAGTGGTTCTGTGCATTCTTCCATGGTTTGATGGCAGAGACCGTACAAGGAGGGTACTATGGGGAGTACGTTGATATGTTGGGCATAACTACATATATATTATATTAGGTTTAGTCTACTAAGGAGTCGATGGATGCAACATGTGGGTAGAGCCTAGAGTGTTGTTGACCCGAATAAACTAATAATTAAGAAAATGTAACTGAACGATATATGTTGTGTTATTTCAGAATATATAATTTGTCCTCTCAATAGAACCTATGTCTTGACCCCCTCCTAATAATGTACTCGCAGGTTAGATTTATGGTAGATATTGCGTAGCCTTTGGACACTTGTTAGGCAGTGTCATTATTTCTGTTAGGCTATATTTGATTATTACATTTTATCCATTCGGCTGTGAGATGTTTTATCGAGCTCTGACATATTTATTATCTCCGTCTTTTTTGCAGGATGCTAGACAAGCCAACTCGAGTTTCATTGATTTCGAATTTAAATTTTTGAAATATGCAGACCCACTAAAATTTGGGTTATTACATGATGTGAATGTTTAGTTGCATTGTAATATGCTTGAATTGTACTTGTCTGATTCTCCATGTGTCTATTGTTTGTGCATATATAAGTAACTTATGGTTTATATGTCTCGTATTTACGTAAGTGATATAATTTTATTATAACATTGTGTATTTCAAGGTAAGGTCCGACATCATTTTATGAAATAAGTTCCATAATAATAATACATAATTAACGACATACAAATACTATAACATAATATAGTCAACAAAGTAGCAAACATAATACCTCAACAACATTGTATGGTAAACAAAGCTGCAAACAAAAACAATTGCAATACACTATGCCTAAGGAATGCTGCTATTTCTTTCTTTGCATGCCTACAAATGGCGCACCAACTGGTCATGCAATTTGAAGTGTGCAGGATGATATTTAGTATGTTGAAACATGGCCACATATTCCTATATCAAGTTTATGTCTCTTTTGGGTCTTTTGTTAGAACCATGAACATGTCCAAGTAATTAATCTTTCTATTTTTTTTTACCAAACTCTTTCAGGCTCTACAATTATATTATGAATTATTAACAAGCATACATAATTTGTGATAGAATTCTAGCATCATGAAATCAAGAAGGATTCCATAAAATTTGAAACCTTCTTTGCAAGACACCGAATGTTCGTTCGATGTTCTTTTTGTAGTTTTCCACTTTTTCAATGAATAACTATCTTTTTCATTTTTTGCTAGTCTGTATCCTTGTATTGAAGTTCTCCACTTTGGTTAGGTTCCATCTACTAGGTAATACCTAATTTGATGCTCAATAATACAAACTTTATATGTAATGTCCATTGAAATTCCATTCGGAAGTTCAAAGAATAGTTATGACTGTTTTGAAACATTTATATCATTTAACGAATTTGGCACTCCAAAGAAAGCATGCCTAACCCATAATCATCTATTCCATCCTCTTCAAGATCATTTTCGATACTTTTTTTTGCAATGTGAACATTTTTTTCCAACTATTGGACAGTTTTTCCTTGTCCAATGCATGTAATCCAAACCTCCGAGCAGACCTGGAAAACCTATAGCTTCTCCTTTGGCTAGTATCCTTCTTACATCATTTGATTCCGACATTTGCAAGTATTCTGCACCAAACAATACAATAACGGTTTTACAAAAAATCCTTCAGACACTCTATTGTTGTCAGTAATGCGACTCTGAAATATTCATCCATAAGATTGCTAGTTGTTCCCTAGATTAACACACGTAAAGCCTTTGAGATTTTGATGTAGGGGGGATGTTAGGGCTCTAGATCTCCATGTAGTTTGCGATAGATTTTAGAGAAAACATTCGAACCCATCCGAAAACAATGGCAGAACAAAATTATATCTAGGTTGCATTATCAATGTCGTTGTCTTTCATTAGACTTTAATGTCCATCTCTATAATCCCTCTTATATCGTCGGTCAATCTGTCCAGGTATACTACCATGGTTGCCTATTGATCCTTCACCAAGAAAATAGGAATATCTGACCATTGCTTGTTGATTCTGAAACATACCGCCTGATCATCCATTTCTTGTTCGCTATCATAGATATTGTTCATGTCTTAATATTATTGGTAGCATAGGTTTGGATCCATGGTTGTCAAGAAGTTTGAGTTATTAGTTTGTTTTAGCTTTCTGCAATGGTGTGTTTAAGTTGTATATAATACAAGTATATAGAATGGAAGAAATGCCACTATTTTAATGTCATTGCATGGCTACAGCAACTTCTCTATCTTTATCACTAAGTAGCTATAACGATCGTTCATTTATTAGCCCAACGTGGCTATAGTAACCACTTTGTCTTTGTTAAGTGGCTGCAGAAACCACTCATTTATTATCCCAACATGGCTATTGTATACAAGCCATATGATAATTATTTACACACTAGGTATTGAGTGAATGGTTCATTTGAAAAGTGAGTAAACGTCGGCAAGTGTTAAGAAAACAATGCAACGTGGCTACAGTGATTGACCACGACCAGACATTGTAGCCATATTTTTTTATAGAAATTCAACGATCAAGAAAAGTATAGCGTGAATAGCGTGGTTACAGTGTCTGTCCTGTCTCGATCATTAATTATCTGTAAATAACCTGGCTATAGTCTTTGCGAATAATGTGGTTATAGTGTCTGTAAGCTATTTTGGTCATTGAATGTGGGTAAGCGATGTGGCTATAGTCTCTGTAAAAAATGTTGCTATAGTGTCTGTTATGTCTCGGTCATTTATCGTCTATAAAAAACATGGCTCACATTTGATAATTTTTAAACTTGGTATTCCTACTTCTTAAGTTCATTTTCTTCTCTCAATTTAAAAATAACTTGTCGAACTAAAATGTCCACCATTAGTTTGACTTCTTCGGAGTTATTTATTCTCATGAAATATATTGAAGTGGATATGAGCATGAAATTATGATTTATATAAACATGATTGTAATCCATGAAATGTTTTGTAACATGGTGACAAAAGGTTATAATAACCATCTTGACTACCCCATAAGGCAGTCATATTTAGAAATCCATAAAACATATATTGATTTTATAGAAGTTTGTAATTGTTACCGCGAGATTATCGAGGTCGTTGAAGAAAAAGACTTATCAAATTGAGTCCTTCCATTTTGATTCGCGTTACCTATCAGAATATGGAATGGAATTCATTATTCACGAAGCATTTGAACTTTATTATAGTTGGATTACGCGATATGGATCTGAATAAGCGTTATTAGTGCTTTAGAATTTTTTGTACCTTTTCTTTTTTTTAGCATTTAAAAATGCTCAGTAGTTTATGTTGTTTGTTTTCGCTTGTATAACATTTTGTATGAAAGTATTCAGAAGCTACTTTGAATTATCTGACATGGACTCTTATTTAACTCGAAAGAGGACATCCTTACCTATCTAACTCATTCGGAAGCTAATCAGAGTTATCTAACATATATTCTCGATCGAATACCTTGTGGTCAACATCAACGAGTCTTACGTCATTCAATATCTCGTAGTTATAGTGATTGACATTAATAGGACACTATAGCCAGTTTAATATGTAGCATTAAATATTAATGAAACTTCAAACTCAATATAATAAAATATTCAATTTAGTTAAGTATTTAGGTATGATTAACAAACTGCCTAACCACAATTTTTTGAAATTTTAATTTAGACATGTATCAAAATGTACAAGTCCAAATCAAGAATTGTGACTTTTATTTGAAAGTCATATTCCAACAAGTCCAAAAGAACATTTTTTGGAAGGATTTTAACATATTTTTAATCTTACATATCAATTTGAACTTTTATTTTGGAAGATTACGAAGTACCACTATGTGAGGAGATTAATTTATATAAATTTATCTTAATCGTTCAAACTTTACAAACAGAGGACCACCCGACTTATCTAACTCATTCGAAGCTATTTTGAGTTATTTGACCTAGATTCTTGATCAAATGACTATCACATGGATTTTGAATGATTGAGACATCTCACTGTAGACGGAATCAAATATGCTACATTGTCTTGTGACTATAGTCACTACTAACGATGTTTAAATGAATAGTTAAGCTAAATTAATGTCACCCACCAATAAAAAATACTTTGCTATCATGTCAACGTCAGTCACTATGGTCGTGCGAGACTGTCTTCCACTGCTGTGTATACAGTTGATGTTGAAAACTCAACATATTAATACTAAAGTTGAAGGCATGAGGTTTCAATATATTTAGCAGTGTGTAGTCATTTCAATAGATTTAGTAGTGTGTACTATCATTTCGATCAGTACAGTTATCTCCTCAATACGCGTAGAAACACAAATTTTCTTTCACATAACTTTACCTACATAAATATGAGCTGTAATCTATTTCTTGCTCATAATTCTTTACTTAAATAATCTCCATCTTCCTCACACATCTACAGAATTACAATAATGTTTTCATGGCCTCCATTAATTGATTTTGATGATATGCCAATCCACGAACCATCAAATAGTCCACTAACCAATGAATATTGGCTTATCGATTATCAACAACAGGATGACGAGGACGTCTATCGTGAGCTCACGGATCTGAACCAATTAAGGCTTCAAGAGTGAGTTGAACCTCCATTCGAACAAAAGGTTGATAAGTTCTAGTTTCTCAACTTTCTTTTCAACAAGAAACAGAACTAGATTCAATTTCTCAACTTTTATGTGGATAAGACGTACACCAATCGTTGGTTCTTCAACCTTCATATGATCATGATGTTGACTCATACCCTATTCGTTGCCATTGAAAGATGGAGAAAATATGGTCATAGAATCCAGTTACGTGCATTATGGATGAATAGTTACAACTACTCTAAACGGGTTGAAAACCATTTATGTCCAAAGGGCATTTCATATGCTAATGAATTGGAACAAGGGATGTCACATCTTAGAACTGCTTTAGAAGAGCTTCAGATTGAACGTAATGTGTAGTTCTTATTATTGTTAACATCCATTGTATCCTAATGATTAGTATTAGTTTCTTATGTATGCATGACAGAAACATAATTCGATTTATTGTTTCACATAATGAACTATTGATTTAAGCGATTCAGTTGGATAACAAACATAATCTAGAACAGTAATGACATTTACGCAGAAATGACATGACATGATCGTGCGTAGGATATATGGGTAGGATCTGGGTATTGATTGTGTGCAAGAGGATGAAACATGTCAACATAATGGTATGGTCCAATAGTAGGAATTGCCGAGGTCCATCCATAGTGAGAAGCAGCTTCCACGTGATCTAGTGCACGATAACCATGGTTGGGCTGGGTAAGATCCTCAACAACAGAGGGATGCATGTCATGTCGTATAGGAGATAGGCCAACTAAATCTATAGTCGTTGCACGGGTAATGGAACCAGTGAAAAAGTTATGCTAGAAGCCAGGGTATAACTGACCGGTAATAACAAATCTCTTGGTCATCTACCAACTTGCGGTCTTCGCAAAGTCTTGCTGCTTTGATGGGTAAATCATACAACAATAAGTAAGAGGATGTGGATCATCGAGAATAGCATCAAAATCATATAACTATCTCAACACCTCTCATTAAGATACCAATAAGCACCAAACGTTGAGGGACAAGATATGAGTAGAAATATCCTCCCGGCAAGCATCCTAGCAATCACTATAAATCCAATCTCAAAAGATATACTATAATGAAGTGGATGTCATATCATCTAGTGTTTGTACATCCTTAAGTCGACCAAGTTTTGGGAAACCAAATACACATGATGGGATTCATTATTCTTGCGCCTCCTGATATCTGCGGTCCAAAATGGCTAATAAGGGAAAATGTAGACGAGTTAGAAGTCAAAGCGACTAAATGAAAATTCCAAGAATACTCAAACTATCGCTACTATAATAACTCACAGAAACCAAATAATAAAACCTACATATGAAATGGTGCACTATATGTCAAGGCATTTGTATGATACGCAAGAATTTGCATTTTCTAGTCATATAGAAAAACGCCAATGAAATGCAAACTCATATATGACCTTAATAAACCCAACAACCAAACAACTGCTCGATGTGTTGAAAAAAAGGTTACCCATGAGATATAGGACAAATAATAATGCAAGCTCTAGATCATCACCATGAGAACACTGACTGAATATGTTGTCCATGGCAACATGGATAGTGCTAACTCGAATAGCACCTCTAACCGATATAATACATAAGAAGTGTCAAAACGCGGCAGAATATCATGAACTAGTGCACGATCACGCCATCGAGCATCACCAAAAGGGAGTAGTGGATGTCTGATAGTCTAGTAATAATTCCGGTAAGCATGGAGAAATCAAGCGGTGTAATTCCTAACTCACGCAAGGAAAGTGGAACATATAGACGGTTTAAACCACCGCAAAACAATAGTCATGCATAATTGCACATCACCGTGTATAACTTGGTTGGGATATAAAATCGTAGAGCATATAATTGTTGGAGAAAGGATTTTTGATGACAATAACCTTATTTTAATTATCATTGGTTATAAAATATATATATTAACATCTCTATCTAGAATATATACATGTACATATATGCGGGATCTGTATACAAGACTTAAATACTGAAAACTGTGCAGTTTTAAAGTTTCAAGAAATTCAAAATTATGAGGAGATTCAAGACTCATGAGTTATGAAGTTACCAAGAGTTCAATAAAAATATAATAATAGAGTCTAGTTTATTTGTAAGACTCAGAATAGCACTCCAGGTTCAAATTCAAATTCTGTTTTTCAAATTTCGAATTCTGATTTTCAAAATTCAAATTGTTTTCTATCTTACTTATAATTTCAAATATATGTTTTAAGTTTAAATATATAAGTTTATACAGTTGTATAGTTTTATAGCTTTATAGTTTTATAATTATATAATTTTTAACTTTATAAATTTATGCATGTTTATATAATATATTACTATGATTTCCATATAGTTATATACTATAGACATTTATATCACTAAGTTTTAATTCAAGGATTTCCAGAATAGTATATAGGATTAAACACTTGAAAATGTTCAAAATTGAAATTTTGAACATACCTATGTCAACATACATAGGAGGTTATGTCTATGTATGTCGACATATAACTGTCAGAATTTCAATTTTCAAAGGAAGTGTATTTTCATTATTTGTAACGTTCCAGAAGCATTGCAACCTTTCTAATCTTATAAATGGGGTTGATTTCGAATTTTTTTTACCATTCTTCTTCTCCATCTTCACCCTTCTTCATCCCACCATTAATGTTTCATATTTTATTGATTTCTACACTTCTACTTTGTCAATTTCTACTCTAATTTTATAAAGCTTCTTCTTTTCTCTCTCTCGGCTCATTACTCTCTGAATTGAAGTTCTATTGAAGAGTCATAGGATTGTTGTAATCATTTGGGAATTATTTGGAAAAGGGTATGTTCCATGTAGCCCTGAAATTAAGGAAAGTGAGCGGTGGTAATCTTATGGCTGTGAAATCAAGAGTGGTTGGAGCGGTGTTAACATTGTAGCCGTGAAATCAAGGGGATTGTACTTGGATAGTGATATTAATAAAACTCTACGCAATCCATCATTGCGTGGGACTAGACGTAGTAGTAATTTGAGCCAGTGTAAAATCTGGTGTGTTCTTTCCTTTTATGCATTCTATATATTTTTTCCCGTGTTTGTATTTGATTTTGTGTCTTTGATCATTTCTATTGCGTGTGATTCATATAGTAGATCATATAAGTTTTAGATTTTCATAAATTCTTTGAAAACACTATTCACCCCCCCCCCCCCTAATGTTTGTTTTGCCTTAAGATCCGCCTTTCGCATTCCCTAATAATTGTTATTATAGTGTAGGTTTTCAAAAAGTTCATAATCTGTTTTTTGAAAATATTAAATGGAAAATTCCAAAATAATTTATAACACTAGTTTAAACACATAATCTGATTTTTGAAATTTGAAAATTTTGATATATGGATATGTTACAAAACCATCATAATATTATTATTTAAAACTGTAGTTAGTTATTTTAAAAAGTCATTTTATTTTCTAAAAAGTTATTTGATTATTTTAAAAGTTGTTTTATTTTGCACGAGAAGAGTAATGACGGTTGGTGAAAAGACATCAAGAGGAAGAAATGGAGTTATATAATGTGAATCAACAAAGAAATGGGTACCAGATCAATTTACAACTTTGGATTTTCATCTGCAACTTAACTTCATATTATACTTCTCTTTATTTGCTCCGTAATGCCATTAGTTTCATGCGAATCCGTCAAGAATTGACCAAGTAATGAACAAATGAAGTTTTGGTGAACAAAGAGAGAAGGAAACCAAAATTATCGACGATTATCTTCAAACTGCATCCACACGTTAGATTATTTTGTCCTAGGTCCTGTTCCATATTGTAGTTCTTGTTCTCGTGGTCGTTTTAATGGGTAGATCATCGAATTATGATCACAACTGAGTGAGATATGACTATTCGAAGTTGGCTATGCAAAACTGAAAATTGTGTACGGGATTTCTTACATCTCTCCTACTGTTTCGACTTTTTGCACCCTAATGCCATCCAAATTCACCCCCAGACTTTTACTTAATCGTATTCCTTACATTCCTCTTCGATTTGTCACTGCATTCATCCAATTTCATTGAAAAATAAGGGAGATATGACTTTTTGAAATATTGATAGAAAAAGAAAAGGAGGAAGAAGAGAGAGTTTATGAAAGGAAGTGGCCGTTAGGCCTATCTATAAAAGAATGAAGTGTCCATTCATTTGAAATTCAAATTCAAACTCAAGGATTTGGCGCCTTACAATATTTCATAATTATCATTACATTTAGGAATATACATCTATGCACATAGTTAGGTAAAGAAATTTATCTTTTATAATTTTAGACATTTTGGTTCATATGTCGATACACCAATTTAATTAAATCTTTTCTTATTCTAAATTTAAATTTCATTACTCCTTGATTCGGTTTTGAAAAACTGAAAGGACATCCTTTCAATATGAAACTATTCAAACTCTAATTATCAATTTTGTTTATCTACCTATGTTTCTTATATTCTGTTTCAAAAATATATATTGAAATTATAATACACAGATATGTTAATATGCTTGAAATAATTTAAAATTTTCAAACATCTGATATTGCTATAAAATATAAATTTATATATCTTTTATATGTAGTTTAAACATACATAATTCAACTTAAATATTCTTCACATTACATTATCATAAATAATATTTTTAACTTAATACTAATTTTGATTTCTTATTTTATTAAAATTTACAAAACTTGTATATTTAATTTAATATTTTGGTATAATGAAATATACGTGTATATATATATATATATGATTTTTATGTCTTAAATACGTAGTTTAATATAAGAAATTATAGCTTTATATGTTACTTTATATTACCAGATTTCATTAAAATAATTTTGTTATAACTATAGGTTTCTTTTAAAGTTTTAACATATAAATGGTTCTTTAGCAAATTAATATGTTTGGATTTCTAAAGTATAAATTTAAAATTGGTTTGTATCAAAAAGATTAATGTATATCTCATAATAAATTGAATTTCAAGTTCTTTTAAAAATCAGTTTTATATAAACTATTATGAATATATGTTTATAGTTTAATTTATATGATACAATTTTATATTCTCTTTAAAAAGATCTTCGAATATTTTTACTATATTTACCCTACTAATATTATTTAACTCCATAATTTTTTTGAATATATTACTACCTATCATGAATATTTTTAATTAACCACTTATCTTCAACTATTCTTTCAGTCTCTTTCATTGGTTTCATTAACCTAAGTCTAGTATTAATATATATTACCTTCCTATGATTGAAATAATTTATAATATATATGCATAATAGTTAGATAGTACTTTGAATATCTTTTACCGAAATAGATATCATCACCAAATCGTAAATTACACATCTTATTTCATATCATACATCATTATTATAAATTACAATTGCATTTCAAATCAAAATCATTCACATCATAAGTTGCATTTCATTAAAATATATCATTTCATATTGTTTTACATATGACATACATTTCATACTACATTATAACCAACATACTTCACACTGCATTACATATTAAATTTTAACTCATCATAACAAGTATACTATATGAGGAATTTTTGTCTAATTACAAATATATAGGATTATTAATCAAATTCAAAACATATTTAAATTGACTTAATTGGCTTGTCTAATTTGTTTGACAAGAATAACTTGATTAACTTGATTAACTTGTTTGACATGGTTGAATTTCATTAGTGGTTAATAGGAGTTTTATAGGCTTTTAGGATAAATAGAAGTTACAAGAAATGTTTGGCTTTATGTTTGAATTTATTTTAAATGATGTTTTGTGACAACAAAACTTAAAATGATTGATTATTTGGATTAAATTTCTTTAATTAACTTATATCACAGTTTTAAGGATATCTTATCAGAATTATTTTTTTAGTCAAGATTAAAGTTTATTATAGTTTTAAGGGAATTAGAGTTTAGGCTAGGTTTAGTCTTGTATTAGACCATGTAGGAGTTTAACAGTTTCTAAGATTAGTTGAAGTTTTAAATTATTTCTGAATTAACATATACTTTAGCTTTGGTTGTTTTGCTTGTTTGTTTGAATTGCTTGTTTGGATTGATTTGCTTGTTTAAACTGATTATAAAATTTGATTGGTTTTTCTTAGTTTAACATCCTTTTTTAGTTTATTAGACTAGTATATTCACAATTTTAGCGGGAGTTATGATATTTTAAGTTTATAATAATAAATTTAGAGTGAAATATAAGGTTCAGGAAGTATTATATAATCTTTAGGATCATTTATAGCATAGATTTAGGGGGTATAACTTGGTTTAGTCTAGTACAGTCTACTATCTGTATAACATAGTATAATCTTGCATAGGGTACTTTTTGATAAAGACAAAGGTGAAGAAATTATAAAATAGGATATAGTTGTGATAGGCATAGTTTAAGGGGGAGTCAGAATTAATTTATGATAAAAGGGGGAGTAATCAGGGAATTAGATCCACAGGTAATATCAGTTATAAATATTTTATAAATCAAGGTTGTCATCATAAAAAAAGGGAAGATTATTGGAGAATGGAGTTTTGATGACAACAACCTTATTTCAATTATCATTGATTATAAAATATATACTAACATCTATATCTAGAATATACATACATACATACACACACACACAAACACACACACACACACACACACATATATATATATATATATATATATCTATGTATGTATGTATGTATGTATAGGATTTGTATGTAGGACTTAAGTACTGAAAACTATACAATTTTGGAGTTTAAAGAAATTCAAAATTCATAGGACATTCAAGACTCATGAGTTATGAAGTTAACAAAAGTTCAAGAGTTCAAGAAAAATATAGTAATAGAGTCTAGTTTATATGTAAGACTCTGAATAGCACTCCAGGTTAAAATTTTGTTTTTCAAATTCTAATTTTCAAATTTCGGATTATGATTTTCAAAATTCAAATTGTTTTTTTATCTTACTTATGATTTCAAATATATGTTTTAAGTTTAAATATATAAGTTTATATAGTTATACAGTTTTATAGCTTTATAGTTTTATAATTATATAGTTTTAAACTTTATAAATTTATATATATGTTTATATAATATATTACTATGATTTCATATAGTTTTATACTTTAAAATACTCATTTATATCACTAAGTTTTAATTCAAGAATTTTCAGAATAGTAGACAGGTTTAAACACTTAAAAAAGTTCAAAACTGAAATACTGAACATGCCTATGTCAATATACAAAGGAGGGTATATCGACATATAACTGTCAAAATTTCAATTTACAAAGGAAGTGACTTCTCATTATTTGTAACATTCCAAAAGCGTTGCAACCTTTCCAAACGTATAAATAGGGGTTGATTTTGAATTTTTTTTAACCATTCTTTTTCTCCTCTTCACCCCTCTTCATCGCACCATTAATATTTCATATTTTCTTGATTTCTACACTTCTATTTAGCTGATTTCTACTCTAATTATATAAAACTTCTTCTTTTCTCTCTCTCTACTCATTACTCTCTGAATTGAAGTGCTACCGAAAAGTTATAGGGTTGTTGTAATCATTTGGAAATTGTTTGGGAAAGGGCGTGTTCCTTATAGCCCTAAAATCAAGGAAAGGGAGCGTGGTAATCTTGTAGCCATGAAATCAAGAGTTGTTGGAGCAATGTTAATCTTGTAGCCGTGAAATCAAGGTGATTGTATTTGGATAGCGATATTAATAAAACTCTGCGCAATCCAGCATTGCATGGGACTGAACGTACCAGTAATCCGAACCAGTATAAAATCTGGTGTGTTCTTTACTTTTTCTGCATTTTACATTTGTCTGTTTCTGTGTTTGTGTTTGATTTTGTGTCTATGATCATCACTGCTGTGTGTGATTCATATTGTAGATCATGTAAGTTTTGGATTTTCATAAATTCTTTTGAAACATTATTCACCCCCCTCCTCTAATGTTTGTTTTACCTTATTATCCACCTTCTACATTCCCTAATAATAACAAGGTAAACAACGAGTGATCAATTTACAAGCATTTTTAGTAAAGAATCGGTATATTATTACCTAAGAAGTAGTCGAATCTAAGCCATGTAATATGATATGACTTTATCCTTATCCATCGAATATGCACAAAAAATCTAATAATGTTCTCTAACGAACTATGTGAATGGATATTTCACGACTATTAAAGTTAAATGTAAAGTCATATTATATATTTTGTCTAATAAACTATTGCGATTAATTTAATCATCTAAAAAAATATTTATATCCAAACTCTTTTGTGTGCTGACACGTATTTCTTCTTTTGCAAAACGCTAAAAGTTCAATAGCATAAACAATTTCACCGCACAGAAGTTGAGGTCCAAAAAACTATCGCGGCTCTAGCGAATACCTATCCTACACCTTACGTGTCCTGCCCATTCGACCACCCCAGCAGCCTCCGCGAGCATCGACCATCTTTTTCTTCGCCTCCACCGTGGTTCTTAAGATTTTTAACGGCTTCACTACTAGAAATAGTGCTCATTTTGATAGGGTGGGGAGACGGTTTCCGACAATCCATTTTCGATGGCTTTCGATGGGTCATAGGTGGCCGTCAAACGATGTCGGAAACAATTGAAGTAGCACAGCCGAGAACTCTTTCTTCCCCAAAACCATTCGTTTTTCCATTTTTCCAACTCAGGTCGATAACCCTTACCCCCAAATCCGAAAATTTAACTTCTAAATGCCTATTGCTTTGTCTAGGAATCTCCTTGGCTTCAATTTGAACGTCTAGAGCGAGCAATTTCAGGTATAATCTCCTATTTTCCACAAAAAAACAAGTTTTACCTAAACATATATATGCTTAAGTCGGAAAATTAGGGTTATCTATTGATTACAATTGGTTCCAATGACATTGTAGTGGATTATAGCATCCTCTTATGTGCATATTTTATATAATATAGTGAAATTGGAAATTTTAGGTGCAATGTTTGGTTATTTATGTATATGTCCCCCTTAGCTTGTTTTTGGATTATTGTATAATTGTGCTTATTTGCGTGTGTGTGTGTATATATATATATACACATACAATTGTATATATGTAATGGTTGTATTGTGTTAGTTAATAGGATAAACTGAATGCACAAGCTAGGAATAGTATATTGTGCACGTTTTGACATATGCACAAAAAAGCATGGGTCTTAAATCTAATTGAGCATACTGAAATGAAAATAATGGTAAATCAGCTTTAAGTTGATGTAATAAGTCGAATAAATGTGGTAAATTAAAATATTTGTGTGTAAATGTGAACAATTTGTAAAATTATATTTTTCTAGTAAAATGCGCACATCTAATTGGCTAATGACCCGTAGAGATTTTTCGGCCCTATCCAACGTGTGTTGTATATGATCGTTATATAAATAGTCGTTTTTGTCAAAAAAACGACCATCGGTATTCATTTGGTGCAATGTTTATTGTATTTGTCCCTGTACTGGACAAGTGCTAAACACAGTTTCATTTACATTTGTATAATATTTCGTTTCAAACGATTCACAAAATTTCAGTCTAACTTTTCTTTTTGTTTCATACACACATGCGTTTGTGTACAATGTTAAGGATGCAAAATGCGGATCTTAAGGCAAAACTAACACTAGAGGAAGGGTGAATAGTGTTTTAAAGATATCATGGAAAGTTTAAGCAATCTTACTTAACTATATGAACCACAAATTGATTATCACACCAGAACTGATCAAGAACACAGATATAACTAAATATAAAATGCAGAAAAATGAAAAGTGCACCGGATTTTATACTGGTTCGGATTACTCCTACGTCCAATCCAATGCAACGCTAGACTGCACAAAGTTTTATTATTATAAATATCCAAGTACAACACCCTTGTTTTCACAGCTACAAGGTTAACACTGATTCCACCACCCTTGATTTCACGGCTACAAGATTAACACCGCTCCCTTTCCTTGATTTTAGAGTTACAAGGATAACACCTTTTCCCAAAAAACTCCCAAATGATTACAATAGCCCTAGAACTCTACGATAGCACTTCAAACAGAGAGTCGATGATAGAGAATAAGAAGAGAAAAAATGATATAAATTTTGTTGAAATCAGCAGAGTGTAACTGTAAAAATCAAGAAATTTAAGAATTTTAATAGTGGTAAGTAAAGGGGTGAAGAAGTGGTTAAAAATTAGAAAATGACCCTTATTTATAGTTTCCCAAAGGTTGCAACATTTCTAAAGCGTTACAAATAGTGAAAAGAAATTTCCTTTGAAAATTAAAAAAAAATGACAGTTATATGTCGACATGTCAAAATGCCTATGTTGACAAATGCCTTATATAATTATTTTTCAAATCAAATTTCAATTGTTAAAACCAATATATATTTCTGGAAATTCTCGAATCAAAATTAATGTTTCAAATGAAGTTTCTAAAGTATAAAAACTTATAAAAACATAGTGATATATAATATAAACACATTTATAAAGTTATCTGATTTAAAACTTATAAAAATATATATATATTATAAACATATTATTATAAAACTTTAAATTATAAACATATATATAATTTGAAATCATTTAGAAAAGTAGTTTGAAATACTTGAAAACAGAATTTGAAAATTGAAAATAGAGTTTGAATTCTGAAAACAGAATTTGAATTTGGAGTGTTATTTAGAGTCTATATAAACTTGACTTAATTACTATATTTTCTTGAGCTCTTGAAATCTTGATATCTTAATACTCATGAGTCTTGAATCTCTTTTGAATCCTGAATCTCTTGGAACTCTTAAATTATATAGTCTTCAGTATTAAATCCTATATACAGACCCTGCATATATATATATATATATATATATATGTATATATATATATATATATGCATGTATATTTATAAATAGTCTAGATAAAGATGTTAGTATATATTCTATAATCGATTAATAATGATAATTAAAATAAGATTATTGTCATCAAAACTCCATTCTCCCACGGTCTCCCCTTTTTTTATGATGACAACCTTGATTTATAAAATATTCATACCTGTTAACGCTTGTTGATCTCGTTCTTCGAATACTCTCCCTTTCACCATGAATCTTACATACTCCCCCTTAAACTAAGCCTAACTGAAGCCTAACTAATCCTTATTTTATAATTTCTCCCCATTTGTCATCAACAAAAAGAGTCTCGGAGTATATAACTCCTATAGTATCTACATTATACTAAATTATCATTATCATACTTAATCTAAGTAACTCCCCCTAACTCTATAACACTACTAAAGAAAACAAGGGTATATCCAAGAAGATAAAGTACTTACAGACATTTTGTTCAATAATTACATGTATGTCAATCTAATCATATACAAGTTTCAAATTCAACCATATCAGGCAATATTTCTAAGAAAAATTAAACAAATTCAAATCAAATAAATCAAATCAAACCAACCAGCTCAAACAAATTCAAATTTCTTTTGGAAATTCCACCCATCTATCTCCTCCAAAGATTGGATCCTTCTTGATGACTTCGCAATCTTCATCTTCTTTTGTGGGTGGTGCTTTAGTGAGGTTGTTGTCTTTGTCTCTGAAAAGAGAAGATATTAGCCAACGAATGGCATCAAAGTGCTTCTCTTGATGTTCAATCATATTTATTTGAATCAATTCGAGATAATGTTGATTTTGAACTATTATAGATAGAATATTCTTGAATGAATTGAGTGTTTCTCCAAGATTCCCACTCAAATTGTTAATAGGAATTGCCATAATTTGATATTATAGAAAAGCAATGATTGGAGAAAAAGGTGAAAGTTTAGAAAAGTTTTTCTGGAAGAAAGTGGTATTTATAAGGTCTATAATTCATTTAAAATGAAGAGACACTAGTTGGTTATTCAAATTTTGAGCAAATTTGAATTTCTGGCCGTTATATGTCAACATGTGCATTCTTACATGTTGATATACCCTAGTAATTTTGGGGTATTTTGAATTTTTACTCAATTTAAAGTTATTTCTTATAATATTATTTTAATTTATTTAATTCTAATGTGTTTTACAGTGAATTAAAGATTTTTTGACAGAAATAAACACCATATATTACTACTTGAAAGTAAATGATTTTAAACTATATAAAATACTAAATACAAGATTCGAAAGCAAATATAAGCAAACATGAAAGATAACACAGACTAGATTAGCTTAGACTTAAGCGGATGATGATGAGGAAAATGATAAACAAGGTTTTCTTCCTGCTTTGCCAAAAAACTTGTTCATTTTAAAAGACATTTGGGTAAGAGTCTTTTTGATCTTCTTTTGGTTCTTGGCTAACTTAACTTGGTTTTGGACAAGTTTTTCTTTGTTTATGGATCTAGTATTTGTTTTACATTCAACACTTTCCAAAGAGGATTCTTCTTCGTCGATTTCCATTGGATTTTCTTATTGTTGTTGCATTCGAGCTTGTTGATCCTCAAAAGTTTCATAAGGATTAAAAATGATTGGAATTTACATACGATGTATATATCTGGAGTTAAAGACCCTTCTTGGCATAAATTCCTCTCCTTTGGGATCCACTCCAAAATACTTAAAGATGCGGGTAAGATAAACTCCATGATATAGAGTATTTTCTTTGGTGAACATCTCTTTGGGCTTAAATTCTTTCAAAATCACATCGGCCCAATTGATATCATAAAAAACCAAAAAAAAAAAGCAAAAGAGAGCTTTTTGGACATTGAGGGTAGGGTTGTTGAAATTTCCGGAATGAGGTGTGAGAGTACGTTGAAGAAGGAAGTTGACGATTCTTGCGTTTGGGCGGAAAAAGCGATTTTTAAAATCCATATTTTTGTCGCTTTCAAAAATGTGATGATAAGTCTCCAAATCCGTTTCATCAATTTCGAATTCCAAAAAATCCGAGCCCATACACTTAGAATTTAAGGTAGTACCCAATTTCACAATCCAAAACGATATGAGTGCCTTTTATGCTACTCTATACTTGGTTCTCATTTCCTTCGTAAAAGCCATGACCATTTGCATTAAATATTTTGACGAGATTCGGGTAACATACTCCATCGTTATCCCAAGCGTCAACCAAGCTTAGAACTTCATTTTTATTGAAAAGAGAACGAAGATCATAAGAGGGAAAATCTTTAAAGATAGAAAATTCCCGTATTGACTTTTCCATATAGTCAACATAGGCCTGAATAGCTTCCTTATCATTATAGAGATGACCTTTGCGGGTTTTGGTCAATCTCATGGTTTTTGGTCTGCTTATTAAAAAGTTGTTTTGAAGAGTATAGATATGAAGAAAGTTGTTAGAACTTTGAATGAGAGGTAGAGAGAATAGAATTGAATAGATAAATAAATAGAGATTGAATAGGCATAATTTTTCTTAAATTAAAGACACTTTTTCAGACCTTGAGAGTTGGAGAAAAGTTGGAGGGAAGTTTGGAAGTTCAAGCTTTTGAAATTCAAAATTTGAATTCCATTTTCTAGCACATATGTTGACATGTCGTTATGAGTATGTCGACATATAGGTGTATTTTGCAAAGACATGTTTCAATTTTGACTTTGTTTTACAGTATTAATGTTTTATATCTCGGGTTTATTATTTTCTAAAATAATATTAATCCTAACAATCATTCAAAAAATAATAATTATTTATTATATTATTATTATGGATTTCAAAATTTGAATTTCAAACTTGTATTTTAAAGTTCAAGTTTGAATTTTAAATTTTAAAATTTCAACTTCAAACAAGGCAAACAAACAAAACATCCATTCATCCAATTTAACTAAAAAATTAAAAATTAATTAAGGTGTACCTATTTCTTAGATCCATTTCTTTGATATTTTCTGAATTCTAAATTGTTGTGAAACACATATTTGAATTTCTGGTTTCTGGCTCTTCATCACTTGATGATGAATCTGAATCATCTAAAGTTTTTTCATATGCCCTATTTCTTTTTTTGACGAATTACTATTGTCTATTTATTTATTTGATTTATTTGGATATGGACGCATTCTTTTTACATGACCCGGTTTGTTTCGGTTATAACATTTATCATCATTTCTTCTTGAACTTGCTTGATTAGTTTATGAAATTCATTTCTCCTTTTATATCTCATATATTTTCTAAAATTCCTTGTCATTAAAGCAATTTCTTCATCATCTTCACTGCTTGAATCAGAACCATTCGTTGTCGTTTTAAATGCTATAGATTTCTTTTCTGTAGGCTTATTTTCCTTTCTTTCTTGTAATTGAACTTCAAACGACACAAAATTTCCAATTAATTCCTCAATTTTCATTTCACTGGCATTATTGGCTTCTTCAATCGCTAATGTTTTTTGACCCCATTCAGGAGTCAATGAATTAAGTATTTTTCTGACTTGATCTTTTTATAAATAAGTTTTCCCATAGTCATTAATGAATGCATGATTTCCTGCAATCTGCAATACATATCGGAGACAGATTCATTCTCATTCATTTTAAACAACTCAAATTGATTGATTAGCGATGATATCTTTGTTTGTTTAACTTTATTAGTTCCTTCATGAGTAGCTTGCAATGTTCTCCATATTTCATAAGTAGATTTACAAACTTAACACTCTATTAAATTCATTTCTATCTAGTGAAAAGAATAACATATTCATGGCCTTAGAATTGCTTTGTGCGACAACCTTTTGATCATTAATCCATTATGGAAAATTGGTAGTGGGTTTAACATATTTAGTCTATGTGATATTTCGTGTGTCTAATCCTACTGACTGTAAATATATTTTCATTCTAGATGCCCAGTAAGAATAATTACTACCACTAAATAGTGGTGGTCTAACAGTGGATTGACCTTCTAAAAAAGAAATATTATTACCTACGTTGGTTGCCATTTACTATTTTCAAAAATAAGATTATGAACTTTTTGAAAACCTATGCTTTGATACTAATTGTTAAAGATGGGGAATGCGGATTTGAAGGCAAAACTAACACTAGAAGGGGGTGAATAGTGTTTTATAGAGATTATGGAAAATTTAAACAATATTAATTAACTATATGAATCACACAATGATTATCACACCATAAATGATCACAAATGCAAAAACAATCACAGAAACAGATATAAGTAAATATAAATTACTAGAAAAGGAAAGAACTCACCGAATTTTTACTGGTTCGGATTACTCTTACGTTCAGTCACATGCAAAGCTGGATTGCACATAGTTTTATTATTATCTATATCCAAGTACAATACCCATGATTTCACGGCTACAAAGGTAACACCGATTCCACCACCCTTGAATTCATGGCTACAAGGTTAACACCTCTCCCTTTTCTTGATTTCAAGGCTACAAGGAACACACTCTTTCCCAAACTATTCCTAAACGATTACAATAGCCCTAGAACTCTTCAATAGCACTTCAAACAGAGAGTAGACGATACAGAATGAGAAGAGAAGAAGAATGATATAAATTTCGTTGAAATCGGCGGACAATAAGTGTAAAATTCAAGAAATTTAAGAATTTTAATGGTAGTAAGTAAAGGGGAGAACAAGGAGAAGAAGACGTGGTTAAAAACTCGAAAATGACCCCTATTTATAGTTTCCCAAAGGTTGAAACGTAACAAGTAGTGAAAAAACATTTCCGTTGAAAATTGGAAAAATGACAGTTATATGTCGACATGTCAAAATGCATATGTCGACATATGCCTTATATAATCATTTTTAAAATCAAGTTTCAAGTGTGAAAGCCAATATATATTTTCTAGAAATTCTTGACTCAAAACTAATGTTTCAAATGAAGTTTCTAAAGCACAAAACTTATAAAAACATAGTGACATATAATATAAACATATTTATAAAGTTATATGATCAAAACTTATCAAACTCTATATATTATATAGATATTATTATAAAACTTTAAACTATATATATATAATTTGAAATAAAATTCAGAAATATATAAAATCATTAAGAAAAGTAGTTTGAAATATCTTGAAAAAAGAATTTGAATTGTGAAAACAGAGTTTGAATTTTGAAAACAGAATTTGTATTTGGAGTGCTATTTTGAGTCTTACATATAAACTAGAATCAATTACTATATTTTTTTAAGCTCTTGAAATCTTGATATCTTGATACTCATGAGTCTTGAATCTCTTCTGAATCCTAAATCTCTTGGAAGTCTAAAACTGTACAGTCTTCAGTATTAAATCTTGTATACAAACTATATATATATATATATATTCTAGATAAGCATGTTAGTATATATTTTATAATCAATTAATAATGATAATTAAACTAAGGTTATTGTCATCAAAATTCCATTCTCTAACATACAATCCACAGAACAATAGGGAAATTCTACCGAAATTTTGTTGAATTGTTTGTGATGAAGTAATACAAAAATTGTAAATGCTTACTGCGTTTATAATGGGAAGTAGAATGCCTGACCATGGAAAAAGGTTATGTTAAAAAAATGAGACATATTTGAATTTATTTTTTAAATTTATGAAATTATTATTTATTTTCAACTATTATATGTGTTGTACAAAGACGAAAATAAGCTTCTTCGAATTCGTATTCTTAAAAATAGATATTAATTTTTGAACTTGTGACTAAATTTCTCAAATTGGAAAAATGAATAATTATTTTGTTGATTGGAGGAGATGGATGTGTCAAAAAGAAAGACTAAGAGGTTTAATAAAAGAAGATTTTTATAATGGTATACATGTCTTTGCTGAATTCGCTTTAAGTTTTAGCGAAAATGATCCAGAAATTCGTTGTTCATATAGCAAGTGTAGACATTTGAAGTATTTATTACCCAATATTGTGAAAGTCCATTTGTTCAAAATTGGAATCGTACTTGAGTATTATTTTAGGGATCGTCATGGAGAAGTTGTAGCAAATACTTCAGTAGAGTCTGAGGTAGAAAGAGTTGTTAATGAAAATATTAGTACGATGCATAGTGAAAATATGGTCAAAGATGCAGCATGTTTAATGTTTCCTATGGTCGAAGTTGACGACGATGATGGAAATGTTGAAGAACCGAATATTGAAGCCAATTTTTTTACGATTTACTAGATGCTGCTAAGAAACCTATTTGGGATAGTTGTAAAAGAGGCACTCAACTATTGGTAATCGCAGAATCCATTGCGATGAAGTCAAAATACAACATCACTAAAGCTGGGTTTACGACTATTGTAGAAGTTGCAAAAAGACACATGCCACCCAGTAATTTAATGTTTGAAAATCACTACAAAGTTAAAAAAACTTATATCGGCTTTTGGTTTATCTTATCAGAAAATAGATACATGTTTAAATGGATGCATGTTGTTTTGGAAAAAAGACATAAACCTTAGAAATTGTAAAATATGTAATCAGGAAAGATACAAACCAAGAAAAAAGAAGGGAAAGAAAGTTACATACAAGCGTATGCATTACTTACCTATTACTCCAAATCTTCAAAGATTATATGCATCTTCTGTAGCTGCATCTCATATGAGATGACATAGTGTGAGATCGAAGGAAGAAAGTATGTTGACCCATCGAGCTGACGGAGAAGCATGGAGGCATTTCGATAAAACTTATCTCAATTTTGCAGCGGAAAGTCGTAATGTAAGACTAGGATTATATATGGATGGTTTTCCACCATTTTCTCAATTTGGTGCTAAATAGTCATCATGACTCATTATCATCACACCTTATAATTTACCTCCATGGATGTGTATAAATACGCAATATATATTTCTTACTATTGTTGTTCCTGCCCCTAGCGATCTGGCACTAGGAATTGATGTGTATTTACAATCCCTGATTGAAGAATTAAAAACATAACGAAGGAGTAGAAACATACGATGTTTCAAAGAAGAAGAAAAAATTCGTATGTTTGCTTCTTTATTGTGGACTATAAGTGATTTTACTGCCTATGCAATGCTTTCAGGATGGAGTACCGTTAGTTGTCTAGCATGTCCATATTACATGGAAGAAACACGAGCGTTTTCTTTACCTCATGGTAAGAATATTTAATGTTCTGACTGTCATCAATGTTTTCTCCACGTAAATCATCCTTTCAGAGGAGACAGCAAATTTTTTTGGCTAATAGAGTAGAAAGCGGACAAACACCAAAGATATGGTGAAGCAAAGATGTGATATCCCGAAACTTCCCCGGTAAGGAAAGCCCGGATTACCTTGAGAACTTGACAAAATAGAACACAAACAGAAGAACATTTCATTGCTATTACAACAATTCCATCAGATTACAAGAATATACAGAGTATGAATAAATATTATACAACAAAGAATATCAGAGATTACAATAAATTACATAGCAGGGGAAACCAATATAAAACACAACTGAAAATAATACACGGATGCAGAGCTTTCCGAGCATCGTTCCAGCTGTAAATCAGGATCCTGTGAATATAAATCTGCAAAACCAAAACTACTAGCTGCCCGTGTCGAAAATAAGGGCACCTAGAGTTTAGGTTAAAACAATAAACTCCAGGTCAGTAATGTAACTGGTGTGAGAACTGAAACAGTTATTTAAAACTTTACTTTAAAAGAGAGTAATTCAAGGGACCACGCCGTATAACACGGAACGGGTTTCCTCCCAAGAATATCAGTGCATAGAATAAACAGCGCAATGCTTTTTCGAAAAATGAAGCTATTATAAGACCCATGTCCCATCACACAATGCAACGCAAACCGGAGGATAGGGTTTTACCTTATAACAGCCAAACGTGCTTGGCACGTT
This sequence comes from Allium sativum, assembly GCA_030737875.1. NCBI lineage: Eukaryota > Viridiplantae > Streptophyta > Magnoliopsida > Asparagales > Amaryllidaceae > Allium > Allium sativum. Next base: position 242,111,957 of record CM060926.1, read on the forward strand.
TAAAAACAAATCATTTTATACTATAATAAGTGTATAGTGTCAAAACAATTTCAATCATAAATATCAATCATAGACGGCATAGCATCCCATGCTACTATGTCGCCATACTAGGTTCTACAAATAAAACCAAAATATCACGTATTGGAAATTGGATTTCCGTCATGAGTCGAGGCAAGGGGCAAGCTCCTCTCCGCTTCGAGACACTCTAGCAAATGCCTCAGGACTACACACTCTGGGTAACCCCTGGGATTCTCCAAGATCAGTCCTCTCTTACGTTTGAGGATTAGTTATTCCTGAACACACGTTTCCCGCCCCTATAGGACCTATAATCGAGGCGCCTCGCATCCAAACCACAAAGGTGAAAAGTATATAAATGTCAGGGCTGGTAGGTCACTGACATCACCCATAGCTAGAAAGAAACGTCGTGCACTCCTTGGGTCCTCATCCCGTTTTTGATTCATAACGAGGTGTGAGGCTCGCGAATCCACGCTATATACAAAGCTGCCATGTAGGCTGTGCTTTGATCATCAACCAAAAAACTTTGCTTTTCAACAGAAGCCTTGATCCATGCAACTCAGCGTGCCACACAGGCAATTCATGCCATGCGATTGATATCTATCGATATATAACCTCTAAGTTCGTACGTCTCAGAGAAGGGTGTTAAGCAAGAGAATAAATTCTCCGCCGCCAAACAGATATATATTTAACAGAAATCAATCAACACAGAATAAAATCCAATGTCAGACACACAATCCATTTACAAGTTTGTTCTGGGTCTGAACGACACCGGAGGCACTTTCCTCGCATATCCATCGATCTCCAAGTACGTATGGACGACCACTAACTGATTCTCTCATCTTGGGTGTACAGCCCAATCAAGATCATCAGTAATCACCCAAACGATGTGAAGACTTCCGGTCTTCAACTACCGTCTTCATCTTCGACTTATTGTCGAATCGGTTATTAAGAATGGGTATAAACCCGGCCTTTCTGAATAACCCGCGTATATAGTAAACAAATGTTACACAAACACAACAAACGCCTCATTCCAATTCAGCAGCCACTAACCGTAAATCAACAAGAGAACAATTTCCCAAATATTAACCCCGAAGGCCGAAACCAACCTCAGATCAATACCCAGGAAACCATCCTTCTTAGCTAACCTACAGTTAGTTTCAAAATTTCACGTTCTTAGGGAAAGGTTCCCATTAATTTTATCAAAGATAAATTCTTTTAAATTTATTCTTTAAATATCCTTTGGATATCATTTCAAACCAAATTATGGTTTTCCAAACTAGTCGGGATTAGCGAACCACACCGAGGTAATTATTTATTTTATTTCCCAATCCCCACCTATTTATCCCATGAAGCAAAACTAGTAATACTCCATATCTAATACCATGGTGTTATCGATAAATTTAATTAGCATTTCACGTTCAAATCTAATTAAAGATTTAACTATCGCTTGGAGCAAAACTGGTGATACTCCATTCTCGCTCATTTTCCAAATTTGATAATTTAAATTATCAATTCACATTTCAATCTAATTACAGATTCATTAAAACTCCCTTTTACTGGGTTAAAGAACCAATGTCATTTTAAACACAGTTCACGATAAACCCAAATCACATTCTATGTAGTATCGGGTTAAAGAACAAGTGTTATTTAAAACACCCTTCGTGATAAACCCAAAAATCAATTCTATTTAAAACCCATTTCGAATCCAATTCATTTATTTAAAAATAAATTGGTTTTACTTTTAGTTCGAAACTAGTTCATTCCGATAAAATCTATTTTTATCTTTACAAATGTGGAGTTTTTCATCCCAATTTTTCCCAAATCGTTTCTTATGATTTTACACAAATTATTGATATTTTTAATAATTTTATCAAGGTCCGTACAATCGATTTCCATCAACGGCCATCGAACTGCACTTACAACGACCTTTTCCAAATTTGATTTGGACGTATCTACAAATCCAACCGTTAGATTTCAAATTTTTAATGTTCATTAGAAAGCTCTTTTCGAACGAACCCAACAGTTCCAGTTTTAGGAGAATCTGACGGTCGGATCTCCCGTAATGTCCGTTCGAAGTCAAAGGTCGAAATTTATGAACAGCCGCAGCACGGCGCGTTCTATTCTGGCCATTATATATATAATATTTATATATTATATATATTTCGTCGATTTCCTTTTTAAAACGAATTTTATAAATCATTCCAAATTTGTTTCAAAAAAACAATTTCAACCTTTATTTCAAATTCAAATCAAAATTGAATTTTCTATTATAAATCCTTTTTACTTTCATTTCTATTTGATTTCAATTCAAATCGATTTTAGTTCGATTCGAATTCATTTTCTTTTCAATTCAATTCAATTCGAATTCATTTTGTATTCAATTCAATTCAAATTCGTTTTCTATTCAATTCAATTCGAATTCGTTTTCTATTCAATTCAATTCGAATTCGATTTCTATTTAGTTCAATTCGAATTCGTTTTCTTTTCAATCCAATTCGAATTCGTTTTCTATTCAATTCAATTCAAATTCGTTTTCTATTCAATTCAATTCAAATTCGTTTTCTTTTCAATTTAATTCAAATTCGTTTTCTTTTCAATTTTTATTTCAAATTCGTTTTCTTTTCAATTTTCATTTCAAATTCGTTTTCTTTTCAATTTTCATTTCAATTTCGTTTTCTTCTCGATTTTCATTTCAATTTCGAATATAATCGATATAAATATCGTTCGCGTCAAAATAGCACATCTCTAATCAACACGGCTTTATATATTTCAATAATTCCATTATTCTGTTCAACAAATGAATATTGATCCTATGCAATACGTGAATCTATATTTTTTCAACACATGACTAATCTCAACGAATGAGTACTGTCCACATGTGACTATTTTTGTCATTTAATATATTTTATAAAAATTATGGTATCGATCGTTTGATTTCAAATCAGACTCCAACCGTAAATTAGTAAGAGAACGATTCCCTAAATGATAACCCCGAAGGCCGAAACCAACATCAGATCAATATCCAGGAGACCACTCATCTTATCTATTTTCCAGTTAGTTTCTAATTTTATATATGATAAAGATGTAAATCTTATTGTTAAAATATTTCGTTCAACACATGACCAATCTCAACGGATGAGTACGGTCAACACATGAACCTTTACTTTATAATGATAAAGATGTAAATTTTATTGTTAAAATATTTCGTTCAACACATGACTAATCACAACGGATGAGTACGGTCAACACATGAACCTTTACTTTATAATGATAAAGATGTAAATTTTATTGTTAAAATATTTCGTTCAACACATGACTAATCTCAACAGATGAGTACGGTCAACACATGAACCTTTATTTTATAATATTCTTTATTTTCTAAATTGGAATGAGGCCCAATCAATTACCATACAAAGTTAATTATATGGATTCCATACAACACACGTATATAATAGCAACGATAAATAATCAACCATCATCCAAAGTGCACTACACTGTATAAGCATCAAACATAAATATATAACGCTTATAACAGTCCGTCAATCCATCGATCGACATACAACTAATTATTGGGATTAGTGTATGTAGTATATTATCCCAATACCCGTGTGGGGTTTCAAATCAACAAACATAGATTTTTATTTGTGCAGTTGGGCGATGTGTAAAATTTATCGTCCCAATCAATGTCCTTCAAATAGGTGTACATAAACAAACCGTCCAGTTTGTAAATGAATATTTATTTATTCACATTCACGTTAAAAATTGTATTATTAACGACCAAATTATTTTATTCAACCTATGAATATTCTATTCGGTTCATTTATTAAATAAAATGATATCTTTATTTTTCTAACTTATTTTAGAAAATTTCGGCGGCATAACGGCACGATACTAGAAACGGGACAAGGCCTAGCCTTACACCCGGTCTAATAATGGCCCACGCCATACACATATCAATCGAATTCATTCCATTTCACCAAACAATCAAATTCAAATCAAATAACCTAACCAACTACACAACCAAACAAATAAGTCCATGGTCTGTGGACGATGGTGTCGGGTGCTACTAAACACCGTCTGCATCCTATTATATATTTATAGCTAGAAAAGGAGAGTTAAAGTGAGAAGTTCTCACCAAAGCTAATCCAAACGCCACGACTCTTCTTATGTAGAAGTCATCGCTGTTCTCGCCTTGTCACTTTCGTTGCCCGTAGCCACTACATATATAAAAAATCACATTTTTATATTGTTGATATGCATATAAAATTCACATTTTTATTATCAATCTATATGGATAAAAATTCTGTTTTTATATCGCTACTATATAGATAAAAAATTCTATTTTTATATCGATGTTCATATAATAAAGATTATATTTTTATTCTATACATCATATAAAAATCAAATTTTTATTGTCTATATAATATAAAAATCATATTTTTATATCTCCTACATAATAAAGATCGAATTTTTATCTTTTATATTATATACAAATTATATTTTAATTATCTCTACTACATAAAGATAATATTTTTAGCCTTTCTATAATATAAAAATTATTTTTTTAACCTGCCTATATTATAAAAATTATATTTTTAATCTTCTACCATAATAAAAATATCGCCATTGTTACAAATAAAAATCTCAACTTTGCTAAGCTAAAAAACATAGGTTTACTAGTAAAAAAAAACCAATCTTTTCTTTTCTAAAAATCGCAACTTTCATGTTCTAAAAATCAATTCCTTCATGTTACAAAAATCCGACCCTTTATACATTAAAAATCACACCTTTAATATATTCAGATTTAAATAAAAATAAAATAAATAAAAGCTCACCGGGGTGGGTCGGAGTTGTTGTCGTCGTCGAAGGAGGGTGGTGGCCATCAATCTAGGCGGCGCGGTGGTCAGGGCGCGAGGAAGTGGAGTCGACGGGTTCAGCTAGGGATCGGTTTCTTCAATTGGCAGGGCGCAGACTCGAATGGAGAAGGGGGTTCGGCGATGCGAGGGTGGCGCTGGGGAGGTGGGCCGCCGGAGAAGCGGCGCTGACGTGGCGCGTTCGTGATGGCGATGGGAAGGAGCTGAGCGGGGCTGACGAGGTTTTGAAAATTTGGGGTTCGATTTCGTTTAAAAGGGATTAAGGTGGGGGGTTGGAAAAGGATATATATATATATATATTATTTTATTTATTTTATTCACCTTAAAGTTGACTTTCCATTAGAACTCAAAATCAAGCCCATCGACTGTCGTTCCTAGCTAATTATCTCCATTCCAAACACAATGGGATATGTATCGTAGGCTGATTCGATCGTTTTGATCAGTTTCCGTTGAATTTACATTTAAATCATTATGTTGAATTTTAAACGTACATTTCAAATTACCGGGGTCACATACGGACTCGAAAAATTCCAAAAAAATATTTTCTAGCTTCGTATTGACGATACGGTCCTAACAAAACTAGTTTCGTCGAATTCTGAGACCGTTTGAAAATTAGCCATTTTCCAGTCGATTAAAATCAACTGAAAATGGTCAAACGCGTTTTCCTTTGCCACGCTCACATATTGATTCGAAAAATTATGAAATTTGGAATCTAGCGATAACTTGACATCACAGATCCAACAAAAGTGGTTTCGTCGAAATCCGAGGTCGTTTGCAAAATTCCCATTTTTAAGGGTCAGAATTTCATAGCGACTATTCTGAATTTTCATCTGGGCATATCTTTTGATTCCCGCTATGAAATTTTGATTTTTCGGATTCGTTGGAAAGATATCCTCAATTAGATTCCATTAGTTTTGATTTCACTAAAATCTGGTTTATTCTGCACCCGGTACATTCAATTGAAGTTTGAAATCGAATTATTGAATTACCGCGCCATTTTCAATTCCTTTTATAATTTAAATATAATTATTTATATTCTAATGACGACGTATATAAATATATACGTTCTAATTATATTCAAAATAAAATTTTCATCGTTATTATTTAAAATAATTCATTTTAAATGTTCAAAATTCGTTAAAATTGCCAAAATAAAAATTTTAAACTGGCTCGCATTTCCGGGTTGTTACAATCTCCCCCACTTAAAACTTTTCGTCCCCGAAAAGGAACGAAGCCGATAGTTGTTTAACAAATCAACTCAGCTTCCATTCTTTTGATTACGGCTTAAGTTCTTCAACTTTTCAGTTTCTAAGAACTTTTCAAACATTTGGCTAACACCCTAAATTTTCGAAAAATTTCGCCATAACCTCTCCTGCACCGGGAAAATCCCGAAATTGCCATACAGGCCTTCTGATCTCAAAAAGAAAAAGAAAAAGCCAATCGGCTCATAAAATCATCGTCACTCAAACAAAACAGTAAATTATAGTAAATATGTACCTATTTGTCGGGCAAACAAATTTTATTCTTCGGCTCTAGCCTCCTTGCTATGACCTGGTCAATGTAAGTACATGTATATGCAAGCAAATGCGACCAATTTTCAATACAATTCCATATTCGATGCAATTAGGCACAATGGTTTAAAATTATCAAACAAATAAACAAACAATACAACCATCAATCAATTAGTTGATTATCATTTCAAATTCATAATTTTGATATATATACAAAAAATCATGTTTTTGATGCCAAATCACAACAAATAAATCTATCTATATAAGTTTTGGTTCTCACACCAGCCTAATGGAAATATATAGAAATCACACCTTCGAAACATGAACATAAATATTGGTGATGGAGCTTCATTATCAAAATCATCCTCGAGCGACTAGAGTGTGAATCTATATCTATCCAGTATATTAAAACTTCGAATATACGTTCATGACGCGTATATGAAAAATCTTTATATACTCGATTGTCCAAATTCAAAATAAATAATATTCAAATACGTATGAAATGGTTTAAATTTTCAAAACAATATTGCTTTCATTTTGAAAAATATACTCTTCACACTCGTTCTAGGATACTACTGATCCCATCTCTAACGAGTCATCCTAATTGGATATTACTAATCCAATATCTGATGAATTCTTTCGTTCGGTTCTAATGTGTCTTGTTCTCGAGCTCTGTAAACCAAAGCCCTGATACCAACTGTGATATCCCGAAACTTCCCCGGTAAGGAAAGCCCGGATTACCTTGAGAACTCGACAAAATAGAACACAAACAAAAGAACATTTCATTGCTATTACAACAATTCCATCGGATTACAAGAATATACAGAATATGAATAAATATTATACAACAAAGAATATCAGAGATTACAATAAATTACATAGCAGCGGAAAACAATATAAAACACAACTGAAAATAATACACGGATACAGAGCTTTCCGAGCATCGTTCCAGCTGTAAATCAGGATCTTGTGAATATAAATCTGCAAAACCAAAACTACTAGCTGCCCGTGTCGAAAATAAGGGCACCCAGAGTTTAGGTTAAAACAATAAACTCCAGGTCAGTCATGTGACTGGTGTGAGAACTAAAACAGTTATTTAAAACTTTACTTTAAAAGAGAGTAATTCAAGGGACCACGCCGTATAACACGGGATGGGTTTCCTCCCAAGAATACCTGTGCATAGAAAAAACAGCGCAATGCTTTTTCGAAAAATGAAGCTATTATAAGACCCAGGTCCGATCACACAATGCAACGCATACCGGAGGATAGGGTTTTACCTTATAACAGCCAAACATGCTTGGTACGTTTAAAAACAAATCATTTGATACTATAATAAGTGTATAGTGTCAAAACAATTTCAATCATAAATATCAATCATAGACGGCATAACATCCCATGCTATTATGTCGCCATACTAGGTTATACAAATAAAACCGAAATATCTCGTATTGGAAATTGGATTTCCGTCATGAGTCGAGGCAAGGGGCAAGCTCCTCTCCGCTTCGAGACACTCTAGCAAATGCCTCAGGACTACACACTCTCGGTAACCCCTGGGATCCTCCAAGACTGGTCCTCTCTTACGTTTGAGGATTATTTATTCCTGAACACACGTTTCCCGGCCCTATAGGACCTATAATCGAGGCGCCTCGCATCCAAACCACAAAGGTGAAAAGTATATAAATGTCAGGGCTGGTAGGTCACTGACACCACCCATAGCTAGAAAGAAACGTCGTGCACTCCTTGGGTCCTCATCTCGTTTTTGACTCATACCGAGGTGTGAGGCTCGCGAATCCACGCTATACACAAAGCTGCCACGTAGGTCGTGCTTTGATCATCAACCACAAGAATTTGCTTTTAAACAGAAGCCTTGATCCATGCAACTCAGCGTGCCACACAGGCAATTCATGCCATGCGATTGATATCTATCGATATATAACCTCTAAGCTCGTACGTCTCAGAGAAGGGCGTTAAGCAAGAGAATAAATTCTCCGCCGCCAAACAGATATATATTTAACAGAAATCAATCAACACAGAATAAAATCCAATGTCAGACACACAATCCATTTACAAGTTTGTTCTGGGTCTGAACGAAACCGGAGGCACTTTCCTCACATATCCATCGATCTTCAAGTACGTCTGGACAACCACCAACTGATTCTCTCATCTTGGGTGTACAGCCCAATCAAGATCATCAGTAATCACCCAAACGATGTGAAGACTTCCGGTCTTCAACCACCGTCTTCATCTTCGACTTATCGTCGAATCGGTTATTCAGAATGGTTATAAACCCAGCCTTTCTGAATAACCCGCGTATATAGTAAACAAATGTTACACAAACACAACAAACGCCTCATTCCAGTTCAGCAGCCACTAACCGGAAATCAGCAAGAGAACAATTTCCCAAATATTAACCCCGAAGGCCGAAACCAACATCAGATCAATACCCAGGAAACCATCCTTCTTAGCTAACCTACAGTTAGTTTCTAAATTTCACGTTCTTAGGGAAAGGTTCCCATTAATTTTATCAAAAATAAATTCTTCTAAATTTATTCTTTAATTATCCTTTGGATATCATTCCAAACCAAATTATGGTTTTCCAAACTAGTCGGGATTAGCGAACCACACCGAGGTAATTATTTATTTTATTTCCCAATCCCCACCTATTTATCCCATGAAGCAAAACTGGTAATACTCCATATCTAATACCATGGTGTTATCGATAAATTTAATTACCATTTCATGTTCAAATCTAATTAAAGATTTAACTATCACTTGGAGCAAAACCGGTGATACTCCATTCTCGCTCATTTTCCAAATTTGATAATTTAAATTATCAATTCACATTTCAATCTAATTACAGATTCATTAAAACTCCCTTTTACTAGGTTAAAGAACCAATGTCATTTTAAACACAGTTCACGATAAACCCAAATCACATTCTATTTAGTATCGGGTTAAAGAACAAGTGTTATTTAAAACACCCTTCACGATAAACCCACAAATCAATTCTATTTAAAACCCATTTCAAATCCAATTTATTTATTTAAAAATAAATGGGTTTTAATTTTAGTTCGAAACTAGTTCATTTCGATAAAAATCTATTTTTATCTTTACAAATGTGGAGTTTTTCATCCCAATTTTTCCCAAATCGTTTCTTATGACTTCACACAAATTATTGATATTTTTAATAATTTTATCAAGGTCCGTACAGTCGATTTCCATCAACGGCCATCGAACTGCACTTACATCGACCTTTTCCAAATTTGATTTGGACGTATCTCCAAATCCAACCGTTAGATTTCAAATTTCTATTATTCGTTAGAAAATTATTTTCGATACGAACCCAACGGTTCCGGTTTTAGGAGAATCCGACGGTCGGATCTCCCGTAATGTCCGTTCGAAGTCAACGGTCGAAATTTACGAACTGCCACGACGCGGCGCGTTCTATTCTGGCATTATATATATAATATATATATATATTATATATTTCATCGATTTCCTTTTTAAAACGAATTTTATAAATCATTCCAAATTTGTTTCAAAAAAACAATTTCAACCTTTATTTCAAATTCAAATCAAAATTGAATTTTCTATTATAAATCCTTTTTACTTTCATTTCTATTTGATTTCAATTCAAATCGATTTTAGTTCGATTCGAATTCATTTTCTTTTCAATTCAATTCGAATTCATTTTGTATTCAATTCAATTCAAATTCGTTTTCTATTCAATTCAATTCGAATTCGTTTTCTATTCAATTCAATTTGAATTCGTTTTCTATTCAATTCAATTCGAATTCGTTTTCTATTCAGTTCAATTCGAATTTGTATTCTGTTCAATTCAATTCAAATTCATTTTCTATTCAATTCAATTCAAATTCGTTTTCTTTTCAATTTAATTCAAATTCGTTTTCTTTTCAATTTTCTTTCAAATTCGTTTTCTTTTCAATTTTCATTTCAAATTCGTTTTCTTTTCAATCTTCATTTCAATTTCGAATATAATCGATATAAATATCGTTCGCGTCAAAATAGCGCATCTCTAATCAACACGGCTTTATATATTTCAATAATTCCGTTATTCTATTCAACAAATGAATATTTATCCTATTCAATACGTGAATCTATATTTTTTTCAACACTTGACTAATCTCAATGAATGAGTACTATCCACATGTGACTATTTTTGTCATTTAATATATTTTATAAAAATTATGGTATCAATCGTTTGATTTCAAATCAGACTCCAACCGTAAATTAGTAAGAGAACGATTCCCTAAATGATAACCCCGAAGGCCGAAACCAACATCAGATCAATATCCAGGAGACCACTCATCTTATCTATTTTCCAGTTAGTTTCTAATTTTATATATGATAAAGATGTAAATCTTATTGTTAAAATATTTCGTTCAACACATGACTAATCTCAATGAATGAGTACGGTCAACACATGAACCTTTACTTTATAATGATAAAGATGTAAATTTTATTGTTAAAATATTTTGTTCAACACATGACTAATCTCAACGGATGAGTACGGTCAACACATGAACCTTTACTTTATAATGATAAAGATGTAAATTTTATTGTTAAAATATTTCGTTCAACACATGACTAATCTCAACGGATGAGTACGGTCAACACATGAACCTTTATTTTATAATATTCTTTATTTTCTAAATTGGAATGAGGGCTAATCAATTACCATACAAAGTTAATTATATGGATTCCATACAACACATGTATATAATAGCAACGATAAATAATCAACCATCATCCAAAGTGCACTACACTGTATAAGCATCAAATATAAATATATAACGCTTATAACAGTCCGTCAATCCATCGATCGACATACAACTAATTATTGGGATTAGTGTATGTCGTATATTATCCCAATACCCGTGTGGGGTTTCAAATCAACAAACATAGATTTTTTTGTTTGTGCAATTGGGCGATGTGTAAAATTTATCATCCCAATCAATGTCCTTCAAATAGGTGTACATAAACAAACCGTCTGGTTTGTAAATGAATATTTATTTATTCACATTCACGTTAAAAATTATATTTTTAACGACCAAATTATTTTATTCAACCTATGAATATTCTATTCGGTTCATTTATTAAATAAAATGATATCTTTATTTTTCTAACTTATTTTAAAAAAAATTCGGTGGCATAACGGCACGATACTAGAAACGGGACAAGGCCTAGCCTTACCCCCGGTCTAATAATGGCCCAAACCATACACATATCAATCAAATCCATTCCATTTCACCAAACAATCAAATTCAAATCAAATAACCTAACCAACTACACAACCATACAAACAAGTCCATGGTCTGTGGACGATAGTGTCGGGTGCTACTAAACACCGTCTGCATCCTAGTATATATTTATAGCTAGAAAAGGAGAGTTAAAGTGAGAAGTTCTCACCAAAGCTAATCCAAATGCCACGACTCTTCTTATGTAGAAGTCATCGCTATTCTCGCCTTGTCACTTTCGTTGCCCGTAGCCACTACATATATAAAAATCACATTTTTATATTGTTGCTATGTATATAAAAATCACATTTTTATTATCACTCTATATGGATAAAAATTCTATTTTTATATCGCTACTATATAGATAAAAATTATATTTTTATATTGATGTTCATTTAATAAAGATTATATTTTTATTCTATTCATCATATAAAAATCAAATTTTTATTATCTATATAATATAAAAATCATATTTTATATCTCCCACATAATAAAGATCGAATTTTTATCTTTTATATTATATACAAATTATAATTTTATTATCTCTACTACATAAAGATAATATTTTTAGCCTTTCTATAATATAAAAATTATATTTTTAACCTCCTATATTATAAAAATTATATTTTTAATCTTCTACCATAATAAAAATATCACCTTTGTTACAAATAAAAATCTCAACTTTGCTAAGCTAAAAAACATAGCCTTACTAGTAAAAAAAAACAATCTTTTCTTTTCTAAAATTCGCAACTTTCATGTTCTAAAATTCAATTCCTTCATGTTATAAAAATCCGACCCTTTATACATTAAAAATCGCACCTTTAATATATTCAGATTTAAATAAAAATAAAAATAAAATAAATAAAAGCTCACCGGGGTGGGTCAGAGTTGCTGTCGACATCGAAGGAGGGTGGTGGCCATCAATCTAGGCGGCGCGGTGGTCAGGGCGCGAGGCAGTGGGGTCGACGGGTTCAGCTAGGGCTCAGTTTCTTCAATTGGGAGGGCGCAAACTCGAACGGAGAAGGGGGTTCGGCGATGCGAGGGTGGCGCTGGGGAGGTGGGCCGCCGGAGAAGCGGCGCTGACGTGGCGCGTTCATCGATGGCGATGGGAAGGAGCTGAGCGGGGCTGACGAGGTTTTGAAAATTTGGGGGCTCGATTTCGTTTAAAAGGGATTAGGGTTGGGGGTTGGAAAAGGATATATATTATTATTTTATTTATTTTATTCACCTTAAAGTTGACTTTGCATTAGAACTCGAAATCAAGCCCACCGACTGTCATCCCCTGCTAATTTCCCCCATTCCAAACACAATGGAATATGTATTGTAGGCTGATTCGATCATTTTGATCAGTTTCCGTTGAATTTACATTTAAATCATTATATTGAATTTTAAACGTACATTTCAAATTACCGGGGTCACATACGGACTCGAAAAATTCCAAAAAAATATTTTCTAGCTTCGTATTGACGATACGGTCCTAACAAAACTAGTTTCATCGAATTCTGAGACCGTTTGAAAAATGGTCATTTTCCAGTCCATTAAAATCAACTGAAAATGGTCAAACGCGTTTTCCTTTTCCACGCTCACATATTGATTCGAAAAATTATGAAATTTGGAATCTAGCGATAACTTGACATCACGGATCCAACAAAAGTGGTTTCGTCGAAATCCGAGGTCGTTTGCAAAATTCCCATTTTTAAGGGCCAGAATTCCATAGCGACTATTCTGAATTTTCATCTGGGCATATCTTTTGATTTCCGCTATGAAATTTTGATTTTTCGGATTCGTTGGAAAGATATCCTCAATTAGATTTCATTATTTTTGATTTCACTAAAATCCGGTTTATTCTGCACCCGGTACATTCAATTGAAGTTTGAAATCAAATTATCGAAGTACCGCGCCATTTTCAATTCCTTTTATAATTTATATATAATTATTTATATTCTAATGACGGCGTATATAAATATATATGTTCTAATTATATTCAAAATAAATTTTTCATCGTTATTATTTAAATTAATTCATTTTAAATGTTCAAAAATCGTTAAAATTGCCAAAATAAAAATTTTAAACTGGCTCGCATTTCCGGGTTGTTACAGAAGACATATATGAACTACTTAAAGATTATCCAAAGATATATGAAGCTGGAGTGCAAACAGAAATTGAAGGCAAATCGACTATTCATAATTGGTGCAAACAAACTATTTTTTAGGAATTTTCATATTGTAACATCTTCTACTTCATCATAATATTGACGTGATGCACAATGAAGAAAAAAGTATTTGATAATGTTTTTAACATAATTTTGAATGTCAAAGCGAAGATTAAAGATGATTTGAAATCAAAACGCGATTTAGAAGAATTATGCATGCGCCCTGAGCATCATATGAAATCAAATGACAGTAAAAAACCAAAGCACGTTATAAACTAGATAATAATCAAGTTAAATTTGTGTTAAAATAAGTTGAAGGGTTAACATTTCCTAATGGGATTTTATCAAACCTTCGTAGATGTGTTAACTTTAAAAATGCTAAATTGAGCGGAATAAAGTCGCGATTGTGAGATAATGATGGAAAATTTATTACCCGTTACATTCAGAGAACTACTTCCATTAAAAGTTTAGAAGGTAATAGCGGAGCTTAGCGTGTTTTACAAAGAGCTTTGTTCGATTACTTAAAAAGTGCAATGTTTTTGTAAACTTGAAATAGATATTCTTATATTGCTCTACAAATTAGAGAAAATATTACCACTGGATTTTTATTAATGTAATGGAGCATTTACCTGCTGATCTCTCATATGAAGCATGACTTCGAGGTCCCTCCAATATGGATGGATGTATCCATTTGAGAGGTACATATAACATGTTACTTATTAATTTAATTGCACTTAAAATATGAAGTTAATGTAATTTAGCTTTGCATAGATATCTTAATCATCTAAAGAAAAAAGTGAGACAAAAAGCATGAGTTGAAGGTTCAATTTGTAATCTTACATTGAAGAAGAAGTTTCATTATATTTCTCTCACTATCTCAGTGATGATATGAATATATCATTTGAAAGTGTTCCTCGTAATGACGAAGGCGACGAACAATAATCATCTCAAACAACATTACCTATTTTTAGACAATATGGTCGACCTTCTAGGAAATGTGTAGACATATGGCTAGACGGTAGATATCTTCACGTAGCACACATTTATATTCCTCCAAATTGTGCTGAGGTTGCACCATTTATTAGGTAATATGAAATATCAATTAGCATTTTATTCATTTCTATATATTGCTAGCGTATGTATAATCAAATGTAATATTTTATTTATATATGCAATGTTTATGAACATGAACGTCCAAACAGAAATCTCAGCAAAGAATTTTTCGGTTGGTTTTCATATTATATTTACAAAGCCAGAAACTATTTTGTTGACAATGGGTTGAAACATCTTGCAATGAGACCAAAAGAGTGGTCAAGACATATCCGATATAATTTGTTGATGGATATAAATTAAACATCAAAGAATACGGTGCTGAAAAATTAACGAATAATACATGTGTATTTGTTAAATGCAGTAGCAATTCAGAAAATCACATAATTAATTTTATGGTATTTGAACACAAATTTTGCAACTGACATATCTCTTACGTCCCACGGAGGAGGTGTTTCTATTTAAATACAGATGGTTTAGTAATGTTCCTGGTTTTGGGACTAATGTGCAAAAGGATTATAATCTAATTGAAATAAAGCATACATCGCACAATCACAAGTATGATCCTTTTGTACTATCGAACAAGCATTACAAGCTTATTACGCTCCTTATCCGTCTCTAAAAAGAGATAAAGCAGATTGGTCGGCTATATTTAAAACAAAGGCCAGATTTACGTTCAATGGAAAGAATATTTCAGATGAAGAAGCTTATCAGACAGATCTTAGGCAAAACAATGAAATAGTAATTAAAGACGATCTTACAAATTTTGGACATCTTATCGATGAATCAAACATTTTAGTAGAAGTGTTCGAAAGGACAGAGGAAAATACCGTAGAACATAAGATTGATTCTGATTCAGAAGACGATGATGACAGATGTAGATGATGAATATTATCTTCCTAGTTATAATATAATTATGCAGTATATGACGTATATTTTGCTACTCGTGTATTTCAGTTGAATTCTTGAATATTATCAACTTATCGTTATTTACATCTTTTATGTTATTTGCACTTTTTCCTATTTATTTGTGTTAAAACTGCAATGTAATATGTTTTGCCTTGAATATGATACCCAATAAAATACTGGTGTATACAATTTCATTTCCTTTTATGTCATTTATACAGCAACTTATATCGTTTGTGTCAGTTAACTGTAAGATATATTTCGATATCATGTCATTGTTCTCTTTTAAAATGACCTGTATGTGACAAGTATATACATATGTCATCGAGAGGGAGGAGTTCTTCTCATGTTTCAGGCGATGGTTGTGGTCCATCGCAGCAGTCACAACGTCGTGTCGTTTAATTAGTGCAAAGTCGAGGGGTATAATATAAACTTTATTCAGCATGTTAATTTTTGTTTACTAACTATACACTTATGTGTATCATATTTAATACAGGGGTTTCGACCTACAACCTTCAAAGATTATTTTAGACGTTTCGAAAGCAACGTAAAAGGATAGGATGTCAGCTAAGTGGGATAACATTCCACCTCACATCATAGAGTGCATTTGACAGGACACCCTTGTAAGTATATTCTTCTATATATTTTTCCAATTTTTTTATCATTGATATACTGTACATATTTTACTGCTTAATGTTTGTTTACTGCGAAATACAGGTCGAACTAGATGCAAAAGATGAGAAAAAGTTATAAGGATAGCGTATCATCGATAAAGAAAAAATGGAAAAGCCTAGGTGGATGGGGGCGGTTGTGTAGGGAGGATTAACAGATATTGGGATGCTGCTGAGGCCAAGGTAAGGGTACTAAATTTTTTTTTTACAATATCAAACATATTTTCTCGATATATAATGTATCAAACTTTGAATGTATGGGCATAGTCGGAAAGAAACTCAGCAAATATGAATATAAATCCATTCACTTATCGAGGAGGATCGAAATGATTTCAGCAATATCGATAGGAGTTAGTAAATTTTATAAATGTGAATTATAAAAGGTTAATATGCTACATAATTTTGAATGTATAATGATTATATACAATAATAAAATTCAGGAAGTTAAGGTGCAGGGTTCAATCTCATATATGGATGTGTTCACTCGTACACATGTCATCTAGCATGTTAATCCGGATGGGGCCGTCTCATATACATGGCACGATGAGAAATCTAGGAAGAGCCATGTAGGAATATTTCATTTTATGTAGTAGTATTTGTAATAATTGTTAAATTATAATGAAATATGATATCGTGGTATTAATTTTATCCACATTCTTATTCGGTCATGCAAGCAAAGTTTATGGAGCAGCGTCAACAGCTTCTATATGATACAGAGCAAAAGCAACTCACAACAGATGAGGAGGAGTTTATATTCCAGTCCGTGATCAACGACGCGGAACATGCGTTATGGCTTTGAAAATCAAGTGTTAATCGATTTTTTTCCTGATTTAATTTTTAGTTTAGAAATAAAATAATATTTACGAGTTATAGGTAATTAATACAATCACACATTATTAAAAGATTATAAAATAATTGTTATAGGCCAGCACTTAGAGACAAAGCAGGCAGACCAGAGCTGATACTGACTTAGTAGAGATCGAGGAATTGAAGTCAAGAATGGTGCAAGTTGATGACAAGAATTACCGCTAGACCATTGAGATGATATAGCATATGGAGCAGTGTTTAACCGAGTTTATACGGCAGCATGGCCGCTTTCCATCTTCAGTTGGCTCTGCAGGTTCCGGAGATGATCAGTGACTTAATGTGAGTTATGTTTTTTGTGCAGTGTATAATGTTGTGGTTGACTAAACTATGGGTTGGTGTTTTGTACATATTATCTGATGGTAAACTTTGGTGGTAGACTTTGATGAAGGACTTTGATGTATTTATTGTTATTTTGACGATAGGCTATGTGGTATGTATATATTTATATATTGTATAATTAGTGGTTTGAGTTGGTGGTGAAATTTATGTTGATTTTGGGTTTTTGTTGGTTTATTGAGTTAAATTTGGTTTTATTTTGGTATTTGGTTGATATATGGTATGCTGGAGTTATATACCATTGCTGAAAGAGTGGTTTATGTGAGAAATGTAATCGAAAGGCTAAATAGCAGCTGTAATATGAAATGAATATGCAGGTTTTCCGATGATTCCGAATAGTTAGCGACAACTTATCGGCAGATGTATAGGTAACGATTTTCGACAGCTTGCGACAACTGACGCCAACCGTCAAAAAACAAATCTCTAGCTGTCGAAAAATGAAACGACTGGTTGTGTCAAGAGCCATTGAAAACTTTGTTCTCTAACATTTTGGAATGCGACGGCTATATCCGACGACTTTCGGCGGCAGCCGACGACCGTTTTTTAACCATCGAAAATAACATTAATTTTTGTGGTGCTTCCAGGAGATCTTTTATTTCATGTTCATGTACGTACGGTACAACATTGTGTTCTTCATCGTTTTCGCCTGCGCAACTAGCACCGCTACTACTGCCTTCTCCTTCCATGAACATTTTAATGAACTTTCTTAGCATTCTAGACATCTCTTTCAAATGT
Source organism: Allium sativum (assembly GCA_030737875.1). NCBI lineage: Eukaryota > Viridiplantae > Streptophyta > Magnoliopsida > Asparagales > Amaryllidaceae > Allium > Allium sativum. The sequence continues at coordinate 242,130,335 of CM060926.1, forward strand.
ATATCTCAAAGTGGTCTTTAATTTGTTTGAAAGCTATAGAATTTGGGTTCTAAAGGTGGAAACTGATGAGAAATGTGGTTATTTTTAGATGGAAAATGAAGATAGAGAAAGAGCAAGGGGACTTAGGCATGTGGGGGAAATAAGTTTGCGGTATACGACGACAATCACTTTACCATCTATGTTCTAAACAGGGTACTCGCAACAACTTTATCTGAAAGTTTGTAACCTGTTGCACATAAAAGCAACAACAACTGAACTTTCATGTCATGATGAATGAATACAAACTCTCGTCACTTTTCTATCTCAACTTCTGGAATAAACCTTTCAGCTATCTATGTCTCTTGTATCCTCAACCAAATCCTCCTTAAACTTCTCCGTTCGCACCTCTATAATTAGCGCTGTAAATAGGTTGGAGTGGATCAAATGGAAGTATGTCCTACTCCTGTCTTTTAAGAGTATTCGGACGGAAACGAACTGAACAAGCATGAAGTTCGAACATTGTTCGTACAAACCGGACAATGGATGGACAATGTTCAGACAGTAGAAAAATATCGATCATTTCAGATCGAACTAGACAATGGTGTGTCCTAGTCATATCTTATAAGAAAATCGCACAAACACAGACCATACACTTTTTGCCTCGGACCGTGCCGGACAACGGACTGTCATGTCCGATATATAGGCCTGACTATAATGACAAGTTTTCTCTGTATCTCTACAACTATCAAGTACCCTATCTTCACCAATTAAAGAACAATGGTCCTAGTGTCATACGCACATTGCTCAAAACATAGGAAGATTGCTGACCCTGCAGACTACGATACATGCGAAGCATCCAATGCTTATACTAATGAAATGAACAGTTTCAATGTTGATACGAATTTTGTTGCTAGCACAAGACACACCGTCTTAGGTTAAACAACTAGAAATTGTAGTTCATACTTTGCTTACAGTATGATGAGGAAGAACTATTTTTGCATGACCAGTGGTAAGAAACCAAGAATCTTTGTTGGAAACTTGGATGATACATGCAGCAGCAGGTAGGAAATCTTCTAGCTCAAATCAACAAAATAAACTTTCATTCAATTTGGCTTGGTTTCGAAAAAAGACTGGTTTACAATCAATCAATACAAAAATTTAGTTTGGTTATCTATTTAATCAAATTAACAAACTATTGTTTTTATTTTATTTTTAAATTTACATTCTTATAATAAAGATTAATTTAGACTTCTGAATAAATTTTTCTTAACATATATGTGTTACGGATACTAAGAGAAAAAAATAAGAATATTTCAATCATATATAGGATTGGCCCCACCTCAATTCATGTAGCAGATCTACGGCTGCGGTCTCTGATTTCCACCATACGTCCTCGTTTTTTTTTCCAGTAACTTATTACTTTCTTACCAACTTATTTAAATATAAATTAATGATACAATTCCAATGCATTTTGGATTCTTCCAAGTAAGGATGTCAAGAAATATGTTTTTATATATGTATATATATATATACGCATACATAAAATGCAAATAGTTTTAAATTGTATAATAGGATGACCTATCAAAATAACCAAATTTGACCAATTTAATTGTCATTTTTATTGGTTTTAATTTGATTTAGCAATTTTTAAAATCCAAAAAAACAAACCAATCATACGATCTCTACTAACGCTAAACGCAATACATCATTGTTCAACTATGAGCTATTTCCCACTTTTGGCAAATATTTACATCTCATATTCTAGTTTGGGCTCTAGTTTGAACTCTAATTCGAAGTCAAGATCTCATATCAAGTGCCAACTAAACCATGTGGTCATGCATTAGCTATAAAACAAAATAACAAATACTGCTATTTCTACAGTGATTAGCGTAAATTCCACAGGGACGAGGGCACACACAATTGGGGCAGCGAAATTGGTGTTGTTTAATTGTATAGCTTTTAGGATTTCATGGACAATATATATAAATATAAACTTATGATTGGTATGGTAACTAGATATGGTGTTAGATATAGGATCAAGAGTATCTAAATAGTGCAACACAGTTGAAGAAGGCTTTAGTAGTGAATTCCAACCAATTGCTAAATACAACGTAATGTCGGTCTTTTAGTTCACATGTTAATCACCAATTACAATAATATAATAATAGCTTACAAGGCAGTGGGCACACATGAAAACTATTAGAAAAGTCCCAGCAATGTGAGGAGGAGTGGAAATTGGGAGGGAAAGAGGATTCACGCTTTCCAGGAGTGGCGCGAGGGGTGTGGGGAGGAGTTTGAAATGGCGACGCTCGCCATTTCCAATTTAGAGCGACGACAGATAAACGGTTTTATGAAAATCGTATATATATTAAACGGTTTTCATTAAATCGTTTAACATATAAATGGTTTTCATAAAACCGTTTATAATATATAGTCCATTGTGTTTAAATGCACATCTTTAAGCACTTTAAATCTTTCTAGCTTAAATGCACATCCTTAAAATGAGTTTTGTATTTTTGAAATTGTTAAACATTTTAAGTTTTTAAATTTTTTTCTATTTTTAAATTATTCAAAGTTTGTAGTTAATTTTTTTAAAATTTGTTTCAATGCTTTTAAGTTCGTAAATTTGTTTCTAATTTTTAAATTCATTGATTTTTGAAGTTTGGAAATATATTTTTTAAATTTGTTAATTCTGTTTTAGTTTGTAAATATTTTTTAATCTTAACATTAGGTTACTTATTTTTTATAGTTTTAAAATTATAGTTGCAACTTTGTTTTTTATTTTTAAGTTTCGAATTTTCTTTTACATCACAGAATTACCTAAACTCTTTTTTATTTTTGCCATGTATTTAAAATTATATACGCATAATTAACGGTTTTAAATCTATTGTTTTCTTTAAGCACTTTATATCTTTCTAGTTTGATAGTTGGCAGTTGATATAACATATGTTAGTTATTAAAAATGGTATCAACGACACTAATTCCAAAAAACACGTGCGATACAACAGACGTTCATTTTAACATCACTAGCTAAATGTAGGATACAAGAGAAATAACTAAATACTAGCCACTAAAATATTGGATACAAGAGATGTTAAACTAGGAAATTCAGTACGCAAGCATATTAATTGTTACGTTCAATCTCAAGGGATTCTAAAGAGGTTCAAAGTCGTCTAATCTCTTGTTCTAACTCGTTGGCATAAGAAATACGGATTGGACATAAACGGTTGTCTATCCAATCAAAATAATTGCATCTGTTAGGACATAAAGAGCATAACTGGATCCTACGACTGATATTCTCTCCGTCTGCCTATACTACTACCTACCACCACCGCATAACCACAGTGGCAACAAATGGGATATGATTTTACCTCCTGCTCGTTAGGAAACTGGTTAACTGAAACTCGTCGTACCTCTTGTTTATATGGAGGTCGAACTACCAAGAATTGATCTTTCACTTGAATAGTCGGAGGACGAGGGACTGTAGCCGCTTGTAAGTGTTCTTCATTTACTGTTTGGACTATCTGATGACCTACATCTGGAACATGAGCAATTGGTGGATGAATCGTCAGGCGGGCCAGCTCGGGGTAGTTACGACGTAGGTCCTTGTAGTGCTACTCTTGGTATTTGATATGCCAATCAATATCTGTTCTTGGACTTGATAGCGGACGCTCGGTAAAGTTTTGATCATAGTTCGAATCCAATAACAAGGGCTATGACCATGAAGGCATTTTTTATCTTGATGAAAATTTTAGTTCTAGATAACTAAAAATTAGTAACCGTAGATATTTATAGGGGCAATATGTGGAGTAAACATACAACAAATTTGATGGAGCAACCTTAGACTAGTCAATGCAGAGTTATAGCGTGTACATGTGACGACCCCTTAAATTACGGAGTTATTAATCTTTCCTGATAAGACCAGTTAGTGTAAGGTAAAAGCAGTGCACATGTGACGACCCATTAAACTAAAGTACAATTTTTCATGGCTGAAGTGATATGATGACTCAGTATGATAGTTATGGGGCTGAAGCGATATGACAGTTCAGTGGGCTCACTTCTGAAAATGTCCCCTATAGTGATTCTTAACACCTTAACATATGTAGCAATAGGGCACTATAGTGATAGGATCCACCCTTAAAGCGATATGACTACTCTGGAACACTATAACACTATAGCACTGGGGCACTAAAGTGATAGGAACAATGTAACAATATAACACTGGAGCAGTGATAGGACTACTCAGTATAATCAGTGTACATTTATTTATACGTCCAAGTTTTATGCTATGTAAGCTAATAATCCAATCACTCTTTTATACGTCCAAGTTTTATGTTTTTTTAACTTCTTTGTGTAGTGAAATGTCTAAATTATATGTGGGTGGGGACGACCCTGTTTTTTGCTATATACAGCGGCTTCTATATAGCCACCTCCTCCATCCTCTTTCATCATGTCGAAACACGAAAAAGAAAGTGTAGGCTCTACCATAGACAAATGGGAAAATGACGATGAAGCGGTAGCAAATCAACGACCTGAAAAAAAAGGGTAGTTGAAGGGCGTGTTGTCGAGCCACTACGTCTGGGTGGATCCAACCCTATTTGCCGTTGTGGAGAAAAATCGATCGTGGTTGTTTCAAAAAAAAAAATGCTAGTCATCGATTTTTCGGTTGTGAAGCCTACGAGGATCAGAAGATTTTTCCTAATGAAACTGATTGTTGTTATTTTAAGCAGTGGACTGACCCTTCGATGTGCGAACATGGAGTTCACTATGCACTGGAAGTGCAAACCGAAATAAGACGGTTGAACAAGAATGTTGCCTTGTAGCTAGAGCTAGATTTTCCCACGTCTATGGTAGGTGTACGTGGAAACTATGTTAATGTTTTATATGAATTTGATGTTTGTGTGTTTACTTGTTGTAGTTCGTATAATTGTAGTTTGCATTTCTTAATGTTGTAATCATCGTTGTTATAAGCTTCTCAGTAATGTAATGCAAAATATTAAAATTCATGGAAGTACGAAGTGACGAAGTAGACTAGTAAATATATGGTTAAATTATGTACATGTAAATGCCCCTTAAACCAAGGAGTGATGAATCATTCTTGATAAGACTAGTCAGTGCAGGGTTAAAGCAGTACGTATGTCATACGAAACTAGTCATCTTCTGCAAACCCGCCTTCAGTAAACCCAAAAATGGTCTATTTCTGTAATAAAGTTTGAAATAGGGCGAAACAAGTTATTGTTTTTATAAACAGGCTTAGAGGCTGAATTTTCCTATATTTTCTAGAAGTACAAATATTCTCGAAAAAACCGATACATTAACAAACCGTTAGATAACCCGTAGTACAGAGTTAGCCTGTTACATTAACATTATATAATATGGCATGGAAAACGTTTCAGAACGGGTACCAATAAATATTGAAATCCAACATAACAGTACACAAAACAACAAAATATTACGTTACCATTAGCACCTAACAAAAAAATTACATTACCATTAGCACCTGACAATACGCATAACAACAACAAATATTACATTACCATTAGCACCTAACAATACACATAACAATATTACAATACCATTAAACTAACAAACAATTACACTAACAAACCATTACATTAACATTAGCACCTAAAAATTCATAAAAACATCTCTTCGAACTTCATTGGATGTCCTCAATGCCTGGAATGTAAATCCCACTTCCTTTCTTCTTTCCTTTTCCCTTAAATAGAGATTTCACCTTGCTGACTAAACCACTGCTCTTCTGCTTACCTTTGTCCAAACTCTTGCCTAAACATACATAAACACTTTGTTAATACATGTGAACTTTAATAAACTTAGAACTAAATAAATATTTATATGTGCACAAGTTACAATTGCATATGGAGTTAAATTAACAAGTTCCCGACGTCGATGATGATGAGGTTGAATATCTAAGCCTAACACCATATTGATTAGTACGTACATCACTGGATTGACCACCTTCATCGCTATCGTCGTCGTTATCATCCTCATCATCACCGTCGTCATCTTCCTTGTCTTCTTCACCGTTGCCATCATCTTCTTCATCCTCCTCCTCTTCCATCTGTACAAGAGTTTTTTATTTTTTTCCTAAATTTTGTTCGACCTGTCCGTTTAGTCGTCATACCCAACAATGGTTCCCTAATAACCTCCATGTTATGCACAAAATTGAAAAACAAACACTGTATCGTTATACAAAAAATACAGAGAAAGATTGAAAAACAAACATATATCACAAAATTTAAATCGATAACTTACAAATGTTTCTACAACTATGTTAATCCTATTCAATCCCTCTTCATAATACTTTGATTGTTCAAGAGCTAATTGCCGCATACCCATATTCATTTCCCATAGACTATCAACATGTAATGGGACGGAACCGGTGGTATATCCATCAAATGAGGAATGTGTAACGGCTCTTGTCTTGTCCATTGCATGTTCCATTCAGGATCCTCTGCCCAATCACTTTGTTGTGGTTGTTGGTAAAATTTAGATGCATAATTAACCTCTGAAGACATGACGATTGGGGCCTCAGTTCCTGCCTTCAAAGCAGAAGGTCCGAAAAAATCCATATTATCGATACGGACTGAAGCATCTAGTAATGGTCCAACATCCCTGCAAACTGACTGCTAATACGTGTTGTAGTCCATGTTTGGCTCTTTATATATGTATACTATTGATAATCATCTTGGTATAAGGCTTGCTGCAACTCTGCATATGTAGAATATATCATCTTGTAGATCATATTTGCGGGAGGATCAATTGGAATAGTCGCCCAGCCTGCAAGTTGCCGCATACACCTTTCTCCTAAATACATCTCATAAAATTGACCATGTGGAACAATTAAAGGCAACTGTTTCATCGATAGGTTGCGTGCATGGACAACCTCTGCATAAGCGAATGCTACTGAATTTTGCCACGGATTCCAATTTATATGCGCTGAGTGCCGATGATCAATATGATATCGTGCGCTAGAGAACAAATAGGTTGAAGTATGCCTGACGGGCCGATTCTTTTTCTCCCAGGTTCTCAATCTCGGATATGAAGCTTGCTTCACCTCTTCTTTGACAATATATTAGAACACCATCATGTACTCAAAAAACCAGTACTGCAAAACAGAAAGATGAAGTATTAAACAATAGAAAAAACCACTAAGTCATAAAAAACTTTGTGCTTACTATAGCTCACCATACCTGCAGTAGCTCAATGAAACCAGTTATATGTGCTCCCTTAATTACAGCAACATCCAAACTCTAGTACAGGTAACCCATAATCGTCGAACCCCAATCAAACTATTCCTCTAAGCCTAAATCAAATATGGCCTCCAAATATGTAACGACCCGGGTTTTCGCGATCCTATTAACCGACATAAACTCAATGTTGACTATTAAAGCATCAGAAACACCGGATAGTACATGAAAGAAATTAGAGGGTGAGAATAGGTAAGATAGAAACTTAGAATAGAAGAAGAAGAAGAACATACAACTTCAGAGTAATCAAGAATCTCACAGCGGAACGAACAATATATAATAGATACATAACTTTGAAATAAAATCAGTATATGTATACAATAACATTATCAGAGTATAACACTTACAACATAGCTGAAATAGACAATATCTATATATTCCAGAATCCTCCTGGTCCAAGCTCTCCAAGAATATCTGTAAAATCCTGACTACTTGACTACCCGTACAAAATTGGACACCCAAGAGTTTAGGGAAAACAACACAAAATAAACTCCGGGTCAATCATGGGACTGGTAAGAGTAAACATTTTAAAACAGTTTGAGAAAATAAACGATATCTCAAAAGACCACGCCGTATAACATGGAAAGGGTTTTTCCTATATGAAAATCCAAAACACTTGATTCAACATTTCAAAATCTTTTTGAAAGAAATGATAAACTTTATATCAAACTCATTTGATATTATAATAGTGTCTATCAACCATAATATAATAATCATCTAGCAGAACGCTTTCATCTCACGTTCCACATACATAATATATAATCAAAAACCGCTGGCACTTATTAGGTAATGAATTCCAACTAGCAAGGTATGGGACCACCTTCTGATAGTGTATCTCTAGAGGGAAATACACCTGGTTCAACAAGAACATCTTGTAACCCAGGCTAAACATGACCGGTCACTCATTTCGCTTGAGTGTATTGAATGTATTATCACCAATGGTTGGGATCAGCAACCGTTTCTCGAAAGGGACAACATCGAAATAGATTATAGAAGTAAATGGAATTTCTCTAGATCAGGTGACAATACACCCTAATTGGCAGCTAACCACTTAGCCATGCGACCTACCCGATTTTATATCATTTCCTGGTTGTGAGGCTATAGGTCATAACGTATCCTTACAGATCACACATTTATTTATTTTGAATGTCACATAATCATACGCGCCAAATCACAATTTGATTTCCCCAAAAATACCAGGGGTATACAGGTAAGAGAAACGAATTCCTCTGCCACCAAACGTACATACGTTTGAAGAGATCAACTTACGCGATCTATTAAATATACTTTACCAGACATTTTTCCATACAGGTCGTCTTGGGACTGGACAAACAGAAGGCACTATTCTGTAAACAGGACAGCCCTTTCATAACCCCATCTTCAATTATCTTCATTACATTTGATTCGCAACGCTAACGCCCATACAGAGTGGTTTTCGGATAATGAATCTAATCCCAATCTCTCCGTATTGACAACGGAAAAATGGTCAAAAATTTTGATTGTTGGTTATTTAACTATCAAAGGAAAATATGTATACAAACAGCGGTCGTGTTTCCAAATGGAAATCTTACCGAGCAAATCATCAATCAACACTGATCCCCTTTAATTTAATTTGTCGTTCCATTATCCATTTCCCTATTCTTGTTTCTATATATTTGTAAATTCATTTTTTTCTAAATTTAGAAAATATACGTTATTAATCATTGGAAAACATTTCCATACTTACTCCAATTTCTTATTTTCTATATTAGAAAACATTTCTGATTCTTATTTGGAAAACATTTCCAAAACTCCCTTATTGGATTTAAACAGATGTTTAAATAAAACATCGCTATGCTAACTCAAACCATTACACTCATTAACTAAATTCACTTAACCAACCTTCACTATCAAACCTTAACCATTCCTTAGTAAAAAATGGAGTCAATCAGGTTGGCGTATAACTACCTCTCCGACCTTAACTGAACAATATTTCTAACCTCAAAATAGAAAAAGTTCACCTTTTACATCTTTAACAAACTTCCTTACGTAACTCTCAGATTCTATTTACGAATCCAACTTTTTTTTGAAAACATTGATTATAACTATAGCGTTATAATCCCTACTTCTGAAATATCTAATTTCAAAATATAACTTTTATTCTTAAATTTAACTAAATAACTAAATATACAATTTATAACTAAATAAATAAATCTTGGTTTAAAAACTGGAAAGAAAATATTACTTTCGATACAATCGACTTTCAATGTATAACTCTCTTTCGAATAAACTATATTCGATAACTCCTTTAGAATAAATTATATTTGATTAACTCCTTTTCGAATAACTCTATTTGATTAACTCCTTTTCGAATAACTCTATTCGATTAACTCCTTTTTGAATATACAATATTCGTTTAACTCCCTTTCGAATAAACTATATTCGATTAACTCCCTTTCGAATAAACTATATTCGATTAACTCCTTTTCGAATAACTCTATTCGTTTAACTCCCTTTCGAATAAACTATATTTGATTAACTAATACTCGAGTAACTCTAATCGATTAACTATTACTCAACTAACTCTAATCGATTAACTAATATTCGACTAACTTTATCGATTAACTAATATTAGACTAACTCTATTCGAATAAATAATATTCGACTAACTCTATTCGAATAAATAATATTCGACTAACTCTATTCGAATAAATAATATTCGACTAACTCTATTCGAATAAATAATATTCGACTAACTCTAATCGAATAAATAATATTCGACTAACTCTAGTCGAATAACTAATTTATTTTAACCCTATTTTCTATCTCATTCAAATTCCCATTGAATTCCTGTTCCAAAACCCAATTTTTACTTATAAATGTTTTAATTTATAAAATATTCACTTTAATCCATTATTCACATCGAATGTGAAAAATATTTCTTTTATATAATCCATTAAGTTTGATTTCGTATTTTAAAATAATATTCCATTTCCAAATTCTATATATACTTCTATTTATAGAATTATTTGTACGAAATCTCCTTTTCATTTCTAACACTTAAATCTCATTTAAAATTCCTTTTTATAACTCTATTTATTTCATAAATAAATATTTCATTTTATAACCCTATTTATTCCATAAATAAATATTTCCTTTTTTTAACTCTATTTATTTTCTAAATAAATATTTCCTTTTATTACTCCTTTGATTTTATAATTATTTTCTTTTACAAAATCCTTTTCCTTTTACATATAAAATCCATTGATTTTATATAAATAATTTATTTTCAAAATACACTTTGAAAATCCCATTTTCTACATCCTAGTATTTCTTACGGTATTTAAAATGCCAAATAACAATGATCGATATCATTCAAACACACATAATCAACAACAGATTATATATCACATCATATATTACAATATATGGAAATAAACAGTAATTATATTTGAGGAATCCAGTTGGATCCCTACAACCTGTTTTCCTGCATCCACAGACGTTAAACAATATAATTAACATTAAATTTCATTTCAATATGAAATATTCTGATAAACGGAATCAATATTTGATTAACGATATATATATATATATATATATATCGTTATCTATAATTTCAACTAATAAATCAGCAATTCAACCAAACAATCAAACACACCGCAATCAATAATCATTTATCAATACTAGATTATATTTATAAAAATATAAACTGTATAGAGTTAGTGAGATTTACTCACATTGGACAGTTATCGTTATATAACGATTAGCTATCTTTGATTCAGACGGACGTTTTATTTTGCAATAAATTGTCACGAGCTCCAATTCAATCCTAGTCAGTTCCATTGCATAGCCACCGTCCATACGATACTAACGGATCTTGTTTCGCTGAATTCTGATAATGTATGACCAACATATTCATATTGCAAGTTCATATACTAATTTAAATTAAAATAAATTAAGTTATATTTTTAAACGGGCCTCACCCATTCCTCCAAGGCCCAATCCCCACACCTTAGCCCATGTGAGCAGTGTTCTTCCCTCTCCAGTAAATCCCGTAACCCCCTCCTAACGCCAGTGGCCATTTCCGTGGGTTTCGGATGCCTCCATCACCTTGTTTCTTCATTTAAACAATCAACTGAAAATACCATTATAAACTACTACTCAATCTCTTCCATTCCATATACAAAACATACAGCTCGCACCATCTTTAGAGATTCCAACCTCGGTTGAACTCCGCGGATACAAATAAAGATATCGACGGATTTTTGTATGAAATTATCCCAAAATTTTCATGCTGGTGCGGTTTCACTTGCTCAACCCAAACATCATCATCAAAACGAGTATTATTGCTTTGATTTCCCATTCGCTGGAACCCTAGCTTGCGCTCCAAAAATACAGTGACACAAACTAGTGTCGAGTTCAACGAAGACCATCCTATGTTGAAGAGAACGAGCGCAGGGATTCAGATATATAAATATAATGATTTATAGATTTTTATTCGATTTTCTTTTGAATTTCAAAGGCGTGATTTTTCTTGTTGAGTTGTGAACAACTTGCTTCGTATTTCTATTGACCAAAGAAATGAATTTCTAGGTTTAGGGAGATGTGTTGTATTTATAGGGTGTGTGTGGCTTGTTATGGAAGCTTCACCTATTTTTTTAATATTTATTTTTATCATTACATATCCGTTTTTGTCTTCCAAAATCCATGTGATTACACACGATATCCAAAAATCACGAAAATGGGCACGAAGCTACAGTCCGACATTACGGACCCAACGTAACTAGTTTCGTCGAATTCCGACTCCGTTTGCTCATACAGCGTATTTTTAACCGTCAAAATACTGACTATTTTTCACATTAAAAATCCGTACGGCCACATACTGACTCCAAAAATCACGAAAATCGAAATCTAACAATAATTTAATATTCCAGATCCAACAAAACTAGTTTCGTTGAATTCCGACTCAGTTTGCAAAAGTGGCTATTTTTAAAGCTCTAAATAAACCAATTTAAATATAAATATATTTTTAAATAATTAAATTAAATATTTATAAATAAACATTATTGTATATATTCACATAGAATATCATACAGCTCCAAAATAAATATATATGGATTTACAACTCGATATTTCATAATCAAAGTTAACCGATATTCAATTAAAAATAGAAATCCTTTTATAAATCGTTATAAATAATGAAGGAGTTCCATAGAGACTATTTTAAAATTTGATTTGGACATAAATCAAAATCTACATAATGAAAATACCAATTTTTCTCTTCCATTTGAAAAATATACTTCACCGACTCCGATCGTTTCTTGTTTCACAGAAATTCGGCTTAAAACGGATTTTGTATATTCAATTAAAGTTCGAATCGCCAAATTACGAACGGCCACGCCATTATGGCCTCGATTTTAATTATAATATAATCTATCATTCAAATGTCGATAAATAAATAAATTCGTTATTATAATTTAATTCTAAACTGGACTAAATCCTTATACTATCCAATTCACAGAATATTGTGAATTCTACTATTTCCGACTATTTCGGAAATTTAAATAAATTATTCTGTTATTTATATTATTAAATATTCAATATTATTTAATTCTGGTCATTTTAAATTACCAAACAATTATTTAAATAATTAAATAAATTATTATAATATCATAAAAATTTAGGTTGTTACATTCTTTCCCCCTTAAAATAATTTCGTCCACGAAATTGCTAAGGTAGAAAACAAACGCTATTAATTGGGTTAAAAATTATTTCTTTACTTATTAACTTCAGTTTCAACTGAACCAATAAATTTAATTAAATTATTAATTCATTTCTATAAATGAAAAAATTTTAACGCCTGAAATTTTCGAAAAATTTCGCCAGCACCTCCTTTGTACGGCTCAATCAGTACAACTACAACTCGCCTCTCTAGGCCTTCTCCAACCCAAAAGAAAATCAAAATGCCAAGCGGCTTGCTAAACAGGCTCATAAAATCACAAAACTCATATACAAATAAACTTGTACCTTTTTCTCGGGCATATCATTATATCCTTTGCACTTGTTACCAATTCAATATATACCAATGTCAGTCCAATCAATCTCCAACCAATTTTATCTTCAATTCCAAATTCTTAACTCATCCATCCAATAACATTTCAATTCCTACATCATAGATCTAATGTTTTTTGATATCATTCTAATATAATTCAATTTCCATTTAACGAGCTTCAATTTAATTCCAATTTGGTTTCACAAATTCTACTTCAATTTGTTTTTATTTCAAACAATCTTTTCCTTGGAGTTTTTAAACAGTTTACCATATTAAAAACCAAACTCTCCTTTTTAGGATCCAAAACAAGTCATTTCGTCAAAACACTTCAAAAACAAAACCTTGGGTAGTAACCTATCACTTAGAAACTCGAAAATGAACACCGATGATGCAACTATTATCATCGAAATCTATTCTCTAGCGATCGAAGTGAGCTCAATACTATATCACTTTAAAAACCATTTCTAAACACTTCAGTTTTGAAATACATTTCAAAATACCATTCGCACTGCTTGTAAAACAATTTAAAATCTCCCAAGATTTTAAAATTATCATATATTTAATCCAATTCCATTTACAAACACCTTTCATGTTTTCAGAATTTAAATTCCAATTCTGATTTAAATTCAGATTTAATTCATCTGATTTCACGTATTTCGCTTATATGAATTCTGATTGGCTATTTACATAACCATTTCACGTTTTATAATCTTATTCGATTATAATCACAACCAACACATCCAATATACTATAATACTTCAAATATCTATACTTACTTTATATCAAAATATAATTCGGGTAAAATTATTTCATTTACCCTCTTTTCAAAACATACTGTGTCGGTTCATTGTATTCGAGTGTTTATAGTCCCCTACCGATACAGTGGATTAAACCGATCGACCAGAACTCATAAACAACTCAATCAATAAATCTCCACAATATAATATTATTTTATATTGAACAACAAATACGCGCTCATATATATACACTCAAACTCAATCTAGGGCATTACTAACCCCATCTCTATTGAGTCACGCCACAGAGCCAAGGTAACTACTTAACCTTAAACTCTGATACCACCGTAACGACCTGGGTTTTCGCGATCCTGATTAACCGACATAAACTCAATATCGTCTATTCAAGCATCGGAAACATCGGATAGTCCATGAAAAAAATTAGAGGGTGAGAATAGATAAGATAGAAACTTAGAATAGAATAAGAAGAAGAACATACAACATCAGAGTAAACACGAATCTCACAGCGGAACGAACAACATATAATAGATACATAACTTTGAAATAAAATCAGTATATGTATACAATAACATTATCAGAGTATAACACTTACAACACAGCGGAAATAGACAATAGCTATATATTTCTGAAGCCTCCTGCTCCAAGCTCTCTAAGTATATCTGTAAAATCCTGATTACTTGATGGCCCATACAAAATTGGGAACCCAAGAGTTTAAGGAAAACAACACAAAATAAACTCCGGGTCAATCATGGGACTGGTATGAGTAAACAATTTAAAATTGTTTGAGAAAATAAACGATATCTCATAAGACCACGGCGTATAACATGGAACGGGTTTTTCCCTTATGAAAATCCAAAACACTTGATTCAACATTTCAAAATCTTTTTGAACGAAATGATAAACTTTATATCAAACTCATTTGATATTATAATAGTTTCTATCAACCACATTATAATAATCATCTAGCTGAACGCTTTCATCTTACGTTCTACATACATAATATATAATCAAAAACCGCGGGCACTTATTGGGTGATGAATTCTAACTAGCAAGGTATGGGACTACCTTTAGACATTGTATCTCTAGAGGGAAATACACCGGGTTCAACAAGAACATCTTGTAACCCAAGCTTAACATGACCGGTCACTCATTTCTCTTAAGTGTACTGAATTTATTATGACAAACGGTTGGGATCAGCAACCGTTTCCCGAAAGGGACAACATCGAAATAGATTATAGAAGTAAATGGAATTTCTCTAGATCAGGTGACAATACACCATAA
Organism: Allium sativum; assembly: GCA_030737875.1. Lineage (NCBI taxonomy): Eukaryota > Viridiplantae > Streptophyta > Magnoliopsida > Asparagales > Amaryllidaceae > Allium > Allium sativum. Next base: position 242,145,652 of record CM060926.1, read on the forward strand.
TCGACAGATAACCACTCAGCCATGCGACCTACCCGATTTTATATCATTTCCTGGTTGTGAGGCTAGAGGCCATAACGTATCCTTACAGATCACATATTTATTTAATTTGAATGTCACATCGTCATACCCGCCAAATCACAAATTGATTTCCCCAAAAATACCACGGGTATACAGCTAAGAGAAAGGAATTCCTCTGCCACCAAATGTACATATGTTTGAAGAGATCAACTTACGCAATCTATTAAATATACTTTGTCAGACATTTTTCCATATAGGTCGTCCTAGGACTAGACAAACTGAAGGCACTATTCTGTAAACAGGACAGCCCTTGCATAACTCCATCTTCAATTGTCTTCATCATAATTGATTCGCAACACTAACGCCCCTATAGAGTGGTTTTAAGATAATGAATCTAATCCCGATCTCTCCATATTGACGACAGAAAAATGGTCAAAAACTTTGATAATCGGTTATTTAACTATCAAAGGAAAATATGAGTACAAACAACGGTCGTGTTTCCAAATGGACATCTTACCGAGCAAATCATCAATCAACACTGATCCCCTTTAATCTAATTTTTCGTTCCATTATCCATTTCCCTATTCATGTTTCCATATATTCGTAAATTCTATTTTTCTAAATTTAGAAAATATACGTTATTAATCGTTGGAAAACATTTCCATACTTACTCGAATTTCTTATTTTCTACATTAGAAAACATTTCTGATTCTTATTTGGAAAACATTTCCAAAACTCCCTTATTGGATTTAAACGGATGCTTAAATAAAACATCGCTATGCCAACTCAAACCATTACACTCATTAACTAAATTCACTTAACCAACCTTCACTATCAAACCTTAACCTTTCCTTGGTAAAAAATGGAGTCAATCAAGTTGGGGTATAACTACCTCTCAGACCTTAACTGAACAACATTTCTAACCTCGAAACAGACAAAGTTCACCTTTTACATCTGTAACAAACTTCCTTACGTAACTCTCAGATTCTATTTACGAATCCACCTTTTTGTTTAAAAAATTGATTATAACTACGTTATAATTCCTACTTCTGAAATATCTAATTTCAAAATATAACTTTTATTTCTTAATTTAACTAAATAACTAAATAGAAAATTTATAACTAAATAAATAAATTTTGATTTAAAAACCGGAAAGTAAATAGTACTTTCTCAAAATCGATATAATCGAATTTCAACGTATAACTCTCTTTCGAATAAACTATATTCGATAACTCCTTTCGAATAAATTATATTTGATTAACTCCTTTTCGAATGACTCTATTTGATTAACTCCTTTTCGAATAACTCTATTTGATTAACTTCGTTTCGAATAACTCTATTCGATTAACTCCTTTTCGAATAAACAATATTCGATTAACTCCCTTTCAAATAAACTATATTCGATTAACTCCCTTTCGAATAAACTATATTCGATTGACTCCTTTTCGAATAACTCTATTCGATTAACTCCATTTGGAAAAAACTATATTCGATTAACTAATAATCGACTAAATCTAATTGATTAACTAATACTCAACTAACTCTAATCGATTAACTAATATTTGACTAACTCTATCGATTAACTAATATTCGACTAACTCTATTCGAATAAATAATACCTGACTAACTCTATTCGAATAAATAATATTCGACTAACTCTATTCGAATAACTAATATTCGACTAACTCTATTTGAATAAAAAATATTCGACTAACTCTAATCCAATAAATAATATTCGACTAACTCTGTTCGAATAACTAATTTATTTTAACCCTATTTTCTATCTCATTCAAATTCTCATTTGAATTCCTATTTCAAAACCCAATTTTTACTTATAAATGTTTTAATTTATAAAATATTCACTTTAATCCATTATTCACATCGAATGTGAAAAATATTTCTTTTATATAATCCATTAAGTTTGATTTCGTATTTTAAAATAATATTCCATTTCCAAATTCTATACATACTTCTATTTATAGAATTATTCATAGGAAATCTCCTTTTCATTTATAACACTTAAATCTGATTTAAAATTCCCTTTTATAACTCCATTTATTTCATAAATAAATATTTCCTTTTATAACTCTATTTATTCCATAGATAAATATTTCCTTTTTTTTAACTCTATTTATTTTCTAAATAAATATTTCCTTTTAGAACTCCTTTGATTTTATAATTATTTTCTTCTATAAAATCCTTTTCCTTTTATATATAAAATCCATTGATTTTGTATAAATAATTTATTTTCAAAATACACTTTGAAAATCCCCTTTTCTACATCCCAGTATTTCTTACGATATTTAAAATACCAAATAACAATGATCGATATCATTCAAACACACATAATCAACAGCAGATTATATATCACATCATATATTATAATATGTGGAAATAAACAGTAATAATATTTGAGGAATCTAGTTGGATCCCTCCAACCTATTTTCCTGCATCCACAGATGTTAAACAATATAATTAACATCAAATTTCATTTTAATATGAAATATTCTGATAAACGGAATCAACATTTGATTAACGATATATATATATATATATATATATATATATATATCGTTATCTATAATTTCAACCAATAAATCAGCAATTCAACCAAATAATCAACACACACCAATCAGTAATCATTTATCAATACTAGATTATATTTATAAAAATACAAACTGTACAGAGTTAGTGAGATTTACTCACATTGGACAGTTATCGTTATATAACGATTAACTTTCTTTGATTCAGACGGACGTTTTATTTTTCAATAAATTGTCATGAGCTCCAATTCACTCCCAGTCAGTTCCATTGCGTATCCACCATCCATACGATCCTAACGGATCTTGTTTCGTTGAATTCTGATAATGTATGACCAAGATATTCATATTGCAAGTTCATATACTAATTTAAATTAAAATAACTTAAGTTATATTTTAAACGGGCCTCACCCATTCTTCCAAGGCCCAATCCCCACACCTTAGCCCACGTGAATACTGGACTTCCCTCTCCAGTAAATCCCGTAACCCCCTCCTAACGCGAATGGCCATTTCCGCCGGTTTCAAATGCCTCCATTACCTTATTTCTTCATTTAAACAATCAACTGAAAATACCATTATAAACTAGTACTCAATCTCTTCCATTCCATATACAAAACATACAACTCGCACCATCTTCAGAGATTCCGACCTCGGTTGAACTTCGCGGATACCAACAAAGACATCGACGGATTTTTATATGAAATTATCCCAAATTTTTCATGTTGGTGCGGTTTCACTTGCTCAACCCAAACATCATCATCAAAACGAGTATTATTGCTTCGATTTCCCATTCGTTGGAACCCTAGCTTGTGCCCCAAAATACAGTGACTCAAACTTGTGTCGAGTTCAACGAAGACCATCCTATGTTGAACAGAACGAGCGCAGGGATTCACATATATAAATATAATGATTTATATATTTTTATTCGATTTTCTTTTGAATTTCAAAGACGTGATTTATCTTGTTGAGTTGTGAACAACTTGCGGCGTATTTCTGTTGACCAGAGAAATGAATTTCTAGGTTTAGGGAGATGTGTTGTATTTATAGGGTAGCTTGTTATGGAAGCTTCACCTATTTTCTTAATATTTATTTTTATCATTATATATCCGTTTTTGTCTTCTAAAAATCTATGTGATTACACACGATATCCAAAAATCACAAAATTGGGCATGCAACTATAATCCGACATTACGGACCCAACGAAACTGGTTTCGTCGAATTCCGACTCCGTTATATCATACAGTGTATTTTTAACCATCAAAATACTGACTATTTTCACATTAAAAATACTTACGGCCACTTACTAACTCCAGAAATCCCGAAAATTGACATCTAACAATAATTTAATATTTCGGATCCAACAAAACTAGTTTCGTCGAATTCCGACTCTATTTGCAAAAGTGGCTATTTTTAAAGCTCTAAATAAACCAATTTAAATATAAATATATTTAAAAAATAATTAAATTAAATATATATAAATAAATATTATCGTATATATTCACATAGAATATCATACAGCTCCAAAATAAATATATATGGATTTACAACTCAATATTTCATAATCAGAGTTAACCAATATTCAATTAAAAATAGAAATCCTTTTATAAATCATTATAAATTATGAAGGAATTCTATAGCGACTATTTTAAAATTTTATTTGGACGTAAATCAGAATCTATACAATGAGATCCCGATTTTTCTCTTCCATTAGAAAAATATACTTCACCAACTCCGAACGTTTCTTATTTCACAGAAATCCAGCTTAAAATGGATGTTGTATATTCAATTAAAGTTCGAATCGCCAAATTATGAACTGCCACGCCATTAAGGCCTCGATTTTAATTATAATATAATCTATACATTCAATTGTCGATAAATAAATAAATAAATAAATTTGTTATTATAACTTAATTCTAAACTGGACTAAATCCTTATACTATCCAATTCATTGAATATTGTGAATTCTACTATTTTAGACTATTTCAGAAATTTGAATAAATTATTCTATTATTTATATTAATTAAATATTCAATATTATTTAATTTTGGTCATTTTAAATTACCAAACCATTATTTAAATAATTAAATAAATTATTATAATACCGTAAAAATATGGGTCGTTACAAAATATCCCAGGATAATAGTGCCATTTGTTGTCTAAAAAATAGATTACCCATCATATACAAAACAAAAATGCGGGCAGTATGACTTTTTTTATCATTGGCCTCAAGATAATTGTCATGAAAGTACTTCACAAGATGCGATAAAGCAACATTTCCTACCCGAATATCTTTCTCCTCAAGAAGTGGCAATTGTTGCTTTGCACTTTCAAATTGCCCCCAACTCTCATCATACGTTATTGTTAGATTATTCGTTCCCACGGGAATTGATGTCAGCACGGTAAAATCTAACGGTGCAAACCTAATCTCCATACTAGGAAATAAAAAGGTATGTGTAGTCGGCCACCAACGCTCAACAATAGCATGTACGCATCTGTTGTCAGAGTTTTTCAATTCAATATCCATAAATTTTCCAAATATATTCACTACCGGATCTCGAACTTTAGGATACACATTAATTTTCCTCCACCATTTCAACATTGTCGTGAATGGTCCGTGACATCTCATGTTGTCACAATTCTAGTTATAAAATTATATCATTTAAATAATCTTTTCATATCGAATAATTTTAGTACAAACACTTTGAAACAAAAAATAAAAATACCGTAAGTTCTTTCCGCTGTTGTAAATATGTGCAACTCCGTCTTGTAGGCTCGTGATAGACATGAATGGAAATGTTGGGTCAATTGTTGTCTCCGTCCTAGCTCCATAACCACCTTCTTCCCTTTCAATTGTTTTTCAATTTTTTCGCGAAACTTTTCTCCTACTTAACCCACTCGTGGCGCTAGATCCTTCAATGATTTCCTTTTCCATCATCAACCAATTCCACTAATTTGCTAAACCCTTAAAATTGGCAAATTTGATGGGTTTAAGGTGGAGAATGAAGGAATTGATGGTGCTAAAGTGATGAGAAAGAGTAGATATTGATTTGTTTGAAATTGTAGCTATAACCCTTTGTTTTTCAAAGAATTTTTAGATTAGGGTTTTCTATTTTTTGGGGTTTTCTGGAAATCGACGGCTTTTGTTTACAGAGAGGAATGACTCTGTAAACAGAGGCTTGCGATATATATATATACACACATACATATATATATATATATATATATATATATTCCCCGGACTAAACGGTTTTTTGAAAACTGTTTATTGTTTAATTTTAAAAAATATATAATAGGCAGCGTCCCCCCATCGACTGCGGAACGGTGGGGGCAATCAACGCTGAAAAATGGTTATTCCCGCCCCAAAAACAACAAGCTGCTAGGAATGCTCTTATGTAAAAGTGCCTTTGCCTTTAATTCCCCTCTTCAGAGATGTAAATTCTCACCAACAAGTCCACAGAAAAAAGAAATCCCATGATACAGTCTGCTTTGATAAAAAAACTCAAACAAAAAGGACCATGTGCAAACTAGTTAAAAATACTCACAAGAGCTCTCTTTTTGATCTCTTTTGTTTCAATAATAATGTAACAAAAATGCGTTAAAGAGAAACTAATATACATATGCGTGAAAGATGATGATCATGGGCTAAGATTAGATGCTGATGCCAATGCAACTGCCTGAGCCCAAACCTTCAGCCACGTTTTCACTTCCTTTGGATCACTTCCTATAAACAAAATCTAACAATATTCAACCCTGGAGCTGTATTTTCATGGATATTGTGAATATGGAGTTGTAAACTATAAAATAATAGTAGCAGGGCTGGAGATGGCAACAGAAGAATTGCCACCACTGCCGATCTCGATCGTCCAATCAGAAGGAAGATCGATCCCGATTTCTCTACAGGCCTTGACCTCATCAATATCCAAGCTAATTGTTGTTTTAGATTCGCTTGGCTTAACCAAAACCCTGCAGTATTCATAATTTTCATGAATGTTCCTTTTCATCATCTCCCAAGCTTCATCTAGCCTCCTTTCTCTTGCTCTCCTCCCCCAGCCCCTCTTCCTTCTAATTCTTGGTGCCTCTGTATCTCTCGTATACTTCTTCATCCCTTCTCCTGATCTTTTAATCTTTTCCTCTGGTGTTCCAGGCAGTGAAGTTGTATATTCTTCAAGTTTTCATGATGTCTATACCAGTTTGTGGGAGATAAGCGGTGCTCATATTCAGTTTTGTTCCCAATTCTGTCTGGAAAGCCTCCCAGAATTTGCTAGCAAATAGGGGATCTCTATCACTGACTATGCTGATGGGAATTCCATGCAGCTTAACAATTTCTCTGAAATATATCTACGCTAGACTTTGAGCAGTTCTATTGGATCTGACAGGTATAAAATGGGCAGTCTTCGTGAAGCGATCTACGATTACCCAAATGCTGTCATTACCTTTCTTGGTTCGCGGCAAACCATCTATGAAATCCATGGAAATCTATTCCCATTTCCAACCTGGGACTTCCAACGGTTGTAACAGTCCAGCTAGCTTCTGTTGGTCACTCTTGACCAATTGACAAGTAGGGCATCTGCTAACATACAAAGAAATATCTCTTTTCATTGCCTTCCACCAGAAAGTGCGTTTGATATCGTTGTACATTTTACTCACCCCAGGATGGATGCAAAATTTGGATTTATGGCATTCATCCAGCACTTCTCTTTTAAGCTCGGGAATGTCGGGAACACATATTCTTCTATTCAGCCTCAGAACTCACTCACAATCCACTAGGAAACTGGAGCCTTCGCCCCTTTGAATCCTTTTTTCCATCTCTTTCACAAAATTGTCACTTTTCTGAAGAACAGATATCCTATCAATCAATCCAGGTGTAATTATAAGATTGGCAATGATTGCGGTTTTTCTACTAAGTGCATCCGCTACAACGTTAGCCTTCCCCGACGTATACAGGATATCAAGATCATACGCTGCAAGAAATTCTAGCCAACGCTGCTGTCTTAGATTCAGATCTTTCTGGGTATATAAATACTTCAACGATTGATGATCTGTGTACAGTATAAATTTCTCGCCCAATAAATAAAGCCTCCATATTTTCAAGGCAAAAACGATGGCTAACAGCTCAAGATCATGAGTTACATAATTCTTCTCATGCGGTTTCAGTTGGCGGCTTGCATAAGCGACTACTTGGCCTCTCTGCATTAACACTGCACCAAGACCTCTAATAGAAGCATCTGTCCAAACCGTTAAATCCTGATTGCCATCAATAATAGTTAACACTGGAGCAGTAGTCAGCTTCGATTTCAATTCCTGGAAAGCTTCTTCACAATCGGAAGTCCACTTAAACTTCTCGTGTTTCTTTGTGAGCTTCGTTAACGAACCGGATATCTTCGAAAAATCCTTAACGAACTTTCGATAATAACTAGCCAACCCCATAAAACTTCTAACTTTTGTGGGAGTAGTGGGTTGTTTCCAGTCTTGAATCACTGTTGTTTTGCTTGGGTCAACAGAAATTCCTTTCTCTGACACGACATGGCCGAGAAATTTGACTTCTTCTTGCCAGAAGACACATTTAGAGAATTTGGCTTTGAAGACGTTCTTCCTTAGAATCTCCAATACTTGTTCTAAGTGTTTTTCATGTTCGGGTTTTGATTTGGAGTAGATTAAAATATCATCGATGAAGACGAGGACAAATGTATTCAGAACTCCCCTGAACACTCTATTCATTAGATCGACAAAGTATGCTGGAGCATTGCATAGGCCAAACGGCATTACTAACCATTCATAAAATATGTCTGGACCTCTGAAAGCTGTCAAAGGAACACACTCTTCTGCTATTCTCAATTGATGAAAACCTGTAGCTAGGTCCATTCGGGAAAATACTTTCGCCCCATTCAATTGGTCTAGCAAGTCATCAATGCGGGGTAATGGATATTTGTTTTTGAGCGTCTGTTTGTTGAGGTCTCGGTAATCAACGCATAATCGAAGAGTACCGTCTGACTTTGGGACAAACACAACAGCTGCACCCCAATTAGAAAAACTAGGTCTGATTAGACCTTTCCACAACAGTTGACGAGTTTGATCGCCTAATTCTTCTTTTTCTTTCGGAGTCATTCTGCGAATTGGATGCACCACTGGTCTGACATTGGGAATTAGATCGATTCGGAATACTATTTCTCTTTGCGGAGGTAAGTTCTCAACTTCTTCAAACACATCCGCATAGTTTCTAACAATCAGAATCTTTTCCATGGAAGTGGGGATAAGTTCTAATGCCAACCAAAATTCTTCTCTATTCGGATTCGAACCATGACAAGGAACCGTAATATATCCAAGCTTCGTTCGAATTTTAACGATTCTTTCTGCACAATTTACCTCAGCTTCGTATTTCGTTAACCAATCCAGCCCGAGAATAATATCGAATTCGGGAAAATCCATAACGATTAAATCAAAAGGAAATTTGTATCGAGAAAAAGAAATAGGTACTTTACAATATGAACCTAGAGTAATAGGTCCCCCTATCGGGTTGTGAACTTCCACCGATTCTTTGAGCTTTCGTTGTTTTAACTTTAATTTGTGCACTGTGTTTCTAGCAATAAAACTACGCGACGCACCTGTGTCAAATAATACACAAACAGGAATATTTTTAATTGTAAGGGTACCTCCCAAAACATCGGGTTTACCTGCTCCATCGGAAGCAGCTGGCGGGCTAGACCCGTCATAGACATGAGCTACTGTAGCTTTCTTCAGCAAGGGACAGTCTTTGACTAGATGATCGGTCTTGCAACAGTTGAAGCACGAGTGAGGGTTCTGAGAGCCTTGGCTCGAGCCTTGAGAGTTTGTTTTCTGCCTCTTCGGAGCTGTGCAAACGTTTGAGTAGTGCCCCGGCTTACCACAATTAAAACAATTTCCTCTTGGCGGCTTGCCAGTCTGAGGTTTTGAAGATGCTGCTTGGCTTGACTCGCCTTGATTTACAGCAGGCTTGCGCTTGTTTCCGGCTTGGCTTCTAGCGCGATCCTGATCCAGATGCCTTTGATCAAGGTCTTCATAGTTGCATGTCATTTCCACCAGCTCGTTGAATTCCAGCTTGACATGGGCCATGGCTCTATCGTGATATTGTCGCCTTAGCCCAAGGATAAACCTCTTATTTTTGGATTTCGCAGTGGCGACGAGCTCTGGGGCATAGGGCGACAACATTGTAAATTTATTCAGATAATCCTGCACGGAAAGATCCCCTTGCTGGAGATTGCCGAAGTCATCGTGTATTCTTTCTAGAGCTTGTTCTGGGACATATTTCTCCTTGAAGACTTCTTTGAATCCATCCCATGTTCTCCCAGCTTCTCTGTTTCCGGCGGTAAGAGATTCCCACCATAATTCAGCTTGTTCCTGCATAAGCCAGGCGCCCATAATAGCTTTGTCTTTGTCTCCAAGCCTTAGGCCTTCAAGATTTTTCTCGCATGTTTTGAGCCATGCAAGGGCCTCTATCACTGTGCCAGTTCCCGAGAAGGTCTTGCCTCCTAAGTTCTTATATCTCTTATCTACACGGTCAAGCTCGAAGTATTGAGCTGCCGGAGGTTGTATCAAAGGTCCTTCTTGAGCTGGGACTTCTCCTCTTCCTCGGCCTCGGCCGGCACGGCCTCCTCTAGCGGCGGCTGCTCTGGTAGCCATTTTTCAAATTCTGTATAAGCAACGAAAAAGTCAGCTAACAGAAATGATAGTCTATTGAATATTTAAGCTGAAAATTTTACGGAAAGATAACGATGGATTGATCAACTTGTTTTTGCTATTCTGCTCGGCTCATTCTAGGACTTTACTAGTCCTATCTCTAATGAGCGACTCGCCTTAGAATACTACTGATTCTATTTTGACGAAGTGTTTAATGTGTTAGACTCCAGAACTAAGGTTAACCAAAGCTCTGATACCAGCTGTGACGATCCCAAAACCCCGTGACATGGTGTTAAGGATAATCATTGGAATATAACACATTAATCATCATTAGCAGATCACAGATGATAGCATAAACTGAAAATAGAATAATTTACGCACATATGACAGCGGAATCATATAGATATCATCACATCAGAGAAGCACAGTACAGGATACAACTTAGTGCATAATGATACATAATCAGTCACCATAGCCTGAGGCGGAATCATACATAAAGAGTACACAAAAGGAATATCAGTCTACATCGCCAATGGCGGAATCATAATATAGATACAATAATGGCGGAGAAAATCCAAGTCAGCACGGTGTAGTCAAGCCTCGCCATGAGCCAAAAGGTGCGTCAGAAACCTGTAACTAGGCTGCCCGTGTGAAAATGAGGGCACCCGAGTTTGCAAGGTGTAACAAACTACGAGTCAGTCATGGGACTGGTATGAGAAATCTATTCAACTTATTAACAACAATAATAAGGCAAATCAAAGGACCACGCCACTTTCGCGGAACGGGTTTACTCCAATGAGTGCTAGTGCATGAAATAAAATAACGATTAAATCAACGCAATGCTTTTTATAAAATGAAGCCATTATAAGACTCAGGTCCCATCACACAATGCAACGCAAGCCGGAGGATAGAGTTTTTACCTTATAATGGCCAAAAATGCTTCATACGAATAAAACTAAAGTGCTTGGTATTATTACTAGTATATATATGTTTCAAAAGCGATTTCAATCATAAATATCAATCATAGGCGGCATAAATGACCCATACCACTATGTCGCCATACTAGTAATACAATTACGTCCGCATATTTCGTATTGGAAATTGGATTCCTTCATGAGTCGAGGCAAGGGGCAAGCTCCTCTCCGTTCGAGACACTCTAGCAAATGACCCAGGACCCCACTATGATCCTTGGAATCGGCTGGGCCGGTCCTCTCTTACTTTTGAGGATTGGCAATTCCTGAACACACGTTTCCCGGTCCTTACAGACCTATAATCGAGGCGCCTCGCATTCCAACAACCACACAGGTGAAAAGTATATATAATGTCAGGGCTGGTAGGTCACTGACACCACCATAGCTAGAAAGAAACGTCGTGCACTCCCAGCGGTCCGTCTCCCGTTTTTGACTCATACCGGGGTGTGAGGCTCGCGAATTCACGTTATACACAAAGCTACGTCACACAGACTATGCTTTGATCATCAACCACAAGACTTTGCTTTGCAACAGAAGCCTTGATCATATGCCACTTAGGCGTGCCACACAGGCAATCCACTCCATGCGACTGATTTCTGTCAATACATAACCTCTGAGCTCGTACGTCTCAGAGAAGGGCGTTAAGCAAGAGAATAAATTCTCTGTCGCCAAATAGATATATATTTAACAGAGATCAATCAACACAGAACAAAATCCAATGTCAGACACACAGTCCATTTACAAGTCCGTTCTGGGTCTGAACGAAAACGGAGGCACCAATTCCTCGCATACCCGTACAATCAACAGTATGTTTGGATGGCCACTACTTCAATTCCTTCATGGTAGCTACTCCAATCACGAGCATCAGCAGCGCCCATCCATCCAATGTGGAGATCGTCGGTCTTCAGCCGTCTTCGACTCTTCGACTTCTCAACGTCGATCGATTATTTGAAATGAGATAAACTCGGCCTTTTCAAATAACCCACGTATATTTAGATTTTCAAATCAATTAATCACATGGTTGGACCATTCAACATTCACTTTTCAGTTATTTAGCTATAATTTTCATGTCAAATACATTCAACCATCACATATCAAGCAAACACAACAAAATTGGTTTATTTCCACTCTATATCGTCTATAGTATTTTATAACGATATATCGCCATTTTTATTTAATTTAAAACGGCCATATTTAATTAAACGACGTTTCGGGTCGTGTCGATGCACTGGCGCTGCTTTTCACTAATTTTATTTTACACATATCTGAAAATCTAACCGTTGGATCTTCACAAATTTTACATCATTAGGAAGGTCATTTCCAAACGAATCCAACGGTTTCAGTTTTGGGAAAATCCGACGGTCGGATCTTCCATACCAGCCATTTGAAGTTACGATTTCAATTTACGAACTGCAGCGTCGATATTCGATTTAATTTAATTATATTTATATATATATATATATAAATATAATTGTTTCTGGCGCTGTTTTTCTTCAGTTTTGAATTAAACATTCCAGACAATCCAACCGTCGGATCTTCACAAAGTTGGTGCCGTTGGAAATATATTTCCAAGGCGAACCCAACGGTTGCGGTTTCGGGAAAATCCAATGGTCGGATTTACCGCACTAGTCGTTTGAAATCACGGTTTCAAAACACGAACTGCACGGCCACGTTTCGTTTTAATTCTATTTATATTTATATATTTATATAAATATAGTTCATTTAAAAAAATTCCTATATCGTTTCCACTTCAATTATTTCACTAACGCCTTTAAATTTCGGAAAATTTCGCCATAACCTCCTTTGTACGGGAGGGTCTGGGAAAATTCCCAAATAGCCACACGGGCGTCTCATATCAAAAAGAAAAAGAAAAAGCCAAGCGGTTAGCCAACAGGCTCATAAAATCATCACCCAAACAAAGCGGTAAATGTGTACCTATTTGTCGGGCACAAAATTTTTATTTCTCTTCTCTAGCCCCTTTTCTTTAACCTGTTCAATAGATATGCATGTACATATATACAATTTCTAACACTTATCATTTTCCATTCAATTTCATATTTGATTTGCTTTGGTTTAAAAACACCATTCATTCTAATGTTGCATGCATAGGCTAACCTCATATCATTAGCTAATTAATGTATATTTCAACTCATGCACGTTTATTTGAACAAGTGGCTATTTTTAATACTTCACATTTCAAAGATGATAATTTTGGCGAACTAAAATAGATTTCAACACATGACTATTTTATTTAGTTCCTATGCATGTTAAAAATAATATTTCTACCACAAATATTTATTTCTACGTCCGCATATCTTTAGCATATCACACATATGATAAAAATGATATTTTTATCACTTAACATATTTATTCGACAAATAGATGTTTTCAACACTTCATAGTTTTAATAAAAATGTAATTTTTATTGTTCGATCTTTTTATTCAACACATGAACTTTTCCACTACACACACTTCTCAACAAATGAGCATTTCCACACATGGACATTTTATTTATGTTGTTCATATTAGAAAGATGGGATTTTTATTGTTGAAACTAGTTATATAAGGCGAATATTTTTCATACTTCATATATATATAAAAATGTGATTTTTATTGTTTAAACACTTCATTCATTCACAAATGAATCTAATTTTCACACAACACCTTTCAACACACAAACATTTCCACACATGGATATAGTTTCAATATATGGCTTTAATTTCTATGCATGAAAATAATTTCAACATATGAAAATAATTCTAACACACAAAGATTATTCAAAATTTTAGCAGCATAACGGCAGGGTAGTTAAAACCGGCACCGTCCTTAGTACGGCTCCTCGCTCTACCTTAAAACCTCGCGGTTTTTGACAATGGGGATTCATGCATCTAATTCGCACATAGGCGGCATGTTTATTTTTATTTCCACAAATATTTCCAATTCATTTCAATCACCAATGGGTATTTTTCAACCACAACCAAACAATATCAACCACAAACAATTATTCAACCATTCGTATTTTTCATCCAATATTTCACAACAATTCACCACAATAAATATCGTCCATGGTTTGTGGACGAGGGGAGTATATATATATATAAATATATATTTGCTATATTTCACTTGCATTTCAACACATATATCAATTATTCTATGCATGTAAAATTCATACTTCGCTTATATAGCTTACACTACGCATGTACATGAGGTATACGACACGTATGTAATTTATATTTCGCTAATATAAATTATACATGACATTTTCCAATCAATTTCACGTTAATTTAGATTTCTCACATTGGTTTTCGGAGTGCTAAAAATTGATACGATGTCAGAAAAATCCGCGGCTTCTTCTATTGGGTAGAGAGCTTCCTTGCGGTCCCGATGTTTCCTGTTTCATCGAATTTCGTCAACACACCAAAAAGATATGATTTTTCAAAGTGTAAAGATCAAAGAAAAACTCACTTTCACGAAGCTTCAAAACTAGGTTTACAGTTTTCGCGAAATCAGTGGCTCGTGGGGCGATCGGGGGTGTTGACATGGAAGAGGGAAGAGAGGGCTTCACGGCACTGGTGGTTTGAGGGGGTGCGGTGGCAGATCGGAGCGGCGGCGGCGCTGGGAAGGTCGGGACTTCCTGGCCTCGATTCAGGCGGAGGAGGCGACGAGGGTGGCGATGCTAGGGTCGGATTTGAAGAGGGGGCTGAGACGCGTCGAATGGTGGCGGTGGCGAAGTCTGGAGGCGACTGTGGCGGCGGCGGCGGAGGAGAGAAGGTCGGGAGCGGGTTTCGCCGTTGATCGGGGGGGTTTTCTTTTTTTTTTATTTTTAAAATTTATGAAAGGAAAATTCTGATTGGCCGAGGACTATATTAAATTTTTAAATAGTGTTTTCTCAAACGAACTCCTTTTTAAACCCAACGACTGTCACCCCTAGCTAAATACCCCCATTCCAGACACAATGGGATATGTTTCGTAGGCCAATTCGACTGTTACAGTCAGTTATTTTTCAAATTAAAGTATAAAACATTTAATTTTTAACTTTCAACGTACATTTCAATTTGCCAGGGCCACAAACTGATTCGAAAAATTCTAGAAAAATAAATCTAGCTATGTTTTCACGCTACGGTCCCAACAAAACTAGTTTTGTCGAATTCTGAGGTCGTTTGAAAAATAGCCATTTTCTGGTCGATCCAATTTAACAGAAATTAACCAATCACATTTTCTTTTGCCACGCTCACATACTAGCTTCAAAAATTATGAAATTTGAAACCTAGCAATAGTTTGACATCCCGGACCCAATAAAAGTGGTTTCGTCGAATTCCGAGGTCGTTTGTAAAATATCAATTTTCTAGGGCTATATATTCTATATGTCGCCCCTTCTGAAAATTCATTTGGCCATAACTTTTGATTCCTGTTATGAAACTTCGATTTTTCAGATTCGTTAGAAAGGTATTGACTAACAGATTTAAATATTTTTGGTTTCGCTAAAATCCGTTATATTTTCCACCCTGCACAGTCAGTCAAAGTTTGAATTCAAAATTTCAAACTGACTCACTATTCCTAATTCACTATTTTATTGAAATATTCTATTTCAATTGTTCAAATCCTTTTGAAATTACCAATTTAAAAATTTTAAATTAGCTCGTATTTTCCGGGTTATTACACATGCTACCTTCGAGCCTATGCATGCCGCTGAAATATGCAAACGCGTAAAATTGGGAATGAGGGGAAATGTTAAAATTGGGGCATAATTTTTATTGGGAAATTTAGGCATAACTTGAATGAAATATATAAATGTGGATTTGGGGAATAAACCAAACTTTGATTAAAGAACTTAATTTGGGGCATATGATTCATTATGAACATGACCTGGGAAAGGGGCATGAAAACATATAATAATGACATAGGAATAATTGGTTAATAATGGAAATGCCTAGAATTACAGTAATTAGAAATTGTAACCGCGCTTAGACACGAGGTTAGATTACACTTGTGGTGGATGTCTACTCGGAACCGCCCGGCATATCCAGCGACCACAAGTGGTGAATCTAATGTGAGAGGTCTAAGTGCATAAACACGTGACTTGCTAAGATACGAGGTTTATTTAACTAACAAACTAAATAGAAAATTTATAACTAAATAAATAAATCTTGATTTAAAAACTGGAAAGTAAATAGTACTTTCTCGAAATCGATATAATCGAATTTCAACGTATAACTCTCTTTCGAATAAACTATATTCGATAACTCCCTTCGAATAAACTATATTTGATTAACTCCTTTTCGGATTACTTTATTTGATTAACTCCTTTTCGAATAACTCTATTTGATTAACTCCTTTTCGAATAAATCTATTCGATTAACTCCTTCTCGAATAAACAATATTCGATTAACTCCCTTTCAAATAAACTATATTCGATTAACTCCCTTTCGAACAAACTATATTCGATTAACTCCTTTTCGAATAACTCTATTCGATTAACTCCCTTTGGAAAAAACTATATTCGATTAACTAATACTTGACTAACTCTAATCGATTAACTAAAATTCAACTAACTCTAATCGATTAACTAATATTCGACTAACTCTATCGATTAACTAATATTCGACTAACTCTATTCGAATTAATAATAACCGACTAACTCTATTCGAATAAATAATATGTGACTAACTCTATTCGAATAAATAATATTCGACTAACTCTATTCGAATAAATAATATTTGACTAACTCTAATCCAATAAATAATATTCGACTAACTCTGTTTGAATAACTAATTTATTTTAACCCTATTTTCTATCTCATTCAAATTCTCATTTGAATTCTCATTTCAAAACCCAATTTTTACTAATAAATGTTTTAATTTATAAAATATTCACTTTAATCCATTATTCACATCTTATGTGAAAAATATTTCTTTTATATAATCCATTAAGTTTGATTTCGTATTTTAAAATAATATTCCATTTCCAAATTCTATACATACTTCTATTTATAGAATTATTCATACGAAACCATCTTTTCATTTATAACACTTAAATCTCATTTAAAATTCCCTTTTATAATTCTTTTTATTTCATAAATAAATATTTCCTTTTATAACTCTATTTATTCCATACATAAATATTTCCTTTTTTAACTTTATTTATTTTCTAAATAAATTTTTCCTTTTATAACACCTTTGATTTTATAATTATTTTCATTTATAAAATCCTTTTCCTTTTATATATAAAATCCATTGATTTTGTATAAATAATTTATTTTCAAAATTCACTTTGAAAATCCCCTTTTCTACATCCCAGTATTTCTTACGGTATTTAAAATACCAAATAACAATGATCGATATCATTCAAACACACATAATCAACAACAGATTATATATCACATCATATATTACAATATGCGGAAATAAACAGTAATAATATTTGAGGAATCTAGTTGGATCCCTCCAACCTGTTTTCCTGCATCCACAGATGTTAAACAATATAATTAATATCAAATTTCATTTTAATATGAAATATTCAGATAAACGGAATCAATATTTGATTAACGATATATATATATATATATATATATATATATATATATATCGTTGTCTATAATTTCAACCAATAAATCAGCAATTCAACCAAATAATCATTTATCAATACTAGATTATATTTATAAATATACAAACTATACAGAGTTAGTGAGATTTACTCACATTGGACAGTTATCGTTATATAACGATTAACTATCTTTGATTCAGACGGACGTTTTATTTTTCAATAAATTGTCATGAGATCCAATTCATTCCCAGTCAATTCCATTGCGTATCCACCATCCATACGATCCTAACGGATCTTGTTTCGTTGAATTCTGATAATGTATGACCGAGATATTCATATTGCAAGTTCATATACTAATTTAAATTAAAATAACTTAAGTTATATTTTAAACGGGCTTCAACTATTCTTCCAAGGCCCAATCCCCACACCTCAGCCTACGTGAACACTGGACTTCCCTCTCCAGTAAATCGCGTAACCCCCTCCTAACGCCAATGGCCATTTCCGCCGGTTTCGAATGCCTCCGTCACCTTATTTCTTCATTTAAACAATCAACAGAAAATACCATTATAAACTACTACTCAATCTCTTCCACTCCATATACAAAACATACAGCTCGCACCATCTTCAGAGATTCCAACCTCGGTAGAACTTCGCGGATAACAGTAAAGACATCGACGGATTTTTATATGAAATTATCCCAAATTTTTCATGCTGGTGCGGTTTCACTTGCTCAACCCAAACATCATCATCAAAACGAGTATTATTGCTTCGATTTCCCATTCGCTGGAACCCTAGCTTGTGCCCCAAAAATACAGTGACTCAAACTAGTGTCGAGTTCAACGAATACTACCCAATGTTAAACGGAACGAGTGTAGGGATTCATATATATAAATATAATGATTTATAGATTTTTATTCGATTTTCTTTTGAATTTCAAAGGCGTGATTTTTCTTGTTGAGTTGTGAACAACTTGCGGCGTATTTCTATTGACCAGAGAAATGAATTTCTAGGTTTAGGGAGATGTGTTGTATTTATAGGGTGGCTTGCTATGGAAGCTTCACGTATTTTTTTAATATTTATTTTTATCATTATATATCCGTTTTTGTCTTCTAAAATTCCATGTGATTACACACGATATCCAAAAATCATGAAATTGGGCATGCAACTGCAGTCCGACATTACGGACCCAACGAAACTGGTTTCGTCGAATTCCGACTCCGTTTTCTCATACAGCGTATTTTTAACCATCAAAATACTGACTGTTTTTCACATTAAAAATCCGTATGGCCACATACTAACTCCAGAAATCCTGAAAATTGACATCTAACAATAATTTAATATTTTGGATCCAACAAAACTAGTTTCATCGAATTACGACTCTGTTTGCAAAAGTGGCTATTTTTAAAGCTCTAAATAAACCAATTTAAATATAAATATATTTAAAAATAATTAAATTAAATTAAATATACATAAATAAATATTATCGTATATATTCACATAGAATATCATACAACTCCAAAATAAATATATATGGATTTACAACTCGTTATTTCGTAATCAGAGTTAACCAATATTCAATTAAAAATAGAAATCCTTTCATAAATCGTTATAAATTATGAAGGAATTCCATAGTGAAATCCCGATTTTTCTCTTCCATTAGAAAAATAGACTTCACCAGCTCTGAACGTTTCTTGTTTCATAGAAATCCAGCTTAAAATGGATGTTGTATATTCAATTAAAGTTCGAATCTCCAAATTACGAACTGCCACGCCATTAAGGCCTCGATTTTAATTATAATATAATCTATACATTCAAATGTCGATAAATAAATAAATAAATTCGTTATTATAATTTAATTCTAAACTGGACTAAATCCTTATACTATCCAATTCATAGAATATTGTGAATTCTACTATTTTCGAATATTTCGGAAATGTAAATAAATTATTCTATTATTTATGTTAATTAAATATTCAATATTATTTAATTTTTGTCATTTTAAATTACCAAACCATTATTTAAATAATCAAATAAATTATTATAATACTGTAAAAATATGGGTCGTCACAAAACATCCTAGGATAATAGTGCCATTTGTTGTCGTAAAAAATAGAGTATACAAAACAAAAATGCAGGCAATATGACTTTTGTTATCATTGGCCTCAAGATAATCGTCATGAAAGTACTTCACAAGATGCGATAAAGCAACATTTCCTACCCGGATATCTTTCTCCTCAAGAAGTGGCAATAGTTGCTTTGCACTTTCAAATTGCCCCCAACTCTCATCATACGGTATCGTTAGATTATTCGTTCCCACGGGAATTGATGTCAGCACAGTAAAATCTAACGGTGTAAACCTAATCTCCATACTCGGAAATAAAAAGGTATGTGTAGTCGGCCACCACCGCTCAACAATAGCATGTATGCATCTGTTGTCAGAGTTTTTCAATTCAATATCCATAAATTTTCCAAATATATTCACTACCGGATCTCGAACTTTAGGATACACATTAATTTTCCTCCACCATTTCAACATTGTCGTGAATGGTCCATGACATCTCATTTTGTCGCAATTCTAGTTATAAAATTATATCATTTAAATAATCTTTTCATATCGAATAATTTTAGTACAAACACTTTGAAACAAAAAATAAAAATACCGTAAGTTCTTTCCGCTGTTGTAAATATGTGCAACTCCGTCTTTCACGAAACTTTTCTCCTACGTAATCCACTCGCGGCGCTAGAGCCTTCAATGATTTCCTCTTCCATCATCAACCAATTCCACTAAATTGCTAAACCCTTAAAATTGGCAAATTTGGTGGGTTTATGGTGGAGAATGAAGGAATTGACGGTGCTAAAGTGATGAGAAAGAGTAGATATTGATTTGTTTGAAACTGTAGCTAAATTCCATTGTTTTTCAAAGAATTTTTAGATTAGGGTTTTCTAATTTTTGGGGTTTTCTGGAAATCGACGGCTTTTGATTACAGAGAGGAATGACTCTGTAAACAGAATCTTGCGATATATAGACACACACACACACACACACATATATATATATATATATATATATATATTCCCCGGACTAAACGGTTTTTTGAAAACTGTTTATTGTTTAATTTTAAAAAATATATAATAGGCAGCGTCCCCCCATCGACTACGGAACGGTGGGGGCAATCAACGCTGAAAAATGGTTATTCCCGCCCCAAAAACAAGCTGCTAGGAATGCTCTTATGTAAAAGTGCCTTTACCTTTAATTCCCCTCTTCCGAGATGTAAATTCTCACCAACAGGTCCACAGAGAAAAAGAAATCCCATGATACAGTTTGCTTTGATAAAAAAACTTAAACAAAAAGGACCGTGTGCAAACTAGTTAAAAATACTCACAAGAGCTCTCTTTTTGATCTCTTTTGTTTCAATAATAATGTAACAAAAATGCGTTAAAGAGAAACTAATATACATATGCGTGAAAGATGATGATCATGGGCTAAGATTAGATGTTGATGCCAATGCAACTGCCTGAGCCCAAACCTTCAGCCACGTTTTCACATCCTTTGGATCACTTCTTATAAACAAAATCTAACAATATTCAACCCTGGAGCAGTATTTTCGTGGATATTGTGAATATGGAGTTGTAAACTATAAAATAATAGTAGCAGGGCTGGAGATGGCAACAGGAGAATTGCCACCACTGCCGATCTCGATCGTCCAATTAGAAGGAAGATCAATCCCGATTTCTCTGCAGGCCTTGACCTCATCAATATCCAAGCTAATTGTTGTTTTAGATTCGCTTGGCTTAACCAAAACCCTGCAGTATTCATAATTTTCATGAATGTTCCTTTTCATCATCTCCCAAGCTTCATCTAGCCTCCTTTCTCTTGCTCTCCTCCCCCAACCCCTCTTCCTTCTATTTCTCGGTGCCTATGTATCTCTCGAATACTTCTTCATCCCTTCTCCTGATCTTTTAATCTTTTTCTCTGGTGTTCCAAGCAGTGAAGTTGTATATTCTTCAAGTTTTCATGATGTCTATACCAGTCTAGTTCTTTAAAGTTTTCAAATTAAGGAAAAATATTGACTTGTGCAGCTATCCTATATGAAAAAATCACGTAAAATGGATGAATATTTGGTTGTTGCTGTAGCGGTGCTGATGTTCTTATCTTCTTCTTCTTCATCATCAGACATTTCTCTATCATCTTCACATCCATCTGATGCCTCAATCGATAGACGAGATAGACGACTGAGCCTTAAAGATCCAGCTTTTCATGGTTTCTTCCATTAGTAGCTTTGTGTTCCCTATATACTACAGACGAATATGGTTGAGGAGAATGGGTAGGTACAAAATGAATGAAAGTGCTGTGCACATTTTATACATGGCTGGTATTTTATTTTGAATTACCATTTTGCCTACAATTGTTTTTGTTATCCGCATTTTTTTAACATTTTTAACGTGTCATCGTGGCAATCTTGTATTGAAAGGACTTAAGGAATGAAAATAATATATTTGAACTTGAGAATTCTTCACTTCGGCCTTATGTAATCCAAATCAAATCCCCTATTCCGAAAATCGTCTATCAACCTATATTCAACCAATCATGACCTCCTGAATTTCACCTTTTTGCATTTAAAACCTCTTTCTCTCTCTGACTTAATTATAAAAAAAAGGAAGTGTTGATTGATTGGATACAGGAAAATAGAGGATTTTGGGTACAGATGATTTTCTCTTTATGTAATCATAAGCTTTACAGGTTTCAACAACTCTACTTTATTTTATTTTTTGTGTTGATATATTATAATAAAAATAGGGTGCTACTCTTCACACCCTAGTTTACACTACTAGCCACCAAAACAAAAAAGCACCCCAACTATTTTTCTTTTCCTCTTCTGACCACCATCTAAATTAAAAACGTAAAATTGGAGAGGCCACCATCTCCCTCATCTAAACGAACGATGTTTTATCAAACATCTTGCATCATATTATCACAATCGTCATGTTTCTCATCCAAACCAATAAGGGTGTTGTCCAATTTATCATTATTCAAATACTACTTCTATCAAACGTAAAAAAATGAATAAATTTATAAAACTAGAAACGTAAGTTATATAGATAAAAGCCTATAAGTCAAAAGTTACATTTTCATTCTCTGTTACAACATCGTCCAATCTCATGTCTTCCAAGCTTGAAATTTCCAACGAAACGGAAAAAACATCCTAAAACCCAAGAAAACCCTAACCATAAAAAACAGCTAACAACATTTTTTATGATATAATAGAAAACAATAAAAATCAAGAAAATATAACATCTTTTTTATCTTCATCTTCCATCTCTATCAGGCACAAAAGAAATTTTGTTTTTGTTGGGGTTTAAGGTTTGAAATTTTAGATAAGTACGTGTTTTTTTAGGAGAAGTGCGATAGTGAATAACTGAATGAAAAAATAATATATGGTGGCCAGAAGAATATAAAAAATAATCATTTGTATTAAATTTAGAAAGGTGGTTCGAAGTGTAAAACGGGGTGTGAATAGTAGCACGCTAAAAATAAGAGATTAATCCCACCGTGATAAGTTTGATGGATCTGATTGTCAAAGTAGCTTAAATTTAAATTTGAAGACTTATAACCAAGTCAAAACATGTCAATGCAAGATCATAAGCCTTTGGTTTTAACATATCAAATCATAAAAAACACATTCTATTTTCCTTTACTATTTTGATTTAAATGTAAAATTAATTCAATTAAATTTCAAATTTTAACCAATTATAATCAAATAAATAACGTAAATATTTTTGAATATTTCAAAACATATATTAATTAGAATACTACCATAGCAATTTTTTAGCATATAACTTCAATTTTCTAAATTTTTTTAGATGAAAGAGGCTCATTTCAACATTAATTCATAAAATATACATTAATAATATATCATGTGGTCCAAAATTGGTAAAATAATCAAATAATTTAATGGTTAATTAAGGTTATGAAATTATTCGTTAAACTTATTACATGAAAGAATGAAAAATGAAATGATAATTTTACTCAAATTTGAGGAACCGATATGTTTAAAGGTCGACGACTTTTGAAAAATGAATATTTCAAAACATATATTAATTAGGGTTTTCTATTTTTTGGGGTTTTCTGGAAATCGACGACTTTTGTTTACAGAGAGGAATGACTCTGTAAACAGAGGCTTGCGATATATATATATACACACACACACACACACATATATATATATATATATATATATATATATATATTCCCCGGACTAAACGGTTTTTTTAAAACTGTTTATTGTTTAATTTTAAAAAATATATAATAGGCAGCGTCCCCCCATCGACTGCGGAACGGTGGGGGCAATCAACGCTGAAAAATGGTTATTCCCGCCCCAAAAACAACAAGCTGCTAGGAATGCTCTTATGTAAAAGTGCCTTTGCCTTTAATTCCCCTCTTCAGAAATGTAAATTCTCACCAATAGGTCCACAGAGAAAAAGAAATCCCATGATACAGTCTGCTTTGATAAAAAAACTCAAACAAAAAGGACCATGTGCAAACTAGTTAACAATTCTCACAAGAACTCTCCTTTTGATCTCTTTTGTTTCAATAATAATGTAACAAAAATGTGTTAAAGAGAAACTAATATACATATATGTGAAAGATGATGATCATGGGCTAAGATTCGATGTTGATGCCAATGCAACTGCCTGAGCCCAAACCTTCAGCCACACTTTCACTTCCTTTGGATCACTTCCTATAAACAAAATCTAACAATATTCAACCATGGAGCTGTATTTTCATGGATATTATGAATATGGAGATGTAAACTATAAAATAATAGTACCAGGGTTGGAGATGGCAACAGGAGAATTGCCACCACTGCTGATCTCGACCGTCCAATCAGAAGGAAGATCAATCCTGATTTCTTTGCAGGACTTGAACTCATCAATATCCATGCTAATTGTTGTTTTAGATTCGCTTGGCATAACCAAAACCCTGCAGTATTCATAATTTTCATGAATGTTCCTTTTCATCATCTCCCAAGCTTCATCTAGCCTCCTTTCTCTTGCTCTCCTCCCCCAACCCCTCTTCTTTCTAATTCTTGGTGCCTCTGTATTGCTCAAATACTTCTGCATCCCTTCTCCTGATCTTTTAAACTTTTTCTCTGGTGTTCCAGGCAGTGAAGTTGTGTATTCTACCAGTTTTCATGATGTTTATACCAGTCTAGTTCTTTAAAGTTTTCAAATTAAGGAAAAATATAGACCTGTGCAGCTATCCTGTACGAAAAAATCACCTAAAATGGATGAATATTTGGTTGTTGCTGTAGCAGTGCTGGTGTTCTTATCTTCTTCTTCTTCATCGGACATTTCTCTATTATCTTCACATCCATCTGATGCCTCAATCGATAGACGACTGAGCCTTAAAGATCCAGCTTTTCATGGTTTCTTCCATTAGTAGCTTTGTGTTCGCTTTATACTACAGACGAATATGGTTGAGGAGAATGGATAGGTACAAAATGAATGAAAGTGTTGTGCACATTTTATGCAAGGCTGGTATTTTATTTTGAATTACCATTTTGCCTACAATTGTTTTTGTTATCCGCATTTTTTTAACATTTTTTACGTGTCATCGTGGCAATCTTGTATTGAAAGGACTTCAGGAATGAAAATAATATATTTGAATTTGAGAATTCTTCACTCCGGCCTTATGTAATCCAAATCAAATCCCCTGTTCCAAAAATCCTCTATCAACCTATATTCAACCAATCATGACCCCCTGAATTTCACCTTTTTGCAATTAAAACCTCTTTCTCTCTCTGACTTAATTATAAAAAAAAGGAAGTGCTGATTGATTGGATACAGGAAAACAGAGGATTTTGGGTATAGATGATTTTCTCTCTATGTAATCATAATCTTTATAGGTTTCAACAACTCTGCTTTATTTTATTTTTTGTGTTGATATATTGTAATAAAAATAGGGTGCTACTCTTCACACCCTAGTTTACACTACCAGCCACCAAAACAAAAAGAACCCCAACTATTTTTCTTTTCCTCTTCTGACCACCATCTAAATTAATAACGTAAAAATGGAGAGGCCACCATCTCCCTCATCTAAACGAACGATGTTTTATCAAACATCTTGCATCATATTATCACAATCGTCATGTTTATCATCCAAAACAATAAGGGTTATCCAATTTATCGTTATTCAAATACTACTTCTATCAAACGTAAAAAAATGTATAAATTTATAAAACTAGATACGTAAGTTATATAGATAAAAGCCTACAAGTCAAACTTACATTTTCATTCTCTGTTGCAACATCGTCAAATTTCATGTCATCAAGCTTGAAATTTCCAACGAAACGGAAAAAACATCCTAAAACCCAAGAAAACCCTAACCATAAAAAATAGCTAACAACATGTTTTATGATATAATAGAAAACAATAAAAATCAAGAAAATATAACATCTTTTTTATCTTCATCTTCCATCTCTCAGGCATAAAAGAAATTTTGTTTTTGTTCGGGTTTAAGGTTTGAAATTTTAGATAAGTACGTGTTTTTTTAGGAGAAGTACGATAGTGAATAACTGAATGAAAAAATAATATATGGTGGCCAGAAGAATATAAAAAATAATCATTTGTATTAAATTTAGAAAGGTGGTCAGAAGTGTAAAACGGGGTGTGAATAGTAGCACGCTAAAAATAAGAGATTAATCCCACCGTGATAAGTTTGATGGATCTGATTGTCAAAGTAGATTAAATTTAAACTTGAATACTTATAACCAAGTCAAAACATGTCAATGCAAGATCAGAAGCCTTTTGTATGAACATATCAAATCATAAAACACACATTCTATTTTCCTTTACTATTTTGATTTAAACGTAAAATTGTTTCAATTAAATTTCAAATTTTAACCAATTATAATCAATAATCAATGTAAATATTTTTGAATATTTCAAAACATATATTAATTAGAATACTTCCATAGCAATTTTTTAGCATATAACTTCAATTTTCTAATTTTTTTAAAAACGAAAGAGGCTCATTTCAACATTAATTCATAAAATATACATTAATAATATATGGTGTGGTCCAAAATTGATAAAATAATCAAATAATTTAATGGTTAATTAAGGTTATGAAATTATTCGTTAAACTTATTACCTGAAAGAATGAAACGATTATTTTACTCAAATTTGAGGAACTGATATGTTTAAAGGTCAATCGATCTAGAAATTTATTCAAGTTTTTGAGGTTAAGACGCAAGTACATTCATATACAAATTTATGTCATTTCCAAAGCTATAACGCATCAAGATTGAAGGATAACCACGGTTAAATCGAAATTAGGTTGTGTCTTCAATAATGCAAAGTATTGCTGGACAGGTAGATGAGACGAAGGCATGATAACAGAACTATTGAACTCTCACTCTCGTATAATCTAGTCATTGTTCATCTTTATTTTTTATTTTAGAAATTGGATACTTTATATCAAAATTTAGATAGCATATGACCTGCTAAAGCAGGAATCAAAATCATGACCTTTTACACCATGTCCAAGTGTCTTTACCAATTCGGAAAGTTGCTTGTCTTTGTTCATCTTGTTTAATAAATATATAATACATGTCAAATTAACTAATATGAAACAAACGATTGTGACGAATTAGGAGCATAAAACATGTTTGTCAAAAGGTTTTTTTTTTGAAATCAATACTAAATATACAAGTTTGTATAGTATATATCATACTACATAACAAATAGATTCAACCATACAAGACGGGGGTCGAGCCCATGACCTGTTGCACATGTCTAAATATCCCAATTAGTTTGAAAAAGGGTGCTTGTCAAGGTATTTTTTTTCATTTAACAAACTAAATCTGAGAATTGCATTTAAAAATATATTTTAAATGTTAACTAATACAAAAAGAAGAATTCCCTTCTCTTTTGTTAGTTAATTTCATAAATATTCTTATGTCTCCTTATTTCTCTTTGCATAATAATCCTTCCAAATTATTATGAAGTTCTTTCAAGTAATTCTATAACCCTTTAAAATTTAAATTTAAATATTTAACTATTTCTGTAATTATATAAAAAATCATAAAATTTAACATATTATTTTACATTTAATACATACAATTAAATCAATTACATGATCCTAATTCTGTTTGGAATTATTTCGGGAATCTAATTGGTTGCCGAGATAATGCCACTACACTTGTGGATTTACTGAGAATCTGGTGGACCAGCATATCAGAAAAATCTATTCACTCGATTCTCTTTCTTCTAGTCCCTTGCCTTATCTGTTGGCACATCTGATGCTCGCGGAATAAGGCAATATTTGATGAAGTTATGATGGATCCTCCTACCATCATCTGAAGAGTAAGGAATGATGTGTTCCTTATGTTTCGGGGTAAGCCTTTTAAAGGAGCTATTAGTTCCCACTCGAGGAGATTGGCTGGCACTTTTGGAGTTACATCGGTACCGACTACTCTTAAGGCGAGTATTGGTTAATTCCTTTGTGACTGTGCACATCCTTATTGTCTACACAATATCTACCTGCCCCCCCCCCCTCTTTGGGTCTTATGATTTATGCTTGCCCTACAGGGCATGGATTTTTAAGTTTTTGGGTTTCCTTGGTGTGGAAGGTTCTGCTTTCAACTAGATTCGTTGGACCTTATAGGGCAGGAGCTATCAGAGCTACTGGAGCGTTTGTTAGGAGCTTCTTGCATGTTCCGTTGTCTTCTTCATATCGCACTTCAGACGTCGTAGCACTGTAACACCCCATAATTTTAACAATACTAAAGATGATAAGTTAAAGGATAAATAAATAAATGTTCAAAATTAAGTGAAACGGACTGTGCCATTGCGTTCATCTCAAAATTCTGGTCAAAATAGACACCTGGTTTGCGTAAAACAGACAACGTATGAAGAAGTTATTAAGCTTTGAAGTTTATAAATGCACAAGAGAATTATATATAAACATAACAATTCAAATCAGTTCAAAATAATTCAAATCAGCCTAAAACCGTAGACAAGAAAATTCCCACTCCGGATGTCGACCCAATAAGGAGGTGTCGACCCATGGGTCGACCCCGTAAGGAGGGGGTCGACCCCCCTGTTAAATCCAGGGCAGAATTCATTTTTCTAAACGTGGACTCCTTTCTTGACCAAATTCGTTGATTCTAGGCTATAAATAAGACCATATACCCATTGTTTTATTCAATCTAAAACAATGGAGAACTAGATGCTGCCTCTTCCTGGATTAAATTAAGTCTTTTCTTCTTCAACAATCAACTAGAGTTATTCAGGTTTAGAGATCTGTGATTCAACATCTGCAATCCCTCTTATATTTCTTAGATCTAATCACATTGAGTTTACATTAATTTTATATCTTAATATTTAAAAGTTAATCTTAACATGACTATAACTTGGATCTAAGCCTGTGACTATTAGAATCATATCAGATATGGTATAACCTGTGTGTTTAAGTTATTCTGACATGACTATGAACTAGATCTAAGCCTATACCTATTTATCATGTCAGATCTACCATTGTTTGGTGATCTAATTCATTGCTTAGATCTCATCATGCCTGTTTATGATGTCCCTATTTTGTTAGAATTAGTTCTATTATCACATATTCATCAGACCTGTTCATTTATGCCTATCTTATCATTATGCCCAACTTTGTCACTATATGTTTATTAGTTGCTATACCCATTTTACCGTCATATGTCAATCCTATTATTGTGATTACTTCTGTTCTCTTCCCTCCTTCTTTTCCCTTTTTATTTTATAGCCGTGCTACCTTCGAGCCTATGCCTGCCGCTGAAATATGCGAACGCGTAAAATTGGGAATGAGGGGGAAAATGTTAAAATTGGGGCATAATTTTTATTGGGAAATTTAGGCATAACTTGAATGAAATATATAAATGTGGATTTGGGGAATAAACCAAACTTTGATTAAAGAACTTAATTTGGGGGCATATGGTTCATTATGAACATGACTTGGGAAAGGGGCATGAAAACCTATAATAATGACATAGGAATAATTGGTTAATAATGGAAATGCCTAGAATTACAGTAACTAGAAATTGTAACTGTGCTTAGACACGAGGTTAGATTACATTTGTGGTGGAATTCTACCCGGAACCGTCCGGCATATCCAGCGACCACAAGTGGTGAATCTAATGTGAGAGGTCTAAGTGCTTAAACATGTGACATGCTAAGATACGAGGTTTATTTAACTAAAAAACTAAATAGAAAATTTATAACTAAATAAATAAATCTTGATTTAAAAACCGGAAAGTAAATAGTACTTTCTCGAAATCAATATAATCGAATTTCAACATATAACTCTCTTTCGAATAAACTATATTCGATAACTCCTTTCGAATAAACTATATTTGATTAACTCCTTTTCGGATGACTCTATTTGATTAACTCCTTTTTGAATAACTCTATTTGATTAACTCCTTTTCTAATAACTCTATTCGATTAACTCCTTTTCGAATAAACTATATTTTTCATGCTTGCTTCAGTTGTGGAGGTCAGACACTTTTCTAAGGAGTGCCCAAAGAAGCAAGGACAAGGTCAAAGGGCAGGAACTTCTGGATGGCAGGTGCATGCTCTCGTGAACAATTCTCCAGATAGAGGTAGGAAAGTTTCTGTTGAAGGTTTGATTTCTCTTTCGAATCATCCAGTTAGAACTCTTTTTGATTATGGCGCTTCGCATTCATTTATATCTGATTCTGTGATTGAGTCTCTGCACCTTAGTACTAGTATGGTAGTCGATCCCGTTGTTGTCTCAAACCCCATTAGTGGTATGGCTCATTTGTCCATGATTTGTCGGGGTTTGAGAATATCAGTGTTAGGTGTCGATTTTGAGTGCGACGCATATGTGCTTGGTTTCATAGGCTATGGATTAGTTCTAGGGATGGATTGGCTAGCCATGTATGGTGCTATTCTGGATTGTAAGAGAGTCTTTAGGCTTTTGACTTGCCGTGGGAGGACCCTCGAGATTTTTTGTGACCCAAAGGGGTCTGTCATGCTTAGTTTCCTAGAATCACTTAAAGCATCTATCAATGATCTACGATCCGTACCAGTAGTCCGTGAGTATGCTGATGTTTTTGACGAGGTTCTGGGCTTACCTCCGAGGCGTGAGATTGATTTTCGTATATACTTGGTGGACAACACAAAGCCAGTTGCATTGCCTGTGAGCCATATGGCTCTAAGAGAAAGAAGGGAGCTCAGCTAGAAAGTAGGGGAGCTACATGAGAAAGGGTTTATTAGGCGAAGCATATCTAAATGGGGTGCTCCGGTGGTAACGCAACTAAGGCGGATGGTTCGCTTCGCTTATTTGTAGATTATAGAGAGTTGAATAAACTCATCAAGAAGAACGGGCACCTACTCCTGAGGATAGATGATCCGTTTGACCAGCTCGTTGGTGCATCAATTTTCTCTCGTTTATCGGCCACGACGATTCATCAGTTGAGGATGGTCGATACAGTATAGACAAGACCGTTTTTAGGACTCCAGATGGTTTCTTTGAATGGCTCGTTACGTCTTTTGCGTTAACAAATGCACCCAACTATTTTGTTGATCTGATAAGTAGGGTGTTTCAAGAGTTCCTAAATAATTTTTTTTGTCGTCTTTGTTGATGATATCTTAATTTTCTCGAAGAGCGAGGAAGAGCATGCCTTGCATATAAGGGAGGTTTTGAAAACTCTATGTGCGCATCAGCTTAAGGCGAAATTCTTCAAATGCCATTTTTCGAGAAAAGAGGTGAGATTTCTAGGGCATGTGGTCTCTAAAGATGGGATAGCAGTAGATCCCGCAAAAGCAGTTACAGTTCATGATTGGCAGATACCAAAGAAAGTAACGGTGGTGCAAATTTTTCTGGGGTTAGCAGGCTACTATAGGAAGTTCATTAAGGACTTCACGAAGATATCAGCCTCACTCGCCAGGATGACGACGAAGAATCTGACGTTTTCATGGGATATAGATTGCAATGCTGCTTTCCAACGATTGAAGAGGGCTCTGACAACAGCCCCAGTCTTGACCTTTCCCAATGGGAATAAAGTGTTTACAGTATACACTGATGCATGTGGTACAGGGCTTGGTGCGGTTCTGATGCAAGAGGGAAGGGTAGTATGTTATGGGGGTAGACAGCTAAGATTTCATGAGAAGAACTACCCTACCCATGATTTAGAGCTAGCTGCCATAGTATTTGCTCTTAAGACGTGGAGCCATTATTTTCTTGGAGAGAAGTTCGAGTTGTACACCAATCACAAATCTCTCAAGTACTTGTTCTCGCGGAAGGATCTTAATTTGAGGCAAAAAAGGTGGACGGAGCTCCTAGCATCTTATGACTTCGAGATTGCTTATACCCCTAGTAAGGGTAATGTGGTGGCAGACGCACTAAGTAGGCAGAACATAGCCTTAAGTCCTCTATTTGTGGAGAGGAAAAGCTTGGAGTTTATATCGACTTTTGACTTTAAACTCTCCACTGAGTTTTTGCCTGGCTTATTAGCATCACTGGAGGTGTGACCTACTCTTATGGATCAGATAGGAGCTTCGCAGCAAGAGGATCCATAGATTTCAGACATCTTGGATAGGCTTAGTAAAAGGGAGACTTCTAGCCACCTCAGTAGATACCACGGATGATAGAGGGTGGTTACGATGAGATGGAAGGCTTTGCATTTCTCGAGTTGGGAGTTTGTTAAAAACAGTCCTAGAGGAAGCCCATCATTCTAAGATGACTATTCATCCAAGCGGTGATAAGATGTATAGAGATATGACGAGGGTTTTCTTTTGGGCTGGGATGAAGAAAGATGTGGCAGATTTTGTTTCTCAATGTTTGATTTGCCAGCAAGTCAAAGTTGAGCAAAAGAAGCCCGGTGGTTTACTTTATTCTTTGGAGGTCCCACAGTGGAAATAGGAGGGCGTCTCTATGGATTTCATCTATGGTTTTCCAAGATTAAGAAAAGGCTATACCAGTATTTGGGTTGTAGTAGACAGACTTACTATGTAAAAGCCCGCACCTCCGTTTACGCAAGATATTATCCCCAACTTAGCCACCGTATAGGTATGGGGTTTTGTTCCTCAAAAGGCCTCGGCGTTAGTAAGAAATGAGCTCTACTATATAAGTACCCACTTCACACAGGCTTTCATGATGTGGGACTTAGGGGTGTTACATTCTCCCCTCCTATAGAACCCAACGTCCCCGTTGGCTCACAAGCACCTCACCCAGGCGCTGTGATCCTCACAGGAGCCACAACTCCGAATGGGTATTGGCTCTGATACCATTGTAACAGCACGCACCTCCGTTCACGCAAGATACTGTCCCAAACTTAGCCACCATATGGGTGTGGGGTTTTGTTCCTCAAAAGTCCTTGGCATTAGTAAGAGATGGGCTCTACTATATAAGTACCCACTTCACACAGGCTTCCACGATGTGGGACTTAGGGGTGTTACAGACTAAGAGCGCTCATTTCATTCCAGTTAAAAGTAAGAGGACGCAGCATGGTTGGCAGCAGTTTACGTTCGTGAGATAATCTGTCTTCATGGAGTATCTTCCAGTATCGTAAGTGATCGTGACGCCCATTTTTACCAGTGAATTTTGGAGGAGCTTGCAAGAAGCATTAGGAACACAATTGTGTTTGAGCACCGCTTATCACCCTCAGACTGATGGACAGATGGAAAGGGTATATAGAGTCCTTGAGGATCTTTTAAGATTTTGTATCCTAGACTTCAGAGGGACTTGGGAAGAGCATCTTTGTTTTGTGGAATTTGCCCACAACAACATTTATCAAGCTAGTATCGGCATGGCACACTTCGTAGCATTATACGGATAACCCTATAGATCACCGACTTATTGGTGGGAATCTACAGAAAGACTTCTTCTTGGACCAGATATGTTTAGAAAAACTTCCGAAAATATTAATCTTATTAGACGGCAAATAAAGACCGCTCAGGATAGGAAAAAGTCCTATGCAGATAGGAGGAATGGAATTGAATTTGAGGTGGGAGACATGGCTTTCATTAAGGTATTATCATTAAGAAATGTGGTTCGCTTTGGATCTGTAGGGAAATCGGCACCAAGATTTCTATGGCCATTTCCAATAACAGAAAGGATTGGCCAAATGGCCTATAGAATAAAGCTACCAGAGAGACTATCCGGCGTTCATGATGTTTTCCACGTTTCTCATTTACAGAAGTGCTCACATGATATGGTAGAAGTAATTGAGCCGAGTATATTGAAGGAAGAAGAGGTGGAACGGGAGGCGACAGTTAGGCGAGTTCCTAACCGTATTCTTGGATCAGAAGTTAAGAAGTATGCAACAGAGAAGTCAAGTTGATGAAAGTTCAATGAGGAGACAACAAAGAGGATGCAACTTGGGAGACCGAAGACAAGATACGTGCTTTGTACCCTTTTCTTTGCAAAGGTATGTTCTTAACTTCCTTTCCAAAGCTTTTATTCATGCTTGTTTCCATCCTTTAAGTGTATCCTGTCGATCGAATCTTCGACCTTTAGGTAGGAATCCCATGGACGTAAACATGTGTTTGAGACATGTTATGATTGATGGATGCAAGTGTTTGCTAGTGGTTGCTCATGGATGCATATACACACACATTAGGCACTAGATCGGCTCAATCACTCTCATACTGCATATGGATGTGTGTGCATTTTTCTTCTTTTAATGAATGAAAGTGGGTGTATCATCATATGGATGTTGAATTTGGACGAATGATTATGCACGCATATAGAGCTTACATATTGTAATAGTATTATTTGCATACATGTTGGATTCATGGCACTAACGTACATTGCATTAAGGAGGTCGAATCAGTAGACAGCCTGATCTTCGCATTAGTACTGGGACATATACACACACCTTTGCATATGTTCATATAAGCATTAGGAATCTTTTAAGGACAATGGATGCCTGTGATTGGTGGATGAGTAGATGGATGATGGATGGTAGGATATGCATTCTTCTTAACTTAGAGATTTCAAGGACGAAATCCTTTGAGTAGAGGAGAATGTAACACCCTGTAAATTTACAACACTAAAGATGATAAATTAAAGGTTAATTAAATAAATGTTCAGAATTAAGTGAAAAGGACTATACCACTACGTTCGTCTTAGAATTCTGGTCAAAATAGACACCTAGTTTGCGTAAAACGAACATCGTATGAAGAAGTTATCAAGGTTTGAAGTTTATTTATGCACAAGAGAATTATATATAAACATACCAATTCAAATCAGTTCAAAATAATTCAAATCAGCCCAAAATTGTAGGCGAGAAAATTCTCGCTTTGGGTGTCGACCCCATAAGGGGGGTGTCGACCCATGGGTCGACTCCATAAGGAGGGGGTTGACCCCCTGTTAAATCTGAGGCAGAATTCATTTTTCTAAACGTGGACTCCTTTCTTGACCAAAATCGTTGATTCTAGGCTATAAATAAGATCCTATACCCATTGTTTTATTCATTCTAAATCAATGGATAATTAGATGTTGCCTCTTCCTAGATTAAATTAAGTCTTTTCTTCTTCAACAATCAACTAGAGTTATTCAAGTTTAGAGATCTGTGATTCAACATCTGCAATTCCTCTTCTATTTCTTAGACCCAATCACAGTGAGTTTACATTAATTTTAGATCTTAATATTTAAAAGTTAATCTTGACATGACTATAACTTGGATCTAAGCCTGTGACTATTCGAATCATATCAGATCTGGTATAACCTGTGTATTTAAGTTATTCTGACATGACTATGAACTAGATCTAAGCCTATACCTATTTATCATGTCAGATCTACCATTGTTTGTTGATTGAATTCATTGCTTAGATCTCATCATGTCTGTTTATGATGTCCCTATTATGTTAGAATCAGTTCTATTATCACATATTCATCAGATTTGTTCCTTTATGCCTATCTTGTCATTATGCCCAACTTTGTCACTGTATGTATATTAGTTGCTATGCCTATTTTACCGTCATATGTCAATCCTGTTATTGTGATTACTTCTGTTATCTTCCCTCCTTCTTTTCCTTTTTTATTTTATAGTCAGGCTACCTTCGAGCCTAGGCATGCCGTTGAAATATGCGAATGCGTAAAATTGGGAACGAGGGGGAAAACGTTAATATTAGAGCATAGTTTGTATTGGGAAATTAGGGCATAACTTAAATGAAATGTATAAATGTGGATTTGGGGCATAAACCAAACTTTGATTAAAGACCTTAATTTGAGGCATATAGTTCATTATGAACATGACTTGGGAAAAGGGCATGAAAACCTATAGTAACATAGGAATAATTGATTAATAATGGAAATGCCTAGAATTACAGTAATTAGAAACTATAACCATGCTTAGACACGAGGTTAGATTATACTTGTGGTGGAAGTCTGCCCGGAACTTCCCGGCATATCCAGCTATCACAAGTGGTGAATCTAATGTGAGAGGTCTAAGTGCATAAACACGTGACATGCTAAGACACGAGGTTAAGTCTGACTTGTGGAAGAAGTCTGCCCGGATCCGCCCGGCATATCCAGCATCCACAAGTTGTGGGCTTAATGTGGGAGGTCTAGTACACTATAAGAAAAACGATTTTTTGTTGCAAAAATCAGCGGCGTTTATTACCAAATGCAAGCAAAAATGTTTTCATGACCAATGTAAGCGTGGTAAGAAAAATTCACATTCCCGCCTATTCGTAAACACAAGTCCGCGTGCCCTAGGAGAAACGTAACTGACCTAATCTCTTTTCCTATTCCTTCATACTTAACATCTTTTAATTTTTAACCCTCGTTCACTTTCTTTCTTTTTCTAGAAAAAACCCGAACTTTTTACCCCTTTCGATCTCCCGCTTATTATTTCTCAGTTAAATTCGAATTTGTAAAGACTAACTTGTTCAACGTTGATACCAGTAGAGGCGGTCCATCTCAGCGAAGCTACAAAGCGATTCGATTCAAATCTACTCATATTCAAGATCGTGAAATCGGTAAGGCTATAAAGGTATAAAACTAAACTTGAGTTATCTAATTTTGTTTGGATTCTATTGTTTAGGGTTTTGAACAGTTAAAATTTGCTGAGTATTGAGTTCTACAACCACAAACAGTTGATTTATGCAAACAGTGTTTGTAAATGGGTTTTATATCTAGGTTTTTAAGTTACTTTTGAGCTTTGGGTTTTGATAGTATACCAGATTAAATTACTTTTGGATTGAATGGTTTTTAACTCTGGGTTTTGACAGTATACCCGAAAAAATTACCAAATAGTGTTGATTTCTAGTGTTTGCATCTGCATCGGATGGGTTTTGAACCTATTTTGTACATATATGTTAATTACCTGAACTATAGCCTGTAGTGATTGGAATTTAATATGGATATTGATTTTAAATGTTAACATGTTCATTTAAATTGCTTGATTGAGTACTTGCAACAAACATATTAAATTGATATATACATATATATACATATATATATATGTATGTATATATATATATATATACATATATATATATAAGAACCTTGCATTGCATGAATTATATATGTGAGTTACTCAGTATACAAAATTGTGCAGCTTATGACTTGGGAGTTCATGAATTTCGCAATATGTGATATTATGCAAGTATATCAGAATGTGTTTGTGTATGCTAATTCAATCTGTTTTCTTTCATCTTATTTGCATGTATATGAGTATACATAAATACTGAAATTGTGCAGTATAAAAGAGTGACACTTAACTGATACATTTCATACAAACTTTCTTTGTAGGCTCAGGAGAACCCAAAGGGGCATAGATAATTTGTTTTAGGCTCTTGTCCCATGAATATCAATAATCGAGATTGCAAAATTTGTGTTAGGCCATCTACGATCAAGTTGAACTTGAACTGTATTTGCAATCTCGATATTGATATTTATGAGCGAGAAACGTGAATTGATGTGGGAAACTGAACAGAGAAACAAGTATACCTACATTGCAATCAAAATATGCTTATGTATGTTAATTTAATTTAATTTATTCCATCTGATTTGCATGTATAGGAGTATATATACGTGAACAATGAAATATGCCATATATTTTTTGTGATTGAACATGTGAATCCAGGCTGCCCCCACCCATATGTGTGTGTGTGTATGTGCAAGGTTTTCGAAATGGGATTTAAATCGTAAAGTTCATATTTCAAATCGAAACGGATTTTAAATCGTAAGTCATAGTTTCTGAATATCATTACTTATAGGTTTCATATGCACTTTGAATTTGATTTAGATGTTTGAATTTCTACAATTAAATTTAAAACTCAAATTTTTCCCTCCAATTTCATTCTTATTTTTTTAAAAGCATTGTCAAGTGATTGTGAATCTAAACAAGTATATTACATATGGTAATTTGAGTTGAATGTGTTTTTTATAACTAAGTTTGAATCGTAATGTAAAAATCGAGTCGTAAAGGGAGAGATTCAGGTTGGATCGGGATTCAAATCGCAAGATTTTAGGATTTTTGACAATAATGTGTGTGTATGTACATATATATATATATATACATACATACACACAATGATATACATCAACACATGTATATATATAACATATAATGATTATGATCATACAGACATAGATAGTGCAGGTGAAACTATGTTTTGTATCTGTGAAGCATGAGCACATATGTTTATGAGTGGTGTGTATATCAAGTGTGTATGAACATTTAGAGAAACCTCAGAATTATGACTATGAGCAAGTTAATTTTGTGGACCAAGAGGTCTAATTTATATGAGCTGACAATGAATCTGTCTTGGGAGTTACTTAATTAATTTAATTTGACTTAGGAGTTACTAAATTAAGTTAATTTGACTTGAGAGTTACTTAATTAAGTTAATTTGACATGGGATCTGCTAAATTAAGTTAATTTGACTTGGGAGTTACTAAATTAAGTTAAGTGACTACGTAAATTTAGTTTATATTGGAGGTAAGAGAGGTATTGAGATCTCCTATCAATGTACTGATAATTAATTTGAAACGAAACACTAACATGGTAGGATCTCCTTTCAAAGTTCATTGTTAGTGTATAGTAGTGCTGTCAGGAGGTATATTTCATATCCATGTTGGCTGGTGTTTGGTATTTTTAGAATACTATGACTTACTAAGAAACAAATCATGAGTTCTAAGCGTATACTTGGAGGTAAGAGAGATATTGTTCTAGCTTTCTGTGGTCTGATTGAGGAAACACTCCAGAATGATGAAAATTTTAAAACAATTTTCTCAATCATTAAAGAGATTCAAAATTCAGTAAACAAATTTCATAAAATCAATAAGTTTCAATGGATCAATTTAGCAACTCCCAAGGTAACTTGAGTTTAGTTGGTTTGTTAACCAGATCAAGTTATTAAACAGTAAGTGGTTAAATTATTTGTCCATATGATCAACTTTATCATTTTGAAGCGTTTCCTCGACCAGCTCACAGAATGCTGGTTCAATTCCTCTTTTATCTTCAGGTGTATGCATATAACTCATGATTTAGGACTTAATAGTCGTAGTATCTTAAGATTACTGAACACTTGGTCGCCATGGTTCTGAAATTTACTTTCTGGCAGTACTACTTAACATTGTCAGGATCTTCAAAAGTTTATGTTGGCTAATGAATGTTACATTGGTGAACATACTTATTTTCTATGCATAAGAAGATCACTGAAGGATTATGTAATGGTACAAGGATTATGTAATGGTACAAGGATCATGTAACATTCTAATACATTTCATACAAAATTTCCATGTATGCTCGGGAGAAGCATTATGTTACATAGGGGATGAAGACAATTTTTTCATCCATTGTTCTATTTTTCCATCCATTGTTCTACACATAGATTAATGATTGTTTCCTACAACCTAGGTAAAATGTTCATCCTTTTGTAAGTAGACCAGTGTTTATTTCTTGTTCCTAAATTGCAGTTGTAAACTTATATACATCACATATATATAAGAAACATGGTTGAGTTCACCACTTCAATGGAAGTACGTTAACACATAAACATTTGGTAGTCTAATTTTGTTGTATACAGTTTGACGAATAAGTCTTTTCATTGCTGTATACAGTTATCACACAAACATTTCAATGGCTGAGTTCACAATTTCAATGGAACTGCCTATGGAAGTACTTTCGGGTCTATTGCCTGTGGAAGTACTTTCAAAGGCTGAGTTCACATTAATTTGCTGTATACTACTTTATTATTTACACGAATGGAACTCATAAAAGCTGACTTCAGCTGAGACTAGTATTTTGTATTGTCACTTGTGTTTAGCTGCTGCTAAAGCTACACATTAGTATTTTGTATTTACATGAACGTAACAAACATATGAACTTGCATTGCCTGGTATGTTTAGTCATGTTTTGCGATGACTCATAATCTGTTGGCTTGTTAACATACGTTGTTAACATTTGTGTACCTTGTTGTGAAATCAGGGAGGAGCTGTCTGACTATATGTTGTATCACTTCAAAGAGCAAAGTGGTTATTGTACTAGATGTGTACACTACGGGTATAACATTTTCTTTGTATAAATTGTGTAAATTTGTATATCATAGTGGTTATTGTATGTGAGTTTTTGGTCAGTTGTACGGAAAACTATTGTACTGAATCATGTATTCATATTTTACCTGATTATATGGTTGACTGTTTTTTTTATTGTTTGAACGTCATGAGTATGTGAATGATTATGGATTGATATAATAGAAACAAAATAGACTGCTAACAGGAAATAATTGCAGGGAAAATACAGTAAATTAATTAATAATTTTTAGTTGCATTTTAAAAACGCTACAGAAATATATTTAGTGGTGTTGAATTAACGCAACCGTAAATCAGGGGTAAAATTGGAAATTTTATTAGTAACATTATAAGCTTTTTGTAGGCGTTTATTTAGTGCAACGAAAATTATTTTGGTGGCGTTTAGTAAACGTTACAACAAAAGAAATTGCAGTGGCGTTAAAAATAGTGCAACCAATTTGAAATGATTTTTAGTAGCATGTTTTCTCATAACGATTATCGAAACGCCACCAAAAATGATTGGTAGCGGTTTTTGAGCGCTACAAAAAATCATTTTTCTTGTAATGGTACAACCATAAATGAATATGGTAATAAACTTGAATACTTAACCTAGTTGAATCCATAGGGATTGTATATGTTAACTTGATTAGGGCTTAAGTAAAATTGTATGAAACAGTGGGAGGGTTAAGTAAATCTTGGGTTGGCAGGTAATATTTATATATAGGCCCACAAACTTAACCTAGGGGGTTATGCAATCTTTTACTCTAATATGGCATAACCTGTGGAAAACCTAGTGGGGATGCAAGCGTAGGGGGAAGCTTGTATCATCTTGTGTGTGGGACTCGTTTCAGTCAATAACTCATATATATTATCAAACGAGTACTCTGAACTAGTTCGGAGTGGGGGAACGATTACTAGGCTGGTTGTAAGAGATCCAACGTAGGGGTGGTGTGGGCGGCGTGTTCCGACGGGGTCATGCACGTGCATTAGTCCGACAAAGGAGGTTTAGATGTCGTGACATCAGAAGATATGGTTGTGCACATCCTGAAAGCGAAGGGTTGCCACATTAGGAAGTGATACATCCTACTGTGGGGCTAGCACAGAGTATCTACGGAGTAGGGAGCCAATTGATTGGGGTAGTAATTATGGTACATCTAGACTTTGGTATGTTTAG
Organism: Allium sativum; assembly: GCA_030737875.1. Taxonomy (NCBI): domain Eukaryota; kingdom Viridiplantae; phylum Streptophyta; class Magnoliopsida; order Asparagales; family Amaryllidaceae; genus Allium; species Allium sativum. Next base: position 242,187,085 of record CM060926.1, read on the forward strand.
GAGCCTGTTATTATCCTTAGGGGTAAATCCAGTATGTTGGGCTGCCTGTTGATTGTATGGGGTTAAAACCTCTCACTAGAAGTATGCCTAAGTGTACCATTTTATAGCTGTTGGGATCATCTCATTTTGGTTATAATAGTATTGGAGTAGAGGGAAAGAGAAAAGCACAATACATTCTATCATGTTTACCTTTTCATACCTGCCTTTTATGATGTTATCTCTCTTATGCACTTTATATGTCTGTCATAATACTTTTACTTATTTATATGCTAAAAGTAACTGGACTCGTCAGACTTTACGTCTGACCCATTTTGTTTCCTCTTCTTTCTCTTCCGTTTCCCCTTCCCCCCCAAGGTTCTCAGGGTGGGAATACTCAAGCTTGATTAGGACTTTGCTTTCATCTTGCTTGGAGCTGCTTATATGTACTACTTGATTTCATATCTCTCTACTATGGCTATGTTTTGGGGATTATGCTTCTTTTATTATTATACTCTGATGTTTTAAGTACAAGACAAAAAATTTAATGATGTACTGGGTTTTGTGCATTTCAGACATATGATGTAACCATGTTTTGAGCTACAATGTTTTCTACTTAATAAAAGTTTAAATTTCGCTGCTATTTTATATTTGTCTTGTAATGTTTCTGTTCCTGTTTACCTATAACGCTTCACGAAACTTAATGCATTCTCTTAATGAGTGACATTAACGGACGTGGGGTGTCACAAGCTCTTTGACCGTTAAGGGTCGAACTATGGGACTTAGGTGTCGCCCTTCTGTGGATCCTTCTGCCTTGTCTATGCCCTTTCGCTAGTCATTTTATTTAGGGGTCATCTGTTGCTTTTGAGTTATTTATCGTTTTGTATATTATATTGTATCCTTGGTTGTGTATGTGCACGGTATCTGTAGCCATCTCTACAGATATTGTTTTTGTGAGCTACTGGAGAATGACTAGATTCTCTTTTTTATTATATTATATCATATTCTCATTAAAAAATCAATAACATGGTCCAAATTTAATATTTTCAAATATGTCTTGTTAACTAACAAGTCGTAGAAGATGACGATTTGATGTATTGTATCGTACCATACTTACATTGAAAACATTTATAAAACTAATTCGTATTAGTCAAAAGATTTCACGTTTACATACAAAATTATCTTTAGTTCTCTACGTCATTGAAGATTCGAGCTTACATACTCTTTTTAAAATTAGTCCTATGTTACAAAGATAAATATACATAATCATGCTACCTAAAGTTGGTATTTTGCTATAAACAAACATAAACACAATTTTTTATATCTAAAATAGTTATATTATTAAAAATGTATAAGTTGTTTTTCTCTTTTCAAAACTAATTAGTCAAATGAATTCTCTCTATGATAAAATATATCTTTGTTACGAAACACATTAAATTATGAAAGCAATGAGTACTATAAGTAATTTTGAAATATAATAAATATTTTCAAATGTTCTTTTAATAAGTTTTATCAAAATGTTAAAGAATATTTGTGCATATTCTTAATTTATGTTAATTAATGGATAAAAATATATGATATTTGAGTTGAATGTTCTTCTTTTTTTATTTTTATTTTTGAGGCAAATGGTAGTTAGTTTTGGGCAAGGCCTATCGTAATTATTTTTTAAAAAGATTTATTGTACATTAGAATTATTCAGGGATAACATCCCGCCTCACACCATATAGTGCATTTGATAGGTTCTTGTAAGTATATTCTTCTATATATTTTTCCACTTTAATTTTTTTATCGTTGATATACTGTACATATTTTACTGCTTAACGTTTGTGTACCATGAAATACAGGCCGAACTGGATATACAGACTCACGACTTACAGTTAGCCCAGCTCTACTGGATGCAAAAAATGAGAAAGAATTATAAGGATAACATATCATTGATAAAGAAAAAATGAAAAAACCAAGCTGGATGGGGGCGACTGTGTGGGAAGGATTAACCAGATATTGAGATACTGCTGAGGCCAAGGTAAGTGTACTATTTTTATCAAACGTATTTGATTGATAAATAATGTATCAAACTTTGAATGTACAGGCAGAGTTGGAAAGAAACTCAGCAAATATGAATATAAATCCATTCACTTATCGAGGAGGATCGAAATGATTTCAGCAGTATCTGTAGGAGTTAGTAAATTTTTTAAATGTGAAATTATGCTGCATAATTTTGAATGTATAATGATTGTATGTAATAATAATTCAGGAGGTTGAGGTACAATATTCAGTTTCATATATGGACGTGTTCACTCGTACGCATGCCATCGAACATGTTAATCCAGATGGGACCGTCTCACATAGGTAGCACGATGAGAAATCTAGGAAGAGCCATGTAAGAATATTTCATTTTATGTAGTAGTATTTGTAATAATTGTTAAATTATAATGAAATAAGATATCATAATATTAATTTTATCTACATTCTTATTTGTCATGCAAGCAAATTTTATGGAGCAGTGCCAACAGCTTCTATCTGATACGGGGCAAGAGCAACTCACGACAAATGAGGAGGACTTTATATTCCAGTCAGTGATCAGTGACGCAGAATAGGTGTTACGGCTTTGGAAATCAAGTGCTAATCGATTTTTTGCTTAATTTAATTTTTAGTTTAGAAATAAAATAATATTTACGAGTTATAGGTAATTATATAATCACACATGATTAAAAGATTATTAAATAATTGTTATAGGCTAGCACTTAGAGACAGAGCAGGTAGGCCAGAGCTGATATTGATTTAGCAAAGATCGAAAATTGAAGTCAAGAATGGTGCAACTTAAGGACTAGAATCGCAACCAGACCATTGAGATGACAAAGCTTCTAGGGCAGAGTTTGACCGAGTTTATGCAGCATCATGGCTGCTTTCCATCTTCTGCTGGCTCTGTAGGTTTCGGAGATGACCAGTGAGTTATGTTTTTTGTGCGTATATGACATTGTGGTTGACTAGACTATGGGTTGGTGTTTTGTACATATTATCTGATGGTAGACTTTGATGGTAGACTTCGATGTATTTATTGTTATTTTGATGATAAACTATGTGGTATGTATAAGTTTATATATTGTATAATTAGTGATTTGAGTTAGTGGTGAAATTTATGTTGATTTTGTTGGTTTATTGAGTTAAAATTGGTTTTATTTTGGTATTTGGTTGATATATGGTATGCTGGAGTTATAAATTGTTTCTGAGAAAGTGGTTTACGTGAGAAATGTAATTGGAAGGCGAAATAGCAGCTGTAATATAAAATAAATATGCAGATTTTATGACGACTAGCGGCGACTTATTGGCAGATGTATAAGTAACGGTTTTCGACCGCTTGCAACAACTCACGCCAGCCATCGGAAACCGACTCTAGCTGTCAAAAAATGAAACGATAGATTGTGTCAAGAGTCATCGAAAACTAAATTCTTCGACGCTTTGAAATGCGACGGTCATTTTCGACGACTTTCGACGGTCACCGACGACCGTTTTTAGCCGTCGGAAATAGCGTTTATTCTTGTAGTTCTTCTAGGAGACCTTTTATTCCGTGCTCATCGTGGACGTACGGTGCAACCCTTTGTTCTTAATCCGTTCCGCCTGCACAGCCAACACCGCTGCTATTGCCTTCTCCTACCATGAACATTTTAATGAATTTTTTTTTAGCATTCTAGACATCTCTTTAAATTTAAATCTCAAAGTGGCCTTTAATTTTTTTTAAAGCTACCAAATTTGGGTTTTGGAGGTGGAAAATGGTGAGGAATGTGGTTATTTTTGGGTAGGAAACGAAGATAGAGGAAGGAGATATAGGCATCTGGGAGAATAGGTTTATGGTTTATGACGGCAAACACTTTGCCGTTTATGGTTTATGGTCCAAATACGGTAGCTGCAACAACTTTTGTTTGAAAGTTTGTAACCTGTTGCTCATAAATGCAACAACAACTGAACTTTCATGGCATGATGAATGAACAACTCTCATCTCTTTTTCATCTCAACTCCTGGAATAAATCTTTCAGCTACTTGTGTCTCTTATTTCTTCAACCAAGTCCTCTTTAAACTTCTCCTTTTGCACCTCTATAATTAGGGGTGTAAACAAGTCGGAGTGAACCGAATGGAGATGTGTCCTAGTCTTATCCTATAAAAGTTTCGGACGGACACGGCTCGGACAAGCATGAAGTTCGAACACTGTTCGTATGAGTCGAACAACAGATAGACAATGTTCGGACAATACAAAGGTATCGAACATTTCAGATCAAACTGGACGATGGTGTGTCCTAGTCCTATCCTATAAAAGAATCGTACAGACACCAACCAGACACTTTATAGCATCGGACCGAGCCGGACAATGGACCGTCTTGTCCGATATACATCCCTCACTATAATGACAAATTTTGTCTATATCATATGCCCATCATCTTCACCGATTAAAGAACAAGGATCCTAGTGTCATACGCGCATTGGTTGTAACCAAATCAAATCCCCTGTACCCAAAATCCCCTATTCATCTGTATCTGACCAATCAGGACACATGATTTCCACTTTTTTGCAATTAAGCCGTCTTTTTCTCTCCGACTTAATTGCAAAAAAGGTGAAAATTAGATGCTGTGATTGGTTGAGTATAGGAGGATATGAAATTTTGGTGCAGATGATTTGCTCTCGGTTGTAACATATGAAAATTGTTGACCCTGCTGATTACGAAACATGCGAAGCATCAAGGTTTATACAGATGAAATTAACAATTTCAATGTTGATACGAATTTTGTTGCTAGCACAAGACGCATGGTCTTAGGTTAAACAGTTAGAAATTGCAGTTCATATTCTACTTACAGTACGATGAAGAAGAAATATTTTTGCATGACAAATGGTAAGAAACCAAGAATCTTTGTTGGATGACACATGCAGCACCTGGTAGGAAATCTTTTAGCTCAAATAAAATAAATCAACAAAATCAACTTATTTCATTCAATTTGGCTTGGTTTCGAAAAAAGGATGGTTTGTAATCAATCGGTACAAAAATTTAGTTTGGTTGTCTATTTAATCAAATTAAAACTATTGTTTTTATTTTTTTCGAAAATTTATATTCTTATAATAAACATTAATTTAGACTTCTAAATAAATTTTGCTTAATATATATATATATATATATATATGTTGGAGATACTAAAGAAAAAATAAGAATATCTCAATCATATATAGAATTGGCCCCACCCCAAATCATGAAGCAGACCTATGGCTGCGGTCTCTGATTTTCACCACACGTTCTCGTATTTTTTTTCCCACTAACTTATTACTTTCTTACAAACTTATTTAAATTAAATAAATGGCTACAATTCCAATGCATTTTGGGTCCCTTCAAATAGAAATGTTATGTAACATATATATATATATATATATATATATATATATATATATATATATATATATATATATATATATAGCCGTAAAGTTTATTCCTACTTTTACTGTACAAGCCGCTTTTGGTCATGGGCCGAAGGCTTTTGGTTGGGCTTCAATACCTTCAATAAAATTTTAAACCCAGTTTCGAACATATATATATATATATATATATATATATATATATATATATATATATATATATATATATATATATATATATATATATATATATGATGCAAATAGTTTTTAAGTTGTTTAATGGGATAACCTACCAAAATAGACAAATTTGACCAATTTAATTGTCATTTTTATTGGTTTTAACTTGATTTATATAGCAATTTTCAAAATCTGAAAAAGCAAACCAATCCTCGATCACTTCTACCGCTGGACACACTACACCATTGTTCAACTTTGAGCTATTTCCCCTTTTGGCAGATATTTACATTTCATATTCTTTTCTTGTTGTTTGGGCTCCAGGTTGAACTCTAATTCAAAGTCAAGATCTCATATCAAGTGCCAACTGAACCATGTGGTCATGCATTAGCTATAAAACAAAATAACAAATACTGGTATTTCTGTAGCCGATTAGTGTAAATTTCAGTGGGAATAGGGCACACGCAATGGGGACAGCGAAATTTGGTGTGGTTTAATTCAAACTTACGATTGGTATGGGAACTAGATATGGTGTTAGATATAGGATCTAAGAGTATCCAAATAGTGCAGCACAATTGGAGAGGGCTTTATCAGTGAATTCCAACCAATCGCCAACAACAATGTAATGTCGGTCTTTTTGTTCACACGTTAATCACCAATTACAACAATATAATAATAGCTTACAAAACAGTGGGCACACAGGCAAACTATTATGTACAACTGTCTTGTGTCTTCTCCTTCATAATTCCTCTTCAGAAATCTAAATTCTCACCAAAAGGTCTACACAGAAAAAGAAATCCCATGATACAGTCTGCTTTGATTAATTAAAAAAAAAAAAAAAAAAAAAAAAAAAAAAAAAAAAAAAAAAAAAATCAGACAAAAAGGATGATCATGTGCAAACTAGTTAAAAAATACTCACAAGAACTCTCTTTTTGATCTCTTTTGTTTCAATAATAATGTAACAAAAATATGTAAAAGAGTAAAACTAGTATACATATCCATGAAAGATGGCGATCATGCGCTAAGACTAGATGCTGATGCCAATGCAACTGCCTGAGCCCAAACCTTCAGCCGCGCTTTCACTTCCTTTGGATCACTTCCTATAAACAAAATCTTGCAGTGTTCAACAATGGAGCTATGTATTTTCATGGATATTATGAATATGGAGATGCAAACTGTAAAATATACAATAGTACCAGGGCTGGAAATGGCAACAGGAGAATTGCCACCACTGCTAATATCGACCGTCCAATCGGAAGGAAGATCGATCCCGAGCTCTCTGCAGGCCTTAACCTCGTCAATATCCATGCTAATTGTTGTTTTGGATTCATTTGGCTTAACCAAAACCCTGCAGTATTCATAATTTCCACGGATGTTCTTTTTCTTCATCTCCCATGCTTCATCTAGCCTCCTTTCTTTTGCTCTCCTTCCCCATCCCCTCTTCCTTCTAATTCTTGGTGCCCCTGTATCGCTCGAATACTTCTTCATCCCTTCTTCTGATCTTTTCATCTTCTTCTCCGGTGATCCCGGCAGTGAAATCGTATATTCTGCATGTTTTTCATTATGTCAATACTGCTCTAGTTTTTTGAAGTTTTCAAATTGAGGAAAAATATAAACCTGTGCAGCTATCCTGTAGGAAAAAGTCACCTAACATGGATGAATATTTGGTTGCTGCTGTAGCAGTGCTGGTGTTCTTATCTTCTTCTTCTTCTTCATCAGACATTTCTCCATCAGCTTCACATCCATCCGATGCCTCAACTGATAGACGGGATAGACGACTGAGCGTTAAAGAATAGTAAATCTCTTGATCGTTGTCGTCTATCAAGCTTTTCATGGTTTCTGCCATTAGTAGTTCCGTGTTCACTTTATACTACAGACGAATTATGGTTGAGGAGAATGGGTAGGTGCAGAATGAATGAAAGTGCTGTGCACATTTTATACATGGCTGGTATTCTATTTTGAATTACTATTTTGCCTACAATTGTTTTTGTTATCCGCGTTTATTTTAACTTTTCTAACGTGTCATCGTGGCAATCTTGTATTGAAAGGACTTCAGGAATGAAAATAATATATTTGAATTTGAGGATTCTTCACTCCGGCTTATGTAATCATAAGCTTTACAGGTTTCAGCAACTCTGCTTTATGTATTTTTGTGTCTAGATGTATTGTAATAAAAACAAGAGATTAATCCCTCCGCGTTAAGTTTGATGGATCTCATTGTCAAAGTAGCATAAATTTGAATTTTGAAGACTTATAACGGAGTCAAACCGTATTGATGCAAGTGCAAGATCAGAAGTCTTTTTGATTCAACATATCAAATCATAAGAAACACATTCTATTTTCTTTTACTTTTTTGATTTAAATGTAAAATTATTTCAATTAATTTTAAATTTTAGCCTTATAATTAATAATTAAATTTAAAGTAATTGTTTTTGAATATTTCAAAACATATATTAATTAGAATACTTCCATAGCAATTTTTTAGCATAAAATTTCAATTTTCTAATTTTCTAAGAGGAAAAAGGTTCGTTTTAACGTTGATTCATAAGAAAATACATTAATAATATATCGTTTGGTCCAAAATTGATAGAATAATCAAATAATTCAATGGTTAATTAAGGTTATGAAATTATTCGTCAAATTGATTATGCGAAAGATGAAAAATGAAATGATAATTTTACTAAAATTTGAAGAACCATTCTGTTTAAAGGTCGATTGATCAAGAAATTTATCCAAAATTTTGAGGTTAAACAATAAGTACCTTCATATACAAATTTATGTCATTTACAAAGCTATAGCGCATCAAGATTGAAGGTTAACCATGGTCAAATTGAAATTAAGTTGTGTCTTCAACAATGGAAAGTACTGATGGACAAGCGGATGAGACAAATGCATGATAATAGAACTGAGGTCTCATTCTGGTATAGTCTAATCATTGTTATTTTTAGGTTTTTTTTTTTTTTTTTTTTTAAAAAAAAAGGATACTTTATATACAAATTTAGATAGTATATGGACCTCGAGAATCGAAATCATGACCTTTTATACCATGTCCAAGTGTCCTAACCAATTCGGAAAGCTGCTTGTCTTTGTTCATCTTATTTAATAAATATATAATACATGTCAAATTAACTAATATGAAACAAATGATTATAACGAATTAGGCGCGTAAAACATGTTTGTATGAAGGTTTTTTTTTTTTTTCTTTGAAATTGATACTAAATATACAAGTTAATATAGTATATATTATACCATATAACAAATGGATTCAACCGTACAAGACGTGGTCGTTCCCGTGATCTGTTGCACATGTTTTAATATCCCAACTAGTTTAGACAAGGGTACTTGTCAAGGTATTATTTTTTGCATTTCACAAACTAAATCTGAGAAGTACATTTAAAAATATATTTTAAACGTTAATAATAAAAATAGAAGAATTCCCTTCTCTTTTGTTTGTTAGTTTCGTGAATATTCTCATGTCTCCTTATTTCTCTTTGCATAATAATCCTTCCAAATTATTATGAAGTTCTTTCAAGTATTTTTATAATCCTTTTACATTTATATATTAATATTTAATGATTTCTACAATTATATAAAAAAACTCATTAAATTTAACATATTATTTTACATTTAAGTACATATAATTAAATCAATTACATGATCCAAATTTAAAATTTTCAAATATTTTTTGTTAACTAACAAGTCATAGAAATGAACGATTTGATGCATTGTATGTTACCATACTTACATTGAAAACATTTATAAAACTAATTCATATTCATGAAGACAATAGAGCCGTTAGCATGTGAACACGTTTTATCATATTTAGTATGTTTTGTAGTTATCTATTAGCCGTTAGCGTGTGAACACGTTTTATCATATATATAGTATGTTTTGTAATTATCTATAAGCCATTACAATGCTTCTCTATATAAGCATACCATTGTTACATTACTCCTTGTACAAGATATATACTAGTATTACCGCACAACGGTGGGAAAACCGACCGTTTCATCATATAATTTAAAAAAAAAAAATTGATAATAACATGGTTTATTTAAGAATTTTTTGCGTTTTAAAAATTTGTTGCATATTTAAATTATTTATATACATCTATCAAAGAACATTGTAGCAGAAATAATATATTAATGATAGATCTGAAATAAATTTGAAATGTATTGGATGCTCTGAAGAAAGTTTAAACATCAGTATTTGAGCTACTAAAAACATTGGAGAAACCAATTCCGAAAAAGGAAGAGTATGATAGTAAACAAAACTGTCTAGTAGTCGTTTTGATAATACTTATTGGATATATTAATACGTTGTTTTGGATAATAACATAGTTGATTAATCATACTTCGTTAATGACATCTGTTAGCAAAATGAAGCATCATCCTGCTATATTTAAGTTGATTAGATTATTAGAATATCTGTTTAATGGAATAAATCTGCATTCTGCTATTGTTGAATTAAATGTTAGCTTGTGTAGGAACCATTGTGTATCAATTGAAAGTCTTACAAATACACTTGTGTTACCCAATATGTTCAACTTGAGGAACAAATGTTGAGAATGACGTGTTATTATGATTGTCACAAAGAAAATGTTAGCATATATTATGAGTGCATCCTTAAATTACAGAAAAAGAAACATATCTAAGTTCCATGTATTGTCTAATATAAAGGATAAAACAGGCGTTTGAATTCACTTTCCTCCTTTGACATGTAATAAACATTTTTAACATGTAACATTCAGGCACACGCTAGCAATACCATTTCTGCAATTATCAAACAAGTCTAACAGGCAATAAAATATGAGAACATAGATGCCCACACAAAATCTATGAATCTGTAGTCCAACATAGTAAATGCCAAAGAAAGAAAAAACAACGGTCCAATCTAGAGGACTAGAGAATTCATCAATTCAAAATCTTTACTTGCACTGCAAAAGGAAACTACACAAAACTGTAGCAATATATATATATATATATATATATATATATATATATATATATATATATATATAGACACACACACATAGACACACAAGTCAAATTTATAACTACTATATATGAAATAAACATAGAACGTAATAATAAGAACAGAGAAAATTTCATAATGATACTACACATCAGCTAAAACATGAGATAGTTTTTATATGATACATATTCGTAAACCATATTCCCCATGAAGAATTGTATGTTACAAAATCATTGGAGTAGAAAACTGTTTTTACAATCAAAATTTTAGTTGAAGATTGGTACTCAATGAATTGAAACTATACAAAGTTACTAGTGTGTGACCCGTGCTACGCATACGGGGAATGTCGATAACTACACTTCTATATAAGCCATGAAATAAAGAAAATTTGTAGAGTAGATTAATGTAGTTTTTAGTTTATTGTTAAGTGTATATGCAAATATATCTATATATTCCAAGGTTAGTTGTATCGTGCATAAAATTTTGTAGCTTTACCTATCTATATCTACGATCTTAAATTATCAAAATGTGCAACGAACATTAAATATTTGAAAGCTTGCTTATTATTTAAATTCGTAAATTCTGAAGAAATCGTGTTAACAATTCTGATAAAGTGGAAGGACAAAAAATTATCATGTATCCTTAGTAGAGTTGATTTGTGAAACCCTTAACCCCTGAAATTGACGTCTTCGTTTTCTCCTATAGATCCACATTTAAATATAAGAAAAACATTTATGATAGCATGAAAAAAAACACAGTAGGAAGTCTCATCAATATTTATGCTGTTAGAAAATAAATCTGGTATGCATACATTTGGCATTATCGAAATAATGCATATTTTGTTAAACCAAGTAGGAAAAGTTTATTATAAAAATGTAATAATCAGAATATGAAGAAAATTTTCTTTCTTTATATGTAAAATACACAAAATAATATATGCAGTGTTTAAACACCTATAATGCAGCCACCATGTATTGTACAATATGGATAAAACGCTGTATGCTTGAAACAATTTGACTATGATATCAAATATCGCTACTAAGTTAGAACCAGTAAAGTCTGCTGGGGAAACATAGAATTGGAAAAGGTAGTTCTATATATATGCAACTGAAAGAACTGGTAAACAGAGAACTAGTGAAAAGCAGCAATGAATCATGCAAATAGAAATGACACAATGCCTGACAGTCAATAAGAAAATACAACTAAATTTTGTTGTAACATGTACAGTAGTTTAAAATAGAAACAAAGTATCATAATGAGAAAGGTATCATCAAATGAGGTTGGTTGGCGACAGCCTAACGACGTAGTCACCAAATGCAAAAATTAATAATTATATTAAAACAGACTAATTAGTTTCAAATACCCTGTACAATAATCGATAGAGGAGATGTTTTTCTATTAATTGTACTAAAATCATGCAACTACTCTTGATTCAATTTAATCTTTCCAACTAAGGACCAAGTGCTCACTCCATGTTGTTAATCAACATATTACATTGCTTGCTTCACGCAAACTTTCAGCCTACATCAGCTCACATCTATAATACACATCCACAGTTGCAAACAGGATCTGCCTGTCTTTGCCTTGGCTACATCATCGGCCCATATTACTTCAAACTTTCCTTGGTAGCATGCATCAGTCCGTCAATGAAGATCTTTTATATTGAAGTTTGCTAGGTAAAGATATTAAATGTTATAGTTTACCTGTAGAATTATATTGAGTTAGCGTACATACACATACATACATACATATATGATCAGGCAGCAAATATCACTACATAAAAGAACGTTAAAGAGGGAGAAATCCCAAATAATATCTGAATACTGCATTTTAAATAACAGTTTTTCATGTCAAAAGAAGGATGAAACCGAAAGGAAAATAATGAAATGTTTTTGACTTTTCATGTGTAAAAACATAATTTAATACCTGATGGTATCATGCTTTATAAGGAATTGCCCAAATATTACTTTGATTCAGATAATATTTTTGCTAACCTGCAAAGTTATTCGGTGCACATCCGAAGAAGATAGGCCTTTGTATTCTATGCAATACACCAACTCGGCGAAGTCTATATGAAACACAACATATGAAAAATATGTTTTTTCTTCTATACTGTGGGTTTACTTCAATTTAGATCTGAACTCCATTTGTCCCATGCACAGGTTTTTTATAGAATTCATATCGCATAGTTTTTATTGCTAATCATTCACAATGCAAAATTAAATAAATAAAGGACTGTAATCCAAATGTTGACACATCAGATAACATACTTTACTATCTTTAATTGTTGTTACATGATTTGTTTAATGCAATATATAGGAGTTTAAATATTATAACCCATGAAAGTAGAGATATCAGAACAACATCATATGTACAAAATTCAGAATATTTATTTGTACAGGACTTAACATTTATGCTCATTTGTCATTAGAGTTGACTTTTACCTACAGGTTTCATAAAATTCAACTTAGATGATAAATGTTCTAGTATAGTTATTGAAATTTTGATGGAGAAGCAATCCAATTTGGACGAATCCGCTTATTTCCTGCTTCATAAAAAAAGCAAGAACTAAGAATGAAAACAAAAGTTTCATTTCAGTTGAAGTAGAGTTCCAACCATGATGACCATGAATGACTACCAAAAATGTCTCCAGGCTTTATCTATTAAGCACGAAGACTATGATTATGAGTGACTACTACATAGACGGTTTACATTTATAATGAACCTATACAAAAGCTAATATAAATCCGGCTTATACAATTTAGCTATTAAAGGTTTCTAGCATCATTCCGTTGGGTTTCACATTTGGATATCAGAAATTGCATGTAATTAATTATAAAGAAGAATTGAAAGGAAAATAAAAGAAGGTTTATTTCAACCTAAATTCAACATAGATGATTTTAAACTAGCTGAGTAATATAGCACAAATATCAAAACAGAATGATCAAATATGAATTATAAACCTAATTCACTTAGTTATTTAGCATCTGCATTATATAAGGGAAACTCTGACAACTTTTGCAAGCATGGTTATTTATAACGATAGTGATTACCACAATTATAAAAAGCTAACTAAACATTGAGACCTAAATAGATGAATCCCACCTATTAAAAACCAACATTAACAGTAATAACTAATAAGTGAAATATGAAGAATGCGGTCATGAGACAACTACATAGCAAATATAAAAAAGGAAACAATTAGTGCTTTTATCATTAATAAAATTGATAACTATTGAAAAATATTGTTGCCATCAACATAGATCCACTGAAAGTTTTCATGGATTAGAAGGTATACTGCAAATAGCAGAGAAAGAGTTCTTCCACTAAACACGTACTCAGCAGGTAAATGTTGAAGCTCTTCATGAATTTAATTGTACTAAAATTATTCTAGAGCAGAAGGATATAATCAGTTCCATTAAAATAAATGTGTAGTAGAGACGAACAGAAAAGGAAGGAACGACTATCAATGTGATAAAAGGAGTTTATTTCGAATGTGATTATTACGTATGTCTTTCAGTTTTCAGGAAAAAATTGCGAGGTCAGTTAACGGTGACGCATGGAAGAAAACTGGAGTGGATTCTTCTTTCTAATATTAAGATAAGAATAAATCGGTTTTTTTTTCATATAGGCATTATCGCATAAGTAACGAAGCATGCACAATAAAGTAGGTGAACCAGATTACGGGGAAAGGGCAAGCATTACCTGTTTCAATTAGTCATATGTACTTGAGATTATAACTGTAGAAATTCAAATAAGCTAGAACCCATGCTAAGAAGACAATACTACGTACCATTCAAAATTAAGGTAAATTAACTATTTAGATAGGTGCGACTTTGGTCTTCAAAGAGAAACGTGTTGAAATTTAAGGGGATCAATGAAATAATGATAGAATTCACAATGTCTAGTGAATTAGCATTTGCAATTGTAGACTTTTTTTCCCCAGTTCAGAAGAGAATGATAGAAATGGAATGGAATTGGAATAATATGAGGTCAAGTTTGAACCCAACTAACATATCCAGTGGTCGTTAATTAATGATTTCAATTATCGAAGAGGCTATGGTCTAAAGGAGAGAAAAGAATAAGTAACACAAATGATCAGTTATTCTATTCCATATATAACAGAATAGATTTTAAAATAGCTAAACAATGATCACTTGATCATGCCAGTCAACAGTAAGAATAAATTGAAGATTAAAAATATGAGATAAAGAATTGCACGCCTGTAATTACTTCTTTTTTTTTGATGTAAAATGCAAATTGCAAGTAATTGGGACATTCAATTTTGGAGAAACATTACATTTTATAGTAACAGTATAAATGATTCAAATAAAATTGGAAAAAAATTGTTGTGAAAATGAATCATTTTAAACTAATAAAAATATTACCATATAGTCAAGGTGCATCCGAACATAGGGTTAATGTAAACAAAAGCATAATTAAAGTGAGATGCATACCGTTACTGAAAAATGATGAAAAAATGAACTGTTGTAAATAAATAAACTTAATGTCAGATTATGTACATCAAGTTTCAACGTTTACAGATTCCGAATAAAATTGACATTCTCCACATGTGTGAAAACAAAATAAAATATTTCAGATTGCATGTTTGGCATAAACAACCAAACCATGAAAACAACAATAATTCAACTTACCATGTTATATTCCATACCATGTATCCACCGCTTGTATTCGTTCATTATATGAAGGACCCTCTATATTGGACTGGTTTCTTCCAATTCGAGCATTCATTATATGAAGAACCCTCTATACTGGACTGGTTTCTACTAGTTTGAGCATCTGTAGTCAACACCCAAATGACAAAATCAATTTTTTATTCAAAGAGAGAAAAAAAAGTTTGTACAAAATATAAGAGAAGATGGGATTTTCCACTGTAAAAGGCTGAAGCCACCTGCAAAGAAGGAGGTTCCTCCGACAACAGAAATACAACAGCCACATCCAAAGAAGATGTAGGTTTTAATTGACGGCAGGTAGCAGTAGGTTATTGGATAGAGGATTGGGTTTTTTAACCATTGGAATTTCTTGCAGAATGCCGTAGAAACGATGTAGTTGGAGAAAGAACAGTAGATTGAGCAAAAAGTGGTCATCGAAACAAACTGTCGTTCTAATTTGGAATTCAGAAAAGATGGCGATGTAATAAGTAATTTTAGAGGTCACGTGTCATAAAATTAGGGAGCTGGTTCCTTTTTTCCAGTATAAATAATAGATAGATTGGGTTTTTTTTAAGGACCTCAATCGCACAAAAAGTGCATGTACTTAAAGAGATTCAAGTACTTAGTTTTAACACGATAAAAAAGAATGAAATTTTGTGAAAATGTAAACGCATTAAAAGAGAGCAATGTATACCGCCTGGGCAATGGGTTGATGTAGGGTATTTATGGTTTGTAGATTTTTTGATGCACTGAAATTATGCTAATAATTAACAGGTAGGAAACTTAATAAGAGAATAATTAGGAATACCAGAGGTGACAGGGATCAAAGGAGAAATACCCAAATGGAGGAAAACATCCAAAATCATTTCCTTGCAGAACTGTAAATGTCAAACAGTATGGAAGGGAAAATTTCCTTCGCTTCGTGCTCAGATGCAATCATGTAAGATGGTTTCATTCAACACATGAAAAAGGAAAAATCGGTAGTATAATTTTTGGGCATTTAAGGCGGGACTGTAAATACACTGATATAACCGGAATAGTAAACAGCCGAGAGAAGCAGTTATAGGTAAGTAAGAAATACAGTCCCTGATACATCTGAAATCGAGAATACCCAAACTGAGATAAATCAGTTAAAATCACTAGCCTTTAAAACCCGAACTTTCATATTGCAGTATGAATCAATATCATCAGCGTAATTGTCATCGTTGTTCCAGCACGGGTCGGAGGAATCTACGTTCAGAACATTGTTCAGGTGGAAGCACTCCTTTGAGCGGCGTGATTCAGCGATTTTACTCCCAATGAAGAATATGTCGCAATAGCATACTATCTGAGGTAGAGTCTAGAGTGGAGAGAAGGGTATAAATCGAAAAAGAGGGAAAAGGCCTGGAATCGATCGTGGAAGAGGTCGCGAGATCATCGTTCTCCATCTCCTCTCTATTAAAAATCGAAGGAAATATACCATCGTTCATCTCTAATCAATCTCGTCCGTTCCAACACAATTTTACACAACTCGACTCCATCATTCCAATCGCGTTCTACAGGTTAACGCACGCGAGCCATGAAAAGCACCGAACCCATTCTTCACCATTTTACCCTAAATTTTGCATATTCTTGCGATTTGATCTTCCAAACCGAATTATGATAACCAATTTGCAAATCAAAGCTTAAATTCCTTTAAAATAGCAACCCTAATTAACGACCCATAAAAAGGGTGAGAAAACAGGAGATGACTTTGTGCGTTGATTCGGATAACTGAGGAAGAAACGGAGCATACAAAAGGGAGACGCGAATCTGGAGATATTACAGACGAAGAAAATTCGTATTTGAGGAAAATGCAGATCTGAGGAAGAGAAAGAAGGAAATGACGGAGATAACATTAATGTTGAGCGAAAATTGAGGCTTAATTTATTGGCTCAGACAATTTGGTTTTGGCTCTTACAGTAGACAAACCTCCCTAACGGTCGGTTTGATTATTTCATCAATAAAATCTTCTGCTTCCTCATCTTCTTGTTCTCCAATTTGTTCTTCCTGTCCTTAAATTTGGTATTAGAGCAAATTGCCGAAAGGCTTTCTATCAATCAAGAGTTGTTTTATTTTATCTGTCTCCTCTGTTTATTTTTATCATCATCGGAGATCTCACCAAAGGGACATCCAACTCTTGATTGTTTTGGATCATCGGTCTGAAAACTAGCCACGCCTAGATTAACAGGATGCTAGTTTATTGAATCTCTCCTAATCATAGGTATTTTTTTGTATCAGCTACAAATATCTGTGTTGACTTGCCAAGCGCAAAGGCGGCTACAAGATCTGATATTGTGTGCCAGACATACATTATATATCTTATTATTGTTATTTGTCTTTTGCATCTTTTTACATTGGCTGCAATTTCCTGCTTTTACCTCGCTCAATATTTTTCTGATCAACTATGGCCAACGATAATGAAGCCACGTCTGCAGCTACGCTCAACACAAGTGTTGATCCACCACCAAACACCCCCAACCTAATAAAACCCAAAAACCAAATTATTACCACATCTCTTGATGAAGACAATTATATATTATGGAAATACCAAGTTGAAGTTGCTTTAAAATGTTATGGACTATTGGAATACTTCAAGGGAACCATAACAATACCACCAGTCATGAGTTTGAATCAAGACGGTAGCACTATTTCAAATCCATACTATGTTATATATCAAAAGCAGGATAATCTATTATCATCATGGCTTATGTCATCTATAAGTTCAAATTTGTTATCACAAATAGTAGGATGTATTAGTTCTCGTGAAATATGGTAATCTATTGTGCAAACTTTTAGTTCTCAGTCTGCAGCAAGGGTAATGCAGTATAGAAGGGATTTACAAAGCTCTAGAAAAGAAGGCACGAGTACGAAAAAATATTTAGGAAAAATTAAAAATACTTGTGATAAATTAAATGCAGTTGGACATAAGATAAGTGATAGTGAGCAAATATTGCTTATCACTGGTGGACTTGATGAGGAATATGTCTAATTAATAACTGTTAGTGCTACTCAACAAACATTACCTGATTTGCTGTTTGTTAGATCTTCTCTACTTGTTCATGAAGGAAGAATTGAACAAAGAAAAACCATACAAGGTTATTTTTCTGTCAACTATGCAACAGCTAAAAATAATCAACAAGGAAACAACTATAATAATGATTCAAACAGACAAGAAAATCAATATTCAAGATATTTTCAATCACAAAGAAGAGGTTTTCAAGAAGGATTTCAACCATAAAGAGGAGGTTTTCAAGCACAAAGAGGGGGTTTCCATCCTCAGCGAGGTTGTAGAAGAGGCCAATGGAATAATAACAATTGTGTAAATTGTCAAATTTGTCAAAAATTTGGTCATATGGCAAGTAAATGTTACTTTAGGTACAATTTAGATAATAGTTCTTAAAACAGTCAAGGCAGTTTTCTCAGAAAGGAGCACAGGCAAATTTTGCTACAATAAAACTCAAGAAATGGCAACAATGACAGTCAAAACAGTAATGATGCAGACAGGGGTGATGAATGTAATTTTGAGGAATGGTATCTAGACTTAGGTGCAACCCATCATATTACTAATCATCTTCAGAAATTGACATTGGAAGCAAAAATTACTCAGGTATGAAAAACTTACATATGGGCAATGGTGAGACTGCAAATATAACACATATTGGCAAATGTACTATTCTAGGTAAAAGACAACTTCAGCTAAATAACATGCTTAAGGTTCCTACCATAAATAAAAATATTTTAAGTGTATCAAAATTAGCCAATGATAATTGATATATTTTGAGTTTCACCCAAAATTTTGCTTAGTCAAAGATATTCTAAGTTATGAAATATTACTACAAGGTAGTCTACATGATGGACTCTACAGATTTAACAACTTGAAGACTGGAAATTCAAGTGGTGAACTCTGGTGCAACAATGTGGATGCTTGTAGTAATAATGATTGCAGTAGTACTAGGCACTGTAATAAAAATAATGTTTTAGATAATATTACTTTATGGCATATGAAACCTGGACATCCAAATTTTGAAACTGTAAGAATTTTTTATCTATTAATAATATTGCTTTTAAAAATGCACCTGTTAAACACACAAGTACACATCATCAACTTGGCAAGAGCCACAAGCTCCCTTTTAGTAATTCTGAAACCAGGTATAACAAGCCATTGTAGCTTGTAGCCGCAGATTTATGGGGGCCAGGACCTCTAAATTCATATCAGAGGCACAAGTACTATCTTTCTTTTGTAGATGCCTATTCGAGATATACTTGGATATATATGCTAAAAAATAAATCTGAAACTTCTAACACAATTATACAATTTATAACTCATGTTGAAAAGAAACTTAATTGTAATGTCAAAATTTTGCAAACAGATGGTGGGGCAGAATTCAAACCTTTGGTTGATTATTTTGCTAAAAGAGGAATTAAACACAGATTAACATATCTTCACACATCTGAGCAGAATGGTTTGGTTGAAAGAAAACACAAAAGCATTGTAAAACTTGTTTAACATTGTTATCGTAAAGCTCATTACCCATGAAGTATTGGAATGAAGCCTTTTTACTTTAGTTTTTCTTATTAACATGTTACCCACTGAGATCCTAGATATTAAAACTCCACATGAGATGATATACAATGTTACACCAGATTATAAGTTTCTAAAAATATATGGTTGTCCGTGTTTTCCATGTCTGAGAGATTATAATAAACATAAATTAAGTATGAGGTCAAACCCATGCACATTTATTGGCTATGCTCAAAATCAAAAAGGTTATAAATGTCTTGACAAGAATGGTAGAATTTATGTCTCAAGACATGTGATATTTGATGAAAGTAATTTCCTTATGCAGATAGACATAATTCCAAAGAAGACAACATAATGGAATCTATTAAGACTGTGGAGTTTAGAACAGTTACTCTTGAAACAATTAAGGGCAATGAACATTCAGGCACACAAGCTGAGGATATAAGAGAAACAAGTATGCACATCAGTGGATCAGAAGAAAGAAACTCAGATGACACAAAAATAAGTCAAGCTGATAATAACATGCACAACACTGATGATAATGGTAGCAGGCAAAGCAACAGCAGTACAAGGATATCACAACAGGAATAACAATCACAACAGGCACAGTAGGCATCACATGACTAGTAGATCAAAAAGTGGTATTTTTAAACTAAAAGTCTATAATGTGGCCATCACTGAAACTGAACCACTTAATTTCACTCAAGCACTAAAGTGAAGAAATCGGAAAAAGGCCATGGATACAGAATATGAAGCTCTTATGAAAAACAAAACTAGGGAACTTGTTGTACCACTAGCACACAAGAATGTAATTGGTTGTAGATGGGTATATAAGATAAAAAGAAAGGCTGATGGTTCTATTGACAAATACAAAGCCAGACCGGTAGCTAAAGGTTATGCAAAACAATCTGGTTTTGATTTCAATGAAAAAATTTCTCCAGTTATAAAACCCACTACTATTAGGATAATTTTAACTGTTGCCTTAAGTAAGGGGTGGAATATAAAACAACTTGATGTGAACAATGCTTTTTTGAATGGAGAATTAACTGAAGAAGTCTACATGCAACAACCTATAGGATACAATTCTGATGATAAAAGGGTTTGCAGGCTTTATAAAGCAATATATGGACTCAAGCAAGCTTCAAGGGCTTGGTAAAAGAAACTCAAGATGACAGTACTAAATTTATGTTTTATTCAAGTCAAGTCTGACAACTCATTATACATGAAAAGGAGTAGGCAAGGAACTATCTTTATTTTAGTATATGTGGATGATATGTTAATCACAAGAGATAATGATCAAGAGATAAGCAAAGTCATACAATTATTGGATCAACATTTTGCTATTAAAGATTTATGAGAGTTTAAATATTTCTTTGAGATTCAAATTATCAAACACAGTGAAGGAAAATTGATTTTATCCCAGGAAAATTATATTTCTGAAATTTTGTAGAGGGCCAATATGCAACATGCCAAACATCTACCAACACTTATTATAAGTAGTCTACGCTTATCTAAACATAAAGAGGAGGCCATCACAAATGCAAAACAATACAGAAGTTTAATAGGAGCACTACAATATGCAACAATCACTCGTCCAGATATTTGTTATAGTGTTAACAAGCTTAGCCAGTTTATGAAAAATCCATTATCAGAACCTTGGATTGCTTTAAAATGGGTTCTAAGATATTTGCAAGGTACAAAGCATTTAGGAATAATTATAAAATCAGAGAAACATTTTCCCTTATAGTTCTTTAGCGATGCTGATTGGGAAAATGATGTTGATTATGAACGATCTATATCAGGATACTGCGTTTACCTTGGAGACAACATAATTTCTTGGTGCACTAAGAAGTAACAGACTACATCCAGACGCAGTACAGAAGCCGAATATAGGGCTCTCGCAAGTGCAACTACAGAAGTATCTTGGTTTGAAAAGATGATGGAGGAATTAACGCTAAGTTTAACACGAAAATCTTTTATTTGGTGCGACAACAAGAGTACGGTTTCTCTTTCCCTCAGTCCAATTCAACATTCAAGGACAAAGCATTTAGAAATCGATCTTCATTTCATCAAAGAAAGAACGCAGAATGGAAAGCTTGCCATCTGTCATATTCCTGCTTACTATGAGCGAGCTGACGTTCTTACAAAAGCATTATCAACCAAGAATTTTGTGAGATTGAGAGAGAAGCTGAAGGTAGTTGGTGGAGGCGGAAATGAAAAAGTAAACCCTAGTTCGTACTGATGGGCATAATGAAGACAATAGAGCCATTAGCGTGTGAACACGTTTTATCATATTTAGTATGTTTTGTAATTATATATTAGTCGTTACAATGCTTCTCTATATAAGCATGCCAATGTTACATTACTCCTTGTAAAAGAAATATATTGTTCCATCAATAAAATCTTTTGATTCCTCAATATTCTTCTTGTTCTTCAAATTGTTCTTCTTGTCCTTCAATTCGTATTAGTCAAAAGATTTTACGTTTACATACAAAATTATCTTTAGTTCTCTATGTAATTGAACATTTGATCTTACATACTCTTTTTAATATTAGTCCTATGTTACATAGATAAATATACATAAGTATACTACCTAAAGTTGGTATTTCGTTATAAACAAACATAAGCACAATTTTTTATATCTAAAATAGTTATATTATTAAAAATGTATAAGATGTTGTTCTTTTTTCAAAACTGATTAGTCAAGTGAATTCTCTCTATATTAAATATCTTTGTTGTGAAAGTCATTAAATTATGAAAGCAATGAATACTATAAGTAATTTTGCAATATAATGAATATTTTCAAATGTTCTTTTAATAAGTTTTGTCAAAATGTTAAAGATCATTTGTGCATATTCTTAATTTACGTTAACTAATGGATAAAAATATATGATATTTGAGTCGAAATGTTCTTCTTTTTTATTTGTCTTTTTAAGCAAATTGTAATTATTTCTTGGCGAGGCCAGTAGTAATTATTTTTTAAAAAGCTTTATTATACATTAGAATTATTCGGGTATAAACATTAGACGACTGAAAACCAAGATTTTTTTTAACACATTGAAAATGACAATATGGTTTGTAATGTTTCTTTTAATTAACCTTCTTATACTTATTAAATATATATTTTTCTCGTTGCTTTAATAGAATAAAAGTTACAACATTAATATCTACTACAAGATCTTTTAAATTCATGAAAATACATGAATATTAGTCACACACCCCCAAATCAAATATGTTGTGGGGGCGTGCATCCCTACGTAAACTTCAATTGTTAACTGGGTATATCGAATTAGTTTATAGTAGCTAACTCATTTTGTGTTTTTTTTGTTACGTTACCTAAATAAATCGTAAAATTGTAAATATCAAAACCAGGCACCTGGATAAAATAAAAAATAAGTGTAGAAATGTATACACTTATAAAAAAAACTGCATATGTATACACAAATATTTGTTTAATAATTGCAGATATACCTATAAATATTCACTCAGTAAGTAAATATTTGCAAACATAGAAAAACTACATAAATCTCTACAATTATTTTATAAAATTGCAAATTGTCTAAATTTTCGATTAAAGTGGTTATTTTTGTTTCTATTCATTATGCAACAACAATTTCTTGTTTTTTTTTACAATAAACATGATGTTAAATATAATTTAAAATAAATTATGAAATATTCTACAAAAATTGCACAAAATTATGCAATTATTGACTATAATTGTTTTTATGGCAGCAATATTTAAATAACTGCATACATTTTTATGGATTTTCCTGGAGCTTTTTTTTCCTGAGGGATACGAGATGCATATCCCAAGGGGTACGAGGTTGGTATTCTCGCATGGTAAAAACGCGGGGAGGTGGAGCATTCGTAGGATACAAAATTCCGTGCTAGTAGGATTTTTGAGAGGTTATGAGGTCTACACACTCGCGCGACTCCCTTCGGGCCTGAATCCTTAGTATCTTGGTGACACTTCAGGCTTTTGTACCATGCGATAAGCCAAGTGAGTGAGCCTGTAGTCCTTTTGGGAACTGGACCAAAAGGCCTGTTAACAACAATAATTTTGTATATAAAATTATTATAGGAAGTTGGTCTATAATCACCATTACGGTTTTGTATTTTAGCTTTCAAGTCAAGAGTAATAAAAGTATGATTAGTGCAATTAATAATTTTTCTTGTCTAAAATAATCCATTAATAGCTTCAAATAAAGAGTGTTTTAACATTTTCCAATGTATTTTATAAAACTCTACCGTAAAACCATCTGATTAAGGGCCTTTTATCAATATTAGCATTAAAAACAATTTTCTTAATATCCTTAATATAAACTGGAGCAATAAGAATATCCTCAGTATTATTATATAGTAAAAAATTTGTGGTGATAGTAGGGTAACTATTAGGTCTTCCTTCGGAGTTATATAAATCAATAAAATAATTAATGACCTTCTTTTCTAATTGACTTGATTCATTAATGACATTCCTTTTATCATTTATTAGTTTTTCTATGTTATTAATATGTTTTCGACTAGACAATTTGGCGTAGAAAATTTGCTATGGGTATCACTGCTAGTAAGCCAATTTATTTTAGCCGTCTATATTAAATTAACTTCATCAATGTGTATCTCATCGATAAATTGACCTTGCATATAAAAACTCACTTGTAAGTATATTGTCTGAGCTGTCAAAGTCAACACTCTTTTGAAGTTTCTCCCTTTCTTGCCTGATTAAATTTGTCGGTTTGCTATTATTTTCATTTTTACTCCAATTTTTGAACTTTCCTTTGAAATTTAAAGAATTTCATAAAATTTATATTCAGAAGTTCTGTGAATGTTAGCTTAGAAGGACTTTTTTGCAAACAGTTTGTACTCATTATTAAACACCCAACCATTTTTAAATTTGAAAAGGAAATTAGATCTAATAGTATTATTATGATTAAATAAATGAACTGGTGTATGGTCATAAGTTGCTTGTTGTAAAGTGTTGCAAATGAAATTAGGAAAAACATCAAAAAATGATTAATTAACAAAAATTCTAGCAATTTTGCAATGTATGTTTCTAAAAATTTCTGATTTCTAAGTAAACTTATTACCTTAGGCAACAGGTTCAACTATTCAATTAAGCTTTTTTTTAAGAATAAAGTCAAAGTAGAATTCTAATTTTTGTAAGGAATTGGAATTCCATCTCTCTTTTCAAAAGCATGTATAACAAAATTGAATTCACATTATAAAATCCAAGTGTTATCAGTGTGATTGTTAATTTTATCTAAATGATTTCATCGTATAAGTTTATTCGTTTCAATTTTAAATGCATAAATGAAGGAAATATCAATACATAGATTACCTTTATAAATTAAATTATAATAAATAAATTAGGGGTTAGACGTATACTAATTGAGATCCCATACAATAGGATTCCAAATCTCTATGATTCTACCACTCCCACCAGTAATGTTGTTGTTAATAATATTCAAGTCTTGACATATTTAATGTGGACATTTGAAATAATGTTGTCATTTATCTTATGTTCTAAGATGTCAATAATGTTCGGTCTATTAGACGAAAGAAGACTAGAATAATCTTGTCATCAAGGAAATTGAAACCATAACATTGCATGTTATTATATTCATTTATATAGTAATAAAAGATAACGTATATATTTAAGGGATACTTCAAAAGCTTGATGGTGATTCAAAGATGCTTTCTTCCAATTCCTCTAGTGGTTTTCCCTTTATTTTCAAACTATCAAAGGCTTTGATTCCGTGTTTTTACATGCTTTCTTTCCCAAAATTTTAAGGTACTCTTCCCAGTTTGGGTCCTTAATAATTTATTTATTTTCAGAAGATTTGCTTCCACATTTTCCTCTTTCTTGTTGCCTATTATATCTAAAAGGCTTTTATCTTGTTTTTCTTCTTTTGTTACTTGCAAGGGATGAAAAGGAAGATAAAATAAGCACATCACCCTCTATCAGTTGAATAGAATTAGAAATCACAACCTTATTCAAGCGGATACTGGCTAAGTTTACATTGATGGCCTTTAGAGAATTTGTAAAATTTGAGGAATCTATAAAAAAAACATGAGTCATCATTCTAAGTATGGTGATTCACGAACTGCATGTTGGTATTTTCCATGTCAGCTTGAAACTTTATTTGACAGTAAATACTGTTGCTGTCTTGAATCAATCCTTGAGATAAGAAATCACTCCTTTTGTAATGTCCCATATTTTCGATAGTCAGATATCTATTTTATTATACTATATAAAATATTGATTTGGAATTTTAAATGGATTTAAACTATATATTATTCGTTTATATAACGAAGTTTGAACGTTTAATTTATATATAATTATAATCGAGCTCTTAACGTTGCGATAGTCCGTAATATGGAGTTTTGAACTTCAATTGAATATAAAGGATCCAATATAAGTCAGAATTCTGTGAAACAAGAAAAGTTTGAATCTTGTTTTAAAATTTTCATATGAAAGAGAAAAATCGATATTTCATGTTATAGATTGTTATTTATGTCCAATTCAAATTTTTAAATAGTCGCTATGGAATTATTTATAAATTATAGCGACTAATTTAATAATTTAATTCGATTTAAAAGGGTAGTTGTACGTAACTTGAGATAATGACCGAATTAATCCATGAAACGAATTCTGTTGAATTCGTATTGATATTTAGATTCAGGATAGATACATTGTTTGTAATTTTTGGAGACCGAGTATTTTTGGTGTCCAAAATAGCGTTGTTTTACACATAAAATAGAATAGCTGGTATGCAAACGATATTTGTTTTAAGACGAAACTAATTTTATTAAATCCATAATGATCAATTTTAGCATTTCTTTAAGTTTCAAGTTATTTGGATTTTATTTGTGGTCGTGGGAAATTTAAACGTGTGTTTTTCACCTTTGATTTATAAAGGATTTTTTACAAATGACATCGGAATTCAACAAAACCTATCCCATCGAGTCCGGAATATTTTTCTATGTTGGGATTATAAGTTTCATTTCGATTGTAGATTGTATGTGATTGTTTTTATATGTTACTTCACCGCGAAGTTTCAATTAATATTATTTTAAGATACCTTAACCCTTATATATAGTCCATAATTCGTCAAATCCTATTTTGTTTCATCACATGATCAACCATTCCTCTGGCCGCCATCTTCTTTTACCAACGAATGAAAATGTTTGATCACTCTTCCCTTTTAATTTCATATCCACTTACTAATTTTAAAAATGTTCAACATCAAACTTCTTAAGCTGTATGTGATCCACCTAACTGACGGCGGCGATCATTTTATGAGGGACGACGTGATCGGCAATAGGCCTGAAAGGAGGCAACTTTCAAGGGGAGCTGATAGCAATTGGCGACACTAGATGGAGAAGGATTTGGCACGAGCGTCGAGGGCACTGAGGGGGGTGGAGCACTAACATCTGGTCGGTGGTCGGTCATCTCTCGGTGGCTTGGTGTGTTGCTGTAGTAGGGCGCAATGGGTTCGAGGCATACTAGAGTTAAATGAAGGAGCATCGGTAACAAACTGGAGTCAAATTTGTGAAAATGAAGAGTAGCGGCAGGGAAGGTGTAACAACCCGGAAAATCTGAGCCAATTTAAAATTTTATTTTGGTAATTTTAATGAATTTTGAATATTTAAAATGAATTATTTTAAATAATAGCGACAAGAAATTTATTTTCGATGAAGTTAGAATGTATATATTTATATAAATCTTTGTTAGAATATAAATATTTATTTTTAAATATAAATGGAATTGAAAATGGCGCGATAATTTGAAAATTCGATTTCAAATTTCAAATAACTGTACAGGATTCAAAATAAATCGGATTTTAGAAAAACCAAAAATATTAGAATCTATTTGAGAATATCTTTCCAACGAATCCGAAAAATCAAAATTTCATAGTGAAATAAAAAATTATGCCCAATTGAAAATTCAGAATAGTCGTTATGGAATTTTGGCCCTTAAAAATGAAAATTTTGCAAATGACTTCCGTTTTCGATGTAAGCACTTTTGTTGGATCCGGGATGTCAAGTTATTGCTAGATTCCAAAATTCATAATTTTCTGAATCAATATGTGAGTGTGGCGCAGGAAAACGTGTTTTGACTGTTTTAGTCAATTTGGATCGACCAGAAAATGGCCATTTTTCGAACGGTCTCCAAATTTGATGAAATTAGTTTTGTTAGGACCGTATTGTCAATACGAATCTAGAAAATATTTTTCGGGAATTTTTAGAGTCCGTATGTGGCCCCGGTAAATTGAAATGTGCGTTCAAATTCAATGTATAGATTTATACTTTGAATTTGACAGAAACCGATCGAAACAGCCAAACTGACTTACGATACATATCCCATTGTGTTCGGAATGGAGATAGTTAGCTAGGGGCAACAGTCGTTGAGCCTCGTTTAGGGTTCGAAATAAAAAGTCAACCTTTTGGAATCAAATGGAAAATAAATAAATATTATATATATATATATTTCTCACTTAAGCCTCCTCCCTTTGTCCTATACATTTCGGAACAAAATAAAAACAAATAAAAAGAAGAAGAAGAGAAAACCCATCGCGATCCACTGCCCCCCCACAATCCATTCACCGCCGCCGCTTGAGGGGAGCCACCACCGGCGCTGACCTGTGCCTTCCTCCCCCTCCGTCGCGACCTCCTCCTCTCCTTCCCTCCTTCTCTACTCGCTCCTCTCCTTCGGTAGAAGCCGCCACCGCACAAAACCGCACCTACCACCTGTCAGACCGCCGACGCCGCCTGATTCCCCCCCCCCCCCCCCTCCAACGAGCGCCTCCTTTTTGATCTCCGACGCCGCAGCCTCGCCTCCACCCCTTCGACAGTGAAACCCTCCTCTTGCAACTGAAAATGTAAGTTTTTATATTTTACTTTAATTAATTAATTTATTTTCTATAGGATTATATTAATGAAAATAGGGTTTTAGTTTATAAAAATAATATTTTTAATGATAAAGATTATATTTTTAATGTATATAACACTATTATTTTTATAATATGAAAAGATTAGATTTTCGAAAAGAAAAAGGTTTAATTTTTATATATATGAAAGGTTTAATTTTTACATACATGAAAGGTTTAATTTTTAGTTCATAAAGAGGTAGGATTTTTAATCGTGAAAAGATACGATTTTTATTTAGCTAAAGACGAGATTTTTATTTAGAGATAGTCGAGATTTTTAATTAGAGAAAGTCGAGATTTTTAATTAGAGAAAGTCGAGATTTTTAATTAGAGAAAGACAAGATTTTTAATTAGAGAAGATATGATTTTTAATTATATAAAAAATAGATTTTTATATATGAAGGAGCGGGTAAAGAATATGATTTTTACATTATATGCAGCGGAATAAAAATCTGATTTTTATAATGTATGTAGCGAAATAAAAATTCAATCTTTATATGAGAAATAGAAATATAAAAATATAATCTTTATATAGAATGAAGCATTGTAAAAATATATGAAGTAGAAATAAAAATATGATTTTTATTTATTGGAATGAAGAGATAAAAATGTGATTTTATTTGTGGACAGCGTGGAATGAGGGCGTTGGAAAGTCGGGTAAATCCAAACCATCGTCTGCTAAAGAGAATGGAGGAGTGGAACCCTCGGTGAGAACTTCTCACTTTTATTTTATTTTCTAGTTAAAATATATACTAGGATGCAGAAGGTGCTTAGCAGGACCTGACACCGGTCGTCCACAGACCATGGATGACTTATTTGTTTGATTGATGTGTTGTGAAAATTAATTGTGTGTTGTGGAATGGAATAAAATATTTTATAGTTAAAATGTAATGTTTAACATGTATATGAATAAAATAAATATTTATAAACAAATCGGACGATTTGTTTATATACTGACTGGTATTGATTAGGATGATAAATTTTACACATTGCCCAACTGCACAAATAAAATTCATTATTTGTTGTTTGAAAACCCCACACGGGTATTGGGATGAAATTGGACATACACTAATCCCAATAGTTAGTTGTATGTCGATCAATTGATTGACAAGCTGTTGTAAGCATTAAATATTTATATTTGATGCTTAAGCAGTGTAGAATGCACTCTGGATGATGGTTGACTGTGCTAGATTGTTGTTGTATACATGTGTATATGAAATCCATATAAATAAAATTATTTGGCAATCGACTGTGTCTGATTCTAGCTCAGAAAGAATGAATATTTTAAAATAACAAATATTTTAAAATAATATTTAGTAAATGATCAAAATGTGATTTTGATGTCCGATTTGGGATGGGCACGAATATATTTAAATATATAAAGTCGTGTTGATTAGATTAACGCCATTTTGACGTGAACGATATTTATATTGATTTTATTCATTTTTATAATGAATATCGAAAAGAAAATGATTTCGAAATATAAGGTTTTGAAAATACTATCAATTATATATCGATGATATGAAATTTTCAATTTTGATTAGAAATTGAATATGAAGTTGAAATCGTTTTGAAAACGAATTTAAAACAACTTATAAAATATGTTTTAAATGGAAATCAACGAAATATATATTATATATATATATTATAATGGCCTGAATAGAACGCGCCGCACTGCGGCAGTTCACGAATTTCGACCATTGACTTCGAATGTACATTACGAGAGATCCGACCGTCGGATTCTCCTAAAACCAGAACCATTGGGTTCGTATCAATAAGAGCTTCCTAACAAATATTAGAGATTTGAAATCTAACGGCTAGATTTGGAATTATGTTCAAATCAAATTTGGAAAAGGTCGCTGTAAGTGCAGTTCGATGGCCATTTATGGAAATCGACCGTACGGGCCTTGATAAAATCAATAAAAATATCAATAATTTCTGTAAAATCATAATAAATGATTTGGAAAGAATTGGGATGAAAAATTCCATATTTGAAAGGATAAAAATATATTTTATCGAAATGAACTAGTTATGATCTAGAATTATAAATCCAATATTTTTAAAATAAATTGGATTTGAAATGGTTTTGAAAATAACCGGAATTTCCAATATATGAATTGGAATGGATTTGAATCGAAATTATCTTCGGAATATTTCGATATTGAATTTTGTGATACGAATATTGTGGAGGAATTTGGAATATATATATATATATCGTTATTCCAATACGATATTTGTTGGTTTCAGAATTTGATATTGAATATAAGCCGATATATTTTCTATTCAGAACCTTGTATTTAATATCAAATTGGATTTTGGGTTGTCGTGAATGGTATCTTTAATAATACTGTTCTTACACCCAAAGAAGTTAAGAAAATCATAAACTAACTGGAGATTAGTTAAGTTGAATGGTTTCCTAGGTATTGATCTGATGTTGGTTTCGGCCTCCGGGGTTAATACTTAGGGAATTGTTCACTTGCTAATTTACGGTTAAAGGCTGATGGAATGGAATGTGATTTTGGGTTTATCATGAACCGTGTTTTAAAGGACATTGGTTCTTTAACCCAGTTAAAAACAGGAATAAGATTTTGGGTTGTCGTGAATGGTACTTTAATAATACTGTTCTTAGACCCAAAGGAGTTAAGAAAATCAGAAATTAACTGGAGATTAGTTAAGTTGAATGGTTTCCTGGGTATTGATCTGATGTTGGTTTCGGCCTCCGGGGTTAATACTTAGGGAATTGTTCACTTGCTAATTTACGGTTAAAGGCTGATGGAATGGAATGTGATTTTTGGTTTATCGTGAACTGTGTTTTAAATGACATTGGTTCTTTAACCCAGTTAAAGACAGGATATGATTTCCCAAGTTAAACAATAGTTAATATTGATTTTTGGGAAGATTAAAACCAAGTGGAGTTTTAATGAATCTTTAATTAGATTGAAATGATATCCAAAGGAAGATTAAAGAATAAATTTAAAGAATTTATCTTTGATAAAATTAATGGGAAACTTTCCCAAAGTTTAAGAATATTTGAATAAATGGATATTCTGGATTGGAACGAGGCGTATGTTGTGTTTTTATAGCACTTGTTTATTATATACGCGAGTTATTCAGAAAGACCAGGTTTATCCCATTCTGAATAACTGATTCGACGATGTGTCAAGGATGAAGATGGTGGTTGAAGACCGGAGGTCTTCACATTGTTTGGATGATTATTGATTTCTTGATTGGGTTTTACACCCAAGACAAGGTAATAAGTGGTGATCGTCCAGACGTACTTGGAGATCGACCGGATATGCGATGACCTCTCCCCTGTATTGGACATATAGGGGAGGAATAAGGGGCCTCCAGTTTCGTTCAGACCCAGAATGAACTTGTAAATGGATGTGTCTCTGACATTGGATTTCATTCTGTGTGATTGATATACATCGGTTGCATAGCGTGAATTGCCTGTGTGGCATGCTGAGATGCAAATGATCAAGGCTTCTGTTGAAAAGCAGAGTCTTGTGGTTGATGATCAAAGCACGGCCTTTGTGGCGTAGCTTTGTGTAGCATTAATTCGCGAGCTTCACACCCCGGTATGGACCAGAAACGGGAGAGGACATCAGGGAGGGCATGCGTTTCCTTCTAGCTAGGAATAGTGTCAGCGTTTTACTAGCCCTGACATTTTACTTATGTGGATGATGGATTGCGAGGCGCCTCGGTTATATATCGGTCGATCCAGAACCGAAAGAGTCATTTGGCTCATTGACGCCCCATAGGGTGGGGAAACGTATTATCCAGGGTTTTTTAATCCACACTGCACTTTGATGGGCCATCCCTGACGATCCAAAGGCCCACCTGAGTCTGGGTCCTGAGACACGGGCTAGAGCGTCTCGAAGCGGTGAGAATGATCCCTTGCCTCAGTTCACAGATGGAAATCCAACTTCCAGTACGTGACAATTGCGGTTTTGATTGTAGAGCCTAGTATTGGCGACATGATATATGGTACCCATGCCGTCTAGGATTGATACATTTACATTTAAAGTTGTTTTATACACTATGCACTTATATTAGTATCAAATGATTTATTTTGACGTACCAAGCATGTTTGGCTATTATAAGGGAAAACCCTATCCCCCGGCTTGCGTTGCATTGTGTGATAGGACCTGGGTCTTATAATAGCTTCATTTTCCCAAAAAAGCATTGCATTGTTTTGTTATATGCACTGGTATTCTTGGGAGGAAACCCGTTCCGCATTACACAGCGTGGTCCTTTGATATATCTGATTTTGAAGTAAAGTTTTAAGTAACTGTTTTAGTTCTCACACCAGTCACATGACTGACCTATAGTTTATTGTTTTGACCTAAACTCTGGGTGCCCCTATTTTCTACACGGGAAGCTAGTAGTTTTGGTTTTGCAGATTTATACTCACAGGATCCTGGTTTACAGCTGGAACAATATTCAGAAAGCTCTGTATCCGTATATTCTTTTCAGTTGTGTTTTGTATTATTTTTCCGCTGCATTGTAATTTGTAAACCTCTGATATTTAGTAAATGTGTAATATTTATTCATATTCTGTATATTCTTGTATTCTGATGAAATTGTTGTAATAAGTAATGAAATTTTCTTCTGTTTGTGTTCTGATTTGTCATATTCTCAACTCAATCCGGTCTTTCCTTTACAGGGAAGTTCGGGTCGTGTCAGAACGTTTTTAAATTGGCATAATTGAGTTATAATGTGAAAAGCAGGTTCTGAGACAATCAACTTGTTCGCCATTTTTTTGTTAACGTGAATGGTAATGAAGCTTTAAAGGGGAAGGAACAAATGAAGAGCAGGTTTGGGGTATAACGAGAAGTGGAAGTGGGAACTGTAATAGTGTTTTGGGGTATCATTTGAACAAAGCCGCGTGGAAGATGGTTTGTTCATGGTTTCTGAAATTTGTCGATGGTAGGATTGGAAAAAGAAACAAAGATGGTACATGAAATGGTGAAACAAAAATATTTATATATATTTCGAAATGTCGGCATGGTTACTTTCAAAGGCAGAAGGAATTACAGTGGTCAACATGGAAAGTGGGGCTAGTGTTTTTTTTAAGGAGTCGGCGGTTTGTATGGCAATAGTACAACTGACATGGCCATACAGTAAGGAAGGTGGCATATTTTGGTTTCAATGTGGAAAAAAAGAATGTGTTAGGGAGCAGAACGTGATGAAGCTGGGATTGCCTTTTGTGTGTAGTGTTCCGGAGGAAGAAAAAGGGATATGGGAAGGGAAATATATGAAGAAAGGTGGGCTCATTTGTTTTTTTAATGTGAAGACAATAGGGGTATATTTCAAGATGGGAAGAAGCAGTTTATGTGAATAAAAGTTGGGGTAAATTTTTGACAGAAGGCGTAGGGTGTTTGAGTATTGCGAAGAGCATGGGAACAACGAACCGATTTTCGTGAATCAAGGAATAGCAGGCAAATGGAAAGAAAAAAAGAACTGGGCATTTCAAAATAACTGGAAAAGGAGATCGACCCATGAACATGAGGTTTAAATTTTATTTAATTTTAATAATTAATTAAGGAAGTTTATTAATCGATGAAATCATGAACAGTTGGTAACGTTAGTTTGTCTCTTCGTGAATAGCAGAAAATGAAGACAGACTGAATGAAGAAGATAAAGTCAGATAAAAATCCTGTTTAACGAAGTAATTGAACATTTATAATAATATTAACTAGTTTTTATTATCTTAACCAAAACTAATTAACTCTAATAGTTTGTTAATTAAGAAATTAATTATATACTTAAATCATTTGAAGTTAAAATGGTTAAAACTTGTCCCCTGGTTATCAGAATTAAACGAAAAAAGCTATACCGGAACCATAGTGAAGAAAAGAACATTATGGAACTGACCCGGACAGTGCAAGAGACAACTGGAATTTACCTTAAATTAACCGACTTTTTAATTTAACTATAACCGAACGTTCAGTGAATCAAAGCAAAGTGAGTATAACTTGCTCAGTCTTTATCCCACTTATATTTTATATAAGTCGGGTTTAATATTTGTGTGTTGTTTGATAATTGTTGATGTTGGTTGAATGTGTGCTAAATAATTTATATATTGGTTGATTTATATGTTAGTTTAATTTAAATAAAATCTAATCGTTATTCTAACGATTATTTCCGAGGTAACTTACCTTGTTAGTTTCGTATATTAAATTAAAAGATGAGTGCTCGAGTTATCGTTATTTATTTATTTTTGAATACTACATCTGTTTATTGAATTGAATAATATTATTTAAGGTAATGTATTTGGATGCAAGGAAAAACAAGTTGGAGGGATCCAACTGGATTCCTCAAATTTATTGTTTATTTTCATATTACCATTATACGAACTATATGACCAACTTGATTAAATAATTGATTTGTTTATTGATAGTTGAATGAAATTCAACATTTGTTATGATATTAACCAATGGGTAATACTGGTTGAATAATTGGAGGCAGATGGCTAGATAATCAATCATTTTTAAAAATGGATTTACCGTCAGGTGAATCAACAGAAATAAAGTTATAAAAATTATTTTTTAACTAAAATAGATTTTTAAATCTATTATTTTGAATGGATATTATTTAAAAGATAATTTATATTTATATTTATTATTTATGTTCATAAATAATTATTAAATGTTTTTATAAATCAAATTCTAATGTAAATAAGATTTATAAGTAAATGAGCACAAATTAACCGAACGGTTAAGGGTTGGATAAATTGTTTTCTTAGAAACAATTAAATGGAATTATTTTTAAATTAATTATATTATTAATTAAGTTAAAGGAGGAATTAATAGGAATTGGTTAATGAGATAACCGTGTTTGAGTTGACTAAGTCAACCGCTTTAACTGGGATTTGATTATTAAGTGAAATTAGTTTATTGTCAAGTAATATGTTGAAATAGCTTAACGAATATTTGTTTTAAATTTTAATAAGAGTTTAATAAGGAATTTATTAATTATTTTAGTTGATTGAGAAATTAACTAATTTTACAATAGTTATTGACGAAGAAAATTATTAATCTAGTTAACAATAATTTAAGAGATTTCTTTTTAAGTGAAATTCATAAAGTAAGAAATCGGAGTTTTGACATGTAATTGAGTTGAATTACGAAAGAAGTTTTTGAGCAGGTATTATATTAAAAAGGAGTTTCTATAATTAAGCTATAAAGAGATTTTAAGCGAATACGACAACTTAAAATAAATGTTTACTTAATATTTAAATTAAGTAAAAAGAAATCGTGATATAAAAAGGGGTTTATATTAAAACCTGGGATTTTATAAACAAAGTTTATAAAGAAGATGTGAATTCGAAGTGTTGATTTTGAATTGGCGATACTGAATAATGAGGTAATGAAAGATGAATGGAATTGAAACGATATTTTCAAGTGAAAAATGGTTGAAGAAACTAGAAGTGGAAGATAATGGATTGATAACGATTTATGTAATAATTGGAATCTAATAAGAGATTGGTTGAGTTGAGTGATTTTATGAGTATTAATCTAATGTTGATTTTGGTTTTCGGGGTTGATACTAAGGGAATATTCACTTATCAATTTACGGTCAGGGACCAATGAATGTTGAAGTACAAAAATGTGTGGGTAAGTAATAAGAATGTTTTTAGCTATGAAATAAAGGATTTGAGAATATAATTTAGAATTTCTAAAGTAATGGAAATAAAAGGACTCGAGAATATATATAATGAGATTCCAGAATAAACGGAAACAAAAGGAGATTGCGTGAAATTATAACGACATTTTCCAGGTAAAAAGGAAACGAGAATTTGGGTTTTGAAATAGGTTTTCTATAAGAATAAGTGTGGTTATTGTTTTCAAATAACGTAATAAAAGAGATTTTTGTAACATTGCTTTACGAGTGGTAAGCTGAAGTGACTTCCCGATTATAGGTAACAAATAACTATGGCAAATGTTTGAAAAAGATAATGGAATAGGAAAATTCATATGAGTATAGAATATTTTCCTAAGTATTAAAATTAAATAGTTTAGAGGATGATCTTGTGTTAAATAAGAAGTGAATTACTATGTTGAAAAATCAAAAAGATTTTAAAGTTTCAAATTAACCATTTGTTTAATTATGAAATATAAAGAAGCTAAGTGATGTTGAATATTGGACCAGTAAATCTATTTTATTTTTATGATTGAATGGTGGTTTATTTGATAGTTAAATAACTGATTATCAAAAACTGGCCTATACGATTGTTGGTATGGAAAGACCGGAATCGAATTTAAATTCGAAAACCATTCCGGACCAGCAAATATGAAATGTTGAAGATATCAGATGCTGATTGAGATAGAGAAAATTGAAGATTGTGGATCTTCATAAACAATAGAATTACTTAAAATCTCCGGTTTAGCGGCCGGAGATATACTGTAATTCTGTCGTGATTGGAATCGATGGATTGCAAGGACTACTCGCTACTTATCTGTATGGTGACTCCTAGGATGTGGTAGGAGAGTGCCTTCGGTTCATCCTGTTCCTGGATGACTTGTATAGACGAATGTTTGACAGAGTATTTCCAAAGGATCACCTATATTGATTTCTACAAACGTACTACTGTTCGTGGCGGAGAAATTCATTTCTCTTAGCTTATACACCTAGGGTATTTTCGTGGATGTTAATTAGTGATATCTAGCAGATCTAACGATGTGGCACTCAAAGTGAATGGTGGCCAGATGTTCTAAAAGAAGATTTATGACCTCAAACCTCATTAACCGGGAAATGGAAAAAATCGAGTACGTCGCATGGCTAAGTGGGTCGCACCCAATTACGGTGTATTTTCACCATCTAGAGAGTAATCATATTTGTTACTTCTTTTCATTTATGTATCTCCCGGGAACTACGGTGGTCGCGACAAAAAGCCGTAAGGTGACAGTACATTCGGTACTCTCAAGCGAAATAAGAGGCCGGTCATGTTTAGCCTGGGTTGCAAGATGTTCCTGTTGAACCCGGTGTATTCCTCCCTAGGGATACACAGTCGGAAGGTGGTTGCCCATACCTTGCCATCGAAATCCATTCTCCAATAAGAGCCCCCAGTTTTGATTGTATACTATGTATGTTGAGCGTAAGATGCAAGCGTTCTGCTATATTGTTATTATTTGTATTTAGACATTATTTTAATATCAGAAAAGATATTGATTTCAAAAATGGTTAGGTTATCGTAAGGTAAAAACCGTTCGTTTTTATGTTTGAATTGGTCATATGACTATCCTTTTCTTTCGAAAAGATTTTGACGTAAATATCAAGTTAGATGATACCTTTAAACTTGGTGTGTTTTCTCACTCTGGTTCACTAGACTAATCCGGCGTTTGAAATGCTCGGGTTAGACCAGGTTTTACAAGTTCAGGTTATTGAATACTACGAAATTCAAAATAGGTTTGGAGGAGTTTAGATGTATTAGTATATATTCTGCTATGTCATTGTATATAAGGACATGTTGTTATAACTGTGCAGATGTGTTGTACCCTGATGACAGTAATTTTTTATTTTAAGCTCTCAATAAAGATTTATTTCTATATTATATTTCGTTCCGCTGCGATGTGAGACTTTGTGTTGTGTTGGTTCTTCTTCTTCTATTCTAGTATTTCTTTCTTTCTTTTCTCACCCTCTAATATCTTTCCAATAACTATTTGGTGTTTTCGATACTTGAGTTTTGGCAAGTAACACGGGTTTATGTATTATTGTCAAAATTCGGGCGTCAAATTCCTTTATAGAGTCGTTACAGTGGTACCAGAGCACAAGGTTTAGTAATAACCTTGGCTCTGTGGCGTAACTCAACAGAGATGGGGTTAGTAATACCCTAGATTGAGTTTGAGTGTGTATATATATAAGAGCGTGCATTTATAGATTCTATATGCAAATGTTTTATATTGTGTTGTTTGATCGGTTCAAGTGGTGAGAAGCATTGAACTGGCAATTTGACATGATATTATTTTGTAAAAAGGGTGAATGAAATAATTTCACCCAAATTATATTTGTGAATAGAAAAGAAATAATTTTATTAAATTAATGAGATACTGGTGTGTTTGGTTGATTAGATTAAGGATTCGGAACGGTTTAATATAACCGAAGAGATTTCACTTATGGAGTTTGTGAATGAGAATATTAATTTGGAACTTAAATGAATCAGAATTTAACTAAAGAGTAAGTTATATAAAATTTGAAGAGGAATTAGATGATATTGTTACAAAAAAGTCAAAATTAGGATTTTAAAATGGAAGTGAATTGATTTTGAAAATAAATTAGTCAACTGAATATGAATTGAAATTAACTTGGTTGAATGAAGTTAAGATGAATAATAATTATTGAAATTAACCAAATATTAATCGATTGATAACCAAAGTGAAGATAACCAAGTAAATATTAATACTGAATGTAAATTCAATTGATTTGGTTAAGTGGGTTGTGTGACGGTCCGCCCCGCACCAGCCGGCATTTCCTCCGAAAGTGCGTTGTACACATGCCAACTAGCACGGAACGGTCGCCAAAGAAAGGAAAGAAGAGGATGAACTAATCGAAAACCTGCAGAATGTCTCATAGTGCTTGGAACAAAATATAATAATAATACACTTGACATAAAATAGGCGAGACAGTGCATAAGCTGATAACTAAAACCAACATCAACATCAGAGTAGAGGAAGTCTAAATACAACTTATTACAACTTTTCAAATTACTGTCTCCAAACAAAAGAAAGCTAAAGTAGAAGATGCACTACTAATGCCCAAGCAGTTATCTTCAACAACACAGGGAGAATATCTATATGTATCATACGTGGAAGCCTCCTGCTCGTCTCCGGATCAGCTACTCGTGCATACCTAGCTAACCTGTCTCTAGTCTGCTCGTGAGAGCACCCAGAGTAATAAGAAGAGACATAAAACTCTGGGTCAGACAAAAAGTCTGGTATGAGCGATAAGCAGCTAAACAGAACAATAACAGGTATACTAAACCATACCTGAACCTGGACCTGCAACCAAAGAGTTAGCACTACATACCGTACAATACTCTAAGGTGCCACTGAACAGAAGGTGTAAAGACAACGGGGGTGGGGGTGTGCATGTCATAATGATGGAAAACAAATCAACCATAGCAATCTTCCTCACATCTCTCACTCAGTGCGTAAAGTATACGATGTCCACCACTGTCAATCACTAGACCCATCGAAGTAGTGACGGAGTTTGACTTGTACAACAACTGCTACTACCAAGCTTACCACATGGAGTCATGACCAAACCTTTACAAATGACCCCACTTCGTTGGTTTATAGCCCTTTAGTCGTACCTAGGCCACTGTGGCCCTGAATCCGTTCACATACTTCCTACACATTGTGATTCAAAGTTACAGACATCGACAACACCTTAGCACACGTCCCGCAGCAAAGCCCAACTCATGGGGTTGACTCGTTGGTTCCCAACTGGATGCTGAGTACAAACTTCCCATTGGACTACCTTTGCATCTCGGGTTCTGGTCGTCACCTTCTTCTCTGGATCGGCCTCCATTTCTTTGCTTCACTTTGCTTCAAGTCGTGGTCATCAGCTCCTCGATTCGGATCTTTGGTCAGCCCCCATCGGTTCGGTTCGGTGCCCAAGTTCCATCGGGTCGTGTTCCATCACCTTGGTCGGTTCGTAACAATGCTCCAGGCTCATGCTCGTCATGTCAGGTGGAAGGCTCCCCGGTCGAATCGGGTCGGGCCTTCATTACCAATTCAGATCGGGGATCCTCTGATGCGAGTAGATCGGTCTTGGTCACCCCAGGAGGATCGGGTCGGGTTCCTCAAGCTTCTCCATGGTGCATCGGTTCGAGTCGGAGTGGCACACGAGAGGTAGATCGGGTCGGAAGCTCCTAGTGTGGGCGGTTCGGTTCGTGCTTCTATCCGATCCGATCGGTTCGGGTACTTTCCTGCACTTTGTCCAGCAAGTTGTTTACGCCATTCGACGGTGTTTTCGACCAATTTAACACTTCTAG
Source organism: Allium sativum (assembly GCA_030737875.1). Classification (NCBI taxonomy): domain Eukaryota; kingdom Viridiplantae; phylum Streptophyta; class Magnoliopsida; order Asparagales; family Amaryllidaceae; genus Allium; species Allium sativum. Next base: position 242,227,744 of record CM060926.1, read on the forward strand.
ACAATCACAAATAATACCACACTGTCATAGCAACATGTATAATCATCCACAAACAGCAAAACAACAATCATAACATGTAAAATGGATCAAACATACCCAAAACCCATATTTTCCCTTAAACATGTTTAGGCTAAACTAATGATATAATTAGTAAAACTTAGCCAAATCAAACCAAATTTCTAACAGAGGTCAAAAACATTATTTTCGAATTTATAAATATTTTTTCCAGAATTTAATCATGTCTAATTTCGTTAATCTTCACTAATTACCCTTAATTAATCATAATTAGTGAGGAACTATGCAAATCACTCACCTTGGCCACAAATAAAACCTTTAGAACTGAAACTTTACTGTTTGGGCGCGAATAACAATGCAGCACAACAGCTCTACTTGATTCTTGTGCTAATCTGCCTTGATTTGATGTTGCTAAGCCTAATCCTTGATTAAAAAGTGATTTGGAGGTGTTTTAGAGGTTGGAGGCCAATGTAAGGTTGAAGAGAGGGTTTGTGGCGGTTGGAAAATGAGTGAAAAACTGAAAGCAGCCCTCGAATACCCCTAATCCCGAAATCCCCCATTGGGTCTAACTGTTAATCACCCGGTTAAGCCCAATTAAGCAGTTTTCACTATCTGAAACTTGTTTCAGCCATATCTCTCAAACGGTAAGTCCGTTTGGCTAATGTGACCACTCTACGGAATTGTAAACCATCATTCGAAGCCAATGGGAGTGGTCACAGGTCAAAACTCCTTTCAAATCAAAAGTTATGGCCAAAACAAGATTAGCTAGGGGCAGAATGGTCATTTAAAAATTGGGAAAAATAATGAATATGGGAAATGACCTTAATAGTCGTCTCCCAAAGTTACATGACCATACGACTTCGTATATGAAAGAAATAAATATTCTACGATCCTTCGACGCGTAGAATGCGGGTCGTTACACTCTACCCTCCTTAAGAAATTTCGTCCCCGAGATTCCTTAACCCAAAACATACAAAGGATCCTGCATACCTACCAGCCACGTACAACAATCAAACATGCAAAACAAACAAAACAAACCTATCCTAGCATGCAGAAAGGCTAAATCGAAACTGAAATCTTACCAGGCAAAGAGTTCTGGATACGTCTTCCTAATGCTCTCCTCTATCTCCCAAGTACAGTCATTCTCATTCTCACCCCACTGAACTTTGACTAATTTCACAGCTTTCCTTCGAAGTTGCTTCGTATCGTTCCCAACAATACACATAGGCTTCCGGTTCCCAACCGCCTCGGGTTCAACTTCGATATCATCCAATTGATCAAGTGAAATAGTCACATCTGGGTCGTGCACGAACTTCCTTAACTGGGAAACATGAAATACATTGTGAACTCCTGCCATCTTCTCTGGTAATTCAACTTTGTATGCCAAATTCCCAATTTGCTCAAGAACTGGGAACGAACCAACAAATCTTGGTGCTAACTTGCCTCTCCTGCCAAATCGTATCACGCTCTTCAACGGAGAAATCTTGATAAACACCATGTTGCCAATGGAGAATTTTAATTCCTTTCTCCTCTTATCAGCATAACTCTTCTGCTTGGGCAGCCTTCATTCGCTGTTGGATAACCTTAATCTTAGCTGAAGTTTCTCTTATCACATCGGGTCCAAGTACAAATTTCTCACCAGTTTCTACTCAACATGACGGTGAGTTGCACGGCCTTCCGTACAAAGCTTCAAATGGAGCCATACCGATACTGGATTGATAGCTATTATTATATGCAAACTCTACTAGATGCAAATGGTCATCCCATGATCCACCAAAATCCAGTACACAAGCTCTCAAGAGGTCTTCTAACACTCGATTCACCCTCTCTGTCAGTCCGTCAATTTGAGGATGATACGCGGTACTGAGATGCAATTCTGATCCTAACGCCTCTTGTAAGCTCTTCCAAAATCCACTAGTGAACAACGGATCTCGGTCACTCACAATGCCTTTGGGTATTCCATGAAATCTCACTACCCACTTTATATATAGTTCAGCTAACTTAGCTGTTGTCCTGTTCGATTTGACGGGTATAAATCTTGCACTCTTAGTCAATCAGTCCACAATCACCCAAATGCTATCATGGCCCGATCTAGTCCTTGGTAACCCATCAATGAAATCTATCGAGATTTGTTCCCATTTCCATTCTGGAACTTCTAAAGGTTGTAACAAACCACTAGGCTTCTTTTGCTCAGCTTTAACTAGCTGGCAATTCATGCATTTGGATATAAACTTCCCAACGTCTCTTTACATCCCTTACCAGTAGTAGGTCTGCTTCATGTCTTGGTACATCTTGTTACCACTGGGATGTATAGTCAGTTTTGAGTGATGACATTCTCTAAGCACTTCATCTCTCAATCCATTGACATTGGGTACAACTAGTCTTCCATTCTTTCTAAGCCATCCAACTCGGTCAAGCCCATACTTGTTCATCTCCTCATCGATAACCATCTCTAACTTGGAGATGATTTCCAATAGGTTAGGATCGTTCCTCTGACTGGAACCAATCCGCTCAATCGAAGTGGGTCTGATCGTCAAACTTGCTAACATTTCTGGATCCAATTCGCACTTTGGTCTAAAATCATACCCAGCAATGTACTCCAGTTGCTTCCATTCTAGAAACATAGCCCCTAAACTGGCATGTCTTCTACTCAATGTATCAGCCTCCGCATTGCCCTTTCCTGGTGTACATGCGATGTCGAAATCATAGGAAGCTAAGAATTCTAACCATCTTTGCTGTCACAGATTTAGATCATTTTGAGAGAAAAGACACTTTAACGATTTATGATTGGTAAAAAACTCGAATCTTTCTCCCAAGAGATAATGTCTCCACATCTTCAGTACAAACACGATCGCTGCCAATTCCAAATCATGGGTAGGGCATCTTTTCTTATGCGGTTTCAGTTGCCGACTTGCATAAACTACAACCCTACCTCCTTGCATCAATACAGCACCTAGTCCGGTACCACATGCATCCATATATACTGTCATCTCTTCATTCCCCTTAGGAATGACTAACACTGGTGCACATGTCAACTTTTCCTTTAGACTCTTGAATGCATTCTCGCACTTTCCGTCCCAGACAAAAGCTTGATTCTTCTTGGTCAACTGAGTCAACGGCGCTGCTATCTTGGAGAAGTCTTAGATAAACTTACGATAATATCCAGCTAATCCCAAGAAACTTCTTATGTTCGTTGCATTCTTGGGCGTAGACCAATGTTGTACCTTAGCCACCTTCACAGGGTCCACGGCAATACCATTCTATGAAACAAATGGCCCAAGAATCTCACTTCTCTCCTCTAGAAGTGACACTTAGAGAATTTTTCTTTCAATTGGTGTTTTCTCAACACCTCCATCACTATTTTTAAATGTTCCTTGTGTTCTTCCTTTGTCCTCGAATAGACCAAAATATCATCCACGAACACAAGAACAAACTTATTCAACTGATCTCTGAATACACTATTCATAAGATCCACAAAGTATGCTCGGGCATTGGTTAGCCCGAATAGCATGACCAACCACTCAAAAAATCCAGACGGCGTCTGAAATGTCGTTTTAGCTATACTCTCAGCTTCCACTCTAAGCTGATGAAAACCTATCGCGAGATCCAACTGAAAGAATACTCTCGCGCCATTCAACTAATCAAACAAATCATCTATCCGTGGTAGAGAATACTTATTCTTCCTTGTCACTTTATTCAACTCGCGGTAATCTACACACAAACGAAGGGAACCATCCGCCTTGGTAGCATACACAACTGGTGCTCCCCATTCAGAGACACTCCTTTTGATAAATCCCTTCTTCAAAAGATCGCTGACTTGCACCCCGAGCTCTCGCTGCTCCCTTGGTGTCATACGATGAAGTGGCATCACTATAGGTCTGGCATCTTTCACTAAATCAATACGGAACTCAATCTCTCAGTGTGGTGGAAGCCCAGTCACTTCCTCGAAAACGTCTGGATACTGGCCAACCACGGGCAAACCTGACAACTCACTATGCGGAATGTCGAAGGAATTCAAAAAACTAGCTATTACCCCATCACCGGGTAGACCACCAAACACTACTCTCTGCCCATCATCCGCTCTATATATCACTAAAAAGCCCTCACAGTCTACCACCACCCCGTATTTTTGGAGCCAATCGACTCCCAAAATAATGCCAAACCCAGTAAAGCCCAAAACAAAGCAATCACAAACAAACGTGCATCCATGACTCGATAGGACCACATTAATGCTAAGGTTAGTTGAACCACCAATCGGGTTCGTCACTACTAAAGGCCTATCGACAATCTCAGGCTCCAATCCCAACCTATCTACCAGGTCACTAGATATGAAAGAACTGGAAGCCCTGGTATCAAACAAAACTCTAACAGGAACATCATAAACAGAAAGCATACCTTGAATAACAACATTCTTTCCTTTTTCCGCCGCAGTTGGGGCATTCGACGAAGAAGGAATAGCATTAAGGGCATATGCTTTCACCACCTGCTTTTCTTTAGTGGGTTGCGGACACTTGTCCTTGTGATGTCCCACTTGGCCACAGTTGAAGCACTTCCTATCCGTTGGCTTGGCCCGACACTCTTTGGCATAGTGGCCCTTCTTACCACAGCTGAAGCACTCAACATCTTACTTATTCTTTTTCTTCTGGCCATCCTTGGTCTGATTCTGCTTTCTCTTATTCTGAGAACCATTCTTGCCTCCACCGCTTGCTTGCGGCTTTGGCTCCTCTGCAGATGCAACCTCAGTCTTCGACTTAGGGTAAAGACTCTCAGACCTCAATGCTTTCCCCACAATCGATTCAAACGTCTCATCGATGTGGTTGATAAGCCTTTCCCCCAAGTACTGATCCAGGCCAGTTATGAACTTCTCATTCTTCTTCTTGGTAGTATCAATAAGAGATAGTCCATACTTTGATAAAGTATCGAATTCTGCAATATACTCCGAGACAGCTCTGCCATTCTGCTTGAGCTCCAAGAATTTCTTAAACAACACTAACTTCTGAGCGGCTGGAATGAACTTATCGCTAAAGCGAACCTTAAACTGCTACCAAGTAATCTGATGCTCGGGAGTAGCTGCCTTTATAGCATTCCACCAATTCATTGCCCGTCCTTGCAGCTGACGGGATGCTACCCTTCTCTTCATTGCATCCTCGATACCCAAGTCTTCGAAGATACGCTCGCAGCTATCCAACCAATCCTGAACATCCGTAGCCGACTCCGTTCTGTGGAAGGGCTTCCCACCAAGACTAGTATAATCCTTATTCAGCTTGGCGAAATCGGCCCTAGGTGCCTGCACTATTGGACCACCACCATTACCATTATTGGGAGCTGCCCTCTGCACATCCCTCAGCATCTCTCTCATGAGGTCAGTAAACATCGTCCTCATGTCAGCAGCATTCCCATTATTGGCTCCTCTACTAGCACCTCTTGCATATCGACTCATCGTTCAATCTGTAAAGAGAAAACGATTAACCATCTCCATAGTGGTGCTAATGCAGTGCGACTTCATCCTTAACTATACTAGTAGTATATATATATAGCTTTTGAAAACCAAAATAATCACAAATACGCACTCTCATATACGTATACTATCTCTCCCTGATGACTTCCCTAGGTTAACTGTGCAACCTAGAGCTCTAATACCAAGTGTGACGGCCCGCCCCACACCAACCGGTATTTCCTCCGAAAGTGCGCTATACACATGCCAACTAGCATGGAATGGTCGCCAAAGAAAGGAAAGAATAGGATGAACTAATCGAAAACCTGCAGAATGTCTCATAGCGCATGGAACAAAATATAATAATAATACAGTTGACATAAAACAGGCGAGACAGTGCATAAGCTGATAACTAAAACCAACATCAACATCAGAGTAGCGTAAGTCTAAATACAGCTTATTACAACTTTTCAAATTACTGTCTCTAAACAAAAGAAAGCTAAAGTAGAAGATGCACTACTAATGCCCAAGCAGTGATCTTCAACAACACAGGGAGAATATCTATATGTATCATACGTGGAAGCCTCCTGCTCGTCTCCGGATCAGCTACTCGTGCATACCCAGCTAACCTGTCTCTAGTCTGCTCGTGAGAGCACCCAGAGTAACAAGAAGAGACATAAAACTCTGGGTCAGGCAAAAAATCTGGTATGAGCGATAAGCAGCTAAACAGAACAATAACAGGTATACTAAACCATACCTGAACCTGGACCTGCAACCAAAGAGTTAGCACTACATACCGTACAATACTCTAAGGTGCCACTGAACAGATGGTGTAAAGATAACGGGGGTGGGGGTGTGCATGTCATAATGATGGCAAACAAATCAACCATAGCAATATTCCTCACATCTCTCACTCAGTGCGTAAAGTATACGATGTCCACCACTGTCAATCACTAGACCCATCGAAGTAATGACGGAGTTCGACTTGTATAACAACTGCTACTACCAAGCTTACCACATGGAGTCATGACCAAACCTTTACAAATGACCCTACTTTATTGGTCTATAGCTCTTTAGTCGTACGTAGGCCACTGTGGCCCTGAATCCGTTAACATACTCCCTACACATAGTGATTCAAAGTTACACACATCGACAACCCCTTAGCACACGTCCCGCGGCAAAGCCTAACTCATGAGGTCGACTCGTTGGTTCCCAACTGGATCCTGAGTACAAACTTCCCATTGGACAACCTTTGCATCTCGGGTTCTGGTCGTCACCTTCTTTTCCGGATCGGTCTTCATTTCTTTGCTTCACTTTGCTTCAAGTCGTGGTCATCGGCTCCTCGGTTCGGATCGTGAGTCAGCCTCCTTCGGTTCGGTTCGGTGCCCAAGTTCCATCGGGTCGTGCTCCATCACCTGGGTCGGTTCGTAACAATGCTCCAGGCTCGTGCTTGTCATGTCAGGTGGAAGGCTTCCTGGTCGAATCGGGTCGGGCCGTCATTACCAATTCGGATCGGGGATCCTCAGACGCGAGCGGATCGGTCTTGGTCACCCTAGGCGGATCGGGTCGGGTTCCTCAAGCTTCTCCATGGTGCATCGGTTCGAATCGGAGTGGCACACGAGAGGCGGATCTGGTCGGAAGCTCCTAGTGTGGGCGGTTCGGTTCGTGCTTCTATCCGATTCGATCGGTTCGGGTACTTTCCTGCACTTTGTCCAGCAAGCTGTTTACGCCATTCGATGGCGTTTTCGACCAATCTAACACTTTTAGACAATCACAAATCATACCATACAGTCGTAGCAACATGTATAATCATCCACAAACAGCAAAATGACAATCACAGCATGTAAAATGGATCAAACATACCCAAAACCCCATATTTTCCCTTAAACATGTTTAGGCAAAACTAATGACATGATTAATAAAACTTAGCCAAATCAAACCAAATTTCTAACAGAGGTCTAAAACATTATTTTCAAATTTATAAATATTTTTTCCAGAATTTAATCATATCTAATTTCGTGAATCTTCACTAATTACCCTTAATTAACCATAGTTAGTGAGGAACTATGCAAATCACTCACCTTGGCCACAAATAAACCTTTAGAACTGAAACTCTACTGTTTAGGCGCGAATACCAATGCAGCATAGCAGCTATACCTCGATTCTTGTGCTAATCCGCCTTGATTTGATGTTGCTAAGCCTAATCCTTGATTAAAAAGTGATTTGGAGGTGTTTTAGAGGTTGGAGGCCATTGTTAGGTTGAAGAGAGGGTTTGTGGCGGTTGGAAAATGAGTGAAAAACTGAAATCCTAACCCTAGCAGCCCTCAAATACCCCTAATCCCGAAATCTCCCGCTGGGCCTAACTGTTAATCACCCGGTTAAGCCCAATTAAGCTGTTTTTCACTATCTGAAACTTATTTCAGCTATATCTCCCAAACGGTAAGTCCGTTTGGTAATGTGACCACTCTACGGAATTGTAAACCATCATTCGGAGCCAATGGAAGTGGTTTCGAGTTAAAACTCCTTTCCAATCAAAAATTATGGCCAAAACAAGATTAGCTAGGGGCAAAACGGTCATTTAAAAATTCGGAAAAATCATGAACATGGGAAATGACCTCAATAGTCGTCTCCCAAAGTTACATGACCATACGACTTCGTATGTGAAAGAAAGAAATATTCTACGATCCTTCGATGCGTAGAATGCGGGTCGTTACACTCTCTCCCTCTTAAGAAATTTCGTCCCCAAAATTCGTTAATCCAAAACATACAAAGGATCCCGCATGCCTACCAGCCACATACAACAATCAAACATGCAAAATAAACAAAACAAACCTATCCTAGCATGCGGAAAGGCTAAATCGAAACTGAAATCTTACCAGGCAAAGAGTTCCGATAACGTCTTCCTAATGTTCTCCTCTATCTCCCAAGTACAGTCATTCTCATTCTCGCCCCACTGAACTTTGACTAATTTCATCGCTTTCCTTCGAAGTTGCTTCGTATCATTCCCAACAATACGCATAGGCTTGCGGTTCCCAACCGCCTCGGGTTCAACTTCGATATCATCCAACTGATCAGGTGAAATAGTCACATCTGGGTCGTGCACGAACTTCCTTAACTGGGAAACATGATATACGTTGTGAATCCTGTCATCTTCTCTGGTAATTCAACTTTGTATGCCAAATTCCCAATTTGCTCAAGAACTGGGAATGGACCAACAAGTCTTGGTGCTAACTTGCCTCTCCTGCCAAATCGTATCACGCTCTTCAACGGAGAAATCTTGATATACACCAAGTCGCCAATGGAGAATTTTAATTCCTTTCTCCTCTTATCAACATAACTCTTCTGCCTATCTTGGGCAGCCTTCATTCGTTGTTGGATAATATTAATCTTAGCTGAAGTTTCTCTTATCACATCGGGTCCAAGTACAAACTTCTCACCAGTTTCTTCCCGACATGACGGTGAGTTGCACGGTCTTTCGTACAAAGCTTCAAATGGAGCTATACCGATACTAGATTGATAGCTATTATTATATGCAAACTCTACTAGATGCAAATGGTCATCCCATGATCCACCAAAATCCAGTACACAAGCTCTCAAGAGGTCTTCTAACACTCGATTCACCCTCTCTGTCTGTCTGTCTGTTTGAGGATGGTACGAGGTACGGAGATGTAATTCTGATCCTAACGCCTCTTGTAAGCTCTTCCAAAATCCACTAGTGAACAACAGATCTCAGTCACTCAAAATGCCTTTGGGTATTCCATGAAATCTCACTACCCGCTTTATATATAGTTCAGCTAACTTAGCTGCTGTCCTGTTCGATTTGACGGGTATAAATCTTGCACTTTTAGTCAATCGGTCCACAATCACCCAAATGCTATCATGGCCCGATCTAGTCCTTGGTAACCCATCAATGAAATCCATCGAGATTTGCTCCCATTTTCATTCAGGAACTTCTAATGGTTGTAACAAACCATTAGGCTTCTTTTTCTCAGCTTTAACTAGCTGCAAATTCATGCTTTTGGATATAAACTTCCCAACGTCTCTTTTCATCCCTTACCAGTAGTAGGTCCGCTTCATGTCTTGGTACATCTTGTTACCACTGAGATGTATAATCAGTTTTGAGTGATGACATTCTCTAAGCACTTCATCTCTCAATCCATTGACATTGGGTACAACTAGTCTTTCATTCTTTCTAAGCCATCCAACTCGATCAAGCCCATACTTGTTCATCTCGTCATCGATACCCATCTCTAACTTGGAGATGATTTCCAATAGGTTAGGATCGTTCCTCTGACCGGAACCAATCCGCTCAATCGAAGTGGGTCTGATCGTCAAACTTGTTAACATTTCTGGATCCAATTCGCACTTTGGTCTGAAATCATACCTCGATTCTTGTGCTAATCCGCCTTGATTTGATGTTGCTAAGCCTAATCCTTGATTAAAAAGTGATTTGGAGGTGTTTTAGAGGTTGGAAGCCATTGTTAGGTTGAAGAGAGGGTTTGTGGTGGTTAGAAAATGAGTGAAAAACTGAAATCCTAACCCTAGCAGCCCTTAAATACCTCTAATCCCGAAATCCCCCATTGGGCCTAGCTGTTAATCACCCGATTAAGCCCAATTAAGTTGTTTTTCACTATCTGAAACTTGTTTCAGCCATATCTCCCAAACGGTAAGTCCGTTTGGCTAATGTGACCACTCTACGGAATTGTAAATCATCATCCGAAGCCAATGGAAGTGATTTCAGATCTAAACTCCTTTGCAATCAAAAGTTATGGGCAAAACAAGATTAACTAGGGCAAAATGGTTATTTAAAAATCTGGGAAAATCATGAACACGGGAAAGGACCTTAGTAGTCGTCTCCCAAAGTTACATGACCATAAGACTTTGTATGTGAAAGAAATAAATATTCTATGATCTTTCGATGCGTAGAATGCGGGTCGTTACAGGTTGTGCATCGGTTGTTGATTGTTTGTTATATTTGTTATAATATAATTCATCAAATGGTTTAATGAAGAGCTGAATGAATTTAAAGATGAATTCCAGCATAATTAAAGTGGAATGCAACTGCATATGAATTGGAATTAATGGTTTAGCCCGGTATTTGCAAATGAATGATGCTTCATGTTTGATTTTGGGAAATGGAGAAGTTATACTTGCTGACTAATGAAGTGTTATTTAAGAATTTCATGTAGTTGTTACTTACATGATAAATTGAGTTGAGTACAGGTGCCAGAAGGCCATGAGGATTAAGATTGGTGCCGTAGATCGAAATAAATTGAACAAGTATGCTCAATAGCGCTCGTAAAAGGCATGCCTAGAAAGCATCTTCCTAAGCCGACTAGTGTCAACGCTTCATATATATATATATATATATATATATATATATATATATATATATATATATATATATATATATATATATATGGTGCTTGCCACCATTTGCCAAGGTGGGTATGGCCCAATTAATATACTGGCATTCCCGGAGCCAGGCAAGTTAATATACTGGATTCGTCTCTTTACCTATTTCCAGGGGATTGACTAAGCGTGCCCAACCCAAACCAACGAAAGAGGAATGGTACTGCCACTTGAGGAAGAGCTGAAGGTAGGCAAGTTCAGTTGTCGAGAGGCTTCCATTCATTGCTCTTTCTACCAGTATGCTGAAACCACACACTAGTTAAATAAGTTAAGTAAGGTAAAGGTTAATATAAAAGGGAGCTGGTCTTCTTCTTCGCCGATACCCAAACTGTTCCATTTGCCTAACAACATATATATCACAAACGCTGGTTGCTCACGGTCACTCTTTTCATATCTCATGCATGTTGGCCACTAAAGCGTAATGATCAGAATATTAATCCAATAGAAAATATCATCTCATCTCACGCCCGTTGGCCTGATGTTCGAAAAGAGCGGATTTGTTCAAGCAAGCTAATCAGATTTCCCTTTCTAGGCGGGTGTAATGTCATTATACTCTTTTTCTCTCTCACCCCTTGAAGAACAAATAGCTGATCTTTCGTGGTCCTCGCGAAAGTATAAATTTTGGTTTTTGATTTTGATTTTTTGACTGTGTGAGTCGATGTATATATATTATTTGTTCCTGTGATATCGTAGAAGTCCCTTTGTACAGGGGAGACTCTACCGAATTTTTTCAGGAATTTAAAGTGTTATAATTTTTTTGATATTTTTGAAATTATTATTTACAATAACGAATTGGTTTTTTGATATAAGATAAACTGGATTTTTAAAGTGGAAGGGTACGTAACATTTTTCTTACCTTCATAATTTCGAGGACAAAATTCTTTTAAGGGGAAGGAATGTAATGTCCCATATTTTCGGTAGTCAAATATTTAATTTATTTTATTATATTAAATATTGATTTGGAATTTTAAATGGATTTAAAATATATATAATTTGTTTATATAACAAAGTCTGAACGTTTAATTTATATATAATTATAATCGAGCTTGTAACGTCGCGGTAGTACGTAATATGGAGTTTTGAACTTCAATTGAATATACAAGATCCGATATAAGTCGGAGTTCTATGAAACAAGAAATGTTTGAATCTTGTTGATTATAACTTCATATGAAAGAGACAAATCGAGATTTCATGTTATAGATTGTTAGTTATGTCCAATTCAAATTTTCAAATAGTCGCTATGGAATTATTTATATATTATAGCGATTAATTTAATAATTTAATTCAATTTAAAGGGTTTTTGTACGTAACTTGAGATAACGATCAAATAAAGCCATGAAACGAATTTCGTTGAATTTGTATTGACGTTTAGAGTCAGGATAGATATATTGTTTGTCATTTTTGGAAACCGTATATTTTTGGTGTCCAAAATAGCGTTGTTTCACGCGTAAAATAGAATAACCGTTATGCGAACGATCTCCGTTTTCCAACGAAACTAATTTTATTAAATCTGTAATGAACAATTTTAGTTGTGTTTTAGGTTTCAAGTTATTTGGATTTCATTTGTGATCGTGGAAAATTTGAACGTGTGTTTTTCACCTGTGATTTATAAAGGAATTTTTATAAACGACCTCGGAATTCAACGAAAGTTGTCCCATCGTGTCCAGAATATTTTTTTATTTTGGGGTTACAAGTTTCATTTCGATTGGAGATCGTATGTGATGGTTTTTATACGTTACTTCACCGCGAAGTTTCAATTAATATTATTTTAATGCACCCCAACCCTTATATATACTCCATAATTAGTCAAACCCTATTTTGTTTCATCGCATGGTGAACCATTCCTCTGGCCGCCATCTTCTTTTACCAATAATTGAAAATGTTTGATCCCTCTTCCCTTTTAATTTCATATCCACTCACTAATTTTAAAAATGTTCAACATAAGACTCCTTAAGCTATATGTGATCCACCTAACTGACGGGGGCGACCATTTTATGAAGGACGACGTGATCGGGAATATGCCTTAAAGGCGACAACTTTCGAGGGGAGATGGGAGCTATCGATGACACTAGATGGAGTTAGGTTTGGCACGAGCGTCGAGGGCATTGAGGGAAGTGGAGTACCGACATCTGATCGGTGGTCAGTCATCTCTCGGTGGCTCGGTGTCTTGCTGAAGTAGGGAATGTTTTTAAGTTGGCATAATTGAGTTTTAACGTGAAAAGCGGGTTCTGTGGCAATCAAGTTGTTGGCCATTTTTTTGTTAGTGTTAATGGTAATGAAGCTTTAAAGGGGAGGGAACAAATGAAGAGCAGGTTTGGAGTATAACGAGAAGCAGAAGTGGGAACTGTAATAGTGTTTTGGGGTATCATTTGAACAAAGCCGCTTGGAAGATGGTTTGTTCGTGGTTTTTGAAATTTGTCGATGGTAGGATTGGAAAAAGAAACGAAGATGGTACAGGAAATGGTGAACAAAAATATTTAAATATATTCGAAATGTCGGTCTGGTTATTTTCAAAGGCAGAAGGGATTACATTGGTCAACGTGGAAAGTAGGGCTAGTGTTTTTTTTAAAAAGGAGTCGGAAATTTGTATGGAAACAGTAGAACTGACGTGGCCATAAGGAAGGAAGGTGGCATATTTTGGTCTCAACGTGGAAAAAAGGAATGTGTTAGGGAACAAAACGTGATGAAGCTAGGATTGGCTTTTGCGTGTAGTGTTCTAGAGAAAGAAAGAGTGATATGGAAGGGAAATATATGAAGAAAGGTAGGCTCGTTTGTTTTTTTAATGTGAAGACAATAGGGGTATTTCAAGATAGGAAGAAGTAGTTTATATGAATAAAAGCTAGGGTAAATTTTTAATAGAAGGTGTGGGGTGTCTGAGTAGTGCGAAGAGCATAGGAACAAAGAACCGGTTTTCGTGAACGAATGGATAGCAAGCAGATGGAAACAAAAAAAAGAAAGAATCGGGCATTTCAAAATAGCTAGAACAACAGATCGGCCCTATGAACGTGAGGTTTAAATTTTATTTTATTTTAATAATTAATTAAGGAAGTTTATTAATCAATGAAATCGTGAATAGGTTGGTAACCTTGCTTGGTCTCTCTGATAAAGTCGGAGAAAATTCTTGTTTCACAAAGTAAACTATTTCACGAAGTAATTAAACGTTTATAATAATATTAATTAGTTTATATTATTTTACCAAAAATAATTAAGTCTAATAGTTTGTTAATTAAGAAATTGATTATACACTTAAATCATATGAAGTTAAAATGGTTAAAACTTATACCTAGGTTATCAGAATTAAACGAAACAAGCTACACTAGAATGGTGGTGAAAAACATAACATTATGGAACTAATCTGGACAGTGCAGGAGACAATTGGGATTTACTGGTAAATTAATGGCTGTTTATCTTAACTATAATCGGACCGTTCAGCGAATCAAAGCAAAGTGAGTATAACTCACTCAGTTTTTATCTCACTTATATTTTATATAAGTCGTGTTTAATATTTGTGTGTTGTTATAATTGTTGATGTTGGTTGAATGTGTGCTAAATAATTTATATATTTGTTGATTTATACGTTAGTTCAATTTAAATAAAATATGACCGTTATTCTAACGATTATTTCCAAATGAGTTAACTTACCTTGTTGGTTCCGCTTATAATAATATAAACATATTAAATTAAGAGATAAGTACTTGAATTACTGTTATTTATTTATTGTTAAATATTACGTCTATTTATTGAATTGAATAATATTATTTGAGGTAACATATTTGGATGCAAGGAAAAACAGGTTGGAGGGATCCAACTGGATTCCTCAAATTTATTTTTTATTTTCATATTACCATTATTTGAATTGTATGACCAACCTCATTAGATGATTGATTTGTTTATTTATAATTAAATTGAAATTCAACATTTGTTATGATATTAACCAATGGGTAATATCGGTTGAGTAATTGGAGGCAGATGGCTTGATAATCAGTCGTTTTTAAAAAATGGATTTACCGTCAGGTGAATCGACATAAAATAAAATTATAAAATTTATTTTTTTTAACTGAAATAGATTTTTAAATATATTATTTTGAATGGAAATTATTTAAAAGAAAAACTATATTTAAATTTATTATTTAAGTTCATAAACAATTTTTAAATGATTTTATAAATCAATTTCTTATGTAAATAAGATTTATAAGTAAATGAGCAGAAATTAACCGAACGGTTAAGGGCTGGATAAATTGTTTTCTTAGAAACAATTAAATGGAATTATTTAAATTGATTATATTATAAGTTAATTAAAAGGAGGAATTAATTGGAATTGGTTAATGAGATAACCGTTTTTGAGTTGACCAAGTCAATCGTTTTAACTGGGATTTGATTATTAAGTGAAATCAATTTACTGTCAAGTAGTATGTTGAAATGGCTTAACGAATATTTATTTTAATTATAATAAGAGTTTAATAAGGAATATATTTATTATTTTAGTTAACGGAGAATTTAACTACTTTTACAGTAGTTAGTGATGAAGAAAATTATTAATTTAATTAACAATAATTTAAGAGATTTCTTTTTAGTGAAATTCATTTAAGTAAGAAGTCGGAGTTTTGAAATGGAATCGAGCTAAATTGTGAAAGGAGTTTCTATTAACCCCGTTAAACGCAGTTCAAAAAAAATACAATGATGATATAATATATAATGAACCAAGCAATTTCACAATTATGTCATGACGAGATGGTGGCATACTACTCTGGCGACATGATGCAAGTCGTTCAGCGACTTGATAAAATCATTTAGATCTTCACCAAAAAGAATGTCGTTATAACCATGCAATTCATGTCATTCCCTCCATGTCGCAAGTCTAGTCCATGTCGCGAGTCATTTTTATATAGAAGCATATCGTTGGCACATCACAGCACAACTTAACGGTACGGATCGACTCTTTGTTTTTACAACATTGATCGACATTCATACAAAAGTATGAATCAGTTGAATTATGGTTTAGTGAACACGTGGACCATTCCTGCCCATATACAAAGCCTGGACTGTAAATTCAATGTAAAATGATGACGTGGCAGTAATAACATGTATAAAACCGGGTTGTCCCTCTTATTTTAATGCAAGGATCGAAATGATATGCAAAACATGGAGCGGAATGCATATCATGCCGATATACAACCAAGACTTGAAACAAAACCAATTCGTTAAAACCAAGCATTCATATCGCATGTCGCATGCTGTCAAGCTCATCCATACCGAATGTCACTGGCTATCAAGATTATTCATACCGCATGTCGCGAAGACCATTTAGTTCAAATCGTTGGTAATAATGAATAGCATTATGTCTTCATGGACCGTGTAAGCATATTATATGAAAAGCATGCCATGGGATATTTAATAATGTCAGGACATTCGAAACAATATAAGTCAAGTTGTTGGAAATGTTATAGTTTCAGATCATTTCTCATATAACAATATCAAGTGGCATGTCGTGCTAAAGTAATCTGCCAAGTCGATTTTCATGAGTAAAACAAATCATAATGTACAAACCATGTCGTTATATAGTCAGGTATGGGCTTCAACGATGGATGTATGCGTTGTTACCAGCTGTAAAGAGGAGTACGCGTATTATAAACGGGTATGGACTGTTTACATGCAAATCGTGACAGAGAGCCACGTAGCCATAAAGCAGTAGGACCATTTACAAGGAGTCAAGCCGCGTATACGGTATGGAGTCATTCCGTCCATACGACATGATTCATGCCACAACCGGCAAGTAGATCATGCGATATGAGCTCAGTCAAGTCATTTCTTGGTTTCCAAGGCACACACGCATTTACAGAACTGCCACTACACTTCAACAACTCCTATAAATACCCCCATATTACACACATGAAAGGGAAAGAGAAATTTCTACTTCGAAGGGATGACCAAATCATTTCTCCGCCCCTCTAAACTTCTCCAATCTCCATTAGTGTCTTCTCAAGTTCAAGCCATCTTACTCCAACAACAAATGGATTAAGCCTTCTCTAAACTCCAATAGATATTTCTCAAGTTCAATTCAAACTACTCTAATCTCCAAAAATTCTCTCTCGAGCCTAGATCCAACACAAAATCATCATGGAACCGATGGAGATATTCTAAATGATCAATTGGTCAAAGTTCTACACAACAACAATCACAAATCAAGAGATCTCGCTGATTCTTTCATTAATTCAAGTGAAATCTAGAGCAAAAAGAGAGAAAAGTTTGAAAAGAGTGAAAAAAGAGTGAAATGAATCAAATTATGTACTTTCTAAATCCAAAAGTGATAAAGAAAATAACTTCTATAGTGGACGTAGGTCGAAATTAAGACCGAGCCACTGTAAAATTCTTTGTTCTCTACATTTAACTTTTTATTTTGTGTTTGCGGCCCCATATATTCAAATCCTACCTTTTAGTGAAGTGTTGTTAAACACCTTGGAGTGTTGTGATCATTTTTCATTTCAACATTTTTGGCGCCCACCGTGGGGCCACGATCACATTTTCAAGCTTAAGTGCTTTATAGAGATATTGAAATTTGAAGCCTGCTTCTACAATAGATTCTCCAAATCTAAGATCTAGGCCAATCGACGATTTCTCTTTGAGATTCAAAGCTGTATCCGAAATAATTGCAAAATCTAAGAAAACTGCAAGTAAAACAATTGGAGAAACCGACAATGTTGCTAATGAGAAAGCTACACCACTTACTAACCGCTTTGAAGTTGGAGAAAACTTAATAGGTGGAGCCGGAGTAATCGGAGCTGAGCAAGATGCCGTTATGGCCAATTTAAACCAACGAATGGAGACTTCAAATAAATCTTTAATGGATGCTAATGATGCTTTGATGGATAAAATGAATGCTCTTTTAAACGCTCAAGCAAATCCCACTCCTCCTCCAAAGGTTCACGTCGACCTTGAAGAAAACATGAATTCAGCGACTTTTGATCATAATCATAACAATAATATGGAAGGCCTTGATGGATGGGAAAGTGATAAGAAGGAAGCTGAAGTTCAAGATTCAAAGCCAATAGCTAAAAACCATTTTGATCGAAATACCTGAAGAGTTATTAGTCCCGCCAAGGGGGCACCTCCCCATAGTGAAGGCAGAAGACCTAAATCCTTTAACCACGATCGCTCGCCAAGACGGCCATCCGGCAAAGAGATCGAAGCCCCCCTCCCCCGTGGAACGCCACAACTCGAAGTAATATATCGCGGATATGGTAAAGAAAATCATGAAAAATAGTATGGCTCACAATGATAGTGAAAGGGAATGGGAATTTTCTCCTAGCAAAAATCCGTTCACTAAATGAATTCGAAAAGCAGAGTTCCCTAAAAAGTTCATTCATCCTAATCTGCCTCCATACAACAACACTTCTGATCTGAATCACTTCCTGTACAAATATGAATGGCACATGAATGAAGCTAAAGCAACATACGAGATCAAATGCTTATGCTTCCCTCTTTATCTAGAAGACGTAGCATCACTATGGATCATGAGTCTCTCAAATCCGTTGATCGATTTGATGATTTGACTCTGAAATTCAAGGAGCAGTTTAGGCTGCAAGCTACTAAGGCTAAAGATGTTATTTCTCTGACATCAATGAAGCAGAATCTAGGAGAGTCTGTTAAAGATTTCCTCAAAAGTTTCAACGCGGCTTTGTCCGAGGTAGGGAATTTCAAGCCTCGCATGATCTTACTGTCTGTAAACGGCACCATAAATGAGATGAGTGATTTTGGTAGATGGATTAAAATGAAATAACCAAACACGCTTGAGAAATTTTATAAAAAATCAGATGAGTATATGAGAGTGGACAATAATCCAGTGCCCCTTCAGATTATTGATGGTAGCCAACTTCTTGAAGCTCCCAAAAATGCTGCTACTCAATACAATCAGAAGAATCTCGAAGGTTAAAAGAGAGGAAACAATGGCAAAGATAACCGAGATGGCAAGAAGACTCGCTTCTTTACACCCGCTGAGTTCACCCCTCTAAATAGTACTACAGAGAATATTTACTTCGCCACCAAAGATGTAGAACACTATCAAGAACCACCATCGCTGAATATTTCTAAACGAGCTGCGAATTCTAAAATATTTTGTCGTTTTCACAATCAATCTGGGCATGATACTAACGAATGTCAACACTTGATGAACTTAATCGAGGAGTTGATTAGGAAAAATAGATTGCAGCAGTATGTAAAGATTCCACAAGCTACAAATCCTTCTGCAACTCCCTAGGTGCAGGGGACATCAAATGGTCAATCCGGTCCAAACAACGGAGTTCCGGCTCAAACCAATGCAAATCCGATGATCAACTGATAACCGATAGTGGTGTTTCAATTTCAATCGCTCGGAATTAGCGATCATCATCGCCACAACTTTATTTTCATGCTTTACTTCATATTGTATTCAAAATTCTCGTAAAACATGATGTAATATTTTACAAACACTGTATTGAATATTAGCTCTGTGACTAAGAGCATATCTGTTTGAATAAATCTCTTGCTTGCAAAATTTTATGTCAAATCAAAACTTGATAAAAAGATGATTTCATATTGCAGGCTATTTATCGAGTGTTTTTTCCTTTAAAATTTGACGAAACATAGCGACCCCAACAACACTAGTTCAAGTGCTAAATGCTGTAAATATCAACATGCACAAATGCAAAAATAGAAAATCACCGCCTTAAAAAGTGAATGGGAAGAGTCGCAAAGATTCAAACAACAAACAAGTGTCGCGACAAACAAACGATAGGGTTGTATCTTTTATCGAAGGGGCACTTTCCCAAATGAGAGGTCCAAGGCCCAAGTTCCTTAGCTAAGATAACCTGCCAAGTTAAGCGTCCGACAAAGGAACTGGCGCCAACCCCGCGAAATGATGCAACAAGAAAAACCTTCCGCAATAAAGCAAACGCTTCTCGAGTGAAGCACAAAAACCTCCCCGAGCTGGGGCACTAAATTCAAAGACCTCCCCTAGCAGGGGCACAAAATATAAATCCTCCCCAAGCGGGGGCACCAAATTCAAAGACCTCCCCGAGCGGGAGTACTAAATTCAAAGACCTCCCCTGGCGGGGGCACAAAATATAAGTCCTCCCCAAGCGGGGGCAGTAAATTCAAAGACCTCCCTTAGCGGGGGCATAAAATATAAATCCTCCTTGAGCGGGGGGCACCAAATTCAAATACCTCCCGGAGAGGGGACAATAAATTCCATGACCTCCCCTATCGGGGGCACAAAATATAAGTCCTCCCCTAGCGAGGGCACTAAATTCAAAGAGCTCCCCTAGCTAGGGCCCAAAATATGAATCCTCCCTGAGCGGTGGCACCAAATTCAAAGACCACCCGAGCGGGGGCACCAAATTCAAAAACCTCCCCTAGCATGGGCACAAAACATAAGTCGTCCCCGATCGGGGGCACTAAATTCAAAGGCCTCCCCTAGCAGGGCACAAAATATAAGTCCTCCCCTAGCGGAGGCACAAAATATAAATACCTCCCCTAGCAGGGGCACTAAACCCAAGGTCCTTCCCTAGGGGGAGCATCAAATCCAAAATCCTCCCCGAGCGGGGGCACTAAATTCAAAGACCTTCCGGAGCGAGGGCACAAAGACATAGAAAACTTCTCCAAGTAGAAACATCAAAACAATCAGTAAAGTCAGAATTCCTATTGAATTGACAAGTTCAGAGGTTCTATGTATGATTTGCAAGTTTAAGTAACTTTAGCCAACAAAGTAGAAGCTTCTAGCGCGTCAACCACAATCAAGGAAACTCGACAAGCTGATCACATCGGGCTCTTGGGACTCGTAACGACCCACAGTACTAAGGCAACACAACCACATAAAAGTTGATTAATGCCCGAGAAAAAATTCCACGGGTCCATCACGACATTGCAAAAAGCCCAAAAACCAATTTACTCTCATCAAAGAGGCCAATACAATTGGTTTGAACTTGCCTTCAAAAATGGGGCATTTGAAAAATTCGGCAAAATCGATATGCTCTATATGTCAATAAAACTCACTGCACCGATAAAGATCAACATGAGAAACATAATCAGAATCTCTTAACACAAAGGCTTCCTCATCTATAAAGCTCCAACCATAAATATCTCACAAAAACCCGACGATATTTTGCTTTAAATCTGAAGATAAGCGGTGCTCAAAAGGAGACTGTACGAATATGGCATAGTTCGAATCTAATAGAGCGGTAATGCTTCTCATGGAATTGAAGCTAATATCCGTTAATAGTTTCAATATGGGATATAAAAAGGAGATTGAACAATAATTATGCACCAGGGTTAGCTGTCTAAAACAGAGATTCAAAATTTTATGTATCCTAGGATGATCCATGGTGTAAAAAAAAAAATCAAATTCGAAACATTCAAGTCTGAAATACAAATTGCAAATGTTTGGCTACACCAAGATGTGAACAATTCAGACTTGAGCTATTTCACAAAATTGCTGACTCTAATCCAACAATACAAGTCGGCACAAAGATCAAGATGTCAAATTACAGTAGAGCCCAAGATGTTATTGATTGAAGACAAATAGCATCACAACCGCTAATTGTCGAAGCTCAAATTTTAAGCAAAAATACAAGCTTCGAGGGGAATATGTTAACCCCGTTATATAAACACGATTAAAAAAAAAATTATGTTAATGAACCGGGAAATTTCACAATTATGTTTTGACGACATGGTGTCATACTACTCTAGTGACATAACGCAAAGTCGTTCAGCGACTTTATAAAGTCATTTAGATCTTTACCAAAAAGCATGTCGTTATAACTATGCAATTCATGTCGTTCTCTCCACGTTGCAAGTCTAGTCCATGTCCTGAGTCATTTTCATATAGAAGCATATCGTTGGCACATCATAGCACGACTTAACGAAACAGATCAGCTCTTTGTTCTTACAACATAGATCGACATTCATACAAAAGTATGAATCAATTGGACTATGGTTTAGTGAACACGTGGACCATTCCCGTCCTTATACAAAGCCTGGACTGTGAATTCAATGTAAAAATGATGATATGGTAGTAATAGCATGTATAAAACTAGGTTGTCCCTCTTATTTTAATGCAAGGATCGAAATGATATGCCAAACATGGAGTGGAATGCATATCATGTCGCTATACAACCAAGACGTGAAACAAAACCAATTCATTAAAACCAAGCATTCATATCGCATGTCATATGCTGTCAAGTTCATCCATACCGCTTGTCGTAGGCTATCAAGATTATTCATACCGCATGTCGCGAAGACCATTAAGCTCAAATCGTTGGTAACAATGAATAGCGGCATGTCTTCATGGACCGTGTAAGCATATTATATGAAAAGCGTGTCGTGGGATATTTAATAATGTCAGGACATTCGAAACAATATAAGTCAAGTTGTTGGAAACGTTATAGCTTCAGATCATTTCTCATATAACCATATCAAGTCATCGCATGTCGTGCTAAAGTAAACTACCAAGTCGATTTTCATGAGTAAAACAAATCTTAGCATACAAACCATGTAGTTATACAGTCAGTTCGTGGCTTATACGATGGATGTATGCAATGTTGCCAACAGTAAAGGGGAGTATGTGTATTGTAAAAAGGCATGGTTGTTTGCATGCAAGTCATGATAGAGAGCCATGTGGCCATGAAGCAACATGACCATTTACAAGGAGTCAAGCCGTGTATACGATATGGAGTCAATCTGTCCATACAACATGATTCATACCACAACCCGCAAGTAGGTCATGCGATATGAGCTCAGTCAAGTTGTTTCTTGGTTTCCAAGGCACACACGCATTTACATAACTGCCACTACACTTCAACAACTCCTATAAATACCTCATGTTTCACATACAAAAGGGAAAGGGAAATTTATACCTCGAAGGGCTGACCAATTTTTTTCTCTACCACTCTAAACTTCTTCAATATCCATTAATAGATTTTAAAGTTCTATCCATCTTACTCCAACAACAAATGGATTAATCCTTCTCCAAACTCCATTAGAGATTTCTCAAGTTCAATTCAAACTACTCTAATCTCCACTAATTCTCTCTCAAGCCTAGATCCAACACAAAATCATCATGGAACTGATGAAGATCGTCTAAATGATCAAGTGGTCAAAGTTCTGCACAACAACAATCACAAATCAAGAGATCTCACCGATTCCTTCATGAATTCAAGTGAAATCTAGAGAAAAAGGGAGAAAGGAGAAAAAAGAGTGAAATGAATCAAATCATGTACTTTGTAAATCCAAAAGTGATAATGAAAATAGCTTCTATAGTGGACGTAGGTCGAAATTAAGACCGGACCACACTAAAATTCTTTGTTCTCTACTTTTTATTTTGTGTTGGCAGCCCCAAATACTCAAATCCTACCTTTTGGTGAAGTGTTGTTAAACACCTTGGAGTGTTGTGATCATTTTTTATTTCAACTGTTTCTGATATAAAAAGGGGTTTATATTAAAACTTCGGATTTTGTAAACAAAATTTATCAAGGAGATATGAATCCGAAGTGTTGATTTTGAATTGGCGATACTGAATAATGAGGTTAAGAAAGACGAATGGAACTGAAACAATATTTTCAAGTGGAAAATGGTTGAAGAAATTAGAAGTGGACTATAATGGATTAATAATGAGTTAAGTAAGAATTATAATCTAATTGGAGATGGTTGAGTTGAGTGATTTTCTGAGTATTAATCTTATGCTGATTTCGGTCTTCGGGTTGATACTTAGGGAACTATTCACGTATCAATTTACAGTCAGGGATTATTGAATGTTGAAGTATAGAAATGCGTGAGTAAGTAATAATAATGTTTTCAGCTATGAAATAAAAGATTTAAGAATATAATTTGGAATTTCCAAAGTAACAGAAATAAAAGGACTCGAGAATATATGTAATGAGATTTCCAAATTAACGGAAACTAAAGGAGATTGTGTGAAAATATAACTTCATTTTCCTGGTAAAAAGGAAATGAGAAGTTAGGTTTCAAAATAGGTTTTCTATAAGAATAAGAGTGGTTATTGTTTTCAAATAATGAAATAAATGAAATTTTTGTAACATTGTTTTACGAGTGGTAACTTGAAGTGATTTCCCGATTATAGATAACGAATAAGTGTGGCAAATGTTTGAAAAAAATAATGGAATAGGAACATTGATATGAGTATAGAATATTTTCCTAAGTATTAAAATTAAATAGTTTTGAGGGTAATCTTATGTTAAATGAGAAGTGAATTGCTATGTTGAAATATCAAAAAGATTTTAAAGTTTTAAATTAACCATTTGTTTAATTATTAAATTTGAAGAAGCCAAGTGATGTTGAATACTGGACCAGTAAATCTATTTGTATTTTTATGATTGAATGGTTGCTTATTTGATAGTTAAATAACCGACTATCAAAAACCGGCCTATATGATTGTTGGTACGGAAAGACCGTAATTGAATTTATATTCGAAAACCATTTCGGACCAGCAAATACAAAATGTTGAAGATATCAGATATTGATTGAGATAGAGCAAATTAAGACCATGGATCTTCATAAAACAATAGAGTTGCTTATAATCTCTGGTTTAGCGACCGGAGATATACTATAATTCTATCGTAGTTTGAATCTATAGATTGTAAGGACTACTCGCTACTGATCTGTATGGTGATTCCTAGGATGTGGTAGGAGAGTGCCTTCGGTTCATCCTGTTCCTGAATGACTTGTATGGATGAATGTTCGATTTTCAAAGGATCACGTACATTGATTTCTACAAACGTACTTCTGTTGGTGGCGGGGAAATTCGTTTCTCTTAGCTTACACACTCAGGGTATTTTTATGGATGTCAATTAGTGACATCTGGCGGATCTAACGATGTGGCACTCAAAGTGAATAGGGTCAGATGTTCTGAAAAAAGATTTATAACCTCAAACCTCATCAACCGGGAAATGGTAAAAATTGGGTAGGTCGCATGGCTAAGTGGGTCGAACCCAATTAGGGCGTATTGTCACCATCTAGAGAATATTCACATTTGTTACTTCTTTTCATTTCTGTATCTCGTGGGAACTACGGTGGTCGCGACAAAATGCCGTAAGGTGACAATACATTCGGTACTTTCAAGCGAAATGAGGGGTCAGTCATGTTTAGCCTGGGTTGCAAGATGTTCATGTTTAACCCGGTGTATTCCTATTTAGAGATACACTGTCGAAAGGTGGTTGCCCATACCTTGCCATGGAAATCCATTTTCCAATAAGTGCCTGCAGTTTTGATTGTATACCATGTATGTAGAGCGTGAGATGCAAGCGTTCTGCTAGTTTGTTATTTATTTGTATTTAGACATTATTATAATATTAGAAAAGATACTGATTTCAAAAATGGTTGGGTTATCGTAAGGTAAAAACCGTCCGTGTCTATGTGTGGATTGGTTTTACGATTATCCTTTTCTTTCGAAAAGATTTTGACGTAAAAGTCAAGTTGGATGATACCTTTAAACTTAATGTGTTTTCTCACTCAAGTTCACCATACTGATCCGGCTTTTGAAATGCTCGAGTTAGACCGGGATTTACATGTTCAGGTTATTGGATACTATGAAGTTCAGAAGAGGTGCTGGAGGAGTTCAGACGTATTAGTATTTATTCCGTTATGTGATTGTATATGAGGACAGGTTGTTATAACTGTCCAGATGTGTTGTACTCTGATGATTGTACTCCCAATAAAGATTTATTTCTATATTATGTTTTGTTCCGTTGTGATGTAAGACTCTGTGTTGTGTTGGTTCTTCTTTTTCTTCTATTCTAATATTTCTTTCTTTTCTCATCCTCTAATTTCTTTAAAATAACTATCTGGTGTTTTTGATACTTGAGTTTTGGTGAGTAATACAAGTTTATGTATTATTGTCAGAATTCGGGCATCGAATTCCTTTGCCAAGTCGTTACACCTTTTTTGAAAATAATCTATGGTAAAATTAATATTTTATTCTTGATTTTGCAATCCTATCGAAGTATACTGTGATCTCGGTTATCTGCATGTACTCAGCTTCTTCGATTTGTGTCTAAAGAAACTGAATGATAGTTTCATAATCATTTTGAATAGTTTCAAAGAAGGGTACTTATTCAGAAACAACTTTGCATTTCTCATCAGTTCTTTGCGATGAATATTTTGGCATATAGTTTTCTAAAAGACCCTGATCGTTTCCTTAATGAATATTTTCTTGATTTTATTGAGAACTATTATCATCATGATTCAAAGAATTCTCTAACATCAGATTCAAATTGGTTTTTCCTTTCAAAATTTGTTTCGTTGTGCATGCTCTATGGGTTGACCAAAACAAGCACACTTCAGACACCTTGAAGGTATCCATTTGTACTTTATTTTCTGAGTAGTGGATTCTCTGTCAGACATACAAATACATGCTTTATTCAAAAGAGAACAATCGGCTTTAATTTCCATTGAAATTCTGGCATAACTAAGCCCTGTTTCTTTTTAGTGGGTTCATTTAATTTTAGAGGAACACCCACCACATTTTCAATAGAACTAAAGGATTCCTTGTCCTAGAATTCAGTGTTTAACTCTAGGAGTCTATCCAAATTGGTATGGTACTCAGTAAATCTCTATTAAGAACCATTTTTAACCATGTTTTCAAAATGATTGACTTACCATTCACGAAATATGGTCCACCTCTAATAATTTCATCACAATCTGCGGAGGTATCAAAATGGATAACATAAAAACATATTGAGACAATTCTCACATCGGGGAATATATAAAATAAATTCTGTATAAATATCAAGAGTCCATCCTATACATTGCCAATTGGTTTGCGATAATTTGAGGTTCTCTAACATGCTATCAGAGTGGGTTTAATTCGTGTGCACAAAACTGTCACACTTGTCAACGTCACCCAATAAGATCCACGTGTAAGGCTCAGGATATGCCACACGTGCGGGGACGTGTTGAACAAGTCCCGCATCGGGGAATTTATAAAATAAATTCTGTATAAATGTTAAGAGTCCGCTCTTCACATTGTCAATTGATTTTGTGATAATTTGAGGTTCTCTAACAAAACCATTATCATCTGTGTATATTTCAAAATTATCAATAGGATTTTAGGTTTTTCTCAGTGAAAATTCTAAAATGATGATAGCATGGATGTAGCCCAAAATCTTATTCTACAAAAGAATTGTCCCATTTTATATCTTTTCTCCGATCTAGTACTACTTTTTCCAAATCAAATAGAGGGTAAACTACCATTTTTAACAAGATCTGCCCATGTTGAAGATGATTTTGCATCCATATTTCCATTATTAGAAGGCGCCCTTGATGACCGTGGAAGTGTTGATTTTGAGAAGAAAAAAAATTCCTCTGTTGCATAGAGGCAACCTTCTCAGGAAATAGGGTTTTGTGGTTGATTTCTAAAAGGAAACGAAACATGGGTTGCTCTTTGAATTTTGGCATAAGAAAGATTCTTCTAGCGATTTCGGACTGTTCGGGATCTCTCAAAATCAACATCTGTTGGTTTATCCTTAAGAGATTAAGAAAGAGAGAGGTCAGAGATATAAGAAGGACCATTCACTAAATTCTGATCGGAAATATGAGAAGCCATTAATTTTCAAGTGGATTTTTTTCCTTTGATGACACTGCTTCGTGTATTATCAGTCATATGATTTAGTACAGTAGATATTATATGATATGGCACCATACAAATTAATAAGATTTAGCATATTATATACATTTTTTGTGAAATGATCTATTTGATCAAAAAAGAACGTGCATGGTTCGACATTCAAAACGTTGAACCATAAGCGATTATCGTTTGGCTTACGGTTCAGTATTCAAAACAGTGTTTCTATCATAAGAATCCGAAATTGAAAATTACAAATCAAACAGGCCCTAACTTTTTTAATTTTTTGTTTGAAAAGAATTATTCATATCAACATTTGTGTATTAGTATTGCCAAACCAAGCCAAAAAAATCTTTATTTAGCAAATATGGTGGATGATATGGTGGAAAATAGCGGAGTCTAAAGCAGATCTACTGCTTGTTAGCGTTAAATTGAAATAGCGCAACAGTTGAATAACATTACAGGGTTATAACAGAGATTTTGTGAAGCTTTGGCAGGGTTTTAACTGCACATATCCTCGTGAGTATTTTTAAGCTCACTCGCTATCTTTAAGTAAATTACCAATTTCCAAAAATAATTAGCCTCGCTTAAACCTTTTCAACCATATCATCCTGGCAACGGTTCATCAGAAGACCACCAAAAAGGGTGAAGAGCACCATTAGAGTTGCTGATAAAGCAATAGTAAATGAAGAGATACAGGAGGAGGTGAAGTGTGATGAATGTGTACGCCAGTAACAAGGAAATTAGCGTGTACAAGAGTGTGTACATGTGAGGGCTTGTGCTCTTGCACCCATGGTTGTGCAGCAGTTTTTACAGTTTGAACGAATCTATGTGTAAATATTTGAATGATCAATTCAATTCCTCTATTCCATGCTTACTGTTCTTACGTACTCATATCAGTCTCAATTCTACCTCTCATGATTTAACCATTGATTGTGGTCCATCACACTATTAAAACAATTAATTGATACAAAAATCAACAGTGGGGGTTATGTTGGAACACAGGAAAGACGAACTAATGGCGACAAAAATCGAAAGCTATTTGAATTTGCCTAGTTATGCATGTAAGTAGGGTAGTTGCGACAACTTTAGTTTGAAAGTTTCACCTATACTTTAAGTGGCATGATGAATGAAAATAAACTGTTAAATCTTTTTTTTGGTCTCGACTCTTGTAATAAAAATATTGCTCATGTTTTTTCAACCAAATTCTCTTTAAATTTCTCCTTCTTCCTTCATTCTTATGTTCTTTTCTCTTCTTTATCATCTCACAACTTTATTGTGCCTCGCTTTTAACTATCAGTGCCCGTCATCTTCACCAGTAACAAACGCCAGAAACCAATTAAAGAACAAGGGTCCTACTGTTAATTGTATCGTATGCACATTGGTCGAAATATAGGAAAACTACTGACCTGCTGACTATGATACATGCGAAGCATCCAAGGCTTATACTAATGAAATTGACAGCTGATAATAGTTTATTGCTAGCACATAATGAACTAATTCTGCTTACACATAATGAACTAATTCTGCTTACGGAACACTGTGAAGATGAACTATTTTTGCATGAGAAAAGATTAGAAAGAAACCAAGAACTGTTTGTGGGGTGACACCGACGCATACAGCACTAGTCGATTGTTCAAATTTGAGCTTTTTCTGTTCGAATTTTTTGATATAGAGTAGAGAAAAGAGATAAAACGTGAAATAATTGAATGACTACATTTTTATTGCTTCACTTTTCTTTCATTCAACTTGATTACAAATGAATGAGTACATATAAAATTTATATTAGAAAAAGTCTCTAGATTTTTTTTTTCGAAATTCTTCCTAAATTTTATACTTTCTAAATATTTCTTCACATTACATATTTATTTAGTTTAGATTTTTTCTTTTCCACAAATGCAAACATAATCTCACTAATAATTATTTCCATTAATGCAATAAATGTTTCGTTAAAACCAAGTTTATTTCCAATATTTTTCCACTTTTGACTGATATTTATAGTGCATATTTTTACTTTTTTATTGTTTGGGCTATTGGTTGGACTTTAATTCGAGTCAAGATTTCCAGTCAAATGCTAAGTAAACCATATAGCCATACAATAGCTATAAAACAAAATATCAATATTACCTATAATGACTAGTGTAGATACCAGTGGGACGAGGGCACACGCAATTGGGACAGTGAAATTGGTGTGGTGTAATTCCATAGTTTTCTCGAATTTATAGATTGTATATTTAAATAGTGTCTTTTCTGCTAACGGTTACTATGGACAGCCGATCAAACATTGTTTGGTCGGCGGTTTATGGCGGAACGTGTTAAGAAAAAGCAAAATTTCTGTCAGTGGCAAACGCTAGCACAAAGCAACACTACACTTTAAATATACACTGTGCTAATATTGGAGACTAGAGATTGTGCTAATGGGGGGCTGTTGGTCATTTATGGAAGATGATATTCATGAGGTAGTAAAATGATTGTGGCATCAAATTATCCGTGATATACATACAGACACAATGGGTAACACTAATTGTCATCCTAGCCTTACTGTATTCCTGCCCAATCCGGTTTTAGGCACCCATCATAATTAGAAATTGATTAATAAAATCTACAAAAAAAATCTGCATATCATAATATAGTCAGGCAGACAAGACCAAACATACGCCCCCAATATCCATTACGGGATGCATGTACTACTCTTAAATGTTAAATAATCCGGTGGTTGGTTGTTTCTTCCATTATTCCATACACAAGATTTATGAACACAGAAAGCCAGACACCTAAACTTCAACCTCTTTACCGACACACCATGGTCTACAAAATTTGCTCATAAACATATTGTGATCTTCTAAAAGGTTGGAGGAGGCATAAGGAATGAATATTTCAAACAATTGCAAAACAATGATGTAATGCTAGTCTTTTTGTTCACACATGGATCATCATTTACAACAAACAATAAGTTACAAAACAGTGGGCACACAGGCAAACTTTATGTACAGGTATCTTCTTCTTTAATTCCTTTCTCTGTAAAGTTAAGATTCTCACCAAAAGGTCAAAGGGAAAAGAAGAAGAAAAATCATGATACAATCTGCTTTGATTTAAAAAAACTCAAAAAAGAAGGATCATGCGCAAATAAGTTCAAAAATACTCACAAGAACTTTTTTTTTTGGGGTCAAAAAATAGTAATAATAATATAACAAAAATATGTTAAAGAGAAAAACTAGTATACTGTATACATATATGCATGAAAGATGATGATCATGGGCTAAGACTAGATGCTGATGCCAATGCAACTGCCTGAGCCCAAACCTTCAGCCGTGCTTTCACTTCCTTCGGATCGCTTCCTACGCAAACAATTCAACAATATTCGCCAATGAAACTGTTTTCTTGTATATTATGAACATGGAGATGTAAATTGAAAAACATTAACTAGTACCAGGGCTGGAGATAGCAACAGGAGAATTGCCACCACTGCTGATCTCGACCGTCCAATCGGAAGGAAGATCAATCCCGAGTTCTCTGCAGGCCTTGACCTCATCAATATCCATGCTAATTGTTGTTTTAGATTCATTTGGCTTAACCAAAACCCTGCAATATTCATAATTTTCTTGAATGTTCTTTTTCTTCATCTCCCAAGCTTCATCTAGCCTCCTTTCTCTTGCTCTCCTCCCCCAACCCCTCTTCCTTCTAATTCTTGGTGCCTCTGCATCGCTCACATACTTCTTCATCCCTTCTCCTGACCTTTTCATCATTTTCTCCGGTGTTCCAGGCAGTGAAACTGTATATTCTGCATGTTTTTCATTGCATCAATACTGCTATAACTTTTCAAAGTTTTCATCTAAAGGAGAAATATTAACCTGTGGAAGCATCAAGTGCAAAAAGGTCTCCTAACATGGATGAATATTTGATTGTTGCTGTAGTAGTGCTAGTGTTTTTATCTTCTTCTTCCTCGTCGGACATTTCTCCATCAGCTTCGCATCCATCTGATGCCTCAATTGATAGACGAGATAGACGACTGAGCCTTAAAGAACAGTAAATCTCTTGATCGTTTTCATCTATCAAGCTTTTCATGGTTTCTGCCATTAGTAGCTTTGTGTTCACTTATACTACAGACGAATATGGTTGAGAAGAATGGATAGGTACAAAATGAATGAAAGTGCTGTGCACATTTTATACATGGCTGGCATTCTATTTTGAATTTACCATTTTGCCTTCAATTGTTTTTGTTATCTCCCTTTTTTTCCTTTTTAACTTCTCTAGTGTGTAGCCGTGGCATTCTTGTATTGAAAGGACTTCAGGAATATTATTATTTTATTTTAACTTGAGTTTTCTTCCCTCCGGCTTATGTAATCATAATCACAAGCTTTACAGGTTTCAGCAACTCTGCTTATTATTTTTATTTCGTGTAGATACTGTAATAAAAATAAGAGATTGAATTCCTCCGTTTTATGGGTAAGACTCTAAACGCGAAAAGACTTCCAAACAAGGCTGGACTAAAAATATGATTTAAGTATGAGATCAGTACATAGTACCATATCTGATACATGGAATTTCAAAACTAAGCAATTCAATCAGAACCTCGTCATTGTTATGTAACGACAATTGGGACAAAGTCCTCGTTCGTTGCACGCATATGAGTTGGCACACAACTCTCATATAATAAAAGAATCTCTATTGTTTGTCTACCAACTTATATTTGTACACAATTCATTCAATACATCCCGTGATGTGGGACTATTGTATCCAAACCATCATTCCTTCTTAAGAACATGCAAGGTAATCTTAACAATCATAACTTGGACACTGAAGATATGAACGACGATCCGCCAACTCGAGAAGCAAGTTATCGATCAAAGGGACTCACCCTAGGGATCACATACCTTGTGGTTGGGGTCTGTACCGACCCCTCTCATTGGGGATTAGTACCGACCCCCTATATAGAGTACCACATTGACCCCACTTTATGGGTCGGATCGTACTCCACCGGTGCTACGCGTTTTCCTACCGATGATTACTGCTGTCTCTTCTCTATAAATAGACCCCTTAGGCTTTCGAAAAAGATATCTTCTTGGATTCACACAAAAGCTCTTGGAGACAACTTCAACTTTTTTTTCTCTTTTCATTCATACAATCAATCACTGTACTTGTAATTGGGCAGTATAAATAACAAATTATACAAAGTGGACGTAGACCAACGTTTGTCGAATCACTATAAGAACTTGTGTGTTCATTTACTCCTCTACGTACACTCTGTGACCTGAATTATTATTATTTTATGACTGCTTCGTGATTATGACTAAACTACATATTGCATACAATTTGGGTGTTGCACTGATTGACCGAAACCAGTGTCAATATTTCAACGCATCAGGTACGGGGTAAATCTTTGGCTTTTTGTTACAACTTGAACTAAAGAAAGTCTATGTGCTTAGGAAACAATGGTGATAAAGAAAACCACAGACAAACAAGCAGAATGTGCAACAACTTAAGGAGGAAGTCAAGAGGATTCTTCAGGAGGGAATCCTCCCTTATATATAACAAGGGAGAACATGGACAAGGTGGTGAAAAACTTACAAAACCGCCTCGAACATCAAGAGAGCTTGTTGAAATGACAAGAGCAAATAATCTTGAAATACCTCAATTAAGTTGGACAACCCAGAAGACTTAAAAACCCAAATCCATCAGCTAGAGATAAACCCAACATCACTAATCAGCTCAGATTGGAACACGGGCAGCTTCCTCCAACACTAGAGACGACAATATTAACTCCACCTTAGGGATCAGTACCGATATCGTGGATGCAGGGGGGTGATGTCGACTAGACATTCAGTCCCCAAGGAAATCTAAAATTAGGAAATGGACGTAGAAATGTGGCATGCTCAGGCATCAACTTTAGATATTGGATGCTCAGGACGCTCGGGCTATAGGTGTAGGACTTGGAGATTGGCATCAACTGTAGAACGATGACAATTAAATCATGAACAAGATTATGAGGTTTTTGAGAGGATGGCTATCTCGCTCAGAATTGGACAGAAATTGAAACCCATTTACTCAAGACATCAAGAACTCTTTGAATCTATCGGACTTCAAGCTGTCAGTCTAGGAAGCTAATGATGGTAGGAATGGTTCTATTTCCCCATCAAATGTGATAGGTTTTCTGCATGGAAGTACTGATTGCATCCGACGATGTCATGACCAAGTGTTTTCCCTCTTTCTATCATACATAGCTGCTATGTGTTTTCGGTAGTTAGAATCTGGATGAATTTGAAGTTGGATCAATTTGCTTGAAAATTTTGGTGAATAATTTCGAGTCCACATCACTAGGCCTAAAAATGTAATGACTACAACAGCAACCAACCAAAGTACCAGTAAGACTATGTGCAATATCCTGGAAAGGTTCAATAATGTGGTGGCTTTGATAGATCGACCTGATCCATCGATGGCTCTGGTTTCTGCAGTATTTGGCATCTTGGAAAATTCTGAGTTTAAGATATATTTGAAAAGGGATCCCCTGTGGGATTTTCTTTAATTCTACTATGAAGTTAATCGGTTTCTGAGACAAAAAGATGTAAGCATGAACCGTGAGGCCCTCGAAGTCAGCGTTATTAAGGATGAAGGACCGTCCAATTTTATGACTAACAAAGGGACAATAATGATTTTGGCTGGAACGAAAACATACTAAGAGAACCCAGATTCTCTTCGTATATCCACTTGAATGCTCCTATGAAGAGGATTTACTATAAGACTCATAATCATCTTTCATACAGAAAACTAACTAGGTGGTAACCTTTAAAACGAGAAAGGACTTCTCCAAAACACAGCTTGTTCAATGACATTAACGGGCATGACACTAACGAATGCAAACATCTAAAAGATGAAATCAAAGTGATGGTTAGGAAAGGGAAACTACCTCAGTATGTCTTGGGAAGAGCCGCAGTAATGGAACCAGATCAGCCATCTATTGTGCAGAACTGTGGCGAGCCTAGTACCACATGTGGGATCATCATCAACTAATGACATGGAAATTGAACAATAAATGGTTAACTCGGCTTACCTATGTATGAGATCAGGATTTGGTCTTTTAGGAATGCTCTTAGTCGGAAATAAGCCATCTGTTTTTATTTTCAGTTTAATTCAATTTGTAATATGATAGTTAAACTACTTGCCCTTGTACGAGAACCAATAAAATCTCTTGGCAAACTATGAGTTGGTGATAAACTAAGTATTTTGAATGTAATAATATTTAGCATTTGAACATTAATAAAGTTATCTGGCTTGGTATTACTCATGCTTGTCAAACGCAAAACTATCATTGAATTTCAACTTTAAACCAACTTAGGGTGCATTCTTTTTTGAACCCAAATGGACAAATGAAAGGGGAATATTGAAGGGTTTGAGAAAGGTGTAACCGTGTAAGTTCGTGAAAGGGGAATGCGTTATTTTAACGAAAGAGGCAACGTGAAAGCGGAAGGAGAAGGAAAGGGGAACGGAATGGTCAAATTTCCCCGTTACTTTTAAATGGGTAGTTCGGTGTGGTCCACGCCCGACGCGAAAGCCAGCATGAACTGCCCATTTTTGATAAAGAACGCTATCTTAATGGATTGTTAAGTGTTTTCGTGCTTTGCAAGGACCGAATCATCCTGCCATCTGAATTCTTTGATCCAGATAATCAAACGCCACCATGTTTGGCAAGGGCTAGGTTGCTCCTAAAATGGACGGATTAGTTAGGATCGTTAAGTACTGCCGTTCTTGGCAAGGGTCAGATCGTTCTGGCAACGGAATAGCTCTATAAGGATCGTCTAACACCATCGTGTTTGGTAAGGATTAGGTTATTCTAAAACATGATGGCTTGTTCAGGATCCTTAAGGGTGAAAAATTCTTGGCATGGATCAGGGGGACGCGAAAGGGTTTCTTCAATCAAGATCATCAAGAGTTGTCATGGTTGGTAAGGGACATATTATTCAATAACTGGAATGATCTGATCCAGATCGTCGGTTACCATCATGATCGGAAAAAGCCAGGGAAGCTAGGATTGTCATGTGTCATCACACTTAGCATAAAAAAATTGGATAGTCGACCAACATCGTGATCAATAAGAACCAGGTGAAGCTATGGATCACTAAACGCGCAGAACTAGGAACGTCTAGTCCAATGCAACAGGGCTTGATAAGAGCCCGATGAGGTTGAAAAGCAATGAGTATGGCTTACGCTCAATTAAATCTCGGTGAGGCTCGGATCTCCAACTATGGATTACGATTGGCGCGGACAGAACAAGGATCATTAAGTGCGGCTGGTACTTGGCATGAGATCGACCTAACATGGTCGTAGATGCTAAACTTTAACCCTAAGAGGTTGCGGGACTTTCCAAATGCTCGACGAAGCTTTCAATACTAGCTCGGAGAGGCCGTTGGACAATAAACAATCCAAAGAGATCGTGAACTTTGATTACGACTCAAATGGCTGTGGAACTTTGGATCAATCCAGAGAGATTGCAAATACTGGACATATACAAAGCACATCCTTCAAAGAAAGACATATTTTAGAAGGCAAGTGTTAAGCCCCCTTTTAACCTGGCCATTATACTTTGGATTTGGATATTTGAACTACTTGGAATCAAGTATGGATGATCAGATGAACCCACAGTCAATTGAACTCATTGGAATATCACTTAGGAACAAGATGAAAAAACACTAAAAATTTGGAAAAGTACGAAATTGCTAAGACTCTAAATAGGGGGTCAGCAAGACTCTCGAACAAGATTAGACTTGAAATATGACTAAGTACGAGATCGGTACGTATCCAATAAATGGAACTTCATAATTTAACAACTCAATTAGAACTTCATCAATAACTTGAACATCAAAGATCATAACGATGAACCGTCAACTTGAGGAACAAGCTATTGACCAAGGGAATCTACCTAGGCATTGCATTCCTTGGGGTGCAAACCCTAAGGGTTATTACCGACCCCTCATGAGGGTATGACCCTGGTCGCACTTTATGGTTTTGGTTGTACCCCTTTAGTGGGGCCCCTGAGTGTTTTCCTACATGACTCTACTCGTATCTTCTCTATAAATTGACCCCTTGGGAATTGAAAAAGGGATCTTCTTAGCTCCACGTGAAATCTCTGCTGCATCTTGGAGACAACTTCTGTAACACCCCACATCCGTTAAGGTCACTCACAAAGGGAATGCCTTAACTTCAATGGAGCATTATGGGTACTGGAACAGAAATATTACAAGATAGACATATATAAAACAGCGGAAAGTAAAGTAAAAGTACTTCAAATCATTTATTAAATATAATTGTTTACAATAAAAGCCCATCAACTTCCAATACCCAATTACATAGCTAAAATATCTGTCTTGCTCAAAAACAAATAAGCATAAAAATAAATTGTAGTATTCCCCAATAAAGCAAAGCAAGCCATAGCCAAGAGAAATCCAAGCAGTACATGAAAGAGCCTTGGAGCTTGGTAAGATCCGAACTAAGCTGTATTCGCACCCTGCAAACCTGGGGGGGAGGGGGGGACGGAAGAAAAGGAGGCGAAACAAAATGGGTCAGTCATAAAGACTGAGTAAGTCCTAGTGACTTTCAGCATAAAAACAGGTGAAGATAACATGGCATGAATAAACTGAAAGTAAACATAAGCATGATGACAAGATAAGCTACAGGCACGATAACTAAAAATACCATCATAGGATTTCTGTCATGTATAACATTTCAAGGTTCCCATCCAAGATGAACTAATTATAGTTTTGCAAGATTTCTCTGCTTCACCATTAAAATGATATCTATTTGCTCTGCACCACCTAACTAGTGTCCCAACTAGTAATCTATATAAAATGATAAAATCATAACATAATCCCAATCCCCGAAATTAAGGTTGCTTTCACGTGTACATCTATTATTTATTACCTAGATCTAATCTAGGGTTTTCTATCGAGCGCTTCCAAGATTCAACCAGGATTTATGCCACCTAGGTCCAACCTAGGGATTA
This sequence comes from Allium sativum, assembly GCA_030737875.1. Classification (NCBI taxonomy): domain Eukaryota; kingdom Viridiplantae; phylum Streptophyta; class Magnoliopsida; order Asparagales; family Amaryllidaceae; genus Allium; species Allium sativum. The sequence goes on from CM060926.1 coordinate 242,265,205, forward strand.
TGCTACCTATTGAACGCTTCTCGGATTTAGGGTTTACGCCACCTAGGTCCAAGTGAAACACCCCACCTCCGTTAAGGTCACTCACAAAGGGAATGCCTTTACATTGGTGGAGGTTTATAAGTAAAAACCACAGATAAACTCAAGACAGATATAAATACACATATTTTAAACAGCGGAAACCAAACAGTCTTTTATTTCATCAATACGTGTTCAAACAAAACATTCCATAATTGTCTCAAAATACTTCCAACATTACAACCTCATTACTATCTTGATTATTAAAGAAGCATAAAACATAAATAAAGTGACAAAAATCCCCATAGTAATATCCAAAGCCATAATCCGAGCAAAAGAGATCCAAATCATACATCTACGTTCTTGGAGCTTGTAAAGAGTCTGACTGAGCTTAGTTGTTTCCTCCTTCTGGACCGGGGGGGGGGGGGGGGAACGAAAGAAAAGAAGACGAAAAGAAAATAGAGTCAGACATAAAGCCTGAGTAAATCTAGTAACTCTTCAGTACGTGAATAAGAAAAGGGCATGACAGATATAAACTGAAAACAGGAAAGTGTCACAACCTAAGAAAGTGTCGAATGTACTATCGCACCCATACTATATCTCTGCACCTACTTGAGCTTAGTTTAACTGGCACCCCATGCTGAGGGTGAAGTGATCCCCATTTTTATTTAAAGATCGGCTCCTACTCGCGTAAACATGTGTCATACGACCCCTAAGAATTGTAGATACCTATGCTGGTCCCACCATGGGGTGTATCAAGACCCATGGTGGCGGCCCCGACACAAATTCTAGAAGGCATAGGTTATACTACTGGTGCCCCCAGTAACCTGTTTGTCTGCTCCGGAGTGTGTGCACGCCCGCACCCCGTTAGAACCTACACTGTTGCACCCACCGCCGTCGCTTTGACCGCTTACAATCAGCCCAGTAATCGTGCCCCACCCTGCCTAGTTTTAGGGTACCATGATACCTAACTTGGGTTACTGCTGAAATGGGTCCCTCGTTACCAGGATTTTCTAGTCAAACATGTTAAGTGGTTAAGTGTCTGTATTTACCTAACCCCACCCATCCATTCTTGTTAACATGTTGAATTTGGTTAAGTGTTATAGTTGACTTAACCCTACCATCTGTCATTAGCCTCTTAGAGCACCAGACCACTCACATTAGACAGGTATTGCTACGGTTACTGGAAGTGTCGGTCGGTTCCGGGCAGGTTTACACCGTAGCTCAGTCTAACCTCGGGTCATTATTAGGCTCAATGCTTAACCACCCACATTGGATAGGTATTGTTGTGACTACTGGACAGCCGGGCGGGTCCGGGCAGGTTTACATCACAACTCAATCCAACCTCGGGTTAAGCATATCGTGTTTTCTAAATTTACATATTTTATTATTTCTCAATTATATATGCAAATGTCATATCTTTTATTCTTGGGTATATCAGTTCATACCGCTTAAATGTCATTGTCGTTGGCATGTGCCAACCATGCCAACATATATTTTCATGTTTTATCCCCAATGTTATTACCCCCGTTTGTACGTTCGCAACATTATAACATGTGTTGGGCTTGTCACAATTCAGCCCAACTTTATAAACATGAGAAAAAGGGGAAGTCAAGAACATGTAATACATAAAGGTGTGTGGCGCATGAACTTGCAATTTAACAATTCAGCTAACATATAATATAGGTCATGTGAACTTGCATTCAAATCAAAGTATAACTAAGTAGGTTACATATGAAATGGCATAGTTTAGGCTAATACAAACTTGTGTTTAAACATGTTTAACTTGGCATAATGTCAACCACAAAACTAGCATGTTGTATATTCACCAAAATGTCCAATTATAACATCTAATCACATATCCTATTTCAACATGTACTTGCATAGTTTATGAAACCCAAACGATACTTAACATAAATCCAATTATACTTGCAAATTAACATAAGAATGATATCATAGGTTTTGGGTCATGTAGGCATAAAAGGTTTCAAAACTAGAACATGTTTACATAAGCCTTAATTTAGACTTAGTGAATGTATATAGTCCATGCCATCGACATAAACATAAAGGGATCAATTACTAGTTTTTGCCACAACTTGCTATTGCTATTACTTTCATATACAAATGTCCAATAGGCTTGCATAAATCAATTTAGGCCACAAATATCAATACACAAGTCATGACAGAATCATTACAATACATAGAATTTATATCATATTCATACAATAACACAATTCTATTTTCATTTACATCGAATCACATCACAGTTTTTATTCATATTCTGAAAGGTCACTATACTTACAATGAATGCAGAATCTTGAATTCTGGATTCTGAATTCTGAAATTGAGATGCGCTCCTTTGGGTAGATTAACGTTGCGTTGATTAATTTGATTAAATTATAATCTTCTTCTTAATTTGATTCGTCTCTAGGCTTTTCTCTCTTGACGGCTATGCTCAATTCCTCCCTGGCAGCATGACGACTCCCATCTTATTTTTTTATGTGAATTTTCAGTTGAGACTTAGGGTGTATTTATAGATTTTTAAATTGTTTTGAGCCGTCAGATGAAGACAGGGGGAATCTAGACCATACAAAGTTCAAAGAGCCAATCAAGAGGTGACATGTCATCCCTAGTGACACACCGAGCAACAGAAATTCGAGCCAGAGTCAGACCTAGCCAGCCAGGTCGACCAGGTAGGTCGACTCCCAGGTCGACACTATGGTCGACCTGGGGTGGCCAGGTCGACACCATGGTCGACCTGGTCTCTGGGCAGGAATTTTCCCGCCCAGCCTAGTTTGAATCTGTTTTTTCGAAATTCGAATTTAAAACTGAGCTGCTTGAATTTAAATTTTATTCTGAAACTTCCGAAGGTCACAACTTCTTCATACGGAGTCCGATTCATGCAAACTCGGACACTATCTCAAGCAGAATTACGAGACGAACGCAATGGCGTAACCCATTTCCCTTAATTCTTTCATTTAGAATTAATTACACTTTAATTTGTGAAGCTTAATGTTATAGAATTCACGGGGTCTTACAACTTCAACCATTCTCTCTTTGTTCATACAATCATTCATTATACTTGTAATAAAGTAGGATAAATAACAGATTACACAAAGTGGACGCAAGTCAACATTTGTCGAACCACTATAAAAACTCGTATTCATTTACTTTTATGCACTCTATGGCCTGAAGTATTATTACTTTGTGTCTACTTCGTGACTGTGATAATGATTAAACTACAAATTAGATATGATTCGGGTGTTGTGCTCGATTGACCAAAACCATTGTCAATGGATCTGATTGTCAGGGATGCACAACTTTTAAAGACTGATCATACTATGCAAATCAATTCTTAGTTTTTATATTTTTTGAATTGAACATAATTTTTTTAGAAAATTGATATTATATTAATAATATGTATATAATTTTAAATCGTTAGTTGTACAACTTCAAAACAAGTGATACAACACTCAATCTGGAAATTCACTTGTTTTGAAAGAAACGTGTAAACTAAAGATATAAAATCTAATGACGCGTATTTTCTAACCTATAAACCAAATGAAATAGGGGTCTAAAATAGTAAGTCCTAGTAAATAACTGGCATATTTCTCGCTCCTACAATGAAATCTGCACTAAGCATAAAAGGAAATACCTGGGCTAGAGAATGATATATGCACCAATTTCTTAAACCTCTTCATCTTCTTCTTTTTCTCCTTTATATGAGTAACCAATGAATTCCATGTAGGATTTCTAGTTACCCAGAATCCTTAACTACTTGAACTCGAAAAAGCCTCATCCATTCTAATCTTACGAACTACCTAGCATCTTGAAATAGCTAATCTGAAACGTTGTAGTTCAATTTGTTACCATCTGGAATTTTCATATCTTCTTATGTGGCCCCTAAATGCATATCATTAGAAGTTTTAGAAGGCATGGAACATCCATTTTGTAAGGAGAGATGTGTTGTGACTCGTTAATGTCATCATGACTCAAACAGTTTGTAACAATACATTTTTTACCCTTATTATCGACTTTTAAAGGCAATTCATCTGCAACCTGATTTGTTTGATTATGATCTGAACTAAACGTAGAACAATTCTGGACTTGAGAAGAAGGAAATGCAAGAGACTGAATTCCAAAGGGTTACAAATCAGAGTCAATCACCATAGAATTAGCAGAACTATCTACGAGTAGACGAATGATTTGGAACCTAAACCTTTGCAAAGTGATACATGTTTACTAAGTGACCAAATCTTTGACATTTCAAGTAAACAGGAGGGAACCATCATATTCAACCTCCTACATAACCGGCTGATCATTTTTAAATAAGATAGGAATGTTAAATTTAAACAGATTTTAGTCAATACATTAAATTTTAAATAATTATTTTTAACATTTCGTAACAAATATTGATTAAAATAATTCAATAATAATTATAGCATGAAATTTTAAATTTTCTAAGATGAAAGTAGTTCATTTTAATAATGATTCATAAACTCTAGACTAATAATACAGTGTGTCGTCCAAAATTGGTAGGATAATCCAATTACATGATGGGTAGTGTTAAGAAATTATTTATTGAATTGGTTATGTAAATAAAAATGAAAAGCGAAATGCTGATTTAACTCAAATTTGAAAATTGTGTGTTTTAAAGAAGCTGATCTGTATAAAAGTTTTTCCAAGGTTTTGAGGTCAAATAGTAGGTTCATGCACATACAAGGCTATTTCTTTTTCAGAGTAATAGCGTATTAAGGTTGAATGTAATACACACACAAGTGAGAGAGATAGTGTGTGTGTGTACTACTATGTGCAGTTAAAGCGCTTAGCGGTTCTATAGCGGTGGAAGTGTAAAAAGGTGTAGCGGGGACAAAGTGGGGGCATAGTAGAGGTGCAATAAGGTTCATTAGATGTAAATCCCAATATTTTACAATTAATTATTCATAATTCTCACATTATTCGTGTAGAAGAAACTAATATTAATTAGTCTTATACAACAAAATCAAAGAATATAATGGTTAAATACATTAGAATTGATGACTATAATAGATTTCGACCATATATTAGACCCTTATGCCTTAAAATTAGCACTTTATATTAACTTTTTTTTATTAATTTATTGTAAAAGAAAACTAGTCAAATCAAACTTCGTATATTAATATTGCTAAAGCGAGTGCTAAAAGCCTTGATTTAGCAGATTCAATGGAAAATAATGAGGCTTAAAGAGGATCTACTGTTCACCAGCGCTAAATTGAAATAATGTAGTGGTTGAAGAGCGCTATAGACTATAGAAGTGGTTTTCCAGGGATTTAGCAGGCATTAACTACACATACTACGCATGTATTACAGTTTAACTATATATACGGTGCATGTCACATGCATACATGAGCATCACTGATGCAGTTTTCTTTATGAAGAACTGATCATTCTTATTACAGATCAAAAATGAGGTAGCATACATCAAAATTTATGAGGAATCCCATTCCTGGAGTCGACGAAAGAGTGTGTTTATACATTTAAGATTCTCTTGCATCGCGAGGTTGGTGTCTTTCCTCGGTATCATTTAGGTCCGTATAAGCATCGAACCTTGCCTAGGTTCGAACCTCCTTCATTCCACTTTCTTTCCTCCAAAAATACCTTGATTGTTATCTTTGTACTTCTGGACAAAACCTCCTTCATTGTCGTTGGTCTTAGGATTCACACTATTAGACGCATAAATGTCTTGATAATTGCACCAGTTTGGAACCCAACTACAACTTGTTCTTGTTGCATATACTTCAACATCTTATTAAAGAAGTCTTATAAATTTTTTGGCTTCTTCTTAGTTAATCTTTGTCCATCTTCATGTTCGAGTGACAATATTTAATTATAGATTAGCATTATGGACATGTTAGGATTGCCTCGCATGTTCTTAAGGAGGAATGATGGTTTGGATACAATAGTCCCACATCATGAAATATATTGAAGGAATTGTGTACGAAATATGAGCTGGTAGGCATGTAACATCTAGGGTTCCTTTTGTCATATGGGAGTTGTGTGCCAGCTCATATGTGTGCAAGGAAGGGGGCTTTTCTCCGACAGTTGTTACATAACAGTGGTATCAAAGCCGAAGGTTTGGACTGAGCCATGTTGGCAAGGCAGTGCTCTCAAAAGATACTCGTAGGATGCGAGTCAAGGGGGAGACTGTTAGGATTGCCTCGTATGTACTTAAGGAGGAATGATGGTTTGATACAATAGTCCCACATCACGGAATATATTGAAGGAATTGTGTACAAATATGAGCTGGTAGGCACGTAACATCAGGGATTCCTTTTGTTATATGAGAGTTGTGTGTCAGCTCATATGCGAGCAAGGAAGGGGGGCTTTGTTCCGACCGTCGTTACATAACATGACATTGGTCGTTATGGAGTTGAAGCAAGGCAAGTACAACTGCAATGTTTCATATTCTCTTTGTTTCACATCTAATGATAAATATGGATCCTTAGGCCTCCCCATGTGAACTGAAAACTGCTGGGTGAACTTTTCTTATGACATCTCTAATAAATGGACTAAGGAAAGAAGAAGTTGGAAAAAATGTTGCTAAACTTGTCAGGAATAAGGAAAGCACTTGAGCAAGACTTCCTCTGTTGCTCCACTAATCAGCATGTGTTTTGTTTGCATGCAAAGTACTATTAGTTTAATCATATCCTAATAATAATATACTGTAAGCTTTTAGAAGCTCCTAAGGTTTCGAGCAATTTCTGTTTCTATAAAGAATTGGCAACCTTCTCTCACCTAAATTCCTCACTCTACTTGTTTGCGTAGAACACATTCGATTATAATTTGTTCCATCTGATACTCTAGCTTTTGGTCGAGAGTGGAGTTCGGCTAACTTCTCCCTCTATGTTGAATAGCTTCTTTTGCTTCTTTTATGATGACTTGTCCTGCGATCCCAGTCCCGATCTAAGTTTCATGATCGTTAACGGCTGTAAGTTCACCCTCTATCAGCTATCATTTTTCCTAGATTAGGGAAGCGTCACCTAGATCAAGAAGGTTTAGCCATAACCATCCTTAGTCAACCCATCCCCTATTCAATTCAGTGTTGAACCGATACACGAGTACATATTTTGGTAGAATCCTTACCTGATCCACATCCTTGACATTTATTCGTCCTACCCTCCGATTTTCCTAAACAAATCCACATTTTGAATACGATATCCTTAACTTCATAGACCTTATGTGTTGGGACTTCCTTCTTTCTTCGATTTCATGTGCAGCATGTTGTTTTTGCCTAAAGTGTGTCATGATTTAGTCCACGGTTGTTTGTTTTGAACCACATTTTGAGCTTTGCTGCAACTCTAACCAAGTTGCCTTATGTTATAGTGTTTGGCCTTTGAGGATTGTATAAATGGTTGTCTTGATTGATAGTTGTTTGGTTAACATAAACACTAGTAGCACTCATTTTTCTCTTTGATTTTTAGAGCCATATTGAGTATTATATTTCTAGTAAAATTACCTATAATGTTTTCATGAAAAGTGGACTAGCATCTCGAATTGAATTTATAGCAGTAAAGGAAAAAAGAAAGAGAATGCGAGAATAGTAAAGTACGCATGCATATATAGTGATTTGTTCAGAACAAGCCTAAATCCATTGTTCATTTTTATCTACTTTCTTATATTTCCGCTTTTACAAAGATTTGGATACAAAGTACAATGACTTATAATCAAATACATAGTTCCTCAATTTTATTCGACTATTTATTTTGGTAGTGTATGATGGTTCAAGATAATTATCCACATAGGTGCTGAAAGATGGATATGAATGTGAGTGAAAAGATAGGGAGTGTTGGGGGAAGTTTCCCAAAAAATGCCTTGGGAACAAAACCCAACCTTGCGGAAAAACAAATAGGAACGGATAGATGGTGAGGCAAAACAAACAACATATAGCCACCAGCAAAACAATCATGGATCAAGCAATAAAAGAAAGAACACAAGAGATTTATAGTGGTTCCATAACGTCTTGTTAGTGTATGTCCACTTGGGAGAGGAGATTTTATTTTCCTTTTCTACAAAAGAAAATATTACAAGACTGATAATAGGGAGGAAGAAGAAGAAATACAACTTTTAGAGATGCACCTCACATTTTGAGAAGATACATACATTCACCTAATCTCTATCCTTACATAAGGATTAATACTTGGGGTTGAAGTAATTGATTTATGGTTATAAATAATGCCTAATTAATTCTCCAAATTATTTGCTCTTGATAAGATTCCAAGCAGAGAATTAATTTCATACTTCAATATCCCAAAAAAAACTTCTTTATATTCTTCCACTGATGTAGGTAATTTATTGCCCTATCTTACAAAAGAGGCAATAAATTTTTTGATATCTTCCAAATCTTCTACAATTGGGAACATTATATTAATCAAATTAACAGTATTTCCCAAATCTTCTCCAAATGGAAATATTGTATCACCATAATCAATATATCTTCCAAATCTTCTGCAAATGAAATATTATATCACGAAATCTAACAATTTCCACCTTAATACTATATTTTATTGAAAGCATACCAACTCCTCCTACATCCTCTTACAGTAATTATCTTCTCGGACAAGACACCATGATTACTTCCCCCAATGAGCTTCGGCATGACCATCACCCATTGCACTTTGTCAACAAACTCCGGTAATGCCACCGCCTGCCAACAAAGTGTTCAAAGTACCCCTTCTTGTAAGACCTATCGATCTTCACCATGAAAACAAACGTCTCCATGAACCATCTCACTCTCTCGCCACACCGTGCCACCTCGTGGCACCTAGCATTTCGATAAGCGATTCCAGCTCGAGCTTAGCAGTCTGCAAAGACTTATGCATATCCACTGCTTTCTCCTTTGATCTTTGACCAATTTCAGAAGATCCCTTCTTCCGCTTATCAAGCACATCCTTTTGGCAAAATCCCACCTTGTTGAAGCTTTCCCCTTTGATCATATTCTGCTTATGCAAAAACTCAAGGTCCCTTCTTGTATGCCTAGCTTTGGCATCTTTTCCACGAGAACTGTAGACTCCAACCCTTGACTCTCCAGGTACTGTGCTTCCCCTTAGGAGAGACAAATTATGAAACATATCTCCCTACATCACTACAAATTCTCCCTTAGAAACCCTCAGACTGTCCTTATCAATAGTCCCCTCGCATCCTTTGGATGCCAACTGCCCAAGAGATATCGTTGACTTTCGAAGACCTGAAACATAATGGACACCTGTCAAGATGCGTATTACCCTATCGTACATGTGAATCTGCACAATACCTTCGCCCTGACACTATAACTAGCATCATTTCCCACAAGAATCAGTTTCCCTCCTTTTCTTTTAAAAGAAGTGAAATAATTCTTATTAGGTATCATATGAAAAGACGCCCCTGTATCTAGAACCCAATGGTCTGATTCATCTGATACTACCACTGTCAACAAGTCATCAGACAAAAATTTCTCCATCGCAACTAATGAATTTCCAGCTTCAATTTTTTTCTTCTAGTCTGGACAATCTCTCTTCCAATGGCTTGGTTTCTTGCAAATGTAGAACTTTCTATCTCTTGACTTTATTTTCTTCTTCTTCTCCCCTTTCTCCATACCAGCTAATAAGGCTTCCGTACTACTTCCTCCTCTACCTTCACTCAACCCCATCATCTGATCCCTCAAGTCCTCAGATAGAACACCTGCCTTCACATCAAGATGTGCCTTTATTGAAGTACTCTCTTTCATCCGCATGGTGAAAAACGTCTTCAGCAAAATCAGACGGCTGGTTAGTGACTTCTTTAAATAGAGTTTTTCCAGCTTGGTCCAAATGTCCTTAACAGTGGTCTCACTGCTAATCTCTGAAATGACATTTTCTCCCATTTCTGATTGTAAAGTAGTAAATTCCCATCATTCCATCTCCTTCCTTTCCACGGCTGAAATATCATCCATCAAATCCTCAGGAGCAAACACCATAGGATGAACATTGTTCCTCATCAGAACAGCTTTCATCCTCCATTGCCACTTCTCGAAGTCTTTATCCCCATTCCATCTTTCTGTTACTAACTGAGATCCTGCTGCCATATATGTCCATTTGACATATGGTCTTGATACAATTGCTGAATTCTCCTCATCTCCTTCCCTAATGTCTAACACCCTTTCTCAATCAACCTTGCTTTGATACCAATTGTTGCGGAAATGTTTCCCAAAAAACGCTTTGGGAATAAAATCCAACCTTGTGGAAAAATAAATAGGAAAGGATTGATGGTGCAGCAAAACAAATAACAGATACTTACCAGCAAAACAATCATGTATCAAGCAATAAAAGAAAGAACACAAGAGATTTGTAGTGGTTCCACTAACGTCTTGTTAGTGTACGTCCACTTGGGGAGAGGAGATTTTATTCCTTTTCTATAAAAGAAAATATTATAAGACTGATAATAGGGAGGAAGAAGAAGAAATAAAACTTTTAGAGATGAACCTCACATTTTGAGATGATTCATAATTCACCTAGTCTCTTTCCTTATATAAGGATTAATACTTGGGGTTGAAGCAATTGATTTATGGTTATAAATTAATGCCTAATTAATTCTCCAATTTATTTTCTCTTGATAAGATTCCTAGCAGATAATTAATTCCTTACTTCAATATCCCAAAAAAAACTTCTTTATATTCTTCCACTTATGTAGGTAATTTATTGCTCTATCTTACAAAAGAGGCAATAAATTTTCTGATATCTTCCAAATCTTCTACAGTTGGAAATATTATATTAATCAAATTAACAATATTTCCTAAATCCTCTCTAAATGGAAATATTGTATCACCATAATCAATAATATCTTCTAAATCTTATGCAAATGGAAATATTATACCATGAAATCTAACAGGGAGGTCATTCTAGTAAATCAGGCAATCTACCTCAAGATTATTAAAGGCTTTAGGCCGTTGTTAGGCGATGAGCATTGACTATGGATTAATCTCCTATGCATGGATGATTATAGTTAAGCATTTTTGACAAATTTATATATTTTGAAAAAAAATGTACTTTGTTTAGTGTTGAATGATCCAAAATGGGATATCTGCAATTGGGTGGGTTTGGAAACAAGCATGAAGACAAAATCATTTGGAAAAAAAATCTTGATGTTTACAAGACTAATCAAGCCTAAGTTGATGCATAAATGGAACATACAAACTCATTTATATTTTATATGCATGCAGTAAGTCTCATTTAGATGTAGTCAAATAACTAGACTAATGCCTAGGCATGATATAGGCGAGAGGCTCAAAGGATTTTTACAATTGAGGTTTTCCCATATAACATGCTCCGCTCGGTACTTTCCACTTATATATGACCCGATCCATAATTTCCTTATATTTTATTTTTTACTTTACATAAATATCTTGTTTGGTTTGTCTGAAACATGCTTAAAATATTGTTATGTCATTTCTTATACCGAATATGAATTCCTATCTAGTGACTAGACTACCAAACAAGAAATCTTACTCGGTGGCTCCTCAAGCTAACAAGGATTTTTGTTTGATGACAAGACCATTGGATAAATATTCTTGTTCAGTAGGTATCCTACAGGCAATATAGATGGATTATGGTTCTTCCATTTTTTGGATAGCTTTTGTTGGATGTTCCTTAGACTTCTTTGCCTTTACATTTCAAGATTATTCGTATGATGTTGACACACTTTGTGTCAAAGCAGCCACACATCAAGTTTATACTCAACAACACGCTCAGAATCAATTAAAACATGCTTCATTCTTAGAATTAGCATCGATTTAACCACGTGTGAAAAAAACGTGTTGATCACTCAGAAAAGCTTAAGCACACCGCTTCGATCACTTAAACTGCTTGTGCAACTTAACCTGGCAATTCAACAACTCGAAATCTGACACATCAATAATCATTGATCACTTCTGCTCGATCACTCGAAATCGTTGGATCACCTCAGCCTCGACATGGTTTAGATTTGATAGACGAATCCCAAGATTTCCACGTACCCTAGGATGTGAAATTATGTAATTCGCATGCCTCACAAGATGCGAAATGCACATTTCGTATCCCTAGGGATATGAAATTGTATCCCTCCAGGGATGTGATTTCGTATTCCTTAGGGGATACGATCCACAATCTCGCATCACTCAAGGAGGAAAGCGGCACCCCCGCCACTTTGCATCCCTCTACCTCGCCTCCAAGAATTCGCATCCCTCCACCTTGCCTCCAAGAATTTGTATCCTGTATGCTCGGCACCACGATTTCGCATCACGCATGGTGATTTCGCATTTTGTGATCGACACATGATGATTTCACATCCCGCCTTCATGGAGCTCTGTACCCCGCTCCTAAACATCGACTTTGCATCTCCAGGGATACACATCTCGCATCCTCTAAGATGCGAGATTTCATGTCCCAAGGATGCGAATTTCGCATCCTCTGGATACGAAATTCACATCCCAAAGGGGGATACAAAGTCTCCCTGCTTCGCTACCGCCGGGATGCGAAATCCTATGTCATAGGACCTCAGGGATGTGAAATCTTCAAGTTGCCTATCTGGGATGCGGAATTTCCTAGGGCAGAGAAGTGGGATGTGGAATTTTCAGAATTGAGACTTCGGGATGCGAAATTTCCTGTTGTAGTCTCCAAGTCTCACCTAGTCCCACCTTATCCACTTCCTATAAATACCTCCTACCTCATTCTTCAAAGGGATTGGGTTTTTTGACACTCTAGAGCTTCAAAGCATCATTAATGGTTGTCATCATCTTCTTCAAGACTATTGGACATAGCTTGGACCTCTAAACGTTGCATAAACGTTTTCCTTCAGCTTTTGGACATTCAATTGGACTTTTGACATAGTTTTGGGCATTGGAGCTATTTCTTAGATATTTTAGCGCATTCTGACTGAAGGAAGAAGGCGAAGGGCATTTTGGTCAAAGTTTGTAATTAACAAACTATTTGTCATTCCATTAAACAACTGTGTACACAAAAATTGTCCGAACTTGTACAACATTTGTAATCGACAATCATACGATGAATGATTACTATAAAGTGGACGTAGGCGTTAGTGCCAAACCACTATAAAATTTGTGTTCTCCCTGCTTATTTCATTACTTTGGATTTGGATTATCGTTTTTCTGTATGAAGTACACTTGGGCGTTGCGTACGCGAATAGCGAGAATTCCCTACGTCAACACTTTGGTGCGCCAAGAAGGGGGCGCAAAGCTTCATCATCTTCACTCTCGGTTCTCGACTTCAGTTTTCAACTTTAGTTCTCGACCTAAGCTCTCGACTTTGGTCTTCGGATTTGGGCTTTAACTTCACCTTTCTTTTGGAAGTGAATCCCACTCGCTTCCCGCCAAAGTTAAAAGGAAGCTATTGGCTCACTCGGAAGGAGCTTGTGTGAAGGAGGAGCAAGAACTCTCCTCGACTGGACACCCATCAAACTTCATCACTTGAGACGACATCGACGGAGTCGTCAAAGATTTAACTAAGGATCTCACTTCTCGTTTTGGAGCAACACGAAGACCATTTCCATCGACAAGAAGCCACTATAGCCACTCTTCTCACCAGACTCAAAGGATTTGCAAGGTAATCGGGCCAAGGCAACATGATCGGAACAAGTCTAGTTTTTCGCAAGGATTAGCTCGGGACTTGGGGACAGTTCCTGAAGAGAAACCCGTGTCAGCACTAATCCACGGGCAGCTACCGGCTCAGCTAGGCTCATAGGCCACACCCCCAATCCCATTCAAGCTTCAGCTCAAGCTGACATCAATCAAATCTCAGGATCAGTTATTGGAAATATCGCCTAAATGCCAGTGCGTGCAGCTTTGGACATATGAACTTTCATGGTTCTGAATGTTGGATTTGTGCCCGTCGAGGCACCTCAGATCAAGATCGAGCAAGATACTTTGCTTGGCGCTTGATCTTTTGCTAACGTTGGACTAGACGATGGGGGTACCGATGTCATAATGCATAAGCTGAATCAGTTATTGGCATGGGCAGCGAAAGCCAAATCATCGATGTCATTCGACGCTACGCGTGTAGCGGGGAACCCTATGCCAGCTTCGACCGTGTTAATCGTAGTCCCTTTACTCAAGACCCGCCGAACTTCAAACTTTCGGTGCTATAAGCTTTTGATGGTAAGAAGGATCCTACGTTTCATCTCATATGCTGCATGCGCCATATAGAAGTACATTCTACTTCGGACAGCGTTATGGTGAAGTGCTTTCTGCTTTACCTCACAGACATTGCTTCTTTGTGGTTTAGACAATTAAAACTAGAATCCGTTAACAACTAGAACGTCATGATCAGGAAGTTTGTCCAGCAATTTAGAGTTCACATTGCCCAATCAAGGAGTGTCATGATTTTGAGAGCAGTTAGGCAGAGATCGAGCAAGACTCTGCGCAAATTTCTTGCACGATTTAATGTGGTGATGGCCTTTGTTGACAGACCGAATTCATCCATGGTCCTAATGGCTCCCGTCTCCGGCATCCTCAACAAGACAGATTTCAAGGTCTTACTACGACAAGACCCACTAAGGGATCTCGCTGAATTCTACTTCGAGGCTGAAAGATTTCTTAGGGAGGAAGACTCCCATGATGAAAAACCCATGCACCAAACCAACTCTACAGCTGGATCAAGACCATCCGCGCTCGACAAGGGAAAGGGTAAATCTTGGGACAATCGGGACCCACGACCTCGCTTCAAGCCAAAGTTTCCAGCATACACTGAACTCACTCATGACTTGGAAAGGATTTATCTTGACATTCACGAAACTACATCTTTCCAAAAGCCTCCCAAGTGGGACCCAACTCCTAACAAGGCAAACTGCCTTTTCCATGAGCTGCTAGGTCATGACACTGACAAGGCAGGCAGTTCCGTGATCTTATCGAAGCTTGCATCAAGCGCGACGAACTACCACAGTATGTTAGGAATCCTACGGCAGTGGCGCCTCAAACTCAACCTCCCACTACATCTCAGGATACTAGCAGGACTAGACGCCCCGAAGGCATGTCATTAATTGAATCTAGCTTTGTGGATCCCTTTTGGCATTTACGGACCCGGTCCAACACTTATGTTTGCTCTTCTTGTTGGCGACTTCTCACCATTTTTACTTTTATCACTTGTAATAAAAGTGGCAACATCGGCCCACATATGCATGGAACCGACTTGTGGTCTTTAGTCGTGCTCGGGGTTAGACTATCGACCATTGTACTCCCATAGTATCAATAAAAACTATCTCTGGGCTTAGGCGCTCCATTGGATCCGTCCAGGATAAATATAGGGCTCATGCCCCTATTGGATCCATTCGGGATAAATACAGGGATCAAACCACCTGTTAGATCCGTCCAGGATAAATATAGGGCTCAAGCCTCCTGATGAATCCGTACAGGATAAATATATAGCTCAGGCCACCCGTTGGATCCGTCCAGGATAAATATAGGGCTCAGGCCCCCCGCAGGATTCGTCCAAGATAAATATATCGCTCAGGCCCCTTGCTGGATCTGTCTAGGATAAATATAGGTTTCCGACCCTTCGCTGGATCCATCCAGTATAAACATAAGACTCCGGTCACCCCCACACTGGATCCGTCCAGTATAATCATAGGCCTCCTGTAACGAACACGAATTTTCAACCCTGAAAATCAACAGAAACCCTATGTTGACTATCCAAGCATCATAATTACCGGATCGTTAATAGAAAGAAGTTAGAGGGTGAGAAATAGAAAGAAAGAAAATTAGAATAAAAGAAGAAGAAGATCACCACAGAACAAAATCAAAGGAACATGAATCTCACAGCGGAACGAATAAAATATACTATAATAATACTTTGAAATTCAAAACTGTATTTGTACTTACATTCATCATCAGAGTACATAAATATCACAGTGGAAATAACTATATATATATATCCAACACTGAATCATCCTGCTCCAAAACTCCTTTAGTGGTATCTGTAAAATCCCAACTACTTGACTGCCCATACAAATTTGGGCACCCAAGAGTTTAGGGAAAACAAAACAAAATAAACTTTGGGTCAGTCATGTGACTAGTGTGAGTAAACTCCAAACACTTGGTTTAACTTTTCCAAATCCTTTTCAAGATCAATGATAATCGTAAGACCGATCCACACATAAACACAGATGGTTTTTACCTTACAATAATCCAAAACATTTTCTAAAACAATATTATTCTGATATTATAATAGTGTTTAATACAGGTACTTAGAAACTTAGCAGAACGTTTTCATCTCACGTTCTACATATATAATATACAAATCAAAAACCGCGGGCTCTTGTTGGTTAATGGATTTCCAACTATGACAAGGTATGGAACCACCATCCGATCAGTGTACTCTAGAAGCGATACACTGAAGTTCAACAAGAACATCTTGTAACTCAGCCACACATGACCGGCCATTCGTTTCGCTTGAATGTTCCGAATATATTATCACCTTACAGTTGGTATACCAACATAACCACTCCCTGGGGAAACAGAATTGAAAGAAGTAACAAATATGAATATTCTCTAGATGGCGACAATATATCTTACTTGGGTGCATCCCATTTAACCATGCTGCCTTCCCGATTTTTGTCATTTCCCAGTTGATAAGGCTTGAGGTTATAACGTATCTCGATAGATTACACCTTCATTTACTCTGACTGTCACATTGTCATACCCACCAAATCACAAATTGATTTCCTAAAAAATACCACGGGTATAAGCTAAGAAAAACGAATTCCTCTGCCACCACGTAAATACATTTGAAACTATCAATTTACGTGATCTACCAGATATACTCTGTCAGATATTCATCCATTCAAGTTATCCTGGGACTGGACAAAAAGAAGGAATTATTTTGTAAATCCATCTTAGTCAATTTCTACCTAGGATCACCAGAATAATCCTTGCATAAACTCCAACTTCAATTGTCTTCGATATATTTGATTCGAAATGATAATGCCCGTACGGAGTGGTTTTTAGATAATAAATATAATCCCGGTCTCTCTGTATTGACAAAGGAAATTGTTATAAACTTTGATAGTCGGTTATTTAACTATCTAAGGAAAACATGTGTACAAACAACAGTCGTATTCCCAAATGGAAATCTTACCGATCAATCATCACTTCATTTCCCAATTTCCCAAATATTTTCCAACTTAGTTAGCCTCTTACGATTTCTTGGAAAAACATTTGCATTTAATTTAAACTATTTATTTTCTATATTTCAGAAAATATCTCTTTATAACATTGGGGATTAATTCCATATATCCATAACTCTTATTTCCTATATTTAGAAAATATACATTATTATTAACACTAGAAAACATTTCCATATCTTATTCTCGCATCGCTATTCTTCCAGTCCCTAACCGTAAATTAGTAAGTGAAAAATTCTCTAAGTATAAACCCCGAAGGTCGTAACCAACATCAGATCGATACTCAGACAACTATTCAACATAACTAATTTCCAGTCAGTTTTTAGTTCTTAACTCCATTTCTTAATTTCTTATTTACAAAATTGTTTAAACAACTCTCTATCCAGTTTACGAATCCACTTCTTTAACGGCAATCATTTGATTATAACGATAACGTTATAATTTCTGTTTCTAAAAATTTAACTTCAAAATATAACTTTTATTCATTAATTTGAATAAATAAATAATAACTAAATAAATAAATAATCTAAAAAATTGGAAAGTAAATATTACCTTCCTAGATTTAATATAATCAAATTTCAACTTATAAATCCTTTATGAATAATCTATATTTGATTAACGTTCCGAACCTTCGAATAAACTCATTGTTTCAAGTCAACCCGTGTTCTAAATTCACTTTTGAATTTATCACTTCCAGCATTTACCAATTTCCTTTTTTTCACCATTCTGATTTACAAAACGTTTGCTTCTAAACCATTATTCAATTTAAAATGTAAACATTATTTCTTTACAGAAATATGGACTCATTTTATTCAATCAAATTTTGATTTAAATAATAAATACCATTTCAGTTTAAAATTCTATCTATCCAGTTCTTTTATAAATTCATATTCGTATTTCACTCCATATACTCCATTTATAAATAAACTTCCGGTTAAATAAATATCAAGTTTATAGCTTAATCTCAATTACCTATTTAATTACTAATTATTTGTTTTAAAGAAAATATTAACTAACTTGCCAATTACTGAATTATATATTTTTTAATTTAAGAATAAATCATTTTAATAACATTTGACATCGTCGAATTTAAATTACAAATCCTTATTGATTTGTTTCAATTCTATTCCTATTTCGAATATCGAAATAATTTCATCGTTTTCTTTCTGAATGATTTCCATTTTCCTTTTTTAATAAATTCTTTTCCTGAATTTATATTTTTAAAACTATCTAATAATAATCATTTTGCTTCGTTTATAAATATCGTTTATAAATCAAATTACTTGTTTTTATATAATCAAAAACAAGTTATTATATTTTAACTAATCGAAATTCCATTTTTATTTAAAAATAGAAATCCCTTTTTAAAACCCCAATTTCTTTTCCAATATTTTTCGAATATATTTTATGGTATTTAAGTACCAATTAATTCAGGTCAATGTTGTTCAAACATCTTAACCATACATTAATCAACCATAGATTATTCGTCACATCATATAATGTAATATATGAAAATCAACAATAAAATTGTTGAGGAATCCAGTTGGATCCCTCCAACCTGTTTCTCTGCATCCACAGACGTTAATCAACATTTATTTCATATCAATATGAAATAATAAAATAAATAGAATCGATATTTAACTAACGATTTATATATATAACTATGTTTTTAATTTCAAACAATTAATAAGCAAATCATCCAAACAACCATCACACGCAGCATCAATCATTTTTATCAATATTATATAACGTTTATAAAATTATAAAACTGGACAGAGTTAGTCACTTTACTCACATTGTTCGTTAATCGTTAAATACGATTAATGATCGATTAATCGGATCAAGCGTTTAACTCCGCCATAAATTGAAACGATCTTCAAATCTCTCCAGACTAGTTCCGATGTGAGCGTGCGAGCATACGATCCTAACGGATCAGACCGTTCATGATTCTGATAACGTATGTGCAAGATATAACTATAATAAGTTTGTACACTAATTTAAATTAATTTAAAGTATTTTATATTTATTTTTGGGCCTTACCTTGTTTTGCATGAAACATTTCCAAATTAAAACCCTACCGTGTTGCACCATTTTAGTAGCTTCTCCAACAAATGTATTTTGCTCTAGAGAATTTGAATCGATGTTTCCTTCTCTGGATATAACCCAATAGTGAAACAAACCCACTTCCTCCATTTAAATACTTCTTCAGTAAACAAACCCGTTTAATTCCTCATGGCCTCACGTTCTCTCTACCAAAGCCGCACATGTTCTTCTCCAACAATATATCCACCGCCTGTACATTTAACCTACCTCCATTTCACTGTCCTCTAATCCTAACTTATTTCACCAAACTTCAAAATGAACCTATCAAACCCTTGCCATACAACATTAGTCCAATGCCACATTAAAACCCCACGTTAAACCCATTTTCGTCAAACATGTATGTCCGCACCGCTCCTCCATTTTCTACATCATTGTTGAAAACTCCAATTCTCGATTCCAGACCCAACTCCACGTCATGCTTTACCTCGATATGACTTGAACCCTTGACCACTTGTCCCCTTCTCGGCTCCGAGTTGAACGCTATCTGTCACCCAGTACCGCCACAGACAACTCCACTAAATAAGCATGCTACCTTTCTCAAAAGTTCACTCTACTGTATGTTTTTGAACCCCACTCCTCCTCCTCCCCATATGGCTCTCAGTCGAAACCCAAGTATACAAGGTGACTGTGCATCACTTTAAATGACGTAGATCCACAAGAAAAGATTCTCGTTTGGATCTCCTTACTATTCTCATCACCGCAACACTCTGTTAAAATTCGAGCTTCAAAACTTGTCAACGAGTTCAACCAAACCCGTATTATCGCAAAGAGGAAATCGATACGAGCTTAAGCATATTAGTTTTAGATTTTAGTGGAGCATTTAGCTTGGATTCATTTCTTTTAAGGCCATGATAGCTTCGGCTAAATATGGGTTTGGTGAAAAATAAAAATAACTGGAGGCCTCGTGTGTTATATATGTGGAGTGAAACTTAGTGATTAAGTAATAGGTAGAACTTAACTACTAAGTTTTGAGTAGGCTGTACGAAAATTCAGAGTAGGACGACAAGGTTTTGATATGTCCAGTCAATACTTTACTTCATGGTAAAGTAATATATATATATATGTATATATATGTATGTATGTATATATATATATATATGCGGCAAAATAGATTTATATTATATATGTTTATAAGCTTAGTATTTTACTTAGTAGTTAAGAAATGGTTGGGAATATATATGAAGGAAGAGATCATAGATCAATTGTACAAGACTCCCAGCGAGATTGGACTATTATGAATTGAAGTATAAGCAAGAAGCAAGGCAAAGGCCTGAATATGCAATGTAGCTAAAATATCTCGCCAACTACTCCAGACTGATGGAGCTATCCGAACTAGAATGTTAACATACATAAATGATGAAATATTAGTCAATGAAGTGTTTTTAGCCTAATTTAATATAATATACCAGCGTAAAATGTTAGATGCAAAAGTACAAGTTGCTCGTTAGTTTGTGATTCATTCAAAATTCTTAAACCACATGTTCCTGACAGATCATGTGCCATATTAAATTAGTGTAGACATTATGTAGGCCCAGGTAGGCAAAACTGGCCATGGGTTTGTACATCTCAGGTCTAAGTCCATGCGTTTGTACACTGTATATAAGATAGTGTAGTTCATGTAATAATGTAGTGTAACCATTATATAAAATTTTGCTCGCATATGAGCCGTTATGGAAAAAATAAAAATACCGTTATATTCACTAATGTTCCACGATCCTAAAAATATAATAAAATAGACTAGTTAACTCATTCTGTGAAATCCCAAAATACTGATATAAGGTGTAAAACACTTCAAATAAAAAGTTGCTTATTTTCCAAAAAAAATTATAGAAAAATTCTAAAAATTAAATTATAATTACGTCTCAAATATCTTGCCCAAATTTGAAATCGATATTTAATTAAAATTAAATAACCGTTATGGCTTATAAACGATTTCATAGCGACTTTTTGAAAATTTGATTTGGACATAACTCACAATCTATACGATGAAATCTCGATTTTTCACCTTCGTTAGAAAAATATAGTTCAACAGATTTGAACAGTTCTTGTTTCGAAGAAATCCGACTTATAACGAATCATGTATATGCAGTTGAAGTTCAAATCGTCGAACTACCGCGATGTTTCGAGCTCGATTATAACTTATATTATAATTAATACGTTCAACTGTCGTTATAAATAATATATTCATTAATATAATTCAAATTTTAAACCGAATTAAATCTCATATATTATCCAATTCACACACTATTACTAATTCAACTTACTTTCGACCATTTCGGAAATAAAAATATTATCTTATTATTTATATTTAATAAATATAAATCAAAATTATTTAACTTAAGCCAAATTAAATTACCAAACCATTAGAAAAATAATTAAATTAATTAACTATTAAATCGCTAAAAATACAGGACGTTACATTCCTTCCCCCTTCAAAGAGTTTCATCCCCAAAATTGCTAAGCAGTACAGATACTCGTACTCTAACTCATCACAACCTACTTGGTTTAAATCCTATACTCCATATTTTCATAACTCGGCTCTATACATATTACCTTTAATCCTCATATCGATACCCGACCTTTTATTTTTCATTCCAAATTATATATCCACCATTTTTGGACAATTTATTACCACATACTCATCCATATGCTTTCTCACATATTTGCATATACTCAAATTGATTTTAAATCAGTTTATCATTTGCTTGTCCATTCAGGTTTTATAATCTCTTATATAATCGATAAGTCGATTTCCAATTATCAAAATTTTCTTATAAATTTTCTAACTCGTTAAATTTTCGAAAAAATTCGCAAGCGTCTCCTTTGCGCGGTTCAATCGGTACAACTACAACTCGCCTCTCTAGGCCTTCTTAAACCCAAAAGAAAAACAAACATCCAAACGGCTTGCCAAACTGGCTCATAAAAATATCATACCCAATTAAAATATAAACTTGTACCTTTTGTTGGGCATTCAACTCTGTGTCTTTTATTCACTATCAAACCAGCATATATCCATGCATTCCCAACTTTGATCTCCAATCATTTTATCTTCAAATCCCATCATTTTCTTATGCTCAAGCCAAATTTCATTTCAAATTCCAATTCCAATTCCAATCTCAATTCCAAATGTTTACCCAATGATTCAATTCCATTCTAGATTATCTTCAACCCACTCCAATTTTTATTTAACTTAGTTTAAGTTAAATTCCAATTTATTTATTCACTCTTACCATTTCAGTATGTTTAACTTCATAAGTTAAACTTAATTTTCAAAATTAAAATTCCTGGGTTTTATTTCAAATAAATTTGAAATCATTTATAACAATAACAATTCAAAACACTTGAATTTCTGAACAACTATTTCCTCAAAATAATTCAAAAACAAAATCTTTGGTAGTAATCCGTCACTTAGAACTCGAAAATGAAAACATATGATGTCGCAGTTCATCATCAGGGTTATTTCCCAGCCATTGAAGTGAGTTCAATACTATATCACTTCAAAACTCATTTTTAAATATTTCCATTTTGAAATTACTTCAAAATATTCTACCCAATACTTGGAAAACATTTTCAAATTTTCCCAGGATTTTAAAATTTCCATATATTAAATCCAAAACCATTTACAAACTCCTTTCTAGTTTTCTAGAGTTTTAATCTCAATTCTAGTTTAATCCAGATTTAATTCATCTGATTTTATACATTTCACTTATACGAATTCAGATTAGTTATTTATATCCATCTCAATTATAAACTTATCTAATTATAATAACATCCAACACGTCCAATATATATATATATATATATATATATATAATAATTTAAATAGAAATACTTCTTTTATATCATGAGATACCTTGGGTATAATTATTTCATTCACCCTCCTAAAAAAACACAGTGTTAGTTAATCATTTTCAAGCGTTTAGAAAGCCCTATCGACCCTGTGGTGCCCCACTGTGGACTAGAATTTATAAGCCACTCAACCAATAAATCTTTACAATATAAAATCATTTTTAGTTAATCTACAAATTTGCTCTCTCATATATATACACTCAATTTAATCTAGAGCATTACTAACCCTATCTCTACTCAGTTACGCCACAGACCCAAGGCAATAACTTAACCTTAAGCTTTGATACCACTATAACGAATGCGAATTTTCGACCCTGAAAATCAATACAAAACCCATGTTGACTATCCAAGCATCGCAAATACCGAATCATTAATAGAAACAAGTTGGAGGGTGAGGAATAGAAAGAAATAAAACTAGAATAAAAGAAGAAGAAGATCATCACAGAACAAAATCAAAGTAACACGAATCTCACAGTGGAATGAATAAAATATATTATAACAATACTTTGAAATACAAAACTGTATTTGTACTTACATTCATCATCAGAGTACATAAATATCATAGTGGAAATAACTCTATATACATATATATCCAACACTAACGCATCATGCCCCCAAAAATCCTTCAATGGTATTTGTAAAATCCCGACTACTTGACTGCCCGTACCAATTTGGACACCCAAGAGTTTAGGGAAAACAAAACAAAATAAATTCTGGGTCAGTCATGTGAATGGTGTGAGTAAACTCCAAACACTTGGTTTAATTTTTCCAAATCTTTTTCAAAAGCAATGATAATCGTAAGACCAATCCACACATAAACACGGATGGTTTTTTCCTTACGATAACCCAAAACATTTTCTAAAACAATATTATTCTGATATTATAATAGCTAATACAAGTACTTAGAAATTTAGCAGAACGTTTTCATCTCACGTTCTACATATATAATATACAAATCAAAAACCGCGGGATCTTATTGGGTAATGGATTTCCAACTATGACAAGGTATGGAACCACCTTTCGATCAGTGTACTCTAGAAGCGATACACTGGAGTTCAACAAGAACATCTTGTAACTCAGCCATACATGACCAGCCATTCATTTTGCTTGAATGTTCCAAATATACTATCACCCTACGGTTGGTATACAACCATAACTATTCCCGGGAGATACAGAATTGAAAGAAGTAACAAATATGAATATTCTCTAGATGGTGACAATATACCCTACTTGGGTGCGACCCATGCTGCCTTCCCGATTTCTGTCATTTCCCAATTGATGAGGCTTGAGGTCATAACGTATCTCGACAGGTTACACCTTCGTTTACTCTGAATGCCACAACGTCATACCCACCAAATCACAAATTGATTTCCACAAAAATACCACGTGTATAAGCTAAGAGAAACAAATTCCTCTGCCACCACGTAAATACGTTTGAAACTATCAATTTACGTGATCTACCAGATATATTCTGTCATACATTCATCCATTTAAGTTATCCTGGGACCGGACAAACCGAAGGAATTATTTTGTAAATCCATCTTAGTCAATTTCTACCTAGGATCGCCAGAATAATCCTTGCATAAACTCCGTCTTCAATTGTCTTCGATATATTAGATTCGAAACGATAAAGCCCATATGTAGTGGTTTTCAGATAATAAATCTGATCTCTGTCTCTTCATGTTGAAAACGGAAATGGTCATTAATTTTGATAGTCGGTTATTTAACTACCAAAGGAAAAAATGTGTACAAACAACGGTCTTATTCCTAAATGGAAATCTTACCGATCAATCATCACTTCATTTCCCAATTTCCCAAATATTTTCCAACTCGCTTAGCCTCTCATGATTTCTTGGAAAAACATTTCCATTTAATTTAAACTATTTATTTTCTATATTTCGAAAAATGTCTCTTTTTAACATCGGGAATTAACTCCATATATCCACAACTCTCATTTTCTACTTTTAGAAAATATACGTTATTATTAACACTGGAAAACATTTCCATATCTTATTCTCACATCACTATTCTCCCAGTCCCTAAACGTAAACTAGTAAGTGAACAATTCCCTAAGTATAAACCCCGAAGGCCAAAACCAACATTAGATCGATACTCAAACAACTATTCAACATAACTAATTTCCAGTCAGTTTGTAATGTTCTTAACTCCATTTCTTAATTTTTTATTTACAAAACTGTTTACATAACTCTCTATTCAGTTTACGAATCCACTTTTTAACGACAAACATTTGTTATAACGATAATGTTATAATCTCTGTTTCTGAAACATTTAACTTCAAAATATAACTTTTATTCATTAACTTGTATAAATAAATAATAATTAAATAAATAATAATTAATTAAATAAATAAATAATGTAAAAAATGGAAAGTAAATATTACTTTCTTGGATTTGATATAATCGAATTTCAACTTATAACTCCCTTATGAATAATCTATATTCGATTGACGTTTCGAACCTTGGAATAAACTCATCGTTTCAGGTCAACCTATATTTCTAAATTCACTTTTAAATTTACCACTTCCAGCATTTACCATTTTCCATTTTTCACCATTCCGATTTGCAAAACGTTTGCTTCCAAACCATTATTCACTTTAAAATGTGAATGTTATTTCTTTACAGAAATATGGACTCATTTTACTCAATAAAATCTTGATTTAAATAATAAATACCATTTCAGTTTAAAATTCCATCTATCTAGTTCTTTTATAAATTCATATTCGTATTTCACTCCATATACTCCATTTATAAATCAACTTTTGGTTAAATAAATATCAAGTTTATAACTTAATCTCAATTACCTATTTAATTTGTTTTAAAGCAAATATTAGCTAACTTGTCAATTGCTGAATTATATAATATATAATTTAAGAATAAATCATTTAATAACATTTGACATCGTCGAATTTAAATTACAAATCCTTATTTATTTGTTTCAATTCTATTCCTATTTCAAATATCGAAATAATTTCATCGTTTTCTTTCTAAATGATTACCATTTTCCTTTTTAAATAAATTCTTTTCTTGAATTTATATTTTTAAAACTATCTAATAATAATCATTTTGCTTCATTTATAAATATTGTTTATAAATCAAATTACTTGTTTTTATATAATCAAAAACAAGTTATTATATTTTAACTAATCGAATTTCCATTTTTATTTAAAAATAGAAATTCCTTTTTAAAACCCCGATTTCTTTTCCAATATATTTCGAATATATTTTACGGTATTTATGTACCAATTAATTCAGGTCAATGTTGTTCAAACATCTCAACCATACAATAATCAAACATAGATTATTCGTCACATCATATAATGTAATATATGAAAATCAACAATAAAATTATTGATGAGTCCAGTTGGATCCCTCCAACCTATTTCTCTGCATCCACAAATGTGAATCAACATTTGTTTCATATCAATATGAAATCATAAAATAAATAGAATCAATATTTAACTAACGATTTATATATATAACTGTTTGTAATTTCAAACAATTAATAAGCAAATCATCCAAACAATCATCACACGCAGCATTCAATCATTTTTATCAATATTATATAATATTTATAAAATTATAAAACTGGAGAGAGTTAGAGAATTTACTCACATTGGTCGTTAATCGTTAAATACGATTAACGGTCGGTAAATCGGATCTGGCGTTTAATTCCGCCATAAATTGAGACGATCTTAAAATCTCTCCAAACTAGTTCCGGTGTGAAGCCTGCGAGCATATGATCCTAACGGATCAGACCGTTCGTGATTCTGACTACGTATGTGCAAAATATAACCATAATAAGTTTATACACTAATTTAAATTAATTTAAACTATTTTATATTTATTCTTGTGCCTTACCTTGTTTCGCATTGCCTATTTTTAAATTAAAACCCATACCGCGTTGTACCATTTTAACTTCTTCTCCAACAAATATATTTCGCTCTAGAGAGTTTGAATCCACGTGTGACGACCCAAAACCCCCGTTGCACGGTGGCAAGGGTAATCTTTGGAATATAACACATAAACAAATAACAGCAGAACAGAAATATATAAATACACCAGATAATGTACAATAGAATACACTGGATAAACATAATCATCAGAGTTACACAATATACAGGATCATACTTAGTACAAAATATAGTTCAGCTTTACATAAAATGCCTACAGGGGAATCAAAACATAATATGTACAGCAGGAGCTGAACAACATAAAAAGAAAGAAGTGATAGAATCCATCTTCAACTCCATAACTATCCAGAAAGAGCCTGCTAAAACCTGAATACAAGGTTGCCTATGTAGAAAATAGGGCACCCAAGTTTGCAAATGAAACAAACTATGAGTCAGTCATGGGACAAGTATGAGAAATTTACTTAACTTATTTTATAATAACGCCAATCACAGGACGACGCCGCTAACGCGGAACGTGTTTAATCCATTGGATTGCCAGTGCTTAAAACAGGTAAATCTTTTAAACATCGCAATACTTTTTATAAAAAATGAAGCCATTATAAGACTCAGTTCCCATCACATAATGCAACGCAAACCGGAGGATAAAGTTTTACCTCATAATGGCCAAAATATGCTTGATACGAATAAAACAAAAGCATTTGATATTATTATTAGTGTTTATATGTTTCAAAAACAATTTCAATCATAAGTATCAATCATAGACAGCATGGGCACCATATATCATGTCGCCATACATAGATTTACAATCAAAACCGCATTATGTCGTATTTGGAAATTGGAATTCCGTCATGAACCAAGGCAAGGGATCGTCCTTACCGCTTCGAGACAATCTAGCCCATGTCTCAGGCAAGTACTCTGTCAAGCCTTTAGATCGTTAGGTCCAGTCCACACGGAGTGGATTAAAATGCCTGAACACTGCGTTTCCCCGCCCTATGGGGCGTAAATTGGTCATATCCCGACCAAACCATTGGCCCCATAATGACCGATATAACCGCGGTGCCTCGCTATCCATCATCCACATAAGTAAAATGTTCGGGAGTGTAAAACCCAAAAAACCACTCCTAGCTAAAAGGAAACGCATGTCCTCCCAGAAGTCCTCTTCCGTTTCTGGTTCATACCGGGGTGTGAGGCTCGCGAATCAACGCTAAACACAAAGCCAGCTATTTAAAGCCATGCTTTGATCATCAACCACAAGACTCTGCTTTTTAACAAAAGCCTTGATCACTACATCTCAGCATGCCACATAGGCAATTCACGCCATGCAACTGACATATATCAATCACACAGAATGAAATCCAATGTCGGACACACGGTCCATTTACAAGTCCGTTCTGGGTCTGAACGAAACTGGACGCACCTTATTCCTCTCCCGTATGCCCAATACAAGAGAGAGGCCCTCGCACATCCGAACGATCAACAAGTACGTCCGGACAACCACCACTATAACCGCTTTAGGGCAGCAACTCCCATCAAAGGCATCAGTAGCCATCCATTCGGTGTGAAGATCATCGGTCTTGCACCGTCTTCATATCAACGACTTCTAATCGTTGACCAATTATTTGAAATGAGAATTAACTCGGCCTTTTCAAATAATTCACGTATATTTAGAATTCAAATCAATTCAATTCCTGGTTAAATTATTCGACACCCATAATTCAGTTCATTAATGTAATTTTCATGTCAAACACATTCAACCATCTAATATCCAATAAACCGGGTAAATTCGGTTTATTTTCATTCCATATCGTTTATAACATTTTATAATGATTTATCGCTATTTTTATTTATTTAAAAATAGCTCATTTATTTAAAAGACGCTTCAGGCCATAACGCGACCATGGCGCTGTTTTTCTTCAGATTTGATTTACACATATCTGAAAGTCTAGCCGTTGGATCTTTGCAAATTTTATATCATTGGAAAGATCTTTTCAAAACGGATCCAACGGTTCCATTTTTGGGAAAATCCGACGGTCGGATCTCCCGGTACAATTGTTTAAAGTTACGATTTCAAAATACGAACTACGGCGTCGTTATTCGTTTTATTTTAATTATATTTATATATAAATATAATTCATTCTGGCGCTGTTTATATTTATATTTGAATTAAACATTTCACACAATCTAACCGTTGGATCTTTACAAATTTGGTATCGTTGGAAAGATATTTTCAAAACGGACCTAATGGTTTCAATTTCGGGAAAATT
Organism: Allium sativum; assembly: GCA_030737875.1. Lineage (NCBI taxonomy): Eukaryota > Viridiplantae > Streptophyta > Magnoliopsida > Asparagales > Amaryllidaceae > Allium > Allium sativum. The sequence continues at coordinate 242,294,527 of CM060926.1, forward strand.
GACGGTCGGATATCCCGCAATAATCGTTTAAAAATCATGATTTCAAAATACGAACTGCAGCTTCATTATTCGTTTTATTTTAATTATATATATATATATATATTACATTCTTCGATTTCCAAAACATTTTCATTTCCTATATTTGATAAAAATAGTATTTTTACCCAACAAATATTTATTTCAACACATGTCTATTTTTAACACTTCATATATATAATAAAAATGTGATTTTTATTGTTTAAACAATTTATTTCAAACATGAATATTTTTAGCGATTCATATATATTATAAAAATGTGATTTTTATTGTTTTAACAATTTATTTCAAACATGAATATTTTTAGCGATTCATATATATTATAAAAATGTGATTTTTATTGTTTAAACAATTTATTTCAAACATGAATAACACATCAATATGTTTCAATACATGAATATAAATCAAACACATGAATATTTCAGAAAATTTCGGTAGCTTAACGGTAGGGAGTTTAAAACCGGCACCGTTCCGAGTACGGCTCCTCGCACTACCTTACGCCTTGCAGCGTTCCATAAGGGGCTTATCCTTATAATATAAATATTTCAATCATTTTCATATCCCAGTGGATTTTTCCACAAACAATTCCAATTTTGTTTCAACCACAAACAATCATTATCAACATTCGCATTTATCAACCAAATTTCACGTCAACCAAAATCCAAACAATCACAACCAATATATATCATCCACGGTCTGTGGACGAGGGGAGTATATATATGTATACGTATATAAATATACTTCCTTTTCATTTCAACTCCATTCTACACACATATAATTTTTACAATGCATATATAACTTATACATCGCACATATAATTTATACAATGCTTATACTTGAGGTGTACAATGCTTATATAACTTATACATCGATTATATAATTTATACATCGCCATTCCATATCGTTTATAATTTAGAAATCTCACATTGGGTTCCACTTATCCAAAAATTGTAGGAAGCTCCAAAAATTCTTCGATCTCTTTTAGAATGTAGAAAACGTCGCCATGAGTCCAATGTCTCCGATTTCACTGAGTTTCGACAACATAGCAAAAAGATACGATTTTTATTCGATAATCACACTTTGCGACAGTTTTTGAATGTTTAAAACAGTTTATTTTACAATAGCCGTTACCTTCAGCGCCGGGTTCGAAACTAGGTCACGAAATTCTAGCCAAACCGTCGCTCGAGGTCAAGATCGGTCGGCGCCACGTGAAGCAGCCCCGAAATCCACGCTAGGGGGTGGGGACCGCATCAGGTGCGACGGCGAATCAGAAGCTCGGCGGCGCCTAGAAGTCAAGCACTTCGAAGTGATGGATCTCGCGAACGACGCAACGATAGGGGGTGCACCCCATATGGATTTGTAGAGGACGGGATGATCTTCAAAAACCTCTACTGGAGCTCGTGATTTTATTTTGTGGATTTCGAGTTAGGGAGGAGAGAAGTTTAGATCCCCTTTCCGTCGTTCGTAACTGGGGTAACCAGAGTTTACGGGGTCAACAAAGAAATGATGGAGCAACGTGATTGGCCGATTATTTTATTTATATATTTAATTTTATTAAATCTGAAAATACCCCTTACCACATCCAACGACTGTCACCCCTAGCTAAATACCCCCATTCCAAACACAATGGAATATGTTTCGTAAGCCCATTCGACTGTTACAGTCGGTTATTCTTCAAATTAAAGTATAAAACATTCAAATATGGATTTGAACGTACATTTTAATTTGCCGGTGCCACATACTGATCCCAAAAATTCCAGAAAAATAAATCTGGCTATGTTAGGATGATACTGTCCCAACAAAACTGATTTTGTCGAATTTGAAGACCATTTGAAAAATGGCCATTTTCTTGTCGATTCAAATTGACTGAAATTAACCAAACACGTTTTCTTTTGCCATGCTCACATATTAACTCCAAAAATTATGGAATTTGGAATCTATTAATATTTCGACATCCCGAATCCAACAAAAGTGGTTTCATCGAAAATGGAGGTCTTTTGCAAAATGGCTATTTTCAAGGTCTATATAAACTCCATAGCGACCTTTCTGAAAATTCATTTGGCTATAACTTTTGAATCCCGCTATGAAATTTTGATTTTTTAGATTCGTTAGAAAGATCTTCATTAACAGATTTAAATGTTTTTGGTTTCACTAAAATCCGTTTTATTTTGCATCATGTATAGTTAGTCAAAGTTTGAATTCAAATTTTCAAACTACCGCGCCATTTCAGGCCTTGTTTTATAATTAAAATAAATATATTCGCCATTACTTCGATCCAAATAAATTTTTAGTCGTTATTATTTAAAATAATTTATTTTAAATATTCAAAATCCACTAAAATAACCAAATTAAAATTTTTAAATTGGTTTTGATTTTTCGGGTTGTTACAATCTCCCCCACTTAAAATCTTTTCGTCCCCGAAAAGGAACGAAGCTAAAAGTTGTTTAACTAACCAACTCAACTTTCATTTTGGCTTCCATTCTTCAAATTTTCAGTTTCTAAGAATTTCCTAATTCTTCAAAAATTTGGCTAACACCCTAAATTTTCGAAAAATTTCGCCATAACCTCCTTTGTACGGGGAGGGGTTTGGAAATTTATTGGGCCGTATTAGGTACCCAATAAATCCTAAAAAGCATACGCATATTTATAGTGATATATTCCAGTGTCCACAGGGGAGTGTGTATAGACCATAACTCCAGAGAATAAATTCTCATCACCCTATAAATGGTTTTTGTGCCTTAATGACCAGAGAGACGTGTTTATTGTCATCTTCAGACCCGTGTGGGTTTTTTTATTAATCTAGCAATTTTACCATTATATTTTATATAGTCCATATCAGTCTTTGGTTCAACCTGTAATATAGTCATCGACATACAAGCCTCTCGCTCATATGGTAAATCTTCAACCTCGTCACATAAACTCCAAATGCTTATTTGGTATATGATAGAGTATATTATCTTCAAGAAGTATGTCATGTAGTGTAGTTCAAAATTAATTGTTACTATCTTATGGCGACGTTTATTAATTCACACAGAATAACCAGCACCCCGCATCCAATGGCATTCACAGGAGTTGATATAATAATAAAATTGTGCATCCAACTCATTAAGGTTTACCTATCTGTCGGGCATGCAAATAAATTCTTTACTCAACAGCAAATCCATTTACCTGTTCAAACATATATAATGTACATGCATATATTTCTATCTATTTCAAACCAGTTCAATCTTTGATTTAATTTGCATAAATTTACCATTCATTGTCTTATTGATTACATTAATTATCATTCCAATAATTTGATTAATCAAATTCATAATCACATAACACAAACAACAATCAATTTGTTGATTAACTTTTTCAAAAATATACAAATTAATTCATATACACTTTTAAAATCATTCAGGCTATATAATTAAAAATTTCACATCCATGAAAAGGAAACTACAGCAAAGTAGAAATCAATACAGAAATGCAAAATATGGTAAATGTACCTTGCACCAGAGTTAATCAGAGATATCCACCCTGCAATTGGGATAGGCTTGCTTAATGCTCTCCTCAGTTTCCCAAGTACAGTGTCGCGGATCTCCATTCCATTGCACTTTGACTAAGTGAACCTTCTTGTTCCTCAACTCTTTAGTTTCTTTGCTAATAATTTTTATCGGCACTATCCTCACAGCTAATTCTGGAGTAATTTCCAAGTCATTTGCGCGGTTTCTTCCATGACCAAGTCTGGATCATGCACATGCTTTCAAAGTTGAGACACGTGAAACACAACATGTACTCCAGGAAACCAGTCAGGTAATTGAACTCTATAAGCAAGAGTTCTAATCCTTTCAAGCATAGGAAATGGACAAATAAATCTAGGTGCTAACTTCCCTGTTTTACCGAATCGGAATACTCCTCTCATCGGAGAAACCCTCACATACACATAGTCACCAACAACAAATGCTTAATCTCTTCTTCTCGAATCTGCATAACTCTTCTGTCGGCTTTGAGCTATTTGTAATCGTTTCTTAATGAAATTGACTTTATCTGCAGCTTCGCGAATCATATCTGGTCCTAATACAAGTCTATTGCCAGGTTCTACCCAACAAGCGGGAGATCTGCACGGTCTACCATACAGTGCTTCGAATGTTGACATTTCCAGACTCGCTTGGTAATTGTTGTTGTATGAGAACTCAGCCAAATTCAAGTGGTCTTCCCATGATCCGCCAAAATCAATAACACAAGCCCACAATAAATCTTCTAAAATACGGTTCACCCTCTCAGTTTGACCATCTGTTTGAGGATGATAAGCGGTGCTCAAGTTCAGTTTTGTTCCCAATTTTGCTTGGAATGCTTCCCAGAATTTACTAGCGAAAATTGGGTCATGATCACTAATGATACTCATGGGAACTCCATGCAGTTTAACAGTTTCTTTAAAATAATTCTACGTCAGACTCTAAGCGGTTCTATTTGATCTGACAGGTACAAAATGGGCGGTCTTCATGAAACGATCTACGATCACCCAAATACTGTCGTTTCCTCTCCGGATTATGGGAAAACCATCTATAAAATCCATAGAAATTTGTTCCCACTTCCAAACTGGAATTTTCAACGGTTGCAACAACCCGGCAAGTTTCTGTTGATCGCTCTTGACTTGTTGACAGGTGGAACACCTGCTAACGTATAAAAAAATGTCACGTTTCATAGATCTCCACCAGAAAGTGCGTTTGATATCATTATACATTTTACTCACTCCTGGATGGATACTGAGTTTAGATTTGTGACATTCATCCAGCACTTCTCTCCGGAGCTCAGAAATGTTTGGAACACAAATTCGGCCCTTTAACCTCAGAATCCCATCGTTATCAATCTGAAAACTCGAGGGCTCGCCTTTCTGAATTCTCTCTTTGATCTTTTGAATGAAGTGATCATCCTTCTGAAGAGCAGATATGTTATCAATCAATGAAGGCGTGATTATAAGATTAGCGATGATTGCATTCTTTCTGCTGAGCGCATCAGCCACAACATTGGCTTTCCCCGAAGTATACAAAATATCAAGATCATATGCCGTGAGAAATTCTAGCCAACGCTGCTACCTCATATACATATCTTTCTGGGTGAACAAATACTTCAATGATTGATGATCAATATATAACTCAAACTTCTCACCCAATAGATAATGCCTCCAGATTTTCACGGAAAACACGATGGCTAACAATTCAAGATCGTAAGTTGCATAATTCTTCTCATGTGGCTTCAATTGATGACTAGCATAAGCGAATACTTGGCCTCTTTGCATTAATACTGCACCAAGACCTTCTTTAGAAGCATCTGTACAGACTTTCAAGTCTTGATTACCATCGATAATTGTTAACACCGGAGCAATCGTCAATCTTAACTTCAGCTTTTGGAAAGCTGCCTCACATTCTGGAGTCCAATTGAACCTTGAATGTTTCTTAGTAAGCTTCGTTAAGGAACTAGATATCTTCGAAAAATATTTAACGAACTTCCGATAATAACTAGCCAATCTGAGAAAACTTCGGACTTCTGTGGGTGTAGTTGACTGCTTCCAATTTTGAATAGCTGTGATCTTACTGGGATCCACAGAAATTCCTTCTTTTGATACAACGTGGCCAAGAAACTTGACTTCTTCTTGCCAGAATATACATTTGAAAAAAAAAATTCTTTTAAAACATTTTTCTGAGGATTTCCAACACTTATTAAAAATGTTTTGCATGCTCGCTCTCTGACTTAGAGAAGATCAATATGCCATCAATGAAAACCAGTACAAATTTATTCAATACTTCTCTGAATACCTGGTTCATTAGATCGACCAAATAAGTTGGAGCGTTACATAAGCCAAACAGCATTACTAACCACTCGTAGAATAAAACGGGACCTTTGAATGCTTTCAAAGGTACACACTCTTCGGCAATACGAAGCTGATGGAAACCTGTAGCTAGGTCCATTCGTGAAAATACTTGTGCGCCATTCAATCGATCCAACAAATCATCAATCCACGACAATGGATATTTATTCTTTAATGTCTGTTTGTTCAAGTCACGATAATCCACACATAGTCTGAGAGTACCATCTAACTTTGGGACAAATACCACTGCTGCTTTCCAATCAGAAAAATTAGGTCTGATCAGACCCTTCCATACAAGCTGTTGAGTCTGATTGTCTAACTCTTCATTTTCTTTCAAGGCCATTCTTCGAATAACATGAACTACCGGCCTTGCATTTGGAATTAAAGCGATTTTGAAATCAATTTCTCAACGTGGAGGTAAGCTGACAACTTCTTCAAACACATCTGCATAGTTCTTGACAACAATAATATTTTCTATATCGACCGAAGTATTCTCTGTAACGACAGGAATATTTTCTATTTGAGTAGGAGAAACATCCAGAGCTGCCCAAAAGTCTTTTCTATCAGAATTCGGGCCTTCGCATGGAATGGTTATATACTCCCCGAACTTTGTTTTTGCCTTAACAACTCTCTCGGCGCATTTAACCTCAGCTTCATATTTGGTTAACCAATCCAATCCTAAAATGAGATCGAATTCGGTAAAATTCATGACGATCGAGATGGTAGGGAAACGATAGCGGGAAAAAGAGACTACCACCCCACAAATCCAATTAAGATCGAGGGAACCCCCAACCGAATTATGGACAGTCATGGGTGCTTTGAGCTTTTTCAGTTTCAAATCAACTTTCTTAATCGCATTACTTGCAATAAAGCTTCGCGACGTGCCTGTATCAAACTGTACTTTAACTGGATATCTTTGACAGTAAGCGTGCCTTCCAAAACATCTGGCCTTCTCTGACTAGCTGAGGGTGCGGAAGTTTCTGCTACTTCATTTACATGTACCTTTTCAGATTTCTTTAACAGTTGGCACTTCCTTGCAACATGACCTGTTTGGTGGCACTCATGGCATTTCCTTTCACCATGTGAAGATCTACAATTTCCCTGCAAATGCCCTTGCTTATGGCAGTTATTGCATATGGCAGTCGTTATTGGTTCTTTCTCATATTTAACCTTTTTCCCATTGACTCTAAGCTTCTTTCTGACCCCAGACGTCGTACTTGCCTCGGGATGTGTACTTGTCTCTGGGCAATCAGTTTCAAATTTCCTTTTGTTGCTAGAACTACATTCCTCTTCGTCGCCCAAAAGACCTTGCTTATCTAGATCTTCATACTGATAAGTCATGTATATCGTTTCAGAAAAAGATTGTTGCACATGTGCAGTTACACTACTTTGGTACTTTCTTTGAAGCCCGTTAATAAACCTTAGATTCTTCATCTTTGGATTTTGAATTAGATGCGGAGCGAAACGAGAAAGTTCATTGAATTTCTTATGATATTCCGGAATGGTCATATCTCCTTGTATCAGATAGTAGAATTCATCACTTAACCGCTCAGTTGCTTCTAGAGGAATAAATCTTTCATTGAAAATTTCTTTAACTCTATCCTAGGTAATACTACCTTCTGGATTATCCTTAATAACTGTATCCCACCAGACTAAAGCTTCGTCTTTGAGTGCCCAAGATGCCAGTAATCTTTTATGATCATCTCTCTGCTTTGAACCTTCAAAGATTTTCTCACCAGAGTGCATCCACGCTTGTGTTTGAATAATAGATTCATTGCCCGAGAACGACACTCCACCCAGATTTCGATACTTATTTAATAGAGCTTCAATATCTGGTTCCGACCTACCTCTTCTACTTCTGCCACTCGTTTTTCAATGTCTGCAAATAGTAGACAAAGTGTCAGGCCAATAGAAAAGGTATTTTAAACCATAGGGACATATACTTGAATGTAAATGCATCTATCGGGGTGTATTTCAGTCTGCTATACTCGTTCTAGGATATTACTGATCCTACCAGAAATGAGTTATTCATCTTAGAACACTACTGGTTCTATTTCTGATGAGTTCGTTAATATGTTATATTCCAGAAATAAGCTTAACCAAAGCTCTGATACCACGTGTGACGACCCCAAACCCCCGTTCCACGGTGGCAAGGGTAATCTTTGGAATATAACACATAAACAAATAAAAATAGAGCAGAAATATATAAATACACCAGATAATGTACAACAGAATACACTGGATAAACATAATCATCAGAGTTACACAGTATACAGGATCATACTTAGTACAAAATACAGTTCAGCTTTACATAAAGTGCCTACAGCGGAATCAAAACATAATATATACAACAAGAGCTGAGCAGCATAAAAAGAAAGAAGTGATAGAATCCATCTTCAGCTCCATAGCTATCCAGAAAGAGCCTGAATACAAGGATACCAGTGTAGAAAATAGGGCACCCGAGTTTGCAAGTGAAACAAACTACGAGTCAGTCATGGGACTGGTATGAGAAATCTACTTAACTTATTTTATAATAAGGTCAATCACAGGACCACGCCGCTAACGCGGAATGAGTTTACTCCATTGGATTGCCAGTGCTTAAAACAAGTAAATCTTTTAAACATCACAATGTTTTTTATAAAAAAAAATGAAGCCATTATAAGACTTAGTTCTCATCACACAATGCAACACAAACCGGAGGATAAAATTTTACCTTATAATGGCCAAAATATGCTTGATACGAATAAAACAAAAGCATTTAATATTATTACTAGTGTTTATATGTTTCAAAAACAATTTCAATCATAAGTATCAATCATAGATGGCATGGGTACCATATATCATGTCGCCATATATAGATTTACAATCAAAACTGCATTATGTCGTATTTGGAAATTGGATTTCCGTCATGAACCAAGGCAAGGGAGCGTCCTTACCGCTTCGAGACAATCTAGCCCATGTCTCAGGCGAGTACTCTGTCAAGCATTTAGATCGTCAGGGCCTGTCTACACGGAGTGGATTAAAATGCCTAAACACTGTGTTTCCTCGCCCTATGGGGCGTAAACTGGTCATATCCCGACCAAACCATCGGCCCCGTAACGACCGATGTAACTGAGGCGTCTCTCTATCCATCATCCACATAAGTAAAATGTCCGGGCGTGTAAAACCCAAAACACCACTCCTACCTAGAAGGAAACGCATGTCCTCCCAGAAGTCTTCTCCCGTTTCTGGTTCATACCAGGGTGTGAGGGTCGCGAATCAACGCTAAACACAAAGCTAGCTATTTAAAGCCATGCTTTGATCATCAATCACAAGACTCTGCTTTTTAACAAAAAACTTGATCACTGCATCTCAGCATGCCACACAGGCAATTCACGCCATGCAACAGACATATATCAATCACACTTAATGAAATCCAATGTCGGACACACAGTCCATTTACAAGTCCGTTCGGGGTCTGAACGAAACCGGAGGCACCTTATTCCTCTCCCATATGTCCAATACAGGAGAGAGGCCTTCGCACGTCCGAACGATCAACAAGTACGTCCGGACAACCACCACTGTAACCCCTTCAGGGCAGCAACTCCCATAAAGGCATCAGTAGCCATCCATTCGATGTGAAGATCATCGGTCTTGCACCGTCTTCATATCTTCGACTTCTAATCGTCGACCAATTATTTGAAATGAGAATTAACTCGGCCTTTTCAAATAATTCACGTATATTTAGAATTCAAATCAATTCAAATCCTGGTTAAATTATTCGACACCCATAATTCAGTTCATTCATGTAATTTTCATGTCAAACACATTCAACCATCAAATATCCAATAAACCGGGTAAATTCGTTTTATTTCCATTCCATATCGTTTATAATATTTTATAAAGATTTATTGGCATTTTTATTTATTTAAAAATAGCCCATTTATTTAAACGACGCTTCAGGCTATAATGGGGCCATGTCGATGTATTTCTTCAGACTTTATTTACACATTTCTGAAAATCTAGCCATTGAATCTTTACAAATTTTATACCATTGCAAAGATCTTTTCAAAACAGATCCAACGGTTCCAGTTTTGGGAAAATCCGATGGTCGGATCTCCCGGTATAATCGTTTAAAGTTACGATTTCAAAATACGAACTACGGCGTCGTTATTCGTTTTATTTTAATTATATTTATATATAAATATAATTCATTCTGGCATTGTTTTTATTTAGATTTGAATTAAACATTTCACACAATCTAACCATTGGATCTTTACAAATTTGGTATCGTTGGAAAGATATTTTCAAAACGGACCCAACGGTTTCAGTTTCGGGAAAATCTGACGGTCGGATCGCCCGTAATAATCGTTTAAAAATCACGATTTCAAAATATGAGATACAACTTCGTTATTCGTTTTATTTTAATTATATATATATATATATATATTGGAATATATATATATATTCCATTCTCCGATTTCCAAACCATTTTCATTTCCTATATTTGATAAAAATAGTATTTTTACCCAATAAATATTTATTTCAACACATGTCTATTTTTAACACTTCATATATATAATAAAAATGTGATTTTATATTGTTTAAAATTTTTATTTCAAACATGAATATTTTTAGCGATTCATATATATTATAAAAATGTGATTTTTATTGTTTAAACAATTTATTTCAAACATGAATACTTTATCGATTCATATATATTATAAAAATGTGATTTTTATTGTTTGAACAATTTATTTCAAACATGAATATTTTCCAACACATCAACATGTTTCAATAAATGAATATAAATCAAACACATGAATATTTCAGAAAATTTCGGCAGCATAACGGCAGGGGGTTTAAAACCGGCACCGTTCCGAGTACGGCTCCTCGCACTACCTTACGCCTCGCAACGTTCCCTTAGGGGCTTATCCTTATAAACTAAATATTTCAATCATTTTCATATCCCAATGGATTTTTCCACAAACAATTCCAATTTTGTTTCAAGCACAAACAATCATTATCAACCATTCGCATTTATCAATCAAATTTCACGTCAACCAAAATCCAAACAATCACAACCAATATATATCGTCCATGGTCTGTGGATGAGGGGAGTGTATATATATATATAGATATACGTATATAAATGTATTTCCATTTCATTTCAACTCCATTCTATGCACATATAATTTTTACAATGCATATATAACTTATACATCGCACATATAATTTATACAACGCTCATACATGAGGTTTACAATGCTTATATAACTTATACATCGATTATATAATTTATACATCGCCATTCCATATTGTTTATAATTTAGAAATCTCAAACTGGGTTCCACTCCTCCAAAAATTATAGGAAGCTCCAAAAATTCTCCGGTCTCTTCTAGAATGTAGAAGTCGTCGCCACGAGTCCAATGTCTCCGGTTTTACTGGATTTCGACAACATAGCAAAAAGATACGATTTTTATTCGATAATCACGCTTTGCAACGGTTTTTGAATGTTAAAAACAATTTATTTTATAGTAGCCATTACCTTCAGCGCTGGGTTCGAAACTAAGTCACGAAATTCTGGCCAAATCGCCGCTCGAGGTCAAGATCGGTCGGCGCCACGTGAAGCAGCTCCGAAATCCGCGCCAGGGGGTGGGGACTGCGTGAAGTGCGACGGCAAATCAGAAGCTCAGCGGCGCCTGGAAGTCGAGCACTTCGAGGTGATGGATCTCGCGAACGACGCAACGATAAGGTATGCACCCTATATGGATTTGAAGAGGACGGGACGATCTTCAAAAACCTCTACTGGAGCTCGTGATTTTAAAGTGTGGATTTTGAATTAGGGAGGAGATAAGTTTAGATCCCCTTTTCGTCATTCGTAACTGGGGTAATCGGGGTTTATGGGGTCAACGAAGAAATGATGGAGCAATGTGATTGGCCGATTTATTTTATTCATATATTTAATTTTATTAAATCCGAAAATACCCCTTACCACATACGAACTCCAATCCAAACCCAACGACTATCGCCCCTAGCTAAATACCCTCATTCCGAACACAATGGAATATGTTTAGTAAGCCCATTCGACTGTTAAAGTCGGTTATTCTTAAAATTAAAGTATAAAACATTCAAATATGGATTTGAACATACATTTTAATTTGCCGGGGCCACATACTGATCCCAGAAATTCCAGAAAAATAAATATGGCTTTGTTAGGACGATGCGGTCCCAACAAAACTGATTTCGTCGAATTTGGAGACCGTTTGAAAAATGGCCATTTTCTGGTCGATCCAAATTGACTGAAATCAACCAAACACAATTTCTTTGCCACACTCACATATTAACTCCAAAAATTATGGAATTTGGAATCTAGCAATATTTCGATATCCTGGTTCCAACAAAAGTGGTTTCATCGAAAACGGGGGTCGTTTGCAAAATGGCTATTTTCAAGGGCTATATAAACTCCATAGCGACCTTTCTGAAAATTCATTTGGCTATAACTTTTGATTCCCGCTATGAAATTTCAATTTTTCAGATTCGTTAGAAATATCTTCATAAAAAGATTTAAATATTTTTGGTTTCACTAAAACCGTTTTATTTTGCATCCTGTATAGTCTGTCAAAGTTTGAATTCAAATTTTCAAACCGCCGCGCCATTTCAGGCCTTGTTTTATAATTAAAATAAATATATTCGCTATAACTTCGATCCAAATACATTTTTAGTCGTTATTATTTAAAGTAATTTATTTTAAATATTCAAAATCCACTAAAATAGCCAAATTAAAAATTTTAAATTGGTTCTGATTTTCCGAGTTGTTACACCACGTTTCCTTCTCCGAATATAAACCAACAGTGAAACAAACCCGCTTCCTCCCTTCTTCAGTAAACAAACCCATTTAATTCCTCATGGCCTCACGTTCTCTCTACCAAAGTCGCACATGTTCTTCTCCAAGAATAAATCAACCTCATGTACCTGTACCCGACATTTCCATTTCATCGTCCACTACTCCTAAATTATTTCACCAAACTTCAAAATGAACCCATCAAACCCTTGCCATACAACATCCGTCCAATGCCACACTAAAACCCCACGTTAAACCCATTTTCTCCAAACATGTATATCTCCACCACTCCTCCATTTTCTACATCATTGTTGAAAACTCCAACTCTCGATTGTAGACCCAACTCCATGTCTTGCTTTACCTCGATATCACTTGAACCCTTAACCACTTTTCCCTTTCTCGGCTCTGAGTTGAACGTCATCCGTCACCCAGTACCATCGCAGACAGCTCCAATAAATAAGCATGCTACCCTTCTCAAAAGTTCACTCTACTGTATGTTTTCGAACCCCACTCCTCCTCCCTCCATATGGCTCTCAGTCGAAACCCAAGGATACAAGGTGACTGTGCGTCAATTTAAATGACGTAAATCCATAAGAAAAGATTCTCATCTAGATCTCCTTTTTATTCTCATTACCACAACGTTCTATTGAAATTCAAGCTTCAAAACTTGTCAACGAGTTGCTCCAAACCCATATTATCGTAAAGAGGAAATCGATACGAGCTTAAGCATATCAATTTTAGATTTTAGTGGAGCATTTAACTTGGATTCATTTCTTTTAAGGCCATGATAGCTTCGGCTAAATATAGGTTTGGTGAAAAAGAAAAGCAACTGGAGGCCGTGTGTGTTATATATGTGGATTGAAACTTAGTGATCAAGTAATAGGTGAAACTTAGCTGCTAATTTTTGAGTTAGCTGTACGAAAATTCAGAGTAGGACGGCATGGTTTTGATATGTCCAGTCAATACTTTACTTCATAGTAAAGTTATATATATATATATGCGGAAAAATAGGTTTTTATATATATATATAAGCTTAGTTTCTTGCTTAGTAGCAAAGAAATGGTTGGGAATATATATGAAAGAAGAGACCGTAGATCAATTGTACAAGACTCCGAGCGAGATTGGACTGTTATGAATTAAAGTAAAAGCAAGAAGCAAGGCAAAGGCCTGAATAAGCAATGTAGTTAAAATATCTCCCCAGCTACTCCGGACTGATGGAGTTATCCGAACTAGAATATTAACATACATAAACGATGGAATATTAGTCAATGAAGTGTTTTTAGCCTAATTTATTATAATATGCTAGCGTAAAATGTTAGATGCAAAAGTACACGTTGCTCGTTAGTTTGTGATTCATTCAAAATTCTTAAACCACATGTTCCTGACAAATCATGAGCCGTATTAAACTAGTGCAGACATTATGTAGGAGCAGGTAGCAAAACTGGCCATGGGTTTGTACATCTCAGGTCTAAGTCCATGTGTTTGTACACCGTATATAGGATAGTGTAGTTCATGCGATTAATGTAGTGATATAAAATTTTGCTCGCATACAAGCCGTTATGGACAAAATAAAAATACCATTATATTCACCAATGTGCCACAGTCCAAAAAATATAATAAAATAGGCTAGTTAACTCATTCTGTGAAATCCAAAAATACTGATATAAGGTGTAAAACACTTCAAATAAAAAGTTGCTTATTTTCTAAAACAAAAATTACAAAAAAAATCTAAAAATTAAATTATAACTACGTCTCAAATATCTTGTCCAAATTCGAAATTGATATTTATTTAAAATTAATTAACCGTTATGGCTTATGAACAATTTCATAGTGACTATTTGAAATTTGATTTAGACATAACTCACAATCTATACGATGAAATCTCGATTTTTCACCTTCGTTTGAAAAATACAGTTAAACAGATTCGAACAATTCTTGTTTCGAAGAAATCCGACTTATAACGAATCATGTATATGCAGTTGAAGTTCAAATCGTCGAATCACGAACTACCGCGACGTTTCGAGCTCGATTATAATTTATGTTATAATTAATACGTTCAACTGTCGTTATAAATAATATATTCGTTAATATAATTCAAATTCTAAACTGAATTAAATCTCATATATTATCCAATTCACACACTAATACTACTTCGGAAATCAATTATCTCATTATTTACATTTAATAAATATAAATCAAAATTATTTAATTTAAGCCAAATTAAATTACCAAACCATTAGCAATATAATTAAATTAATTAACTATTAAATCGCTAAAAATACGGGATGTTACACTCCAGCCCCCACAATGGACCCGTCCAGTATAAATATAAGAAACTGGTCTCCCCTGCACTGGATCCGTCTAGTATAAACATAAGATTTCGGTCTCCCCTTCCTGGTCAGTCAAGCGTACACTTTGAATCCCAGTTATCAACTTTGGGCTCTGGTCCTCGACCTCCCCAAAGATTGGGTCTATCGATTGTTGAGATTCTCCAAATAGGTTTACCAAACATAAGAATTACCTGACTTGGTTTGTTAAGCACGGGAGTTCTTTATCACAACCCTCTTGTCACGGGAACCATAACAACCTATCCTACTAAGTAAAAAATATTACATAACTTGGTCCGCCAAGTGCAAAATACTCTTTTGCAGGTGCATACTTGCTCCGACAAGACTCGACAAACCATTCTAAATAAGATCTTAATGATCGTCGGATTTCCATTCTGATATGATCTCAGCATCGTCGGGTTTCTAATCAATTACGACCTCAATGGTCGTTGGATTTCTATTCAAAAACGATCCCAGTAATCGTTTGACATCTATTCTAATATAATCTCAGTGATTGTCGAGGCTCAATCTTGTTATGATTTCAGTGATCAATGGGTTTTCAATTCTAATATGACAAAAATGGTCATTGGAGTTCTATTATATTACGATCTCGGTGATCTTCGGATTTCTATTCTATTACGATCTCAACGATCGTCAGACTTCTTCCAAATCTTCACTCATAGATTCACGGATATCCAGACTACTCACAAAACACATCTTCCTTCAATAAGAAAGACATGTTTTGGGGGCCAAAGTGTTGACGCGCTTTTTGGTCAAAGTAGTCACACATCAAGTTCATACTCAACAACGTGCTCGGAATCGAGTCAAAACATGCTTCATTCTTGGTGTCAGCATTGATTTAACCATGTGTAGCAAACGCGTGTCGATTACTCAGAAAAGCTTGAGAACACCGCGTCGATCACTTAAAATGCTCGTGCAACTCAATGGGCAATTCAAATAGACCAAATTGATTAGTAGTTGAACCATTGAAACCAGTATCCATCCCATACATAGATTCAAGTCTCCCGACTCCAACTTCATTTGATCAAAGGTTTTTTTAAACAAAATATTGATGGAATTCCCGTAATCAATCAGAACCTTCTCCATAGTTGCAGGGCCAATAATGGTTGATTTCACAAACGGATCTATGCTTAGGGTTTCCCCCACTGAACTCTCTCTATCATAGAAAACAATATTGTCCTTCATCGTTTTATGTTGCTTGATCGAAAAAATATCTTCGAGGGTGCTGCATTCCCTAATTTCAATATGCTTTGCAGCATTTATGTATTGCTTCATTGTTCTGGCACTAAATCCTGCCGGATGTGGTCCTCCGACGACAAAGTTGATGACAATTCCTTTTGCCTTTTGTTGAGCAGTGGCTTTGGGGCCCCTTGATCTTGAATCAGGGCTGGCGCTCCTTGCCCCCATGTCCCTTGGGGCTACCTTATACTTGTCAAGCTTTCCTTCTCACAACGACTTCTCAATCACGTCTCTCAGATGCTGACATTCATTCGTCGAATGGCCAGATGTTTCATGGAACAAACAGTACTTTCCAGTTTCACGCTCCTTCTCTGTCGAGTCTCGCGGAGGCAGTTTCTTATGCTGCATCACATTGAATGTATCGAGATATATATTCTCCAAAGTATTGTCCAATGGCGTATAACTCTCGAATGATTGGAATCGGGATCGCTTTTAAGCATCCACTCTCTGATTCCGACTTCCTTTGTTACCATTCTTTCCCTGGTGGTCATTCTTCTTATTTTGATTCCCGGCATTGACTTCCACTTTTCCGGAACTGTCGTCGGACTGTCTCATAGCAATATTACTCTGAATTTCCTCCTTCATAACCTCGCTAGACCTTCTTTTTCGATTCAAGTTTTCATCTTCTTGCCGCAAGCGAACATTTGCCTTTTCATAAAACAATTCTATCATCGTGGAAAGCTTTCCAACCAAATATTTACCAAATTCTGAATCCTTGTCCATATCATCGACCATTGCCGTCAGAATGGTCTCCGGGTTAGGGTTGCTCACTTTGCTGACAACCATATTGAGACAATTCAGATATCCCCTCAAAGTCTCTCTAGGGGCTTGCTTTACCGCGGAAAGCTCTATCACGTGTTTGGACTTTGATGCATGCAATCGAAACTGAGTCAAGAACTTCTCGCTTAGGTTTTTGAAGTTGGGAACTGATCAGGGAAAAAGCCTGGTAAACTACATCATCGTCACTCATTCAAGCTATATCAGGAAGGCTTTAGACATAATGGCATCAGGAGCCGTTGATGCTTTCATATACCACGAATAACACATCAAATGCTATCGCGGATCCGGCCTTCCCGAGTAATGACTTATAGTGAGCAAATTAAACCGTCTTGGGAATTATGCCTCCAAAATATCATCGGTAAAGGGAGTGTGGCTACGATTTATGCCCCAATTCTCATTAGTATAACCTTTGCTATCATGCATTATTTGTCTTATCGTTGCTTCTACCTCTGCATTGGTCAGCAGATGTTCTGGTTCGGTACTTCCGGCAATCAAACTATCTCCGCTCCCGTTTCAGGCAAAGTCGCCTGAATCGCCATCTGGGTGAAACTTCTCTACCCTCTATGGTCCCGGTCAATCACAGGATGAGTGGGTGGAAGTACGGGTGCACGAGCGGTCCGGGAAGTGCCTTATTCCCTTTGGGAAGCTCAAGATTAGGTCGGCATTAGAATGGGTTCAACCGAACTAGGATCATCAGGGCCAAGCCGAATGGTTGCATCTTCCCAGAAAGGTAGTGTACCAAACTGGATTTGTCAAAGGTTCTCTTGTCTTTTGTAAGGTCTCTTTGATGTGGTGTCTGTTCACCTTCTTCAGACGAGGACGAATCCTTTGTCGTTTGGCGAAATGGCGGTGGATGGTGTTCTTTGCCTTCGGACTCTTCCCGTTGCCTGATCATGGTGTGCACATCATTTCTCAACGTAGCATTGTCTCGTCTTTGCGCATCTAGAGCATTAGTCTCTTCTAACTTCACTGCGTCGTAGATGGCCTACTGCAACAAAAATACAAGGTGTTGCTAGCTACAATGTAACGATAGTTATGCTGATTTTTGTCTATTGCAACACACGTTTCAAGGTGTTAGCATAGATATCAACACGATGTTGCAGTAGTCATAGATATATTCAAATTGAATAATTATTAAAATTAGCAATCTGCGTGAATGTGATCCAACGGTGTATGTTACCAATCCACGTCAATTTAATTTTCCTTCACCGCCTCAGTTCCTTTGCCCTAAATTTTCATTTTCCCGCTGGAACATAAATTAAGCTATCGCCTTCATTTTTTCCTTTTTTCAAATCAACGAATTCCTTCCAGCCTAAAATCGATTCACCGTATAAAAAAAACAGAAAATGGAAATTGCGATTCTATCACAAGGATTGAAGCTCGACTCAAGCTAGGGCACTCGCGAATTTAAGAACGAAACTGGCCATCTCTAGACTAAACTTGAAACCATCGCGAATTTAGGGATCTTCAACCAGTGTTTGTGGCGTAATAAAGTTGTATAACATTGTGACGGCCCGCCCCGCACCAACCGACATTTACTCCAAAAGTACGCTGTACACATGTCCAGTTAGCACGAGACGGTCGTCAGAAGGAAAGGAAAGAAGGAAATGAACTAACAAGGAACCTGTAGAATGTCTCACAGCGCATGGAACAAAATATAATAATAACATACTTGACATAAAACAGGTGAGACAGTGCATAAGCTGAAAACAAACTAACATAGCAGCGGAAAATCCAAGTATAGCTTATGATCCAAAGCCAACATTATTACAACTTTTCAAACTGTCTCAAAAGCAAAAGCAAGATAAGGGAGTTACACTACTAATGCCCAAGTAGCGACCACCAACGACACAAGGAGAATATCTATATATCATACGTGGAAGCCTCCTGCTCGCCTCCGAATCAGCTACTCGCACATCACCAGCTAACCTGTCTCTAATCTGCTCGTGTGAGCACCCAGAGTAATAAGAAGAGACATAAAACTCTGGGTCAGACAAAAAGTCTGGTATGAGCAATAAGCATCTAAACAGAACAATAACAGGTATACTAAACCATACCTGAACCTGGACCTGCAACCAAAGAGTTAGCACTACATACTGTACAACACTCTAAGGTTCCATTTCAAATGGCGTAAAGATAACAGGGGTGGGGGTGTACATGTCATAGTGATGGCAAACAATCAAGCATAACAACCATCCTCACATCTCTCAATCAGTGCGTAAAGCATACGATGTCCACCACTTCGACCACCTCAATACTTTGCTATGATCACCTTGCCCCATGAAGTCATAAATGTCTTAACTGCATTTATACATAGCCACCAATCCTTCGCTATGTCCACTTGCCCCATGAAGTTGTTCACCCCATCTGCGCTGGCTCATAGCCTTACTAATCCTTTACTATGTCCACTTTGCCCCATGGAGTTGTACACCCCATCTGTGCTGGCTCATAGTCTTACTACGATCACTTTGCCCCTCGAGTCATAATCACTCTACTGCACTGATAACGTAGTCCTATCATTCATGGTGAATCGAAGTTATGAACGTCGACAACTCCTTAGCACACGTCCCGCAGCAAAGCCCAATCATGAAGTGAACTCATTGGCTCCCAACTGGATCCTGAGCTCTAACTTCCAACTTGGACTACCTTTGCATCTCGGGTTATTGGTCAATACTGGATCGGTTCGGATTCCTCCTTGCCATCGGTTCGGTTCGGTCATGTATATGCATCTCGGTTCGGTTCGGGTCCTTCACGTCGTATTGGTTCGGTTCGGGTTCCCATTTACTCCATCAGTTTGCTTCATCGGTTCGGTTCGGGTCCTCCACTCTCTTAGCTCCTGGCTTGGCCTTCTGGTCTGATCCGATCCCCTTCCTTATTCCCATCCGCTCCGATCTGATCCCCCTTCCTTAGCCCGATCCGATCCCAGTTCAATCTTTGTGGCCTTCCTTTTTTCCATACTTTCTCTTGTGCTAAGCTACGGTTCGGTTCGGTGATCCTTTGCCCGGTCCGAGCCCATCCACCCGATCCGATCCGAAAGCCTGCACTGTTTTTCTGCAACTTTTCCAACGAACATTTTACGCCATTCGACGAAGTTTTCGACCATTCTAAGTGTTCTAATCAATCACAAAGCATACCACAAAGTCATAACAACCAGTAGAAGTGACCTCAAACACCAAAACATCAATATAATAGGTTAAAATGGATCAAACATAGCCAAAACCCCATATTTTCCCTTAAGCATGTTTAGGCATAACTAATGATAGGATTAACAAAACTTAACCAAATTAACCCAAATTCATATCAGAGGTCTAAAACATTATTTAAGAATTTATAAGTATTTTTCCAGAATTTATCATGTTTAAATTCACTAATCTTCACTAATTACCCTTAATCAACGGTAATTAGTGAAGAACTACGCAAATCACTCACCTTAGCCACAAATGAACCTTAGATCTGAAATAAATCTCTGTTTGGGCGCGAATAACAATGCTAAACAGCAGCTCTAATCTTGATTTGGTGAAGATCTCCCTTGATTTGATGTTGCTAAGCTTAATCCTTGATTAGAGAGTGATTTAGAGGTTGGAGGCCATTTTTAGGGTTTCTAAGAGGTAAGTGGAGGCTAGAAAACTGAAATAGGATGAAACCCTAACTCTTTTCAGCCTCCCCATAACCCTAATCCCGAAATGGGTTATGGGCCCATTCACTAATCACCCTATTTGGCCCGGTTAAGCAGTTTTTCACCTTCTAAACCTTATTTCAGTCATATCTCCTAAATGGTAAGTCCGTTTCTCACGTGTGACCACTCTACGGAGAGGTAAACCATTGAACGAATCTAATGGAAGTGGTTTCAGGTCAAAATTCCTTTCCAATCAAAAGTTATGGCCGAAACAAGATCAGCTAGGGGCAAAACGGTCATTTGAATATTGGCAAAAATCATGAACATGGGAAATGACCCTAATGGTTGTTTCACAAAGTTACATGACCATACGACTTCATATGGGAAAGAAATAGATATTCTACGATCCTTTGATGCGTAGAATGCGGGTTGTTACATTCTCCCCCCTTAAGAAATTTCGCTTCCGAAATTTCCTAATCAAAACACACACAAGGTCCCGCATGCCTATCAGTCATAAAACAACAATCAAACATGCAAAACAAGCAAAACAAGTCTATCCTAGCATGCGAAATAACTAAATCCAAAGTAAATCTTACCAGGCGAAGAGTTCTGGATACGTCTTCCTAATGCTCTCCTCTGTCTCCCAAGTACAGTCATTCTCGTTCTCGCCCCACTGAACCTTGAGTAGCTTCACCGCCTTCCTTCGAAGTTGCTTCGTATCGTGCTCGACAATACGAATCGGCTTGCAGTTCCCAACCGCCTCGGGTTCTACTTCGAAGTCCTCTAACTGATCAGGTGAAATAGTCATATCTAGGTCGTGTACGAACTTCCTTAGTTGGGAAACATGAAATACGTTGTGAACTCCCGCCATCTTTTCTGGCAAGTCAATCTATACGCCAAATTCCCAACTTGTTCGAGAACTGGGAATGGGCCAACAAATCTTGGTGCCAACTTACCTCTCCTACCAAATCGTATCACGCTCTTCAACGGAGAAATCTTGACAAACACCAAGTCACCAACAGAGAATTTTAAGTCTCTTCTCCTCTTATCAGCATAACTCTTCTGCCTATCTTGGGCAGCCTTCATTCGTTGTTGAATGATCTTAATCTTGTCCGAGGTTTCTCTTACCACATCTGGTCTAAGCATAAACTTCTCACCGGTCTCTATCCAACATGATTGTGAGTTGCACGGTCTTCTGTACAAAGCTTCATATGGAGCCATACCGATACTGGATTGGTAGCTGTTATTATATGCAAACTCTACTAGATGCAACTGGTCATCCCATGATCCACCAAAATCCAATATGAAAGCTCTCAAGAGATCTTCTAATATACGATTCACCCTCTCTGTCTGACCGTTGGTTTGAGGATGATACGCGGTACTGAGATGTAATTCTGATCCTAACGCCTCTTGTAAGCTCTTCCAAAATCCATTAGTGAACAACGGATCTCGGTCACTCACAATGCCTTTGGGTATTCCGTGGAATCTCACTACCCACTTTACATATAGTTCAGCTAACTTAGCTGCCGTCCTATTCGACTTGACGGGTATAAATCTTGCGCTTTTGGTCAACCGGTCCACAATCACCCAAATGCTATCATGGCTCGATCTAGTCCTTGGTAACCCATCAATGAAATCCATTGACACTTGCTCCCATTTCCATTCGGGAATTTCTAATGGTTGCAACAAACCACTAGGCTTCTTTTGCTCGGCTTTAACTAGCTGGCAATTCATGCATTTAGATATAAACTTCCCAACGTCTCTTTTCTTCCCTTCCCAGTAGTAAGTCTGTTTCATGTCTCGATACATCTTATCACCACCGGGGTGTATAGTCAGTTTTGAGTGATGACATTCTCTAAGCACTTCATCTCTCAAACCATTCACGTTGGGTACAACTAGTCTCCCATTCTTGCTAAGCCATCCATCTTGATCAAGCCCATACAAATTCATCTCCTCACCGTCGATATCCATTTCTAACTTGGAGATGATTTCCAATAGATTAGGATCGTCTCTCTGGCTGGAACCAATCCGCTCAATCAAAGTGGGTCTGATCGTCAAACTAGCTAACATTTCTGGATCCAATTCGCACTTTGGTCTGAAATCAAACCCTGCGATATACTCCAGTTGTTTCCATTCAAGGAACCTAGCCCCTAAACTGGCATGTCTTCTACTCAATGCATCGGCTACCGCATTGCCCTTTCCTGGTGTATATGCGATGTCGAAATCATAGGAAGCTAAGAATTCTAACCATCTTTGCTGTCGGAGATTTAGATCCTTCTAAGAGAAGAGATACTTTAACGATTTATGATCGGTAAACAACTCAAATCTCTCTCCCATGAGATAATGTCTCCACATCTTCAGCGCAAACATGATCGCTGCTAGTTCCAAATCATGGGTAGGGTACCTTTTCTCATGTGGCTTTAGTTGCCGACTAGCATAAGCTACAACCCTACCTCCTTGCATCAATACAACACCTAGTCCGGTACCACATGCATCTATATATACCGTCATCTCTTCATTCCCCTTAGGAATGACTTACACTGGTGCACATGTCAACTTTTCCTTTAGACTCTTGAATGCATTCTCGCACTTTTTGTCCCAGACGAAAGCTTGATTCTTCTTGGTCAACTGAGTCAACGGTGCTGCTATTTTGGAAAAGTCTCGGATAAACTTACGATAATATCCGGCTAATCCCAAGAAACTTCTTACGTCTGTTGCATTCTTAGGTGTAGGCCAATCCTGTACCGTAGCCATCTTTGCAGGGTCTACGGCAATACTATTCTCTGAAACAACATGGCCCAAGAATCTCACTTCTCTCCTCCAGAAGTGACACTTAGAAAATTTCGCTTTCAATTGGTGTTTCCTTAACATCTCTATCACTATCCTCAAATGTCCCTTGTGTTCCTCCTCTGTCCTCGAGTAAACAAGGATGTCGTCTACGAACACAAGAATAAACTTATTCAACTGATCTCTGAATACTCGATTCGTGAGATCCACAAAGTAGGCTGGTGCATTGGTCAACCCAAATGGCATAACCAACCACTCATAGAATCCAGACGGCGTCCTAAATGCCGTTTTTGAAACACTCTCATCTGCTACTCGGAGCTGATGAAATCCTGTCGCGAGGTCCAACTAGGAGAACACTCTTGCTCCTTCCAGTTGATCAAACAAATCATCTATCCGAGGTAGATGATACTTATTCTTCCTCGTCACCTTATTCAACTCGCGATAGTCCACATACAAACGAAGGGAACCATCTGCCTTAGTGGCAAACACAACTGGTGCTCCCCACTCGGAGACACTTCTTCTAATAAATCCCTTCTTCAAAAGATCGCTTACTTGCACCCCGAGCTCTCGCTGCTCCCTTGGTGCCATATGACGAAGTGTCATCACTATAGGTCTGGCATCTTTCACTAAATCAATACGGAACTCAATCTCTCGGTGTGGTGGAAGCCCGGTCACCTCCTCGAAGATGTCCGGATACTGGCCAACCACGGGCACATCTGACAACTTATCATGCGGGATGTTGAGAGAATTTATAAAACTAGCCATTACCCCATCACTAGGTAGACTACCAAACACTACCCTCCACCCATCATCCGCCCTAACTGTCACCAAAAAGCCCTCACAGTCTACCACCACCCCGTATCTTTGGAGCTAATCGACCCCCAATATAATGCCATACCTAGTAAAGCCCAAAACAAAGCAATCACAAACAAACATACATCCATGACTCGATAAGACCAAATTTCGGCAAATCATACTAAGGTTAGTCGAACCACCAATCGGGTTCGTCACAACCAACGGTCTATCGACTATCTCGGGTTCCAGTCCCAACCTATCCACCAGGTCACTAGATATGAAGGAACGGGAAGCCCCAGTATCAAACAAAACTCGAACTGGTACATCATAAATAGAAAGCATACCTTGAATGACGACATTCTTTCCTTTCTCCGCCGCAGTTGGGGTATTCGACGAAGAAGGAACAACATCAATAGCATATGCTTTCACAATCTGCTTCTCCTTAAGAGGTTGTGGACACTTATCCTTATGATGTCCCACTTAGCCACAGTTGTAGCACTTCCTGTCCGCTGGCTTGGCCCGACATTCTTTAGCATAATGGCCCTTCTTACCACAGCTGAAGCACTCAACATCTTTCTTGCTCTTTTTCTGGCCATCCTTAGATTGGTTCTGCTTCCTCTTATTCTGAGAGTTATTCTTGCCTCCACCGCCTGCTTGCGGCTTCAGCCCTTCTGCAGATGCAACCTCAGTCTTTGACTTAAGGTAAAGACTCTCTGATCTCAAAGCTTTCCCCACAATCAATTCAAAAGTCTCATCGATGTGGTTGATAAGCCTTTCCCCCGAGTGTCCATCCAAACCAGTAATGAACTTCTCATTCTTCTTCTCAGGAGTATCGATAAGAGATAATCCATACTTTGACAAAGTGTCGAACTCAGCAATATAGTCCGAGACTACCCTACCATTCTGCTTGAGTTCCAACAATCTCTTAAACAACACTAACTTCTGGGCAGCTGGAATGAACTTCTCGTTAAAGCGAGCCTTGAACTGATCCCAAGTAACCTGATCTTATGGAGTAGCTGTTCTAATGGCATTCCACCAATTCATCGCTCGCCCTTGCAGTTGACAAGACGCTAGCCTTCTCTTCATCGCATCCTCAATACCCAAGTCGTCGAAGATACGATCACAGCTATCCAACCAATCCTGGACATCTGTGGCCGACTCCGTTCCGAGGAACGGCTTCCCACCAAGGTTAGTGTAATCCTTGCACAACTTGGAAAAATCGACCCTAGGCGCCTGCACTACTGGACCATTACCATTTCAGGGATTGGGAACTGCTCCCTGAACATCCCTAAGCATCTCCCTCATGAAGTTAGTGAACATCGTCCTCATGTCAGGAGCATCTCCATTATGGGTCCCTCTACTAGCACCTCTTGCGTGTCGGCTCATCGTTCAATCTGTAAAGAGAAAACGATTAACGACCCCATAGTGGTGCTAGTGCAGTACGACTTCATTCTCATACTACTAATAGTATATATATATATATATATAGCTTTTGAAAACCAAGGTAATCACAAATACACGCTCTCATATACGTATTATCTCTCCCTGATGACTTCCCTAGGTTAACTACGCAACCTAGAGCTCTGATACCAAATGTGACGGCCCGCCCCGCACCAACCGACATTTACTCCAAAAGTGCGTTGTACACATGTCCAGTTAGCACGGGACGGTCGTCAGAAGGAAAGGAAAGAAGGAAATGAACTAACAAGGAACCTGTAGAATGTCTCACAGCGCATGGAACAAAATATAATAATAACATACTTGACATAAAACGGGTGAGACAGTGTATAAGCTGAAAACAAACTAACATAGCAGCGGAAAATCCAAGTACAGCTTATGATCCAAAGCCGACATTATTACAACTTTTCAAACTGTCTCAAAAGCAAAAGCAAGATAAGGGAGGTACACTACTAATGCCCAAGTAGCGACCACCAACGACACAGGGAGAATATCTATATATCATACGTGGAAGCCTCCTGCTCGCCTCCGAATCAGCTACTCGCGCATCACCAGCTAACATGTCTCTAGTCTGCTCGTGTGAGCACCCAGAGTATTAAGAAGAGACATAAAACTCTGGGTCAGACAAAAAGTCTGGTATGAGCGATAAGCATCTAAACAGAACAATAACAGGTATACTAAACCATACCTGAACCTGGACCTGCAACCAAAGAGTTAGCACTACATATTGTACAACACTCTAAGGTGCCATTTCAAATGGTGTAAAGATAACGGGGGTGGGGGTGTACATGTCATAGTGATGGCAAATAATCAAGCATAACAACCATCCTCACATCTCTCACTCAGTGCGTAAAGCATACGATATCCACCACTCCGACCACCTCAATACTTTGCTATGATCACCTTGCCCCATGAAGTCATAAATGTCTTCACTGCACTGATACATAGCCATTAATCCTTCGCTATGTCCACTTGCCCCATGGAGTTGTTCACCCCATCTACGTTGGCTCATAGCCTTACTAATCCTTTACTATGTCCACTTTGCCCCATGGAGTTGAACACCCCATCTGCATTGGCTCATAGTCTTACTACAATCACTTTGCCCCTCGAGTCATAATGACTCTACTGCACTGATAACGTAGTCCTATCATTCATGGTGAATCGAAGTTATGAACGTCGACAACTCCTTAGCACACGTCCCGCACCAAAGCCCAATCATGAAGTGAACTCATTGGCTCCCAACTGGATCCTGAGCTCTAACTTCCAACTTGGACTACCTTTGCATCTCGGGTTAATGGTCAATACTGGATCGGTTCGGATTCCTCCTTGCCATCAGTTCGGTTCGGTCATGTATATGCATCTCGGTTCGGTTCAAGTCCTTCACGTCGTATTGGTTCGGTTCGGGTTCCCTTTTACTCCATCAGTTTGCTTCATCGGTTTGGTTCGGGTCCTCCACTCTCTTAGCTCCTGGCTTGGCCTTCTGGTCCGATCCGATCCCCTTCCTAATTCCCATCCGCTCCGATCTGATCCCCCTTCCTTAGCCCGATCCGATCCCAGTTCAACCTTTGTGACCTTCCTTTTTGCCATACTTTCTCTTGTGCTAAGCTACGGTTCGGTTCGGTGATCCTTTGCCCGGTCCGAGCCCATCCACCCGCTCCGATCCGAAAGCCTGCACTGTTTTTCTGCAACTTTTCCAGTGAACATTTTACGCCATTCGACGACGTTTTCGACCATTCTAAGTATTCTAATCAATCACAAAGCATACCACAAAGTCATAGCAACCAGTAGAAGTGACCTCAAACACCAAAACATCAATATGATAGGTTAAAATGGATCAAACATAACCAAAACCCCATATTTTTTCCCTTAAGCATGTTTAGGCATAACTAATGATAGGATTAGTAAAACTTAACCAAATTAACCCAAATTCATATCAGAGGTCTAAAACATTATTTAAGAATTTATAAGTATTTTTCCAGAATTTTATCATGTTTAAATTCACTAATCTTCACTAATTACCCTTAATCAACCGTAATTAGTGAGGAACTATGCAAATCACTCATCTTAGCCACAAATGAACCTTAGACCTGAAATAAATCTCTGTTTGGGCGCGAATAACAATGCTAAACAGCAGCTCTAATCTTAATTTAGTGAAGATCTCCCTTGATTTGATATTGCTAAGCTTAATCCTTGATTAGAGAGTGATTTGGAGGTGATTTAGAGGTTGGAGGCCATTTTTAGGGTTTCTAAGAGGTAAGTGGAGGCTAGAAAACTTAAATAGGATGAAACCCTAACTCTTTTCAGCCTCCCCATAACCCTAATCCCGAAATGGGTTATGGGCTCATTCACTAATCACCCTATTTGGCCCAGTTAAGCAGTTTTTCACCTTCCAAACCTTATTTCAGCCATATCTCCCAAACGGTAAGTCCGTTTCTCACATGTGACCACTCTACGGAAAGGTAAACCATCGAACGAATCTAATGGAAGTGGTTTCAGATCAAAATTTCTTTCCAATCAAAAGTTATGGCCGAAACAAGATCAGTTAGGGGCAAAACGGTCATTTAAAAATTGGCAAAAATCATGAACATGGGAAATGACCCTAATGGTTGTTTCCCAAAGTTACATGACCATACAACTTCATATGTGAAAGAAATAAATATTCTACGATCCTCCGATGCGTAGAATGCGGGTTGTTACAAACATCATGACATATCTGTCGAATTTGGTAAGAATCCGGAATTTTTTTCTGATTTTGTATTTGGTAATTACTTAGTTTGACATCATGTATACACAAATTCAAAGTAATAGAATTTGGGCGAGTTTCTATTCCAGAAGACACAATAATGCTTTGTTCTTTATTGCCTAATTGTCTAGATTATTCGAGCGATCTCAAATTTTAAGTCTACTCCTACTGTTTCCCTTCATTCCATTGTGAAAGATGAAAACTACATATTAAATCCTAATCGAAAGATGATGTATCTCTAACCCACTTGAACTCAAGATGAATTAGGTTTCTACAACTTGTTATTACATGATATTCCCTTATTTCTGTTAAGATGTATGGTTGTCACTCTTACACAGCAATATCGACCCAAGCATGATTCTGAATGGTTGTAAAACCGTGCCTCTTGTTTTTCTGGTGTTCGATGTTCATCCAGAGTCCCGGATTTCAGGGGTACAAAGTTGGGCCGTATTGTTGCTAATAGAGATGGTCATGGTCCTGTATAGCTAATCTAGGAAGATGAAATGAAGCTAATAACTGAATATATATTTGCTTTGACGGTTTCAATACAAGAGCTTTAGTGGAAGATATTCAATACAAGAGCTATGGAATTTTAAAGAAAACAGAAAAGGAGAGATCTTTCAATACTTATTGAAGCAGTTAAAACAAAACCATCATATGGTCAAAAATGTTTTACATTAACATTAGGTTAATAAGGTACGAAACTTCACATGACCGCTTTAATCTTTTCATTTTCAGCTAGAACTTCAGCTTTATTTGGTTTACTGACATTATGTTACACAAAAACAACTACCCTGGTTTATTTATCTTGTTATATATGTGTGATTTTTACTTGATAATGCCTCAGAACAGACAACTGGAGTGCAAAATCTATTAGAAGAAAGACAATGGGTGCCAAAAGGATGAGATACCTTCGTCATTTTCCTCGAAGGTTCAAGAGCGGGTTTAGAGAAGGTACTTTTTTTCCTATTATTCGATCGATAAAATGCATGTATGAATATGAGAAAAATTGTATATTTTTTATTCTCGCAGTGGAACAGCAAGGAAATAAATCAGTTTAATGCTTGTGTTCTTACATTGTTATCATACATGTGAATGGATGCTAACACAATCAGACATCAAGCTACTACTTGGTGATTACGTCGTTCATCTGGATTCTGTCTGTAGCCAATTTTCTCCTTCAAAGATCAAGTCATTGAAAAATATATTTGGTGTTAATAACCATCAGTACGTATATATGAGACATCAGGTAGCTTCAGACTTCGTATATGATTACTACCATAACTATTTCTTGATCTAAATATTTGTACAAAACTTAATACTTTATCTCCCCTTCTTAGTGTATAAAGCAAATATTTATAAAGGATTTGTAGCTTTATCTTTGTTTTTATAGTGTAGAGCAATCGATATGCTACATTCAATCAAGTTGAATAAAATATACAAGCTTTTCATAATGAATCATTCGTAGAATAGTTATTCCAACTTTCCATGGTGAAACTAGATCTCACAAGTATATTTGCACAAGATTGTATATAATTAATGAATTATATTTACAGGTACATATACCATCAATTATTAGGCCATGAAGTTGAGCTTCAAGTTGTCTGTAATACACTACCTCGTCGCTTTGGTGCTCCAGGTCTTCCTGAATTAAATGTATCACAAGTTTGACATCCACTCTCTCTACATTTAGTGGAATAGATTGCTAACAATACATGTATTTAATTTACTATGAAAAATATGCCTTGGCCTATAAAAGAATTATGTCATGATCCTGAATCTATGATATCTTTTATAGGATAGTTAAGGATTTTTTTTGGCTTACGTACCAAATACTTGTTGAATCTCATATATGATCTTAAAATCAAACCTAAATTATGGAATATTTATGGTGCTCGGATTAACTTAAACGAACGGAGTTACCAAAAATCTCGGCTATGATTTCCGTATTGGGGCTATTATCAAAACTATTTTTGTTCTAGTCTACTATGTGTGTTTCTATAATTGACAGGTGTGTAAATGGCTGGATAGATTGGTGCGGAAGAATTTGAAGACTGTGTGTGTCAGAGAGTGTCAGTGAGTCTGTATATGAGTGAGTCGAGTGATAGTGTAGTAAGAAATATGTGTAAATATAAATGATTGTGTAATATATCAGTGAATGTACAACAGTGGAGTCAAAAAAATTGTACTATTTGAAATGCTGAAATAAAATATTTATTTGAATAAAATACTATGTTTGAATATCCAATTGTGTCAGTAGTACATTATTCAATAAATATCGTTGTATTCAACAATGTTGCGGTATGTCATGGTAGATGTTGCAGAATGTGATAGTAAATGTTGTAGTATGTGATGGTAAATGTTGTGATAAACTAGCAAAGTTTTATCATTGGATGATAAAAGTGTTACTATAGATAACGTGGACCCCACTTTTAAGTAAAATTAGTACCTGTAGCAACACCAGGAAAATGTTGTCATTGAATGGTAAAGATGTTGTCTTTGACTCTAAGGCAACACAGTAAAATGCAACACCAAGAAAGTGTTGCCTTTGATCTTTTTTTGCATATAGCAACATTTTTTAGCACTTCCTACATCACTTCTTTAATGTTGCAGTAGGTCATCTATGGCGTTGTGCTTGCTGAACATACATGCAAAATCATATCGCGTGAAAAATGCTGAAGAAGGAGCTTGATTGGTGGATAGAGCAACAGTCTCAGCTATGGGACCGGATCGGATCGAATTCGATCCAGGGTGGCTCGAATCGGGTTTGTTCGATCCGGCGGCCTGTGCTGGCACCATCCGCGAGTCTGGTTGTTGTGTGTCGCTAGCTGACGCTTTATGGAAAGATTAATGAGTCTTATCTCTTTTAGAAACCATGATAACTTCAATTATCGAAAACAACGAAAATATGGATTGTTCCTTCGGACTTGACGATCCAAATAGCATATAAACAATCCAAAAAAGGCTAAGAATTCAAAATTTTCAGTGAAAGTATCAAAATGTTTGACCAAAAAATGATACAAACGCCCAAAGACTAGGATTTGTAGAGAAAAATGAAGAAATATAAAATGAAAACAAGAGGAAAACAACAAACACACAAGATTTATAGTGGTTCAGCGTTAACGAGCTTACGTCCACTTTATAATTCCTTTTTTCGACAGAAAATTACAAGAATGATGATTACAAAATCTCAACACTCTCAATACAATATGATTTCTTTCAAACTTCTATGTTTCGATTCGAAATATAGCTTGAATCGATGATACTTCTTGTTGGTTTGAGTGTGCGCGAGGAGATAAATTGCCGAAGTCCTTGAAATGACATCGAAATGGTGTATTTATAGATGTAACAACAATTTGGTCTGGATCTAAGGTGGGAATAGTTGGGGGATACGTGGCATTCAAACCGCATAGGTAGGATATAATGGGAGCGGTTATGCGCAGAAGGCGGGATCAGATCGTGCCTTCGTGGGACATGTGGGAGGAGCTCCGAGCTTTCAACAGACCGTGGGGTATACGATGGCACTGGGGCAACCGCCTTGTGTGGGTTGAAGATGGGTAAGATCGAATACTCGAACCGGATTCCATCTGAACCGAGGACATTCGATCCGGCCCCTACTTCTGTCCAATCCGGTGAGCATAACACGATGTGAACCATTTTGCCTTTAATCCGAGTCAAGGTCAAGTTCTTGGTTAAGCACGATTCTTATGGCCAAAGCATGTGATTGTGATCACTCAAACCTTGGACGACCTTGCTACGCAGACTAACATTCTTTAATCTCATTGGTTACAAAAGTGCAAAATACGAGCAAATAAAACGATAATAAATGATTTTGAGTAATATATGCATTAAATTCATATAATCCAAAATATCATCTTAAAAAAAAAAAAATACCTGTCCATCATTATATTGAAATACTTAAAATATTAATTATAGTTTGAAAAGAAAATTTGAATGGGTATTTTTGTATTGCAAATATTTTCGCATTTAAATCGATTTTTTTTTCCAAAAATCGGGTATTTTTCGTTTTTTTAATACAGACGCCCGTTGGTCGGAATTGCGATATTTTATTTGTCTATTTACATGGTTGGATAAATTGAAATGAACCGCCTATTGAGCAGTGAGTAGCTTTGAAGATTCTACTTTTACTCGTGGATAAGGCTGTTATGGTAACGGTAAATTTACCAATATCATACCATTACCAGTCGATCAATAACTATTTTTGATTAAGATTGGTATGCCAGTTAAAATAGTATAATAACGGTAAATTTAACATTTTTAACGGTAAATTATCGGTAACATTTCTTCAATACTAGCGGTAACGGTAATTACCATTTAATTTAAAATATATGTATTATTACATGCATTTAAAATCAAATAAATGATTATATTTAGTTCAATAATCAGATGAAATAATTCCAAATACACTTTTTTTTTTCTCATTTATGTTTTTTGCAAACTAACACTACATGTAGTATAATAAACATGCTATGTGTACCCAAGTCATTTCTAGATATAAACTTTGATGGACAAACGGTAATTTACCATTATCAATGTAACGGTTACCAGATTATCGGTGTGTCAGTCTACGGTATATCAGTCGATCGGTAACAGTAACGGTAAACAGTTCTGACTTAACAGTAAAGCCGGTACAGTAACAGTATTTGACAAATGATAACGGTGATAATTACCATAACAGCCCTATTCGATGAGAGTATAGCCTTGCCTCTCAAAACTCAAAACACCGACTCAACTCAACGTTAACTCTCCTTTATCGTTGGGTCAAAAAGCTACTCTTGTTTTATACTGATCCTTAAAAATATATATGGTTGTGACGTCGCTAGCAAACCGTCCGATAGGCTTGAATTCAATTAAAACGCCACTCAATGGTCGGTCTGAACGCGTTGTGTAGACCATGTTATCGAATCGTGGCGTTCCTGTATTCATACATAATATTTCACTTTCAAATATCTTATGCCTATTCTACGCATGTGTCCTAATCTCCACATTAAAATACAGTACACGTTTCTTTGTTTCTCTCGTGTATACTATTATATGTATATTTACTATAAAAATACGTTCTTTGCCCTTCAGTTAACCAACGCTGTCACACATATTTTATAAACAGTAAAAGTATGAGAGATGTACGTGGATTGGTCAAACGTTGTTTGAAGTTTATGTTTCTCTAATCACTAGTAAACAAAATCATTTAAAACTAGAACCCTTTTTCTAATCAATAGTTAAATTACTGTATATGATTCTATTTCAACCATTTTTTTTTTTTTAATAATGTTTATTACATACAGTGTCTGAAATAATTATCAGTAAAAACTACTTCAAATTAAGGCTTGAATTTAATAACATCATAACACAAGTAAGTACATTCCATGGTTTGGATAGTAATGGAAAAGATTAACCGCTCATTTTTTATTATTGTTTTGTTAAGAATTTTAATGGCGGAGGTAAGAAGAAAGAAATATTGTTCGGTGTATGAATCTCGTCTAAATCTGAAGATAATGTAGACGAGAATAAGTGCCGAACCATTACTGGGTAGTAAGAGAGAATCGACACAAAAAACATATCAAAGTTTACCGTGTCAAGTAAAAAATGGTTTAGAATTTTACCGTCAAAAAAATAATAACGATTTGAAAAACAAAATGTTTTTCGATCCAAAAATATAAGTGTCTACATGCCCACGCCCAAGCCCGAACTGGGACGAGTCGATTGGTTGCGCACGTGTGTGGTGGTGGTCATGCATAGTCACCCTGCTTGCAACAAATCATGTATTGAAAGCCCTAAAGCTTCAACATAGCTTCTAAGAAACAAATATAAATACTTTAATAATTCACCTTTTGTTTTTCAAAACCATTTCCAACGCATATACATTATTTTTTAAATATTTTTACCATCGGGTTGTCTTAGATTGAGGTTTTGTTTTATATATTTATGTCGTTCGATTATGTAAATCCATGTGTTTATTTTTCTAATAACAACAGTTAACCAACTTTGGAAAGACAATTACAGTGGAAACTCTTACCGATACAAACCACTAAAGTTACTTAGATGATGATTAACTGAACCAACTAATTAAAAAAACCAGCCGCAACGCGTACAAATGTCGAAACAAAAAAGACCATTACATCCGCTAGTTTCCACCCTCTTTTCCAAATTAAGGAGATTGTGTTGGTAACTGCTGGACCATGCAGGCCCACTACTTACTGAAATATTTTAAAAAGAGCATTTTCAAATGGCGTTATCTTATGGGTGCCCATCCATGAATGGGCCGCAGGGGACACGTATTCGATTTAGTGGGCCTAAATTTGGAAGATGTTGACCGTACCCGAAGTAGACCTGAATCGGATATAATTTAATACAATTCAATATACAGTAGCTGTTGAAAGATGAGAATGGGAAGACTATTTGATATTTGGAGTTTGATTTCATCATCCACCGCAACGAAATCACGAAATTCTTGTATGATTTTTACTGCTGTTTAAAGGACCACAACAGCTACGTATTATATGTTTAAAAATCAGGATTTGAGTTGTTGTTGGTAAGAAAAAGAAACGAAATATATTAGATGTTAAGCAATTTATGAGAAGCCCGAATGGGCCTTTAAGTCAGCATGCTTTTATTTTGATTCTTTTGGACTTGCATTTTTCCGGCAAATTGCGAAGCCCTCTTCCATTACAATCTACCTGTTTACATGTAAAATCATCTCTGCTGCTGCCTACACGCGGTTAAATTTCCGCTGAGGTATGTGTAATTGTTTACGGTTTGCGCTTTAGCAAACGTTTAGTTGCATTCTTTTTTCGGAAACGGCGGTTCACATCGGCATCGACGTGCAACGCATTGGGCATGAACCGTATTGAACGGCCCAATCAAAGCATCCAACGCATTGGGCATATATATATATATATTGAAAATTGGTTCACTTTATTAATACGAAAGAAGCCATACAAGAGGAAGGTTAGCATACTAACCATTACATAAGCAAAAGCGAAAAAGAAAAACATGAAATACAAGTAAAAAACCAAAGCTTGCAAATGTTGGCCCATGATTGAGTCACTGTCCCGCTGCCATGCAAACATTCTGCGATTCTATAATCAACCAAAACCAGCTCAATACATCATTTCTTCAGTGTAAGCATCAGAAGAAAAATGATCAGTGAAGCAGCCCTTACATATATATATATATATATATATATATATATATATATATATATATATATATATATACACTACACCCTACACCTCAATCCCAAATGATTTAATTATAAACGCTAAGTCTGGTTGATGATTCACAACTTTGTGAATCAATCTTAGGCCTACAATCGATACAACACAAAGAATCCAAGTGCAAATTTCCAGATCATTAAAGAGCTGAACCTAGTCGGACCCATGCACCCATAAATTCCAGCTTGAAATTGCATCTATCTTCCATAAGCAATCAGAATCAGTTTACCCACTTGAATGAAGCTACATTCAATATATCTAACAAATCTCTTAACAGTATAACCACCACCAGAATGCAACCCTTTTGACAAGATTCTCCCGTAACTACTAATGGCTCCACCTTTATGGGATGAGCCGAGATTTAAGCATACACGCAAAGATGAGCTATTGGATCTTAGGGAATACATGAGGTGCTGGGTAAACATGAATTTAGGGGTATGCCGAACTTCTCACTTAATATAGCCAAATCAAACTGGAAACGAACTAACACGGGAAGTAACCAAATCCAAAAATATTGAGATAGTAAGCAACTCAACACATAGGTCTTAAGGGGTAACAGATCTGGCGTTTTGCTTTGTTGAAATAAAATTGAAATTCTCGAATAGTAAAAATTATTTGCCAAGAGCTCTCAGATCTGAATTGAATAGATCCGACGAACTCCTATTCCCGAAGAACACTTGAAGAAGAAACCAGATCCGATTCAGATCGGAACCAAAGAATCTTTAAAACCGAGTATAAGTTTGTAAAACGTAACAATGGAAAAGAAAAAATTAGAATAGAATAGATCTGATGTATAGCAAGCCGATTTTCCAGATCAAAATCAACTTTTGGTTGTGATAAACAAAAGGCAACTGGTAGATTAGCAGATCTAACATTTTGTGGAGATATGGTTAAAAAATATAAATAGAAGTTTTCAGATCTAAAATTAAATGTGAAAAACAGATGGAAAACAGTAGGCTTATCAACGAGAGAACCTCGTTGAAGATTGCAGATAAAAGGTGATAGGAAGAAGATGAAAAACGATAGAAGTTAGGAATCGCTCACGAATGGCGAAATCAGGAGAAAGAATACTCCTGTCGCCATTAACGAGCGAAATCCTTATTTGCCTCCAAAATATATATATATATATATATATATATATATAATTCAAAAATTCATCAATATTTTTGGGTAAATTACTGCAAGATTACCAGACCGTAAAATTATATAAATGGTTTTTCCACTTAGCTACAGTATTCAAAATATTTTTTTGGGTGCTCCTACCCCTTTAACTTATTTACAGTTACATATTCTCATAGTTGAAATTATACATGACAATGTACTTTTCTTCAAGAACTAGTCCATTGCAAACAACAATAAAGTGGCATGGCTTTGTTGTATGTATAACAGTTAATATCTAATACTTTGATGCCTAAACAAGCTATTAGCCACAGTAACTGTAAAATAGTAATTATATGCCCCTAATTTTTTTTTTACAAAGCAACTTGGAGTGGCTACCAGCATATATCTTACAATATTGGAGTATCATTGGACTGGCACATTTGGGGATCCTTTTTCGTTCTTTTGGCTCTCATATGTACTTTATCATTGCCTCTTTTTTTCCACATTCTTATAATCCATTCAAGACTGTATTGCGATCTAATAGTATAAATAATAAATTACCTCATGTAATGGATATAGGCACGTTACTGAACCACTATAAATTTATGTGTTGGTTTACTTTTACATATTTTGTGTACTACATTTGTATTGATATAGTGTGATCATAGAATTTCACTTATTCGGGATGTTAGTGTTGTAACCGTTGTGAATAATCTGATCCAAGACCACTCGAATCTGATATCTAAACCACAAAGCTCTAGCGGAAGACTAGATCGTTGTTAAACTTGCAAAAACAACCAAAACAATAACTCTAGTCACCAAACAAAGATGAACCAATCACGAACAATCCAAATCTTAATCACAAGCAAGAAACTAATGACCAAAATAGAAAAAATAAATCATACAAGGATTTATAGTGGTTCCACTAACATCTTGTTACTGTACATCAACTTTGGAGAGAATATTTTATTACCACGATGAAAGGAATAAAAGGGATTGATCCAATGATCACTATATTTCAATATAGAAAAGAGCTTGACGAGAATAGAATTGAAGAATTGGAATTAGGTTATAAACCCTAATTCATCCTTGAGAATAAACCCTTGATCCCAAATCAAATTTCCAAGCTCCTCCCACTAACACACCTGAAAATAGCTTATATAGAGATAGACCAATTACTGAAATTGCCCCCAAGTCTTCACAAATCAGTTGCCAAATTCTCCTGCCC
Source organism: Allium sativum (assembly GCA_030737875.1). Lineage (NCBI taxonomy): Eukaryota > Viridiplantae > Streptophyta > Magnoliopsida > Asparagales > Amaryllidaceae > Allium > Allium sativum. Next base: position 242,332,570 of record CM060926.1, read on the forward strand.
GAAATAGCCCATAACACTCGTCAAACGTCTGTTGTGGGAGGTGATAGATGTCTGTCCCTCTCAGGGAATTATTTGGGCTTCAGCACTCAGCTCAGACGTCTGTCCCCAATATGACATATGTATGTCCCTCTCTCAGACGTCTGTCGTGGGAATGACGGACGTCTGTCATAACTCTCGGGAAAATCCCCCTGGCAACTCAGACGTCTGTCGTCCCCTACAGCAGACGTCTGTCGCACCTGCACACTGAAAAACTGCACCTTTCGGCTCTTAACTTTCGCGTGCGAACTCCGATTTGCGAAAGGTCACCTTCGACTCGAAGTTATCTTCATCCTCTTCAATCCAACATATAGTATCGCATACTTCAACAGTTAGTCAGACCAAATTTTCATCTAACATTTTTTGGCTTGTCGATAGGGGGTACCATGTATTTTGGATTTGGATTGCTATAAAACTTGGAGATATGGCTTGAAAAACAGATGTTCTTATTTTGGCTGAGGGCGTTGAATTGGAAGGAAGTTGGGAGTCTTCCTCCGCTGGAAATCCCTACATCAATCTAACTCCGTAAAAGATGGTTGGACTGGCAATGGAACTTGAATCTTGCTTGGAACAAAAACAGAGATTGCTTAAGCGATTAGAGGAGATGATAGTTGGATTTCTCACTTGGATAGAACAGATTAGAAGGCCAAGAGGTCAGAATACAATCGCTGGTGAAGGACCCAACAACTTGGCAGAAACTAGACTTGGTAAGAGTCGGACTTGGCTCGAGGGTAACACCCCCATAATCACGTCGGATAAGTATTAATGTACCATAGATTGGGGTTAGTCCAACTAAGACTTGGGGTAACCTCCGAGATAGTGCAACTTTGGCTCACGACACTTTGGCTCGTGATATTCCATATGTTGTTACTTGAAATGCTACTCAAGAATTCAAGGATTTGGGAATGAAATGGATCGTGCGAGAATGCACTTAGCTCCTAGAATTCGGATCGAACCCAAACCCGCTTCTTGCGTACCCAAACCCGCTTCTTAGGTTAGGGTTGATCCAAATGTTGACATTGTGAATCGACGTCCTACCATTGTTGGTTTGGACACTGGGGACATTGATGTCCGTTTAGGTGATTGGTAACAATTTCTGAACAATGAAATTCAAATTGAGGATGTGATTCGACTATTTTCTCGAGGCGAAATGTCTCAACTAGATATGGACTGTGTTTATCGAATCGCTGGAATTCATTCCCACTGTCAAAATCAATGACAAAAAAATATTATTATTAAGGAGGAGATTAGGAAAAAGAACAATGAAGTGTGAAAAAATGCAACTGCATAAGGTGTAGGCGTCATACCTTATTTTGTATATTTTAAAGTTTATGTTCAAAGAGTTTGGAGACCACTAAGTGCATTCGAAGTATATTCCAGTGAAAAACAAATCTTTCTTGATTAAGTTTATGGAGTCATCGGATTGTATCCTTAAAGGCAACCCTTATTTTTCAATTGTAGGCTCATCATATTGACAAGATGGTCTAACAATATTTAATTAGACAAAAATCTTCTTTCTACAATGTTAGCATGGATAAAACTACCAATTGTTAGTCCAAAAATTTGGGATCGAAAGGCCTTAAGTATGGTGGTTATTAATGTTGAAAAACCAACTAGAGGTGATGCATCCACAACAATAAAAATGAAGTTAAGTTTTTCTTTCATTCTTGTTGAAGTAGAGGCAAGCGATGACCTACTAAAGGAAATTAATCTGCCTTTTTATAATGGAGAAACAATAGTTCTAAAGGTGGAATATGAACGTGTCCACCTAAATTTAGTACATGTTATACTTTGGGCATCATAAACTGATGCAAGTATAAGAAAACATAAGTTTCTAAAGAGAATTACTCCTAAGAAAATCAAGAAAGTTGCGTGCCAAATGAAAATTCAGGAAAGAGTTTTGATTCTTTAAAATATAAAGAAAATTGGTAGGCAAATGATAATAATGCGCAGGAAATTCATATTATGGAGAATTCAGGGATAAATCTGAATTCTAAAAACATAAATCGTCAAAAAGGAATTCTCAACTCAATATGTCATCAGCATATATCATTGATGAGAAATCCCCTTAGAAATCTCGAAAAACAAAAACCTTAGGGGGATCAAAATAATAAATAATCTTAGGATATGAAATTTCCCTAATTTTAGATTATTGTTTAAATCCAAGCCAAACAGATCTAAGATTCATAACGATCAGAGTTTGGAACTGATAACGGACTTGGTAATGATCGAAATGACATTTGATCAAGTATGTTGCGGTATTATATAATGTTAGGATCGTCAACACTAATAATGGTATGCCTCGCAGCTCAGATTAACCTGATATGATCAATAAAAATTAGTTCTACATTCAAAGAGCATCCGTAGGAAGTTTAAAAGTAAAAGAATCAATTAGCTCCAAACAAAAAAAAATATTTCAAACAATACAGAATGGGACGATCTTAAAGAAAAATATGACAATAATTTTTTTCGGATGTCACTGTCTGGTTATTGTCTCAATGCATCAAATTTACATTTCCTACCATAATTACTAATTTAATTTGTGATCTTTGATCTTTTTCCCTTTTCAACAAGAAAAATTAAACGTCTCTATTTGCTTCCCTTTTCCATCCCCAGCCATAAAAACCAAGTCGATTTTCGAATAGATCAAAATACAACGAAACAAACAATATACGGAAAAACGTTTTATTCTTAATGCTCGTTTTTAATCAAAAGTTGAACTGGTGTATATGATACTTTTTCAACCAACTTTTTTGCTTATTTTTTTATTAGGGACAGTTCGGCTCAGGTCCAGTTTAGGTTTCAAAATACAAAAAAACTCTTTATCTTAAAACTTTATAAATTAGGTCCTTGCTTTTGAAAATCATCAAAAAAAAAAAACCAAACTTCAAATTTTGATTTAACACACAATCATCTTCATCTTAGTGCAAGAAAACCTCCAAAAAAAATATAATTCAAAAAGGAAAATAATCAAAAAAACATACGGTTCAGCGAATTCCGGCAATTTCTCGTTAAACTGCAGATATAGCAACACTAATTTCAAAATATTGCAGACATTCATACAATTTTTGCTGGTTTGCTTCAAGCTTTCAAAGTCAAAGCCTATACTTATTCAAACATCACTGTATTGCGGAAAAATCATCAAAAAATGGTTAAGATTGCATATAAAGATGAATATTTCATTTCTAGCAAAACTGCAGAAAAGAAGCCGTTATGTGCAAAAATTGCAGATATTTCTTTAATTTTTTCACACAGTACACATATACAATACGCTGTAAAATAGTTGCAGATATTTTTGCACTTATTCGGAATAATTGTAGATATTATTGTAACTATTTTTTCATTTTTAATACCAGCAATACACCATGTGAATAATTACAAAAATGCTTGGAATTATTCAGAAAAAGTGCTGATATTCCAAAAAAAATTTTAGAATTCTTATGAATGTTTACAATTTTTTGAATTTTTTTTATGTTGCAATGCAAAAATTTAGAAAAATAAGTTGATACAGGAAATAGGGACCTGCTTTACATGTAAAATTACACAAGAAGCCGCATTGAATTAAGTTTGAAAATAGGGATGTCGCCCTAATTTTCACTTTTTATTATTATATACTACATAAAATATTATAAATAAAAACTGCTACAAACTCAATTTTGAATTTAATGACATTAGAGCATCTTCAACGGTCTCCCTTCTCGTAATATTACGAGACGTAAGATTAAGGGGAGAATCGGTCGATTGTCCCGAGAGGAGTGTGTCGAATTTATCGGCGCACGCCTACTTAATCGGCGAACGTTGAATTTATCGGTGTCTTACCATAAGGTGCAGATAAATTCGGCGCTCGACCTAGGGCACTGAAAAATAGTGTCCTAGGTCGGAATATTTTTTTTGTAACCTCATAAATTTCTTTTTTATTTTTTTATTCGAATTTTACGTTATTGTGCAATGACTTTTTGAAATCTTGAGTTTGACATAACTCAAAATCTATAATATGAAAATTTGATTTTTCTCTTTTATTATAAATCCATAATCAAATAGATCTGAAATGTTCTTATTTCAAAGAATTCTAACTTATATCGGACCCTATACGGTCAGCTGAAGTTCAAACAACAAAATTACGAACTACCGTAATATCACGAGCTCGTTTTTTTTTAATAATTTATAAATTATATGTTCAAACGTCGATTAATTAATAAAATCCTTATAAAAATTCCTTTTATATTTCCAATACAACATCGAAAACAAATTTAGATGTCTAGATGTACATTTAGTACTTCAAATCATAACGATACAACTGCTCATAAACGAAACGATACAGTTGATATTAAGCATAACAGTACAACTGATATTAAGCATAACGATACAACTAATAATAAGCTTAAAGATACAATAAGTCATAAACATTTTTGTCCAGCATAACATAAAACATTAGAGATCTGATTTAAACCGTGTCGTAGTCGGTAATTTGCATGACTAAGATCGTTGGCTTGATTTCTTAGCATTCTTATTTCTTCTTCCAATTCCAAAGCATATGTAATTGCTCTAGAAGGAAAATGAATATCTATCCACTGTCTGAATTCACATCCGTTTGTACGTACTAGACAACAATAATATCAGCGTCCGACGTCGTTTCCATGTCGAATGACTAGTTGTGGTGCATCAAAACCATAAAGCATACAATATTTGTAGATTGTACCTCATTGACTTCAACCGTAGTTATGATAGGAGGAATTACAACGTGTGACCTTCGGGCATGTTGTTGAGTTTGTTGTTGTTTCTAATGTCCAATTTCCATTTGATGCACCCCTTCTTCCAATTCTATTTGTCACAAATCGTTATGAAGCCGCTCTTCCATTTTGATATACACTCAGTCGGTTCTCTAGGTGAAAACGGATTAGTATTTGACGGTCTAGACAGAATATTTGTGTAATTGCAATAGGATGGATAAGAAATTGGCCTTTTTTGAGTTGAGGTAAATTTGCTAATCGGTTTGTCTCCAGTATTTATGAGTGAAAGCTATAAAGAGGAAAATGAGTTACCAACAGTCTGTATCATAATTGAGTCAATCATGGCAAGCGATTCGAAATTTGTGTAATGTGGCTAGAGTGCGATTGAGACTCGACACCGACTCTAATCTAACATAAATGTGACCGATCAGTGTTCTATCATTGTTTAATGGCTACAATGTTGGTACTGGCAATGGATATTAGTGTGCACTGTAGCCACTTTGTAATACGACAAACATTGCATGGGACAACTTGTAGAGAATATGACAAATACCATATACTGCAGCCATTTGGACAGCATGCTGAGAAGTCAAAATCATTATAGCCATGTATATTGAATTAAATACGAAAAAAACATTGTGCATAGATTATAGTTTATGGTTATGACTTCTCATCACACAAAAAACCCTACTCGTTTAACTCCTAGGGTATATTTCCAAAATTGGATGACCCTATGTTTATATATCAATTTCAACAATTCAATGTAGTTAATGTAGGACAACCCAATCTATTAACTCATACCCATGCGGCCTGCGATAGCGTGTTGAGATGTCAAAATCTGTCAAGTCCTGTACACATAACATTTAACTGTAGCCATGTGGTTGAGGATGACCTCAACATACAACTCCATTCTTTTAAATAGTTAATACTTCAAAGTCCAAACATAAACTAAAATATGTGCATACTCGGTCATCCAAGTCATTAAGGTAAGAAATCATTATACTTCTTTGCACCAAGCTTACGCTTTTTGTTATAAACAACATGCATTCTCCTAACATTTTTGGTATTCTTGATTTCATGTTGGTTAAATGGGCAATTGGGAAATCGGTGATGAAACCATGGGAAAAATATTTGGGGAGTACGAACGGAACAAAGAGGATGAGGAAGAAGGTGGATCTGTTCCAGATAGACAAATAGAGAGGTGGACTAAGAGGTTCGAAATGAACTAGTCTGTGCTACGCAAGGAATTATCGAAGTGCAAAATCCACAACCACCTCCACGTTTATATCGTGTCAGGAAAATGAGTGTGCTTGCTCGTCAAAATCCCAATAATTCAAGCTCTAGTACTTTGACCATTGAATTTTCTTCTTAGGATTTACTTATCCTCGTGAAAGCCTACTGTAACAACCCGAAAATCACCGCCCTTCGAATCGACCGTAAATCGCACAGGTCCGATCCAAAAGACAGAAATCCTCGAAACGTTATGGAATACAACACATCAGAATAGAATACAAAAGAACATTTCATTGTTATTACAACAATATACATCATAGTACAAGATATCAGAGTGCCCATAATAATAATTTACAGCAGAAAAGTATCATAGATTAATAAATTATGATACAACAGAATTTTAAATAAATATAATCAGCGCAAGTGAAACGGCCTAGACTTCCCCGATCCCCGAAGAGACGCCTGGATTGTTTTGAGAACACGACGCATCAGAACACAATCATGAGAACATTTCATTATTATTACAACAATTTACATCAGAGTACAAGAATATCAGAGTATGAATAAATAATATACACAGCGGAAGAATAGATATCAGAGATTTACAAATTACAAAACAGCTGAAGATACAATACAACAATATAATGCAGCGGAACAATCATCAACTAGCACAATTGAATGAAATACACGGATGCAAAGCTTTCCAAATATTGCTCCAACGTAATCCAAGATCCTGTGAAAAGAAATATCTGCGAAAACCAAAACTACTAGCTTCCCGTGCGGAAAATATGGGCACGCAGAGTTTAGGTGGAAATAATAAACTCCAAGTCAGTCATAGGACTGGTGTGAGAACTAAAACAGTTACTAACTTTATTTTAAAGTTGGGTAAATCAAGGGATTATGCCGTATAACACGGAATGGGTTCACTCCCATGAAACTCTAAAATAAAACAATTTATAAACAACGCAATGCTTTTTGAAAGATGAAACTATTATAAGACTTAGGTCCTATCACACAATGAAATGCACGCCGGAGGATAAAGTTTTCCATTATAATAGCCAAACATGCTTAGTACGTTTAAAACAAATCGTTTTGATATTACTATACGTGCATAGTGTATAAAACAACTTCAAATATAAATGTATCAATCATAGACGGCATATGTACCATATATTATGTCGCCATACATTGGTTTACAACTAAAACCGAAAAGTCGTGTATTGGAAATTGGATTTCCATCATGAGTCGAGGCAAGGCATCTTACTCGCCGGTTTTGAGACACTCTAGCAAATGCCTCAGGACTCGGACGTTGGTGAGCCTTTGGATCTTCAGGGTCGGTCCACACTCACTTTAGTGGATTAGTTATTCCTGGATACACGTTTCCCGGTCCTATCGGACCTATCTCTGAGCCATTAGAGACTCAATATCTGAGGTGCCTCATTCCATCGTCCACATAAGTAAAAATGTTTGGGCTCCATACCATGAGACCACTTCTAGCTAGAAAGAAACATTGTGCACTTCCTGCAGTCACTATCCCGTTTTTGACTCATACCAGGTGTGAGGATCGCGAATTAACGCTATATACAAAGCTATGCTAATTAAAGTCGTGCTTTGATCATCATCCAAAAGATTCTGCTTTTCAACAATAAGCCTTGATCATTTGTATCTTATCATACCACATTGTCAATTCATACCATACCACTGATTTCTACCAATATATAACCTCTAAGCTCGTATGTCTTGGAGAAGAGTGTTAAGCAAGAGAATAAATTCTCCGCTACCAAACAGATATAAATTTACCAGAGATCATCGAATACAACATAAAGGAATATGATGTCAGATACACCATCCATTTGCAAGTCCGTTCTGGGTCTGAACGAAACCAGAGGCATTTTATTCCTCATCCTATATGTCCAATACAGGAGAGGGGCCCTCACATATCCGGTCGATCTCCAAGTACGTCTGGACGATCACCACTTATTACCTTGTCTTGGGTGTACAGCCCAATCAGGACATCAGTAATCATCCAAACGATGTGAAGACCTCCGGTCTTCAACCACTGTCTTCATCGTCGACTTTTAGTCGCTGTATCAGTTATTCAGAATGGGTTAAACCCGGTCTTTCCGAATAACTCGCGTATTTTATAATCAATGATCAAGTGCTATAAAAATACATCCTACGCCTCATTCCAATCCAGAATATTCTTTTATTCAAATATTCACGTCTTTAGGGAAATGTTTCCATTAATTTTATCAAAGATAAGTTTTTTTAAACCTATTCTTTAATCTTCCTTTAGATATCAATTTCAAAAGATTTTATTTTATCTTATCTTTTGAACAATTCTAAATCAAATTAAGGTATATGAAACTAGTCGGGATTATTGAGCCTTACCGAAGTAATCATTTATTTTATTAATCCTAATCCCAACCTATTCATCCCATAAGGCAAAACTGGTGGTACTCCATATCTAACACCCACTGTGTTATCGGTAAAATTAATTACCATTCCTCGTTTCAAATCTAATTGAAGATTTAACTATCGCATGGAGCAAAACTGGTGGTATTCCATTCTCGATCATTTCTCGAATTTGATAAATTAAATTATTTCATTCCCATCTCAATCTAATTAAAGATTTATAAAATCTTCGTTTAGTTTTAATCTTCCCAAAAATCATTATTTAATGATTATTTAACTTTACGGAATCAATCATGTCTTTAATAGGGCTAAAGAATGAATGTCGTTTAAAACACAGTTCGCAATAAACCCAAAATCATTTTCCATAAAAATGAAATCTTCATGGAATTCCAACTACATATAATCGATATAAATTTCCATATCAAACTAATACTATAAATGAAATAACAGCTAGGCCTTCTAAATTCCATAAATAGTAACGGTCTTCATTCACAGAAGCTCATCTCAATTATCACTAAATCGAATTCCATTTAATTCCAGTTTAATATATTAAATTAGAAAATTTCATTCAATCTTAATTAAAAGATTTATTCCTTTCTCAACTTGGTTTAAGAATAGCATTATTGAAGACGCCATTCACGACAAACCCAAAATCCAATTTGATATTAAATACAAGGCTTTGAATAAAAATCATATAAGCTTATACTCAATATCAAATTCTAAAACCAACGGATATCGTATTGGGAATAATGATATATGTATCTTCCAAATTCCTCAGCAATTTCCGCATAATCACGGAATCCAATATCGATGTATTCCGAAGATTATTTCCACTCGAATCCATTTCAATTCATATATTAGAAAATTCTGGTTATATTAAAACCATTATAATTTCTTTCAGTTCTTTATTCTAGTTGTTAAATAGTTCATTCAGATAAATATCTTTTATCTTTCCAAAATTTGGAATATTTAATCCATATCTTTTTAAATCATTTATTATGATTTCACATAACTTATTAATACTTTTAATAATTTTATTAAGGCCCTTACAGTCGGTTTCCAATGTCAGCCACCGAACTGCATCCATAGCGACATTTTTTCAAAACTGATTTGGACATATCTTAAAATCTAACGTTAGATTTTAAATCTCTTATTATCATTCGAAATCTCTTTTCGATACGAACCCAATGGTTTCGTTTTTAGGAGAATCCGACAGTCGGATCTCCCATTATGCCAATTCAAAGTTAATGGTTGAAATTCGCGAATGGTCGCTGCGCGATGCGTTCTATTCAAACTATTTAAATATTATAATATATATTTTGTCGATTTCTATTCAAAAGGTATTTTATAAATTCATTTGAAAAACTATTTCAACTTCCATTTCAATTTTAAATCAAAATTGAATATTCCTTACTAGTATACTGTCAAAACAATAATATTTTCAAAATATCTGATTTTGAAATCCATTTCCTTTTCGTATTCATTATAAAATGAGTAAAATTGATTGATAAACCTGTTCGAGTTGAAACGGCGTTTAACTACTTAACTCGGCTTCAAATTTCCATATTTTTGTGTCTATCCAAAATCGGACATCAAAATCATAATTTAATTCTTCACTGAATATTATATCAAAATATTCGTTATTTCCGAATTGGAATGTGACTCAATCAATTACCATATAAATTTAGTTATATGGATTTCATACATCGCATGTATTCAATTATAATGATAAACAATCATTAAACATTCAAGAAACATACAAAGTGCATTCTACAACTATATAAGCATTAAAATAAATAAATAAATAAATAAATAAATAAATAACGCTCACAACAGTCCGTCAATCAATCGACTGACATACAACTAAACAATTTGGATTAGTGTATATCAAATATCATCCCAATATCCATGCAGGGTTTTTATCCAACAAATACCGATTATTATTTGTGCATTTGGGCGATGTGTAAAAATTATCGTCCCAATCAGGTGTGCATAAACAAGTCGTCCGACTTGTAAATGAATATTTATTCCAATTTCAACTATCGCATGTAAAATTTTATACATCGCTATTTTTTCAAAAAAATTCGTCATTATAACGACGCTATTTTGTAGCACCAGTATGCATTACCCTCTCCTAACTTGGCTTGCGCCATAAACAACCAATAGCCATCTGTTTTCACAAAAAATGGTTCAAACACCAAGGGTACAAGGATTGTACTTCACTAATATGCTTAGAAAATAAGTGGAGCCACACTCAGCAACAACTGAAAGTAAAAATGTGAAGGAAACAAAACGGAGACGAGGTTTTAGAGTGGTTCAGCCTTGTGTTAGGCCTACATCCACTGTGAATGGAGTTTGAATTATCATGATGATGATTACAAGACATATCAACTCTCATTATTTATACATCTTTCTATTCTCTCAATATATCCTCACTTTTACATACAAATCTCGCTGAGATTCAAAGGATTCAATGGAGGAATGGTAGAATCTATGATGAAGAAGGACGGATAGGCGACGGAGGAGGAGAACGTCTTTGATCTTTTTGTGCTTATAGGATTTCAACGGAGGTCATGGTCTAATGGATGAAAGATCTTCAGGTGACAATGATAGTCATGGCCGAATTGTTTAAGGAATGGCTAAGGATGAAATTTAACAGCACTCTGTGGTGGTCGGAGGTCCCCTTTCTTGGTAGAGGATGTGACCTATTTATAGGTGCGCCCTTATGGAGGTTTGAACTGGAATTCATACGAGTTGGTTGTCCCATTAATTACTAGAACGCCACCATCTGGTTGGAGCCAGCTGTCAGCAACAGTTCCCAGTTGTTCAGTATAAGTTAATTTACAAGAGTGAACGACTCTGCGAGAGTGAGCGACTTCCCAGGGCCCGGACGGCTTTGGATGAGCGATTTTACGTAGGCGAGCGGGTTGTATTTGGCAGTAGACGAATGGGCGTCCAACACCATAATTGGAGGAAAGCGTCCAATTGAAATAGTAATGACAGATTAAGGAGCGAGCGACTAGGGCTGTAATTTGTTAGTGGACATAGAGTGCATGTGTGACCCCTAGTATCATTAGACTCTCGTCTGACTGGTCGGAAGTGGAATGTGCGACCGGGGCAATTCTTCTCCTTGTTTTGTTCAACTGAATTTCCTGATATGGAGATGGGCGAAGTGACCCTTCCAAGATGTGTGAGCCTTAATATTGTCGTGTCATGTGTGGTCGTCTCTAACCTCTTACAAACTACTTAAGTGTATTAGATAGCATTTTGCACGACTGGGATTAATAGACCAACATATGGGTGGTTTCAAATGGACATATGATCCTTAAGGGATAAACATTTGCCCCTCGAAGTTTGTAATTTTTCAGCTTCCGAGGATTTCATGCTTCAAAATAAAATGTAATATCATTTGATGGATTGAGTCCGATTTTCTATGCTGCGATCGTGCTTTCGTAAGGTTCCAACATGCATGTATGCTTGATTATGTTTACGGTCGTGCATGTGCTGACCCACTCGGCTGAATTTAATACAGATCTTTCACATGCCATATACGAACTAGTGAATTGACGTGTTGCTTCAATCCGTTGGTTCTTTTAACCTTCCTTTTACTTTATATATTGCTTCCCTAATTTACCGTTTCTTATTTGCTTTCTTCCAAAGAAACCTTTAATGGCGGCATTGTCCTAAGCACTTACTCATTGTTGAAGCTTTTGATTACTTTGGTCTTTTCAACATTTCGACTTACAACTGTTCATGGTACCTCCATTGAAACTTTGCAACTTCAAAATCAACCTAGGCAGTCTACTTGCCTAGACTTTAGATTGTGCATTCCCTTGTAAGTAGACTTTTCTTCTTAATCTTTTTTCGATTGAATCTGAAACATGAACTTGATAAACTAAAAAACCCCAAACATTAACCAAAGTCGTCCCTTATGGACTTCTTGGAGACTATTGTGATTCCAATTAGGTCTTTACAAGGTTACACAAGCGATCTTCGTTTTTTCCAATCTTTCAATAGTGTGCTTGTCGAAATGTTTTTTTTAACATCTCCTTATTGTATGCTTGTGCAATTTTGTTGATTGCCACCCGATTTATCAACGGTTTTTGTCTTTGTATCGCAAAATTGCGGAATTTGTAAAAACCGTTGGTCATCTTTATCTGTCTTGTTCTTATATTTGATCTGGAAAATTTTCTTTTCCTCTGTCATGCATACTTATGCTCAAGTTTTGTGGTCTCCCATCTTTAATTTGATATGGGTCATTCTAGTTCGGCTTCTCAATGAAGTTGGTTATAAACGACTTATCGCGTCTGAGTATGCGCGACCGTCTTGACTCGAACTCAAGTAATCGACATGATGCAGTTGTGCGTGCTTATGCCAAAAATGGTATAAAATTAGATATGGAACTTGGTTATTCATACGCTAATGACCGGATCCCATTGCGACTAGCCAACCATATGTTGTGCAAATAGTAAAATATCTGAGTTGTGTTATTCCTTAATGGGTTAAATTCGGCAGGGTTATTTCTATTTGTCCTGTAAGGATTGGTCATACATGGATTTATTTTTGTTTGCACTTACCTGGCTTTTGTCCTTCTAATAACACTAATTCTTTGATGACATAATATTTATGTAAGATTTCTAACTCGTTATCAATCACTCCAGAATCCTGAAACCAAACCATGTGTGGCCCAACTGGAAGTTCTGACCAAACTACTATAATCACACAAGATACTTCCCCGGGGGTAGATGCTGCTCGACGTTTCCTAAAACCCTGAGCTCTTTCCACTACACCTTGTGTAAGGCATCCAACAAAGCTTTCTATTAGCTCGTTTCAACAATTGTGCAATCAATTTGGAATTTCGGAAAAGGAAGAAGCCAAGCTACCTGGTGAGAAAGAGTTCGTCGGATATTCCCCTAGCTGGGTACGTTGTTGTTACTCGTGGCATGCTGGTGAGCGGGGTCATTCCTCCTTTTAATCCTTATTTAGAAATGATTCTCCAGAGCTTGGCTATTGCTCCATACCAGTTACACCCGAATGGTTATGCGATTTTAACAAGCCTTTATATCCTCTTTATGAGAGAAAAGCAACGTGCTCCTTCATTTGAAGATATATGCTCCTTATATTCTTTTGAAAAGAGGAATCAACGTCCTTCCATTATTTTTGTAGAAAGCCGGGGTCCCAGAATTATTACTGGCCTGGTGGATAGTGTTCGAGGATTTCCTAATCAATACTTCTTTGTCTGATGTCCTAATAGTTTCTGTGGCTTATGGATGGAAGGCAATGAGTTTATTTACTTCTTAGACTTCCTTCTTCTTTTTATCTCGTTACTTAAGTCCTTGGTTTTGCTACAGCGATTCCTGATCAAAGTGTCGCCTTTATTCAAGATCTCTGTAATTCTTTACTGGCTGTTGGGGAAGGTGAGAGAAATAGGAAGTTTTTGATTACAAAGATTCCCTACGTCTTTATCACTTGCTTTCTCTTCTACGCTTATTCGCGGTGGATGCTTCTGATAAAAAGGATGCTGCTGGGAAATCTCCGATCAAGAGGACCCCGAAGAAGAAGTGCCCCAGCTCCGCAAAAAGTAGTAAAGCAACTCTTAAACCCAAACTGATTTCCACCAAAAAGGTAGTGTCTAAGCATCGTAAGGGCAAAGATCTCATGATTTCATCGAACCAGACTAAGGAGGGTTTTTCTCTTGAGGTAACCGACCAGGAAAATGTAAGTGCAACCTCCTCAAAAATTGCTTCGGATCTAGTGAAAGAGAGTGAGCAGCTCGACGACATCGAGGCGATTTCTAGGAAAGCTTTGAATGTTGATGAAAGCTGTCCCATTCGGGATAACCAGGAAAACGGTGGTTCGGTGACTTTTAAGGATCTTGATGCTTTAGCTTTGGCTAAAGGCTTTACCCAAGGTAATAATGTTGTTCAAATATTTAATCTTTCAAATCTTAAATACAGGAACTCCCAAATCCCTTATTTCTAGGCTGGGAAAGTGTTTTGCAATGTCAGGGACTGCTTTAATTTCTCCTTTTTTCATTTTGCCCTGGTACTTTATATTTATGTTAAAATTCTTTATTTTTTCAGATTCAGGAATATGATCGTCTTTATCAAACAGCTTTTCTCAACAAGCTGGTATTGTTAATCCACAGGAACTCCTACAGTCCTGTCTTTTTCGCTGCTCAAAGCGTCCTCGATTACCTTCAGATTCCTCAATTGGTCTTGCTCCTGAATCATCGCTGGGAAATCGGCAGAAGAAGAGGAAGCACGATCATTTACAAACATATGAAAAAGAAGCTACGAGCAATAAGGATGCTAAGGAAGAGGGGAACAATGATGAGCAGGATAAGGATAAATCTAGGGAACCTCATAAAACGACCGAGCTCTTGGACCCTAGTTTTTTTTGTCCTTCCGGGAACATCCTCTGCAACCTCTCAATCTATTGTTTCCACTTCCTTTCAGATCCAAACGATCCTCGACAGACCTCCTTACGAAATTGCTCTGGGTAATTCAAAGCTAAAGGATCGATTCGAAGGTTGGGATTTGAGGGGAATAGATTTTGACTTAGACCTGTTCCCATACGATGATCAGAATGCCATTGGAGAGCTGAGCACTATAAAACACTTCATGACCACCCAGCATTACATTTTTAAGAACCAACTTGAAGTTCAACTAGATGAAGCCGGGGATACTGGCATGGACCGATTTGGATCGTGGAACAAACTTTGCTTTGAGTTCCAGAGTTTGAACACTCGACACCTCGAGTGTATTGAGCTTCTTGAGCATGATAAGACCAAGATGATCCACATGATTAAATCTCAAGAATCTGGGATTGCATCTTTGAAGAGTAAAGATAATAGGACAAGTAGTTTAGAAGCCGAAAATGAGAAGCTTCAGGAGGAGATTGAGGCTATCAAAAGGCAAATTCATGAGGCTCAATCTGACAAAGAATTTGCTGAATCTCAGTTGGCTTCAGAGCAAACTGTAGCTTCTTTTCGGCGGGAGAGGATAGCTCTCGAAGTGAAGGTTACCTCCCAAAATACAGCCCTCCGAACCCTGGAAGAGGAAAAATCGAAGCTAACCAACGACCTTGAGCAAGCCAAAATTAAAACTGATGAAACCCTGTTCTGATTTTATATTCTCAGTGTTATCAATCGTGGAAGCTTGAGTTTTCTGAACAAGGATTTCCCTCGAACATTGGCTCTTGTTTGGGAACAAGTACTTAAATATTCCAAGGTTAAAGAAGACAGTGCTCTCCAAGAGACCCTCCTAGAGGAAGTAGATCGTGATGCTTTAGATAAAGGTAGGAAAATACTAGCTGGTGAACGAGCCCAGTCTTTAGGGAAAGCGGCTTCGAATATTGTCTCCGCTTATACTTCTCGTCCTACCGATGCCGAAGCTTCAAACTCTCAGATTTCTTCTGTAAATGCTTCCATTATTAATGAAAAAGCTTTTGAGGCCCACTTTACTAACGATCATGCCATTCGGGATGACACCTCAAAGCAATGCACTAGGAGTGGTGAAGGAGAGTAACATTCTTCAGATGGTTGTATATGCGAGTTCCAGTCCTCGCCCGCTACTTTATCTTCGTGTTGCTGCGGATTTTTATGAACCTGTGTCTGATATTTGATTCTGTGATGAATTTTTGTTTTTCTTTGTTATCTCTTCCACTGGTACGTTGCATATTATATTCTTATCATGGTTTATTCATACCAGATCATACTTTAATCGTCTTACGATAGTTACGATCTCGCGGTGTGTAACACTAGTATTGTGGGTTCGTTCCAACGTCTTGGTTATACCCCCATATTGAAATTCACTGCAATCTTAGAGTCTCAATTTCCTTATTTGCTCCTCCTTAAGGGGTTTTATTTTATTATGCACTTATTTGTATTCCTTAATATTTTGTTAATTCAAACCCTTTTAATTTTTTATTCGAATATATGCCCTCCTCTGGAAAAGGTGCATGTACCCTACAATGCATTTAATCGTGTTTCTTACTAACCTTGCGTCCGAAGCCATTCGGAGACTCGATTAAACGCACATTCGTATATATACGTATTATTTATATATATATTTGTGTACTCAAATCCATATCTCACTGACCCAGTGACCCGAGCCCTTCAGAGACCGGTTTTGAGTACGTGCCCCCATGGGAGGACTTGGGTTTCAAGTTTTCGACCCAATCTTGGTCCTGTTTGATTTGGTTTATTAAGCTCAAACAGAGACCTAAATTGGATACCCCCTTTCGGCTAGGATTTCTATTGCCCTTTTTCGGCTAGGATTTCTGAATTGTTTTTTTACCCCCTTTCGGCTAGGATTTCTGAATTGTTTTGTTACCCCCTTTCGGCTAGGATTTCTGAATTGTTTTGCCACGAGAAGCACAGTTTCTGGCTTGGTGCATTCCCATCACCTGACCCAGAATGATTCTTTCTTTTGGGATTTGCAAGATGATTGGCTTGATTATCTTGCTTGGTTTGAATGGTGTTTTCGTCATTTGATGCTGGAATCGTTCCAACCAGGATGTGCTTGGGAAGCTTTCGGTTATGGTTGAGCCGCGAATGAGCGGTCGCCCACCTATTTTTTGGCCCTATATTTAAGAGATTGATTTTAGTGTGAGCAAGCAAACATATGATTTATGTAAGCAATTAACTTTCAGCCTATAGAGCTCTTGCTTAGTACAGTACAGGTAAATCACAAATTGTTTATAGGAACACACTAAGAAGTAAAACAAAGTAAAGTAATTGCAAAGTAAAGGCAATGGGGGTTGCGCATTTTAGCTTTGGATATTGAATTGTAGATGATGGTTGCTACTCGATGACCGGCCGTAGGTCTACGGGTGCTTGGACTTTCTCATGTGACCCGAGTTGATTGGTGGTGTTATTCTATCCTTGGGCAGCTGGAGCATTCTGAGGATCCTTGACATATTGCCGTAGTTGGTTCTTTTAGATGAGCTATTCAATTAAGCTTCTCAGGTGACGACATTCATTTGTGTTGTGCCCTGGCTGGTTATGAAACCGGCAGAATTTCTGGAGTTGGCCTGCTGCTCCGTAACGCCCTGTGGTTTTACTTGAGGAAAAACTCCTGAGTCTTTTGTAGCGGCATAGATCTTCTCTGGGGTCTCATTCAAGGGAGTCAACTCTGTTTGTTTTAAAAATCGTGATTTCTTGTGTATTTTATTATCCTTATCATTAGTTCCTCTCTTTTTCCCAAGATCATTCTTCTGCCCTATTTGAAACTCATTAATTTTCTCTTCTTTGGCCGTACTACTCTCTATGTCCTTTCGGATATTTGAGGCATCATCTTCCACACACATGTATTCTTCGGCTTTTTTATAAAATTTCCTTAAGGTCTTGGGTTTCTTTATTGTGAGCCATTTCCCAAATTCTGACTTCTTATCGATAGCACCTTTTAGAGCTACCAATAAGTACCAAGGCTCCGGTTCTATGACCTCAGTTGCCGCAACATGGAATCGGGTAAGGAAAGCTTTGATGGTTTCCCTAGACATTGGCTCCATCTCGCATAGCGACATTACGTCTCTTGCTTGGGTAGTTTGTAAACGGAACTGATCTTGGAATCTCCTCGCTAAGTCAGCAAATTGATCAACGCAATTAGATGGGATTCTAGCGAACCATAGTGAAGCCACACCTTCTAGGCATACGGGGAAATACAAGCATTTTATCTCATCGGTGGCCCTAGCTCCGTTCATGTGTTGATCGTATTTGAATAGAAAGATGTTTGGATCTCCAGTTCCACCATAGGTGCGATAGTTCAGGGTATGAATTTCTTGGGGAGTTTTTCTTGACGAATCCTTTCCGTAAATGGGTTTTTACTGGGTGAAAATTCCCATTCTTTTTCTTCATCCTCCCGGGTTGTTTTTTCTTTCATTATCCGCTGGATCATATCTGCACTGCGTTTCTCATCATTTTCTCGCTCCCTTGGACTGGCATCTAAGTTTTTGCTGGTGCGAACGCGTTTCGAGCTTCGACGCCTTTCATTCCTTTTGGGAGGGCTTGCGGTACTTTGAGTTGCACGCTTCTCTATAAGCTCTGACCTTAGAATCCTCCACACCGGCTTCCCCCTTATCTCCCACTAAAAAGTAGGATCAATTAGGGTCTGATGCTGAAGAGTCCTCCCTTTCGTCAACATGGTTCGCAACATTTGATGGTGGAAGATTGACTCGAGTTTTAATCAAGGCATCAAGCCTTTCCATCATCATATTGGTCATGGCATCCATTTTTTCATTCAAACCAGTCACAGCCACATTCAATTCATCTCCTATGACAGATGGCCTGGTGGATTCTTCAACTTCTCGATTCAAAGTCTGCGGCATTGTTTCGTCACCGCGAACATCCCCAACGGCCGTGGTAGTTCTACTGGATTTGTTATTTTTCTTTGAACCGGCCATGGCTTCAAGGAAAAGGGGGGCAGTTTAGGATTTTGACGGTAGGCTGCTGAAATTTAGAAGGAAGTGTGAAGGAAGGATATGAGAATGGGATCCACGGTGGGCGCCAAATGTTTTCACCAAAAATGGTTCAAACACCAGGAGTAAAAGGATTGTACTTCACCAATATGCTTAGAAAATAAGTGGAGCTACACTCAACAACAATTGAAAGTAAAAATGTGAAGGAAACAAAATGGAGACGAGATTTTAGAGTGGTTCAGCCTTGTTTTAGGCCTACATCCACTGTGAATGGAGTTTGAATTATCATGATGATGATTACAAGACATATCAACTATCATTTTTTATACATCTTTCTATTCTCTCAATATATCCTCACTTTTACATACAAATCTCATTGAGATTCACAGGATTCAATGGAGGAATGGCAGAATCTATGATGAAGAAGGATGGATAGGCGACAGAGGAGGAGGACGTCTTTGATCTTTTTGTGCTCATAGGATTTCAACGGATGCCATGGTCGAATGAATGAAAGTTCTTCGTGTGACAATGATGATCATGGCTGAATTGTTTAAGTAATGGCTAAGGATGAAATTTAGCAGCACTCCGTGGTGGCCGGAGGTCCCCCTTCTTGGTGGAGGGTGTGACCTATTTATAGGTGCGCCCTTATGGAGGTTTGAACTGGAATTCATATGAATTGCTTGTCCCATTAATTACTAGAACACCACCGCCTGGTTGTAGCCACCTGTCAGCGACCGTTCCCAGCTGTTCAGTATAAGTGACTTTACAAGAGTAAATGACTCTGTGAGAGCGAGCGACTTCCCAAGCCCTAAACGGCTTTGAATGAGCGATTTTACGTAGGCGAGCGGGTTGTATTTGTTTGTAGACGAATGGGCATCCAGCACCATAATTGGAGGAAAGCGTTCGATTGAAATAGTAATGACAGAATACGGAGCAAGCGACTAAGGCTATAATCTGTTAGTAGACATAGAGTGCATGTGCGACCCCTAGTATCTTTAGACTCTCGTTTGACTGGTCGGGAGTGGAATGTGCGACCGTGGAAATGCTTCTCCTTGCTTTGTTCAATTGAATTACCTGATATGGGGATGGGCGGAGCGACCCTTCCAAGATGATTGAGCCTTAATATTGTTGTGTCATGTGTGGTCGTCTCTAACCTCTTATAAACTGATTAAGTGTATTAGATAGCATTTTGCACGACCGGGATTATAGACAAACATATGGGTGGTTTCAAATGGACATATGATCCTTAAGCGATAAACACCATCATCAACCATCAACCGCATACAATTTATACACCATAATCATAAATAAATAATGTAACGACCCGTGTTTTTGGCCGTCAAATATTTAATTTATTATTTTAAATATTATATTGGGAATATCAATGGAATTTAATATTTTAATTCGTTAATAAAACGAAGTTTGAACGTTTATTTTATTTATAATATAAAACGAGCTCGAAATGGCGCGGCAGTTCGTAATATTTGGTTTTGAACTTCAACTGAGAATACAGGATCCGATATAAGTCGGATTTCTGTGAAACATGAAACATTGGGACCGTATTGACGATAATTTTCATATGAAAGAGAAATATCCAGATTTCGTGTTATAGGTTATAAGTTATGGCCAAAACAAAATTTGAAATAATCGCTGTGGAAAATCGTTATTTAAATATCGACCTTTAAAATGGCCATTTTGCAAACGGACTCAGATTTCGAAGAAATCAGTTTCATTGGGACCGTAACGTTAAATTATTGCACGGTGTCAAATGGCGTGGCAAACCGATGTCATATGTGATCACGGTAGCCATAAACGTCCGTTCATTTTCTATAGCGCGTATTTAAATAAATAAAGAGATATTTGGGTGTAACTTGAGCAGACGATCGAATTAGGCCACGAAACCAGTTCCGTTGAGTTCGTATCATCGATTAGGGTCAAGAAAGGTATATAGTTTGTTATTTTTAGAGACCAGATAATTTGGTGTTAAAAAGGGTATTGCGGTACGCGGTAAAAATAGCCTACCAGGGAAACAGTCTCAGAATGGGACGAAACTAGTGCCGTTGGGTTCGTATTGAAAAGTTATTGTAGGATTTCAAAGTTTCATGTTGATTTGATTTATCAGGTGATCGTGGAAAAATTAAACGTGTGTTTATTTCTGGTTTTATAAGGGAATTTTTTTCAAACGACATCGGAATTCGACGAAACTTGTCTCATTGGGTCCGGAATATCTTTTTACACCAAGATTTGCCTTTTTATCAGTAGACGGAAATCGATTATTATTAGTTGTACGTGATACTTTACGGCAAAGTTTTGTTAAAATAAAATAATATTAAAACAAATCAAAAGTAGATGTACATATAATATTCAAGTTTGACTTCGCTACAAAGTTTGTTGAACACGTTCTGCCCTAAATTTCATCTAACACCGTACTGACCAAAAATGAAACTGCACATCCAACTATACACCTCTTTGAGAAATTAAAAGGAGAGAGCTACTCTAAACCTACTGCACAAGCCTAACGAAAAGAAAATTCATGCGTTCAGCTATGCTCTGTCCTTTCTTTTACCCTAGTGAGCTTCGTATATGGGGTAATTTCACCATCAACGTAAACTCAATGCACAGACTGATTGAAAATGAAAACACATAACGTGTATTTTCCCATCACCATGTATTCCTGAAATGAAAACGCATCCTGAGAGGTCACAGCTACTAATCTAGGAGTCAGCCTAAGCCGTGGGAGCCAAGGGTTCTCCATATATAAACACACGACCCGAGCATTCCTCCTACAGGGTTCTACCGTGGTTCATGGCAACTAAATAAATTCAAAACAAATGATAACTAAAGTCATTCACGTATTTATATTACTGCATGACCTCCTCAACTACTTCGTTTCTGCCGAGATGGATAATAGCTGAGTTGAGGCCGATGCGATGGGAGTTGGGATGAAGTGACACAGTGGCAGCAAGGGGCCGTAGTTCTGGAGCGGTCGTTCCATCATGGGTGGTGACGGGTGGCCGAGGTCGGGCTGCAGAGGAAAGGACGTCGGGGTCTGTTAGAAGAGAGAGGGTAGCGGCCTCCTTAGACTTACCGGTGATGATCGGATATAGGTGGCTACATTCGCCGGAATCCGGGTTGAAGGCGTTGGGGTTTGAAGAGGGAATCGTGGAGGAGGGCTTGAGCGAGCGCCGTGGGTTTCTGGGCGGTGGTAGGAGGCAGCGCGGACCTCGATGTGGAGTGGTCCGATTGAACTTCGGAGATCCAAGACGAGGCCGGCGGTGTGGTTCTTTGTCTGTGTGGGTGAGGACGTTAATGTGCTGACGAAGAAAATTAGAAAGTAACAACGTGAAAACAACAAAAGAGTGTTGATCCTTTCCTTTTCTAAGATCAAAACCGAACGATGAAGGGATTTTCAGTTTGAAAGGCTGTATTGGTTGGTGTGTGGGGGTGTTCAACCACGGTTTCAGATAGTGGGATGGAGCGTATTACATTGAAGAAAGGAGAACGGACAGGAAGACACTCGAACAGTGAAGGACGGAATAACAGTATCGGCCTCGTTTTGCCTTGACCAAGGTTAATTCGTGTATTGATGACTTAAACTAAGGAGTATTTAATTTTAATTAAGATTTAATTAAGAAATTTTATTAATCCTTGAACAATATGAAATCATCACAGGGCGTGAACAACTACTGTGCTTTGGGATGATCACAAAACAGGATCAGCCGTTTTACTTGAAGCAAGTGAATTCACGTAAATGATTTAATCAAGTTTAGTTAAGTGATTAAGAGATAATTGTTTGGCTTAATCATGCTAACGATTCGCAGAATATTGGACTCATGTTGTTACTGGAGCAAATGAAGAACTTGCAAACCGTCCGCCTAAACCTTTTTATATAAAGTAACTAATTAAGTTATTTAATTGAAATTAATTAGGAGACTAATTTTTATAATTAAAAGTATTTTAACAAATGTGAATTTGTACAGGAATATTGGGAAGCCTGAATGAACGAGTTGAAGCTGGAAAGATGAGTCAGCCTTAACATTTTAAAATGTAATTAGTTGATAGTTAATAATAATTAGGAATTTAATTATTAATTAAATTATCTAAACATTAATTACTGATATGTAATCCATACGTGATCAGAATCGAACCAAACCAGAAGAGTTGGACTCGTCTCAACAAACTCTACTTCATGGAACAGTACTGAACGGGAATGAGCTCAACCAGGATTTATAATTAAATTAAACATTCGTTTAATTTAATTAAAACCAATCATTAAACAACGGTATCAACTCAAGGTGAGTTAAACTCACTCAGTTTTCCCATTTATATTTTATATAAATTGGGTTTTATCTTGTGTGCTCTGCTTGCTATGGTTACCTGTTTGCTAGTTATACATCTGTTGGTTGATTGAACTGATGAAATTAAACTGTGTTTAATTTCAGTGAAATACCAAATCGTTATTTTTAACGGTTGGTTCCAAAAAAGGTAACTAACCTTATTGGTCACGTTTATTTTATAAACGTGCTTAAATGGTTTAATTGTTTGCATTCCTTGTGATTGTTGTTAAATGGCCGTCACTTATTGTTATCAGTTAAACAAAACTGAATGATCTGGTTTGTGATAACCATTGAATACAGGGAAGAACAGGTTGGAGGAATCCAACCGGATTCCTCAAAAATATTGTTTATTTTCATATGATCATATATGAACTGTTCTGTTTGGGTTGATTGATTTGATTGTTGATTATTGAATATTCAACATCTGTTTATTTAAACCAATGGGTGATATTGGTTGGGTATTTGGCAGCATATGGCCTATAAAATCAATCGTTTTATAGATATTGGTTCACCGTCAGGTGAATCGATAGAGAAAAAGTGAAATAAGATCTCAAAAGTGGGAAATGGTTGAATAAATTTGAAAGGAGATTGGAAATAAGTGAATCTGGTTAAAGAAGTGGTTTATAGGGTTGTATAACCAAATCCAAGTTATGATGGGAATTGTTTCGATATTGAAATGAGAGATTGGGTTTTGATTACAACTTATATTTGTCTGAGGATATGAACGTTGTTGATCAAGGTCTGAGAGGTAATTAAAATACCCCAACTTGAGCAACATCAGGATTATCTGAAGATGATATTAGTTGGTAATCATAAAAGAGTTAGTGATGGTTCATTATTCCCACTAGTGAAATAATGTAACGTTGGTGAGAATTTGAATATATATATATATATATATATAACGAGAGATCGAAGTAAAGAAAATGTAAAGTTAGTTTTATTCTATACTGATCAATGTTTGTATGGTTTCGAGAATGGAATAAAGGATATAACGTAACGTTGTTTATCAAGAAATAATTCGAATAGATTTTCCAAGTTAAAAAGGATATAACAAATGTTTTAAAGGGGGAATTAAGTGGGATTTTAATTTGGTCATTTTGCTAAATATTATCTAGAACTGGTTTTGAGAACACTTGTATACTATACAAGAATTCAATTATTGTATTTTTCATATTTGAAAAAAAAATTAGAACTTTAATTGGAGAGAAGTAAATAAATCTATTTAATTAAAAGGCCAAGTGATGTTGAATACTGAACCAGTGAACTCATTGGAGTGTCATGATTGAAACACTGTATATTTTGATAGTTAAAACACCGACTATCAAATCTGTCCAATACGATTGTTGGTATGGAAAGACCTGGATCGAATCTATATTCGAAAACCATTCCGACCAACAAATACGTGAAGATATCAGAAGATGATCGAGATGGAGCATTGAAGACCATGGATTTTCATAAACCGAAGAACCACTAATATTCTCTGCCTGGCAAGCAGAGATAAGCTGTGATTCTGTCGTGGTTGGAATCTATGGGTTGCAAGGACTTCTAGCTACTAATCCGTGGGGTGATTCCTATATGGATGCGGTAGGAGGGTGCCTTTGGTTCATCCTGTTCCTGGATGACTTGTATGGAAGAGTGTCTGACAGAGTATTTCCAAATGGTCACGTACGTTGATTTCTCCAAACGTGCTATAGTTGTTGGCGGAGAATCACCGTTCTCTTAGCTTCCAGCTAGAGTATTTTTGTGGACGTCAATTAGTGATATATGACGATGTGGCATTCAAAGTGAATGGTGATCAGATGTTTCAAAAATAAACTCTGACCTCAAGCCTCATCAACCGGGAAATGACAAAAATCAGGCAGGCAACATGGCTATGTGGGTCGCTCCCATTAGGGTGTATAATCACATCTCTAGAGAAAATCCTATTTGCTTCTTGAATCTATGTTTCGATGCTGTCCCTTTTCGGGAGACGGTTGCTGATCCCAACCGTCGGTGATATACATTCGATACACTCAAGCGAAATGAGTGGTCGGTCATGTGAGGGCCGGGTTGCAAGAAGTTCTTGTTGAACGCAGTGTATTTGTCTCTAGAGATACACGATCGGCAGGTGGTCCCATACCTTGTCATGGTCGGAATCCATTCTCCAATAAGCGCCCGCGGTTTTGTTTGTATACTATATATGTGGAGCGTGAGATGCAAGCGTTCCACTAGATTCTATTTATTTGTATTTAGACATTATTATAATATCACACAAGATATTGGTTTCGAAATGTTTTGGGTTATCGTAAGGTAAAAACCGTCCGTGTTTATGTGTGGATTCGGTCTTACGATTATCCTTTTCTTTTGAAAGGATTTTTGAACTTTAAAATAAGGTTGTGTGATACCCTTGATACTGTGCGAGTTTATCTCACTCTGGTTCACCAGACTGACCCGGTGTTTTGTAAATGCTCGGGTTAGTCCGGGTTGGCAGGTTCACGTTATAGGATGCTGTGAAGTCCAAGGACGAGCTGGAGATGTCCAGACGTATGATATTTTATAGCTACTATTCCGTTGTGTGTTGTATCTGAGGACGGGTTATTATAACTGTCCAGATGTGTGGTGCACCTTGATATTGTAAGTATATTTAAATCTCCCAGTAAAGATTTATTTCAGTATTATATTTTGTTCCGCTGCGATGTGAGGCTCTGTGTTGTGTTGGTTCTTCTTCTTCTTCTATTCTAAATTTCTTTCTTTCTTATCTCACCCTCTAATTTCTTTCTAATAACTATCCAGTGTTTCGGTGCCTGGAGGATCGGCATGAGTTACGGTAAAGGTATTTATGTCGATTTTCGGGGCCGAACTTGTTGGGTCATTACAGTGGTATCAGAGCTGAAGGTTAAGTAATTACCTTGGCTCTGTGGCGTGACTCAGTAGAGATGGGGTAAGTAGTACCCTAGATTGAGTCTGAGTGTATATATATGAGTGAACGTATTTGTAGATTTTATATAAATTGTTTAATATTGTGGTGATTTATTGGTTGAGTTGTTTATGAGTTCTGATCGATCAGTTTGATTCACTGTATCGATAGGGGTTTCTGAACACTCAAGTACGATAAACCGACACGGTATGTTTTGGAAAAGGGTAAATGAGATAATTTTACCCAAAGTATATTTCGATATAAAGAAAATATTTATATCTTGGAATTTTTATCATATATTGGATGTGTTGGTTGATTATAATTGAAATGGTTATACAAATAACCAATTAGAATTCGTTTAATATAAAAGCTTAATCTGAAATTAAAGTTAGGATTGGAATTAAAATTCCCAAAGGTGGGAAAGGAGTTTACAAATGAACTTGGATTGAATATATGAGAATTTTAA
Organism: Allium sativum; assembly: GCA_030737875.1. Taxonomy (NCBI): domain Eukaryota; kingdom Viridiplantae; phylum Streptophyta; class Magnoliopsida; order Asparagales; family Amaryllidaceae; genus Allium; species Allium sativum. Next base: position 242,359,102 of record CM060926.1, read on the forward strand.
AATCCTGGGAGATTTTAAATTGTTTTACGAGCATTGTGTTTGGTATTTTGAAATAGATTTCAAAATGAAAATGTTTGAATACGGTTTTGATAAGTGATATAGTATTAAACTCACTTCGATAGCTGGGGAATAACTCTGATGATGATGGCCACATCATCAGTGTTCATTTTCGAGTTCTAAGTGACGGATTACTACCAAAAATCTTGTTTTGAATTGTTTTGAGAAAAACAAGTTGTTTTGAATCCTGAAAAGGAATATTTGATTTTTGAAAAAGTTGAACTGTTTAAAAACTCCCAGGGAAATGGTTTGAACAAAAACAAAATTAAATAGAAATTGGGAAAACAAATATGAATTGAATTGAAACCAATTAACCGGAAATAAATCGGGATATAATATATCAAGTAGAATCAGATTTTTGAACTGGGAGACAGGAATCTGAAATGGTATCGGACTGGTAAGTTAAGGGTTGGAAATGATGAGGGATGGAAATTGAGTTAAGAATGGGATTTGGCTTGGATGCATGAAGGATTTAGTTTTGAGAATAAAATTGGAATCTGTGTGGGAATGCGTTTGTATATGCTGAGTAACAGATGGAAAGGATATAATGATATGCCCGACAAAAAGGTACACATTTATTTTTATATGGGATAGGTGATTTATGAGCCTATTGGGCAAGCTGCTTGGCTGTTTTATTTTCTTTTGGATTGGAGAAGGCCTAGAAAGGCGAGTTGGAGTTGTATCGATTGAGCCATACAGAGGAGCTGCTAGCAAAAAAATTCGGGAATTTAAGGTGTTAGAATTTTTTTGATATTTTTGAAAATATTTATTCATGATATTGAATTGATTTTGATTTAAAATAAATTAGATTTGAAAATTTATGGGATTAGTAACGTTCTTTCTTACCTCAGCAATTTCGAGGAAGAAATTATTTTAAGGGGGGAAGAATGTAACGACCCGTGTTTTTGGCCGTCAAATATTTAATTTAATTTATTATTTTAAATATTATATTGGGAATATCAATGGAATTTAATATTTTAATTCGTTAATAAAACGAAGTTTGAACGTTTATTTTATTTATAATATAAAACAAGCTCGAAATGGCGCGGCAGTTCGTAATATTTGGTTTTGTACTTCAACTGAGAATACATGATACGACATAAGTCGGATTTCTGTGAAACAAGAAACGTTGAGACCGTATTTACGATAATTTTCATATGAAAGAGAAAAATCCAGATTTCGTGTTATAGGTTATAAATTATGGCCAAAACAAAATTTGAAATAATCGCTGTGGAAAATCGTTATTTAAATATCGACCTTTAAAATGGCCATTTTGTAAACGGACTCAGATTTCGACGAAATAAGTTTCATTGGGACCGTAACGTTAAATTATTGCATGGTGTCAAATGGCGTGGCAAACCGATGTCATATGTGATCACGGTAGCCATAAACATCCGTTCATTTTCTATAGCGCGTATTTAAATAAATAAAGAGATATTTGGGTGTAACTTGAGCAGACGATCGAACTAGGCCACGAAACTAGTTCCGTTGAGTTCGTATCGTCGATTAGGGCCAGGATAGGTATATAGTTTGTTATTTTTAGAGACCGGATAATTTGGTATTAAAAAGGGTATTGCGATACGCGGTAAAAATAGCCTACCGGGGAAACAGTCTCAGAATGCGAGGAAACTAGTGCCGTTGGGTTCGTATTGAAAAGCTATTGTAGGATTTCAAAGTTTCATGTTGATTTGATTTATCAGGTGATCGTGGAAAAATTAAATATGTGTTTATTTCTGGTTTTATAAGGGAATTTTTTTCAAACGACATCGGAATTCGACGAAACTTGTCCCATTGGGTCCGGAATATCTTTTTACACCAAGATTTGCCTTTTTATCAGTAGACAGAAATCGATTATTATTAGTTGTACGTGATACTTTACGGCAAAGTTTCGTTAAAATAAAATAATATTAAAATAAATCAAAAGTAGATGTACATATAATATTCAAGTTTGACTTCGCTACAAAGTTTGGTGAACACGTTCTGCCCCAAATTTCATCTAACACCGTACTGACCAAAAATGAAACTGCACATCCAACTATACACCTCTTTGAGAAATTAAAAGGAGAGAGCTACTCTAAACCTACTGCACAGGCCTAACGAAAAGAAAATTCATGCGTTCAGCTATGCTCTATCCTTTCTTTTACCCTAGTGAGCTTCGTATATGGGGTAATTTCACTATCAACGTAAACTCAATGCACAGACTGATTGAAAATGAAAACACATAACGTGTATTTTCCCATCACCATGTACTCCTGAAATGAAAACGCATCCTGAGAGGTCACAACTACTAATCTAGGAGTTAGCCTAAGCCGTGGGAGCCAAGGGTTCTCCATATATAAATACACGGCCTAAGCATTCCTCCTATAGGGTTCTACCGTGGTTCATGGCAACTAAATAAATTCAAAACAAATGATAACTAAAGTCATTCACGTATTTATATTACTGCATGACCTCCTCAACTACTTCGTTTCTGCCGAGATGGATAATAGCTGAGTTGAGGCCGATGGATGGGAGCTGGGATGAAGTGACACAGTGGCAGCAAGGGGCCGGAATTCTGGAGCGGTCGTTCCATCATGGGTGGTGACGAGTGGCCTAGGTCGGGCTGGAGAGGAAATGACATCGAGGTCTGTTGGAAGAGAGAGGGTAGCGGCCTCCTTAGACTGACCGGTGATGATCGGATATAGGTGGATGCATTCCCCGGAATCGGGGTTGAAGGCGTCGGGGTTTGAAGAGGGAATCGTGGAGGAGGGCTTGAGCGAGCACCGCGGGTTTCTGGGCGGTGGTAGGAGGCAGCGCGGACCTCGATGTGGGTTGGTCCGATTGAACTTCGGAGATCCAAGACGAGTCTGGCGGTGTGGTTCTTTGTCTGTGTGGGTGAGGACGTTAATGTGCTGATGAAGCAAATTAGAAAGTAACAACGTGAAAACAACAAAAGAGTGTTGATCCTTTCCTTTTCTCAGATCAAAACCGAACGATGAAGGGATTGTCAGTTTGAAAGGCTGTATTGGTTGGTGTGTGGGGGTGTTCAACCACGGTTTCAGATAGTGGGATGGAGCGTATTACATTAAAGAAAGGAGAACGGACAGGAAGACATACGAATAGTGAAGGACGGAATAACAGTATCGGCCTCGTTTTGCCTTACCCAAGGGTAATCCGTGTATTGATGACTTAAACTAAGGAGTATTTAGTTTTAATTAAGATTTAATTAAGGAATTTTATTAATCCTTGAACAATATGAAATCATCACAGGGCGTGAACAAGTACTGTGCTTTGGGATGATCACAAAACAGGATCAGCCGCTTTTACTTGAAGCAAGTGAATTCACGTAAATGATTTAATCAAGTTTTAGTAAGTGATTAAGAGATAATTGTTTGGCTTAATCATGCTAACGATTCACAGAATATTGGACTCATGTTGTTACTGGAGCAAATGAAGAACTTGCAAACCGTCCGCCCAAACCTTTTTATAAAGTAACTAATTAAGTTATTTAATTGAAATTAATTAGGAGACTAATTTTTATAATTAAAAGTATTTTAACAAATGTGAATTTGTACAGGAATATTGGGAAGCCTGAATGAACGAGTTGAAGCTGGAAAGAAGAGTCAGCCATAACATTTTAAAATGTAATTAGTTGATAGTTAATAATAATTAGGAATTTAATTATTAATTAAATTATCTAAACATTAATTACTGATATGTAATCCATACGTGATCAGAATCAAACCAAACCAGAAGAGTTGGACTCGTCTCAACAAACTCTACTTCATGGAACAGTACTGAACGGGAATGAGCTCAACCAGGATTTATAATTAAATTAAACGTTCATTTAATTTACTTAAAACCAATCGTTCAAACAACGGTATCAACTCAAGGTGAGTTAAACTCACTCAGTTTTCCCATTTATATTTTATATAAATTGGGTTTTTATCTTGTGTGCTCTGCTTGCTATGGTTACCTGTTTGCTAGTTATACATTTGTTGGTTGATTGAACTGATGAAATTAAACTATATTTAATTTCAGTGAAATACCAAATCGTTATTTTCAGCGGTTGGTTCCAATAAAGGTAACTTACCTTATTGGTCACGTTTATTTTATAAACGTGTTTAAATGGTTTAATTGTTTGCATTCCTTGTGATTGTTGTTAAATGGCTGTCACTTATTGTTATCAGTTAAACAAAACTGAATGATCTGGTTTGTGATAACCATTGAATACAGGGAAGAACAGGTTGGAGGAATCCAACCAGATTCCTCAAAAATATTGTTTATTTTCATATGATCATATATGAACTGTTCTGTTTGGGTTGATTGATTTGATTGTTGATTATTTAACATCTGTTTGTTTAAACCAATGGGTGATATTGGTTGGGTATTTGGCAGCGTATGGCCTATAAAATCAATCGTTTTATAGATATTGGTTCACCGTCAAGTGAATCGATAGAGATAAAGTGAAATAAGATCCCAAAAGTGGGAAATGGTCGAATAAATTTGAAAGGAGATTGGAAATATGTGAATCCAGTTAAAGAAGTGATTTATAGGGATGTATAACCAAATCCAAGTTATGATGCGAATTGTTTCGATACTGAAATGAGAGATTGGGTTTTGATTACAACTTATATTTGTCTGAGGATATGAACGTTGTTGATCAAGGTCTGAGAGGTAATTAAAATACCCCAACTTGAGCAACATCAGGATTATCTGAAGATGATATTAGTTGGTAATCGTAAAAGAGTTAGTGATGGTTCATTATTCCCACTAGTGAAATAATGTAACTTGGTGAGAATTTGAATATATATATATATATATATATATATAACGAGAGATCGAAGTAAAGAAAATGTAAAGTTAGTTTTATTCTATACTGATCAATATTTGTATGGTTTCGAGAATGGAATAAAGGATATAACGTAACATTGTTTATCAAGAAATAATTCGAATAGATTTTCCAAGTTAAAAAGGATATAACAAATGTTTTAAAAGGGGAATTAAGTGGGAATTTAATTTGGTCATTTTGCTAAATATTATCTAGAACTGGTTTTGAGAACACTTGTATACTATACAAGAATTCAATTATCGTATTTTTCATATTGAAGAAAAAATTTAGAACTTTAATTGGACAGAAGTAAATAAATCTGTTTAATTAAAAGGCCAAGTGATGTTGAATACTGAACCAGTGAACTCATTGGAGTGTCATGATTGAAACACTGTATATTTTGATAGTTAAAAAACCGACTATCAAATCTGTCCAATACGATTGTTGGTATGGAAAGACCGGGATCGAATCTATATTCGAAAACCATTCCGACCAACAAATACGTGAAGATATCAGAAGATGATCGAGATGGAGCATTGAAGACCGTGGATTTTCATAAACGGAAGAACCACTAATATTCTCTGCCTGGCAAGCAGAGATAAGCTGTGATTCTTTCGTGGTTGGAATCTATGGGTTGCAAGGTCTTCTCGCTACTGATCTGTGGGGTGATTCCTATATGGATGCTATAGGAGGGTGCCTTCGGTTCTTCCAGTTCCTAGATGACTTGAATGGACGAGTGTCTGATAGAGTATTTCCAAAGGGTCACGTATGTTGATTTCTCCAAACGTGCTATAGTTATTGGCGGAGAATCGCCGTTCTCTTAACTTCCAGCTAGAGTATTTTTGTGGACGTCAATTAGTGATATCTGACGGATCTGACGATGTGGCATTCAAAGTGAATGGTGATCAGATGTTTCAGAAATAAACTCTGACCTCAAGCCTCATCAACCGGGAAATGAAAAAAATCGGGCAGGTAGCATGGCTATGTGGGTCGCTTCCATTAGGGTGTATAATCACCTATCTAGAGAAAATCCTATTTGCTTCTTGAATCTATGTTTCGATACTGTCCCTTTTCGGGAGACGGTTGCTGATCCCAACCGTCGGTGATATACATTCGATACACTCAAGCGAAATGAGTGGTCGGTCATGTGAGGGCCGGGTTGCAAGAAGTTCTTGTTGAACCCAGTGTATTTGTCTCTAGAGATACACGATCGGCAGGTGGTCCCATACCTTGTCATGGTCGGAATCCAATCTCCAATAAGCGCCCGCGGTTTTGTTTGTATACTATATATGTGGAGCGTGAGATGCAAGTGTTCCACTAGATTCTATTTATTTGTATTTAGACATTATTATAATATCATACAAGATATTGGTTTCGAAATATTTTGGGTTATCGTAAGGTAAAAACCGTCCGTGTTTATGTGTGGATTCGGTCTTACGATTATCCTTTTCTTTTGAAAGGATTTTTGAACTTTAAAATCAGGTTGTGTGATACCCTTGATACTGTGCGAGTTTATCTTACTCTGGTTCACCAGACTGACCCGGTGTTTTGTAAATTCTCGGGTTAGCCCGGGTTGGCAGGTTCACGTTATAGGATGCTGTGAAGTCCAAGGACGAGCTGGAGATGTCCAGACGTATGATATTTTATAGCTACTATTCCGCTGTGTGTTGTATCTGAGGACGGGTTATTATAACTGTCCAGATGTGTGGTGCACTCTGATATTGTAAGTATATTTAAATCTCCCAGTAAAGATTTATTTCAGTATTATATTTTGTTCCGCTACGATGTGAGGCTCTGTGTTGTGTTGGTTCTTCTTCTTCTTCTATTCTAAATTTCTTTCTTTCTTATCTCACCCTCTAATTTCTTTCTAATAACTATCCAGTGTTTCGGTGCCTGGAGGATCGGCATGAGTTACGGTAAAGGTATTTATGTCGATTTTCGGGGCCGAACTTGCTGGGTCGTTACAAATAAATACTCAACATCCAATGTCATTTAAGGCGCCACAAGTGTCCATCCACGTCGTATGTCATGTGAGTGTCACATTTTCATACTACGCTTTTAATGCAAATGATTTTTGAAAAGTTCATGTGTTGAACTCAAAAATGAATAATATAACTACATGATGCAACTTCTTACTTGCAATCTAAAATGCATAACTAACTAACTGCACTACTTCATTAATTTAAGATAAATGTTTTTAGAGCTCTCATCCAAGCTAAACCAAACACCGTGCCACTTCTAATGTAGAATCTTGTCGCGCGCTCGCCGTTTTGTCGTTTCCCGCACTTGAATTCGCCATTTTGACTCTAAAATTTGCATATGACCTCCAATCTTCACCAAACTTTATCTTTAGCCCAAACATGCCATTCCGGACAACTTTTGCCTTGTGGACTTTCTTCCAAAATGCACCAATTCGCCAGAACTCATGATTCTTCGCTTCAGGTCAGCGATCTTCAAACACATTTTGCGAGCAGCTCCGAACTCCAAAATTCGAATGTGATATATCCAAATCGAAGAGAAAATCGTGATCTACAACTTTGGTATTGTGGATTTTTGGCCAAAAATGCACGGTTTGGAAGTTATTGAGGAAAGAAGGGTAGAGGTTATTTGCAAAACAGGGATTTTGTAAAAGAGGGGTTTTTAGGTGATGCGGGGCCCACAGCCGGAATTGGGTGGCCTAAGGGCGGCGATGGGCCTGACTGGGGGTGGGGAGGCAGCTGGAGGGTGGCGGTGGCAGTGATGGGGCCCGTAGTGGCGATGGTTGGTGTTTGGGGCTTAGGGGTTCAAATTAAAGAAGAAGAGAGAGGGGAGGAAAGAGCGGAGAGAGAGGGAGAGGAGGAGGAGGGGGTGGCGGCCGACGGCCGTTGATGGCGGCGGGAGAGGGGCGACGGCTAATGGGGTTTGGGGAGGAGCCCATTAAAAGGGAAAATGTAGAAAGGAGGAAGAGAAAGAAAGTGAATGAAGAGAAGGAGGAAAAGTGATTATATGCTCGTTTCTCTCCGAATCTCCCGACTGCAAACGATCTCCGATTGCTACGGATTTCGAATACGAGATAGTAGACGTGAAGACGAGTCCAATGAAATAAGTTTCGTCGGATCCTGAGTTTGTTTGACCTTCCGTCAAAATTCTCAAAGATGCTTAAATAATGTTCAAAAATGCGATTTTAGCGCACCTTTTCTTCTTGCACGCCCACAAGCTAACTCAAAAAATCATGGCATGTTAGATTTAACAATTATTAGACGATACGAATCCAAAAAAAAGACGGAATCGAATTCTGAGATCGCCTCAATAATATTCCTATGTAAATTGACTGTCTGTTTTTGAACAAATGGTTTTGATTCACACGACCACATACGGACTCCGTTCGACGTGCATTTGTTACTCAACAATGATTTGTCATTATGAATCCAAAAAACATTCGTTGAATTCTGAGCTTCCTAGCAAAATTTCACTTTTTAAGGGCTATGCGATGATTTTAAAAATCGAATTTTCAAAATTTTCAGAACAAAGCTTATAAATCAATTTAATTTTTTTTATTGAGTTTGTTTTAAGTCAAATAAAAGATAAAAACTAATATTTAAAATTATTCTCAAATTTTATTTAGCAAAAACAACCAATTTATACTTGCATATTCCTTAAAATAGCTTAAATCAAAATTTTTAATTGGTTCTAAAATGCGGGTTGTTACAGGAAGATTGCGAATAATCCTGAGCATAGCTCCAACCGAAACCCAGGATTTTATTTAAAAATATCTACAAAGCCAAAACTACTAGTTGCCCGTGTGAAAAAGTAGGCACCAGAGTTCAGGTGGGAAACAATAAACTCTGAGTCAGTCATGGGACTGGTGCGAGAACTAAAAACAGTTATTAAATTTTATTTTAAAGTTGGGTAAATTACGGGACCACGACATATGACCCGAAACAATTTTCCTCCCATGAATACCATAAAACAAAACTCGCAATGTTAAAGAACAAACAATGAAGCTATTATAAGACTCTATCCCATGACACAATGGAACACAAACAGGATGACAGAGTTTTACCTTATAATAGCCAAAAATGTTGGATACGCAAAATACACCTTTATTATCACTAGTGCATAGTGTAAATATCAATCATCCTAAACGTAGTGTACTACGACTACATACATAGGTTACAAATGAAAACCACGAAGGTTCTATTGAGAATTAGATTCCATCAACGATTGAGGCTTTCTTGACACTGCTAATGGGTGTCCCAAGACTCAGATGGTCCTGTTACTTCGGATCACCTGATCAGGGTGTACAAGATCAAGTACATTTGAACCTTCACCATCACCTTCATCGGGGTGAATCTTGATTCCTCGTGGAGTCAGCTTTATCGGGCTATTCCCAAATCATCTCTCTGGACCCCAGATACACAATGGTTACGCCTGGATACCCCAGAAAACATGCGTACCCTTTGTCCGTTCTTGACCTAGAATCGCTACAACACGATGGTTACGCCTGGATCCCCCAGTAAGCATCCGTTGCTATGTGGGCATTCACATGGACTTTCACAGCCCCGCGACTTACGCTAGTATCGAGCAAAACCGATTCCAACATGTCGTTTATATCCAGTATCAGCCATTCACGGGCTGTAAAGCTCGTTGAAGTCACGTGACACACAAAGCTACGCTATATCAGCCATGTTATGATCATCATCCACAAAGCACTGCTTTTCAACAAGAAGCCTTCTATCTGTCAGCACCATTCAGCATGCCACACTATTATTCCATACCATATGACTGATATCTATTAATATATAACCTCTAAGATCATATGTCTCAGAGAAGGGTGTTAAGCAAAGAGAATAAATTTTCCGCCACCAAACAAATACATATTTAGTATAGGTCAATCAATATGACACATAATATGATGTCAGATACACATCCATTTACAAGTTCATTCTAGGTCTGAACGAAACCGAAGGCACCTTATTCCTCGTCCCATATGTCCAATACAGGAGAGAGGCCCTTGCATATCATGTCGATCTCTAAGTACATCTGGACGACCACCACTTATAACCTCGTCTAGGGTTGTACACCCCAATCGAGACATCAACAATAATCCAAATGATGTGAAGATCTCTGGCCTTCGACCACCATTTTCAATATCTTTCCGAATAACTATCGCACCTTTCAAATCAAGTGATATATATACATCTCATTTTCCAATTCATAGTATTCTTATATTCAAATATCCTTTACCTTGGGAATTACTCCCTTAAATCTTATCAAAGATTTACTTCAAAAAATTTTTTTTAGGAAGACGGATGAGTAGCGTGGAGCTACCCAGCCGATTAATATATTATATATAAATAGTAGATAAGCCAGTTGACAAGCCCAACTGGTGGCAAATCAAATGGAACAAGCAATGTTTAAAGCATAACAACCCCTCAAAAACCTACACACCATATATATGCATAAAATAATGTACATAGATAAACTGCACTTCACCACTAAATCATTCAAGCTGCACTTGTGCGTTCATTCAGTGCAAATCCGGACTGGAGCTTCCCTGATTGGATCCAACAGACTCAGCAGGGCTATCTGGAAGAGGCACAACCAACCTAAATTGTGTCTGAGCTACCGAACCTGTCCAGTTATAATAGATATGAATAATGAGTCTGCATAATCCATCAAAGTGTTTACGAGGTTTATCAAATGCTGAGGCATTTCTTTCTTGGCAAAAAAGAATCCAGAGAGGGATCCATCGGGTTATACTTCCAGTAGTCAAAAACTGAAGAAATATTAGGGATTCAACCTAGTAAATGTGCACTAGTTGCAGCAAAGATTGGGTATGATACATCACAATCGAAGAATAAGTGATACAAAGTTTCTTCCTGATTGCAACATAGGGCACGATTAGGGTTTGATATTAAATTATGCATATAGAGTCTAGCTCTAGTGTTAATTCTTTCATGAATGAGGCACCATTGAAAGAAGATAACTTTTGGGGGTAGTTTACATTTCCAAACTCTTGAATAGTTAAAAGTTCTCCCTGCAAAGTTAAGGAAATGGTATAGAGATGCAACAGAAAAGCCTTTAGAAGGAGATAAAGCCCAAAAATAACAATCAGGAGAATCAACTAATTGAGTCTGGAAAAACAAACTCGCCACAGAGAGAAGGTTAAGGAAAATGGGGGTGCCAAAGATAGAAGAGGGGGAGAGGCAAAAAAGGGCCAGAAGATGAGACTGAAGCAACAGAGCTAAACAAATCATTGGCAGTGGAGAAGAGAGTAGGGAAATGAACAGAAAGGGGAAGCTCATCATGCCAAATGTCAAGCTAGAATAAACATGAAGAACCATTACCCAATTTGACATGAAACAAATTTTTGATTCTGGATAAGGTTGAGATAACACCATACCAGAAAGGAGATGGTTTACATGAAGGGGAGAAATGCAAAACAAAGTGGAGATTGGAGGAATAATAAAGAGAAAGAATCCATGATTTCCTGATAAAAGATCCAGGGGAGATTAGGCGCCATATCCATTTTGAAAGAAGTGCTATGTTGAAATTTGAAAGGTTAACAATGCCTAAACCTCCCTGATTGATATGCAAGCATACAGTTCGCCAGTTAACAAGTCTCTTGATATTGCTTCCATTTCATAAGAAAAAGCTTCTGATTGAGTCAATTTTGTTAATTACCCATTTAGGTAACTTATGAAAAGACATCCAATAAGTGGGGATTGCAGAAAGCACCGATTTTACAAGTACAACACGTCCAACATAAGATGAAGAGTTGGCTTTCCATGCAGATAATCTTGATTCTATCTTATGAATGAGAGGATACCAATCATTTTTTAGTATTTTTGAGGGTCTAAGAGGAATGCCAAGGTAAGAAATGGGAAAATGCTCATGGGGCAGTTGAGGAGAGAGGATATTGCATGACTCAAGTGATCAGAATTACCCAACATGATTATTTAACTCTTGGTGAAGTTGATTGAGAGGCCAGAGATCAATTCAAAAACATACAGCAGGACTTTCAGGCAATGAATATGCCTGAGGTCAGGAGAGGAGAAGATGATGGTATCATCAGCAAACTGCAAGTTAGTGATTGAATTTATAGAATTTGGGAGATGAATACCATCAAAGAGATTATTGGAAATGGCTTTTTTCATCATTTGATTAAATAGATTTGCTATAAAGACATATATGAGTGGGGATAATGGGTCTCCTTGTCTAAGCCCTCTGGTTGGTTTGATTGAGCTGCCTGAACCACCATTGATTATGATGGATGAGAAACTTATGTTCAAAATGTTTTCTACCCAATTGCACCATCTAGCTGGGAAGCCTCTATGTTTCGTCATTTGCATAATGAAATCCCAACCAACAGAATCAAAAGCTTTGGAAAAATCCAATTTCAAGAGAACTCCAGGGTTTGAGGTATTGTGATAGAAGGATATCACTTCTTGTGTTGCTACAACGCAGTTTAAAATGTTTCGGCCATGGATTAAAGTTGATTGCTCAGGACCAACGAGGGGGGAAATGATATATTGAAGATGATTTGCAAGCACTTTGGTAATGATTTTGAAGGAAGTATTAAGCAAGCTGATAGGGCGGAAGGCTGAAAGAGAGTTAGCACCAAAGAGTTTGGGAATGAGGACAATGTTAGCATAGTTTAATTTGGATATTTGATTAGGGTTTTCGTAGAATTCCATGCACATATCTATGATATCACGTTTAAAGGTGGGCCAAAAATGTTTAAAAAAGGATGGCCCAAACCCATCAGGTTTAGGAGCCTTATCATCATCCATTCCTTTAATTGCGGCCCAAATCTCATTTTCAGTAAAATGTTGATCGATGGAGAGAGAAGAGGGGTTTGGGTATAGATAATGCCAGTCAATAGGTGGCAAAAGAAGAGGAGAATTACCAAGAATTGAACGATAGTAGCTTGAAAAGAGATGAAGAATGGTGGACTGATCAGTAATCGATTGATCATTATGAGTTACTTCTGAGATGATGGATGATCGCTTTCTGCCATTGGCTAGTCGATGAAAGTAAGCAGTATTATGATCTCCTTCCTAAATCCATTTGGCTTTTGATCTTTGTTTCCATCCAATTTCTTCTTGTTTAAAGAGTCTGTCTAATTCATTTTCAAGATTATTCAAAAGATTTCTTTCATCGTTGTTCAAGGGACGAGATTTCTCTGTGATATTGAGGTCTAGTATAACATCTTGAATTTTAGAGATACGTGATCGAATGGATCCCCAAATATGTTTGGCCTAAGGTTCAATTAATTTCCTCAATGATCTTAGTTTTAAAACAATACGATGGGCCACGGATTGGGCTTGAACAGGTTGAGCCCAAACTATTTTGAAAAAATCTGAGAAAGATGGTTCAAGGAGCCAGAATCGTTCAAATTTGAAGGGACGATTGGATAAGTTGATTGACCCAGTATCTAGAAGGATTGGACAATGATCAGAGATAATTGAGGCAAGACCATGGACCATTGATAAAGGTAATTGATCTTCCCATGATGAATTGGAAAGGAAGCGATCAAGCTTGAAAAGAGTAGGATCAGTTCGGTGGCTAGACCAAGTGAATGAGAGGTTACTGATTGGGGGGTCAATTAAACCACAATCAAAGATGAATGCATTGAAATCTTCAGAATCTGATGATAAATTACCAGTGTTTCTTTCAAAAACTGATCTTGCGGTATTAAAGTCTCCATCAATGACCCATGGACCATTAAATTGGTATGCAAGATGCTTACAATGCTCCCAAAGATTTATTCTTTCTTGAGTGTTTTGAGGACCATAAATGTTTGAAAAGAAGTAGATAGTGTTCGAAGCAATGTGTTTAGGGGCAACATGTAAGGCAGACTGGTTTGAGAAAGATTGATGCAGGAATCAAACAGATTCATTCTATAATGTTATAAGACCTCCCCTTGATACAATGGCGTTAACGTAGATCCTTCCAGTTAGGAATGATCCACCTATAAGTCTGAAGTGATAGTTGGTAAGATCAAATAATTTTGATTCTTGAAGCATTAAAATATCCAAGTTAAGCAAAGATAAAACAAGGTTAATTGCATGGCATTTTGAGTGGTCGCCCAAACCACGTACGTTCCACGTGACAAGTTTCATTGATGCTTATTGATACACTCCTGTTCTAATGCATGCATGGCATCATAATGTGAGTCACACAAAATCATACCCATATAAGCCGCAATTCTCTTATTTAAACTTTTATTAGATGATGAAAAAACAATAGGGGTTAAAATGCTACCAGATGTGTTGGGATTGTTATGTCTGGAACTTCGGTGAACGAAGATTGGAGAAAGATATTGAGGCCAATCCTGATCATCCATCCATATTTGCTATTGTAGAGATTGAGGAGGAGGGATTTCAACTGGTGAAATGGATTGGATAGGAAGGACAGCGAAATTGAATGGTGGAGGATAGGCATCAGATGGAAAGGGAATTAGTTGGTTCAAAGGCATACTTGAGTTGTCCTCTATTACTTGATCAAATTCAATAGGGTCTAGTTGGTTGACCTCAAGGGATTCAAAATCAGGTGTGTTTGGGTTAGAATAGTCATTGAACAAATTTTCATGAAAATAGGTGGAAGAGGGGGGAGCATGGCTGCTTTATTGATCATAGCATCAAATCTTTCTTCAGTGTCCATTGGTGAGTGTTTACATGCATGCATGGTACAATCTGTTCATCATCGTTACCCAGGAACGTTTGCTCAGGCCTTATGGAAGGGTGCGAGTGATTGCATCGTTTCACCTTAATAATATGGGTTTTGTTATTAAAATAAGCCGCAAAGGAGCTTATTGCACCAATACCTTCGAAAAATTGGATTTTGACCAGAAATTGGCGATGATCCATGTGGCACCAATCACAGTCATCAAAAGCTAGGACTCTTCCCATGGGCTTTAGTATCTCTACCACTGCATCTTCGTTATGTTTTAGGAATTCAGGTATACCTTCAATTTTACCCCAAGATTCAGCCTCTAGAGCTGGCTCTGGCTCACTTATGCTATCATCCTAAGCATCTAAATTGATTGCAGCTCCAGGTTTAGTAAGGATCTTAAGGTGAAGAGCGTGGTCACGTGTTAGGTATGAGGGACAGTAAACAAGGAAGAAATTATTGCTAATCATCGTCATTGGCCAACTATCATGTTGCAAAGTCTTTTGAAGCGTGTAGTGGAGAGATTCGATGCTCCATTTTCCATTGAGGACAGTAGCCGTGATGCATTTAGTGGAGTCCGCCATATGATAGAGAAATGAAGCTTCAGTTTTTGAGGAGAAAGACTGTGGAGAGTGATGATTAACGGCTGTTTTAGGGTTAGAATTTAAAAAGTTGTGGTAATTATGGTGATAGGTGGCTTTTCGAGGAGATATGTGGTGTGACGGCACTGTGTTTTAAGCAGATTTTCTTGGGACCCAGTGTACTTTCATTTCATTATTCCTGATGCCTTGATGTTGTTCAGAAGACGAAGCGTGCGTCTATTTTTTCTTGGACAACGTGGAGCTTCATGTCCAAAAAAACCACAATAATAACATATTATTGGTTCCCTACAATTTCTTTCCACGTGTCCTTTACATGCACATCGCAAGCAACGCTTTTCTTTTTTCAAAAAGCTGGCTATTTGAAAAATGGATTTTAAAATTGGTAACGGGTTTCTGGGTTTCTTTTATGGTGGTGGTTTTGTTGGTTCAACGAGTGGAGGAGTTCTGGTCACTTGGGCATAAGACCTATCCTGATTAGCCAAGGGAGGCGGGGGATTGGTTGGAAAATCAGAAAGAGTAGAGAATCGATTTGATGAAGCTAGAAGGCAAGAAAGGTTCGAATTTGGACGAACAGATGAATTATTACGACCATATTCAGCTGAAGTTGACTGATTATGCTTCATTGGGACGGAATGAAGTACGAAAGGCGCAAGACGAGGAGAATGAGGATGAAAAGAGGGACGGATAGAAGATTGATGACAAAAAGACGAGGAGGAGGACCGCAACGATAATCGAGGAAGAAGGAAAGGTTTGTATTTGGATGGAAAGTGAGACAAAAGAGGAGAAAGAGAAAGGATGGAAGACGGAGACGATGAGGATGCCATGGCCGAAAACTAGTGTTACATACATTTGTGTCATTTAAACTTCTTTTTTGAATTCTTCTTTGGAAATAGTTTCAAAAAATTATATACAATCTTTTTTTTTTCACAAAAACCAAATTAAGGTTTCTAAATTTTACGGCGATCAACGAACCTTACGCAAAAGATAATATTTCATATCGTTATCCCCATCCCAGCCTATTCATCCCATGGGCGAAACTGGTAGTACTCCATATCTAACACTCATCGTGTTATCGGTAAATTTAATTACCACTTTACATTTCAAATCAAATTAAAGATTTATTAAAACTCCACTTAGTTTTAATCTCGAGAAATCATTATTTAATGAGTATTCAACTTCAAGAAATTAATCATGTCTTTAATTGGGTTAAAGAACAAATATCATTTAAAACATCGTTCACAATAAACCCAAAATCATCTTCCATTAAAATAGAAACTTCTCGAAAATCAGATCAGTCATAATCAATATCAATTTTCGTATCAGACTAATATTATAAATGGAATAACGGCAAAGCCTTTTAAATTCCATAAATAGTAGCGGTCTTCCTTCACAGAAACTCATCTCGATTATTCATAAATCGAATTCCATTCAATTCCAATTTAGTTTATTAAATTGGAAAACTCTACTCTGAAAATTCCATTAATCTTAACTAAAAGATTCATAAATTCCAAATCATAACTTCACCATTAATTGGGTTAAAGAACATTAATTGGGTTAAAGAACTAATGTTATTTAAAACATTATTCACAGTAAACCCAAAATCAACTTCCATTAATATTCAAATTTTATTTATTAAGCGGAAAACTTCATTAATCTTAATTAAAAGATTTATTCTTTCCACAACTGGGTTTAAGAATAGTCTTATTGAAGACACCATTCACGACAAACCCCAAAACGTAATTTGATATTAAATACAAGGCTCTAAATAGAAATCATATCTACTTATATTCAATATCAAATTCTGAAAGCAATAGATATCGTTTTGGGAATAACGATATTTATATCTTTCAAATACCTCAAAGATATCTGAATAATTAGGGGATCCTATATCTAAATATTCGAAGATTATTTCCATTCAAATCCATTCCAATTCATACGTTGGAAAAATTCTGGTAATATTATACTTCAATTCCTTTCAAGTTCTTTACTCAAGTTGGTAAACAACTTATTCAGATAAAAATATCTTTTATCTTTTCAAACGTGGAATATTTCATCCAAAAATCATTTCAAATTATTTATTATGATTTTACAGAATTTATTCATATTTTAATAATTTTATTAAGGCCCTTACAGTCGATTCCCAATATCGGCCACCGAACTGCATCCATAACGACCTTTTCCAAAACTAATTTAGACATATTTCAAAATCTAACAGTTGGATTCTAAATCTCTTATATTCATTTGAAAGATCTTTTCGATACGAACCCAACAGGTCTGGTTTCAAAGAATATGACGGTCGGATCTCCTCTTACGTCAATTCGAAACACTACGCCATAGATGGCCTACCACAACGAAAATCGAAGGTGTTGCTAGCTGCAATGTTACCATAGATATGATGTTTTTTGTCTATTGCAACACACGCTTCAAGGTGTTAGTACAGATATCACACCGTGTTGCAGTAGCTATAGATATATTCGAATTAAAAAATTTAATATAATTATCAATCCGTGTAAAAACGATCCAACGGTCTACGTTATCAATCCACGTCAATTTGATTTTCCTTCACCGCCTCAGCTCCATTGTCCCCAAATTTTCATTTTCCCGCTAACATAATTCAGCCTTCGTTTCTTTTTCACTTCATAAAAAAAATAGCGTCTTCCTTTATCCAAAAGTAGGTTTTTCCAAATTCAACGAATTGCGGCTTCATTCCACTTCGTTATGAATTTTTCCCATCCGTCTCCTGTTTTTCCCCCAAAATTTGTTCCCAGATTTTTCTCCTTTTACCAAATGACAGCCCTATCCCTAGAATTGCTGATAAGAGAGTTTGGATATCGATCTTTATTTGGTCTGCAAAACATTTGTGGCTTCAGATCTACTTAAAATGGTAAGATTCTTGATATCGATCTTAATTTGTAGGATTTGAAGGTATGAAACATTCAGATTTTGATGATGTTTATATATTGGTCAATTCCGGTTGATGTTGCCGTTGAATAATAACAGAGATCTGGTAGTTGATTTAGTCAGGTTTTGTTGGGGTTTATGGATTTCGGTTTATCTTGGTATATCAGATATTAGTTTACTGGGATTTCAACTGCCTATCCAGTTCTATGTTTTGAAATTTTGTTGGTTCACAAGTCCTTCATCAGTACATATATTTGCATTAATTTTCTCTCAGATTTATATACATATTTTCCTCCAAAAACCTGGTTTCTATTTATTGTTTTTCATTGAAAGCCTTGGGTTTTTGAAAGTTGAATGGAGATGATATGTACCATATATCATTGAGGAAGATTGCAGATTCGTATGGTTTTGTAAGCAATGTGCATGATGTATACTGGTGTTGATTTCATCTTTTAAATGGGTACTGTTTGATCATAATCAAGTTCATCCAGTTGGTGGAATTGGCAATTCGGGTCTTGAACTAGTTCGGTTGCCAATTAGACTTGTTATTGGTAACTTTTAAAATGTGACTGATACATTTAATGTAAACATGATACTGTAATGGATGATATAGTTGTTTAATGCATTCTGGTGCCAAACATATTTGTTAAGGGATTTAGATCAGTATTTCTCTTGTATTTCATCTGTTATGGCTTTCAATTATGGAAATCCAAGTCAGATATGTGGTTAGAATTTTGTTAGTTAATTCACAGCTCTTTCTTGCACCCGCAGATTTTCTTGTCAAGTTTTGCATTTAGTGAACTAATTTGTGAATCCTTTTGTTTCAAATACTGGATGTCACATTCAACGAACCAATTTATTAATCAAAACTCAGGTATTTGAAATACTATTAGCACATTGAAACAGTTTTGCAATGGTTATGATTATATAATTTGGGAATCCGAGAGATAATTTTTTTTCATTGACCTGCTAAAATGGTTTACTTAGGGAGATCTATTAATGATGTTTAAGAACAGCTTTGCTAGTGAAATGATCACGGACTGGAGATTGTTGTGGAACAGTTAAGGCATTGAAAAGGAGATTATTTGGTTAACGGATTGTACAAGATCTGTTTCTAGAGAAATGTTACTGGGCAATTCCGAGTTTGTACAGTTATGCAAGAGGTCATCCAAATTCAGATATTCATCAAATGTGCCTTCTACATTCAGGTGATACTTGTTCATCAAATTCAGCCTTATTGTAAGAAACCTCATAATAGTTGTGCAGATTCTCAAGGGCAGCCAGTATGGTTAGTGCATATCATAATTTTCTCGGTTGCACAAGTATATATATAATCATACATACCTAAGTTTATATATAAGTGCATATTGTATAGTAAGTTCCATATTTTGTGTTTATTTACTACACCTCTGTGCAAGTAAATAATATTATTTTCACCTTTATTTTGTGTATATAACTAATTCTTAGCACATTATGGTTCCTAATTTAACCCTTGATGCTTTGCATGATTTGAATTGGTCTTCGAACGTACTGAAATGCATTCCCCTGATGGTGTGTGGAATGCTGTCATGAATAATGAGGTGGTGCAAGAGCTTAAGGCATCTCTCGATGAAGGTCTAGTATGTTGTTCTTTTGCATTCCTCTTTTTTCTTCTTAAGGTTGTTAGTTGATGCTAAATGGATTAAATCTCAAGATCTTTAGATTGACAATCAACATATACACTTGTCATCTCAGATATACCACTGACTTGAGACCTCTCTTATGGACACCCAATTCATTTCTTCAATTTAATGTTCAACTCACATTTACGTTCTTGTTTACTGCCGGTTTCATTTTATAGTTATCTAGAATGATTGGACTGTTTCATCATGCTAATATACTTGGTTAGATGCCCATGTTTTGAGTACAAAAGTCTTATTTAATTAACTGCCAATTTCTTCCAAGCAATAATATGGTTTAATACAATCAAGATTATTTCAGCATGTGCCTGAAGAAGCATGTGCCTGGAGTACTCAAGTTATGCTTTTTTTGTTCCTTCACAATATTATCAATTTTAAATTGGTTGTCGATTTCTTCCAAGCAATAAGATGGTTTAATATATGTACTGCACTAAAAATTCTTTGCATTCTCAAAAAGTCAGTAGGGAGCTAATATATGTATTCACGTATGCTTTTTATTTTTGTTAATTTTGCTTGCAGGTGTAATAGCTTGAAGATTGGAAGAGTGGGCGTGTATAGCAGAAGAAGAAATGCTGGTATAATTGTATTAGATTATGCTTATTGATTAAGTGTATGTACGTTTATTGACATATGTAATGAATTCATCTATTTTCTGTAATGAAGTTATTAATTCACAAATGGTGTAAACTTGAATTGTTTTTTCTTCTTAATGTGAGTAATTATGTTTGTTGTTAGTGAAATAGTGGTTATAATTATAATATTATGAAATCTTTGGTTAATAGCAGTTGAGGGGTAATTACTTTTAGCAGTTGTAAAACAAATTTTAACAACTGCTAGAAACAGTTGTAAAAAAGGTTGACTTTATTACGATTGCCAGTTGTACTAGACATATTACAACTGTTTTTGGCAGTTGTGAAAGGGTATTTTTGTTCTAGTGGTACTTGTAGCAACACCTGTAGCGAAGTTACCTTAGGATAGCAAAGATGTTGCCTTTGACTCTAAGACAACGCGGCAAAAGGCAACCCCAAAAAAGTGTTGCCACAGACCTATAGCAACAAATTTTGGCACCTACTGCGTCATTTCTTTGGGTTGCCGTAGGCCATCTATGGCGTAGTGAAATTACGGGTTGAACTATGCGAACTGTCGCTACACGACACATCCTATTCAAGCCGAATCGATTTATAATTTAAATTATAGAATAGAATATATTTCCAAAATAATTTATAAATATTATAAATTGTTCACAACTATCATTCAAAATCTTATTTCAATCTTTTACTTCAAAATCAAATATCTTTATGTTAAGCCATTATATTATATTAATAGATTTCAATGATTTCCATTCAAAACGTATTTTATAAATCATTTATAAATTTGTTTAAAAACGATTTCAACTTCCTCTTTAAGTTTAAATCAAAATTGAACATCTCATATTATTATAATATTAAAATAATAATATTTTCAAAATATCAGATTTTGAAATCAAATCTTCTCGATATCCATTATAATTTAATAATCCTTGTGCCCATCCAAAATTAAACATCAAAATCAAACTTTAATTCTTCACTGAATGTTATATTAAAATATTCTTTTTTACTTCGGATTTAAATAAGATTCGACTAATTACTATATAATTTAATTTATATGGATTTCATACATCACATGTGTTCAACAATAATTTTAAATAATTATTAAATATCCAATTCATATGTAGAGTGCATCTACAAATGCATAAGCATTAAATAATTAAATAATGCTTATAACGGTATGTCAGTCAACCGCTTGACATACAACTATACACAAGGGAGATTTGTAAATTAATTATCATCGCAAGGCCTGTGTGGGGTTTTTAACCAATAAATAATCAATTATTAAATTATTTATATGTTCCAATTGATATTACTTAAAATGGGTGAACATAAACAAGTCGATTGACTTGTAAATTGATGGTTTAATCCAATATTAACTATCACACATATTTTAACAATGTTTTTAACATGTTAGTTATTTCAAAATCACATTTAGTTTATAACACAAACAATCAACAATTCATCCATTGGGTTTTCAAACAACTGTGATGTGAGCTACCATATACCGTATAACAATTTATGATAATTAAATCAAATATTAACATAGGCAATCAATATTTATCCAGTTATAAAATAAAATAACTGTACAAACTAGTTGAGCGAGAGAGTTCTCATATTGATCAGTTCTGAAACTGTTATAAAACAATTGTTTTAATAAAATTAAATAAGCATTTAATTTTATCAAAAATTCCAACTACTTCTGAATATGTTCTAGTTTGTTCCATGGCGTAGTATTTTTCAACGTGATTCCAATGTTTCTGAATTCGTTCAATTTCATTTCTATTTGCAAAAGTTATGAACGTTTATATATTAATTACATGATTACTTAACCAAAATAATTAGTTTAATTAATTTTCTCCAAATCTAAATTTACCCTAATCGTCATCTTCTTCAATGTAACCAGGTTCACGCTCAAACCCATTAGCTTGCACTAGGGTTCGAATTCGCCACTCCTTTGCTCGACCAGACCGCCATCAGACGAGCCCGCCGCCTTCACCTACGCTTAAGCTCCCCATGCCTGGAAGGGCACACAACTCGACGGTCCCTTGATCCCTGAAATGATGCTCGAGCGCATCGGGTTCAAATCTCATTTTATCATGATTTAGGAATAAAAAAAATCACCACCGTTGAAAGTGACGATTTCGATGAGATGGACAATATTGTAGTTGAGAAGTTTTGGATCTAATGCGAGGATTCAGAGACGATTGAAGAAGAAAATGGATATGTTTTGATCGTCTGTTAGGAAGCAGGCGGCTCCATGGATTGTTGACCATGGGTAGGGGAATTTTTAGGGTTTGATTGTCTTTAGGGTTATTATATATATAATTCACGAATAAAATATAAATCAATGTAATGTTCAAAATTTGATTTAAAATGTACATTTTAATTTACCATGATCACATACTGACTCCAAAAATTACAAAATTTGAAATCTTGCTATGTATTACGATTACGGTTCTAACAAAATTAATTTTGTCAAATTTGGAGACCATCTGAAAAATGGTCCTATAACTAGCTTATTGAATTTAGAACTAAAATTGAGCACGCGTTTAAATTTACCATTCTTACATACGAATTCCAATTGACTTGAAAATTTAAACCTGATAATAATTTGATGTTCTGAATCCAATAAAATTGGTTTTGTTGAAAACGGAGACCGTTTGCAAAAAGGATATTTTAAGGGCTTAAATAATATTAAAATATTAATATATTCCATAACGACTATTTTAAATTTTAATTTGGTCATAACTTATAATTCATAACACATTATCACTATTTTTTATATTCGTTAGAAAGATATTATCAAACAGATTCTAACGTTCTTATTTTATCAAATTCAGTCTTATATTGAATTATGTATATTCATTTAAAGTTCAAAACTAAATTTTCAAACTACCACGACATTACGCGTTCATTTAAAAATTATATTATAAATTTTTCATTCAAACTCATTTTAAATAAATTCTAAGTTGTTTATTTTCAAAATAAATCATTTTAAATATTTAAAATCCATTAAAATCAATTAAAATACATTTTAAATTGGTTCCAAAAATCAGGGTTGTTACAATCTTCCCTACTTAAAACTTTTCATCCCCAAAAAGGAAGATCGAAATGAAGGTCGTTTACTTAACTAACTCAACCTTCATTCTAGCTCAAGTTCTTCAACTTTTCAGCTTGTAAGAACTTTCCAATTTCTTGAAATTTGGCCAACGCCTTAAATTTTCGAAAAATTTCACCATAACCTCCTTTGTACGGGTTGATCGATACAATTACAACTTGCCACTCTGAGCCCCTCATCAATCAAAAAGAAAAACCAAAATCCAATCGACTCATAAAATCTTCAAACCAAATCAATACAGTAAATATGTACCTATTTGTCGGGTTGATCGATACAATTTAAAGCTCCTTTGTACAGGTTGATCGATACAATTTAAAGCTCAAATCATTCACAATTACTTATCTAAGTTAGTTTAAGTATATTTCGATCTTTCAATTGGAATTATAAAGTCATCCCACTTTCGAAACTCAAAAATAAACACTAATGATGATGCATCAATCACCAGAATTATCCTCAAGCGACTAGAATGTGATTCTATATCAATCCAGTATATTCGAGACTTCAGATATACGTTTGCAAGGCGTATACGCAAATCTTGTACTCGATAGTCCCAATTCAGCGCCAAAGTAAACACTTAAACTCTTTATATAAGATAATCAGGTGGGTTATCCATATATTTTCAAAACATTTTGCTTTTTGTGTTCAAAATATAATCTTTGAAAACCAATTTCATTTTCATGAATATGCATATTCATTTTCTTCATATATATTATACTCTTCGGACCCATCCTAGGGTGTTTACTAACCCCATATCTAATGATTTATTCTTATAGGATATTACTAATCCTATCTCTGATGAATTCTTTCATCTCGTTCTAATGAGTCGTATCCCCGAGCTTTGTAAACTAATGCTCTGATACCACCTGCAACAACCCGAAAATCGCCGCCCTTTGGATCGACCGTAAATAGCATAGGTCTGATCCAAAACACAGAAATCCTCAAACCATTATAGGAATACAACATATCATAACATAACACAAAAAACATTTCATTGCTACTACAGCAATTTACATCAGAGTACAAGATATCGGAGTACAGATAATATTAATTTACAGTGGAAAAATATTAGAGATTTACAAATTACAATACAGCGGAATTCTAAATAAATATAATCAGCGGAAGACTGCGAATAATGTACAGCATAGCTCCAGCCAGAATCCAAGATCCTGTTTAAAAATAACTGCAAAGCCAAAACTGCTAGCTGCCCGTGTGAAAATATAGGCATCCAGGGTTTAGGTGGGAAACAATAAATTCCGAGTCAGTCATGGGATAGGCGTGAGAACTAAAAATAGCTATTAAACTTTATTTTGAAGTTGGTTAAATCACGGGACCACGCCGTATAACACAAAACAAGTTTCCTCCCATGAATACCATAAAACAAAACTTGCAATGGTAAAGAAAGAACAATGAAGCTATTATAAGACTTCATCTCATAATGCAATGCAAACAAGAGGATAGAATTTTAACTTATAATAGCAAAAAATGTTGGATACGCAAAATCCCCTTTTATTATCACTAGTTCATAGTGTAAAAATCAGTTCCATAAATAGATCAATCATAGCAGACATAGTGTACTACGACTACATACATAGGTTACAAATGAAAACCATGAAGGTTCATATTGGAAACCGGATTCCATCAATGATCGAGGCTTTCTTGACACCGCTAATGGGTGTTCCGGGACTCAGACGGTCCTGTTACTTCGGATCACCTGATCAGGGTATCCAGGATCAAGTATGTCTAAAACTTCACCATCGCCTTTATCGGAGTGAATCTGGATTCCTCGTGGAGTCACATTTATCGTGGTGCTCCTAAATCCTCTCTCTAGACCTTAGATACACAATGGTTACGCCTGGATCCCCCAGGAAACATTTGTACCCTTTATCCATTCTCGACCTAGAATCACTACAACACGATGGTTATGCCTGGATCCCTCGGGAAGCATACATTGTGAGCTTTCACGTGGACTTTCACAACCCCGTGACTTACGCTAGTATCGAGCGAAACTGATTCCAACATGTCATTTATATCCAGCATCAGCCATTCACGGGCTGTGAAGTTCGTCGAAGTCATGTATCGATACACAAAGCTACTCTATAATAGCCATCCTTTGATCATCATCCACAAAGCTTTGCTTTTCAACAAGAAGCCTTGATCTATCTGCCAGCAACACTGTAACACCCCGAAATTCTGTAACATTAAGCTTCACAAATTAAAGTGTAATTAATTCTAAATGAAAGAATTAAGGAAAATGGGTTACGCCATTGCGTTCGTCTCGGAATTCTGCTTGAGATAGAGTCCGAGTTTGCATGAATCGGACTCCGTATGAAGGAGTCATGACCTTCGTAAGTTTCAGAATAAAATTTAAAATTCAAACAGCTCGGTTTCAAGTTCAAAATTTGAAAAACAGCCTCAAACTGGGCTGGGCGGGAAAATTCCCGCCCAGGGACCAGGTCGACCATAGGGTCGACCATGGTGTCGACCTGGTCACCCCATGTCGACCATAGTGTCGACCTGCCAGTCGACCTACCTGGTCGGCCTGGTTTGTCTGGTTGGGTCCTGGCTCGAATTTCTGGGCCTGGTCTTGTCACTAGGGCTGAGTTGTCTTCTTTTGATTGGCTTCTCTTTAGAACGGATGACTTTGATTAAACCTGGCTTCATCGACGGCTCTAATTAACTTGCAACTTTATAAAAACACCCTAGGTCTCCAACTAAAATTCACACAAAAATAAGAACTTGAGTCGCCATACTGTCGGAAGAAAACTAAGGAGAGCCTCCGCTTGAAAAGCGACGAACAACGAATCATCTCAAGCTAATTCAAATTTGAGATTAAAGATACTAATAAAATCAAAACAACAACGTCTACCCAAAGGAACGCATCTCAATTTCAGAACTCAGAATCCAGGATTCAAGATTCCGCATTCGTTGTAAGTATAGTAGCTCTTTAGATAAGAATGCGATTAATACATGATTTGATGTAAATTGTAATATGGAATTATATCAGTATTGACGATGTTGTTTTGTATTTGTCATTTGTGATAATTTGAATGTTGTGGTGATTGAATCTTTTATGTATTGTGAATCAAACAATCAACACCTTATGTGAATTGTATGTATATAGTTAGATCTAAATACATGCTTATGCAAGTTATAGGTTGCAAGTTAGATTTACACATGTATTGATAAGATTCATGTAGGCTCTATGTATATATGTTTATGTTAAACCAATTGTGCCTAATTGATTAGAATAGATCTATATTCACATGTTCTTATGCAAGTGAAAACTTATAATTGGATCCATGTCAAAATCCGTTTAGGATTCATATGATTAACGAAAGTTTATTGTTAGATCTATGTTTCTACATATGTGTTGCAAGTTCACACCCTTAAGTGGTTTTCAAAATTATACATATAGTTTTTTCATATGCCAGTTTTATGTTTGAGGTTATGCCTAGGTCTATGCATTAACATGTTACACCATGTTGTAGTGGATTCATGTGACACCTATTAGGTTATACCATGTTATACCTTTATGTTAGGCTAAAACTATATGATTCATGTGACACCTATTTAACTAGACCCAATATTTATTTGCAATTTTGTGGCATGTTATGCAATGTTATGATTCATGTTATGCAAGTTCACCTCGTTAACCTAGTTTACACCTATTGTGTCAACATACATGTATTGAAATTTGACATGCCAGTATTATGTCACATGCTACCCAATAACTATGTTTATGTCAAAATTACATGATGTACATTGTTGAAACCTATGTTATGTATCCTACCTCCCTTTTATCTCTTGTTTTTGGATTGGGCCAATTAGTGGGCCCAATGCCTTTATGTGATTTATATAAACGAACAAACAGGGGTAACGTTGGGGGTAATTATTAATTTAAAACATGTTAATATGTAGGTGGGCCCAAAACCATGAAATTGGTTAAGGCCATGAATGGTGTAAATTTATACACCGTTAGTTTTGAATTAAACATGTAACATGATTAATTTACATAAATAAAATGTAAATTTAGAAAATACGAATATGCCTCACCCGAGGTTAGACTGAGTTGTGGCGTAAGACTGCCCGGAACCGACCGGCATACAGGCAGCCACAACAATACCTGTCTAATATGGGTGGTTAGAGCATTGAGCCCAATAAAGACCCGAGGTTAGACTGAGTTGCGGTGTAAACCTGCCCGGAACTGACTGGCACATCCAGTGACCGCAATAATATCTGTCTAATGTGAGTGGTTGGTGCTTTAAAGAATAGATTAAAGCTGAGTCAGGGGTGGTAGGGTTAAGTCAGATAAGGAAACACTTAACCAACTTAACATGTTAACAAGACAAGACTTGTAGGGGTTAAGTAACTGAGAAAACACTTAGCCAACTTAACATGTTAACTAGACTAGAGGGTGAGGTTAAGTAAAGTTAATACACTTAACCAATTTAACATATTAACTAGACTAGAGGGTGAGGTTAAGTAAATTCAGGACACTTAACCGTTATAACCTGATAATTAGATAAGTGGGTGAGGTTAAGTAAATTTAGAATACTTAACCATTATAACACGTTAGCTAGATAAGTGGGTAAGGTTAAGTAAATACATTTAGCCAATTTAATATGTTAGCTGGATTAGAGGGTAGGGTTAGGTAAACTTAGAACACTTAACCATCATAGTGTGATAAATGAATAGGGTTAAGTTAAAACATGAAGGGACAATACTTAACCAATACAAGATGAATGGGTAGGGTTAAGTAATAAGAAATACTTAACCAATATAACTTGGTTTGTGATAAGGTTAAGTCAACATGAATTACTGATAACACTTAACCAGTTTAACATGACAAATCAATGGTTAAGTTAACTTGTATCGACTAATGACACTTAACCAATACAACTTGACGAGAAAGAGAACTAAGTAGTAAACCTTAGTTGAAAGGGGCTAAGTAGTAAACCTTAGTTAAGAAAAAGATGATTCAGGAAACTAAGTGGTAAACCTTAGTCAGGAAAACTAAGTAGTAATCCTTAGTATAACACGAGGAGGAGCGAACGTCCATCTGATCTTAAAGAAGGCTCCAACGAATTGGGTTACGAAGCCCGAGGTTTCGAGGGGACATGAGGGTACTCTTGGTGTCCCTCTATGAGAATGCAGATGATCCGCCTGGGCTCACAGAGGTTAAGGTCTGCGTTAGAAGAACCAAGGGTATGCCTTGATTGCAATATAAGGCAACCTAAAGACTAGGATGGACCAGCGTGATTCGGCGGGACAAATGGCCCTATGATATCGACCCGTCGTCTACCTACCATCTTGAGTCAGTCGAGATACGTAAAGCGGAAAGACGGAGAAAAGACCATATACTTGCTATCTAGTTATGTGTGAGGATGGCCACAAGACAGTGGGGCATAGGGGGCCTGCGTATAGTTCTCAATTTTTCAAGGTTGGCCTTTCATTAGTTGAGGGAGGGGTCAGTTGGGACCATAGCCACTGGAAAAATAGACTTTAGCATCTGCATCGGCAGATATCTGAAAGCTCCCGACCGAGTTCCGTGTTTCTAAAATAGCCCTGCCACGGGACTCAAGTCGCACATTTTAGGACATGTGCATCTAGACAGTGATAAACGATTTGCGACACGTACGTGGGGAAAGTCTAGGAACATATAGCACTCTAGGTAGTGCGTCCTAGACTAGGGACATCGTTCGACAGGTAGCATAATCCCTAGTTGGACCTAGGTGGCATAAATCCTAAATCCGAGAAGTACTAGATAAGTCGCATAAACCCTAGTTGAATCTAGGAAGCGCTTGGTAAGAAAAACCTAGATTAGATCTAGGTAATAAACAATAGATGTACACCTAAAGGCAACCGCAATTACAGGGATTGGGATCACGTTATCATCTTTATACAGATTACTAGTTGGGATACTAGTTAGGTGGTGCAGAGATATAGAATGGGGTGTGATAGTATATTCGGTTTAAACTGTCTTGCTTTGGTTTATATTAGTCTGTTATTCTGGTACTGTCCCACTTTTCAGTTTACTCTTGTCATGAACTTTATCCTGTTCACATGCTAAAAGCCACTAGACTTACTCAGGCTTTATGTCTGACTCTGTTTTTCTTTCGTCTTCTTTTCTTCCGTTCCCCCCCAGGTAGTCTGGGAGGGAATAGCTCTGCTTAGTATGGACTGTTACTCTTTCCAAGCTTGATGACTCTTGGATATATCGCTTCAGACTCTCTTTTCCGCTGCTATGGCTGGCTTATGCTACATTGGGGAATATAAATGTTATTTTATGCTTCTTTATTTTGTAAGACAGATGATACTCTGGTATTGGAAAGCAATTTTTGTACAAACTATTTTATCAATAAAGTAAAGTTTTATCTTCCGCTGTTTTAATTTTGTCTGTCTTGTAATTTATCTGCATCTTTTACCTTAAATGCTCCACAGAACTTAGTGCATTCCCTTTGTGAGTGACACTAACGGATGTGGGGTGCTACACGTGGTATCAGAGCTGAAGGTTACCGGATCAGATAAAAGATTTGGAAAATTATTTTCAAAACGGGTTTAAAAGAAGCATTTTCAAAAGAAAAGTTTTGTTTTAAAGGCATATTCCCCAAAGCCATATGCACTATCTTTTGATTCTCTGTTTGAGTCCTTGTTTCCTTCTTTCTTGAGTCTCTGGGGCTCCTGGCTTTCTGGGAGGTGACCTCATCGAAGGGCGAAGTAGTGCCCGACATCCATCTATAGCCGTAATAGTTTCACCTGCGGCTAGTTTTCTTTCAAGCTATGTAGGGTTTTCTGTACGATGGAGGCAGCTTTCGAGAGAGATTTGTCAACATGATTACACAAGGAAGAGGATGAGGAGTTTGGCTTAGGGGCACAACCCAAGGATGAGGAATTCATGGATATGGACTTGGCTCACGAAGGAGGAAAGAATTATAAAACTTAAGACAAGAAGAAGTAGCTTTTCTATGGTATAATAGGGCATATAATTAAGGACAAGGGCAAGGACGAGGGAAAGGATTTTCAGGAGGACGAGTGCGTGCTTTCACCACCAGAATACCTGGGAGAGAGGTAGTAAAAGTCTACATTGGAAAAGTTTATCTTTTAATTTGATCAACCAGTTAGTACTCTTTTGATCTTAGCGCTTCGCATTCGTTTATACCTGCTTCCATAGTTGAGTCTCTGCACCTAGGTACTTGTATAGTAGAAGATCCCAATTAGTCTCAGATCCAAATTGGTGGTTCGACCCGTTTACCTTTGGTTTGTAGGGATTCGAGAACGGCCACAATAAGTGTTGAGTTTAAGCGTAATGTTTTGGTTCCATGGGCTATGAGTTGATCCTAGGCATGGGTTGGTTGGCTAGTAATTTTGAAAGTTAGACTTTTTGACTTGCCTTGGAAATACCCTCGAGATTTCGTGATCCTAAAAGGATCAGTTAGGCTTAGCTATCTAGAATCGCTTAATACATTTATCAACGATTTGCAATCTGTTAGAATAGTCCATGAGTACGCAGTTGTTTTGATTTGGTTAGGGGTTTACCCCTAAAACGCAGGATAGACTTCTGCATATATCCAGTTGACAATGAAAAGCCAACTATCCGATCAACGACAGTTTTGGAAATGGAGGTCAAGAAGCTTCACAATCGTGGAGATTAACAAGATAAGGTACGTACAGAGAAGCTCAAGAAAATGCGACTTAGAAGACTGAAGACTAAATACGTGCATCATACCCTTTTTCTTAAGTTTATATCCTTTCTCTAGGAGTTGTATGCCTACTTATTTCCAGCTTTTAAGGTATATCCTCTAGGACGTATCATCGATGCTTAGGTAGAAGCCAATGGATGTAAACGTGTATTTGAAACATGTTATGATTGATGGTTGCAAGTGGTTGCTCGTTGATGCATATACACGCCATGTGCGCTAGAACGACTTAGTCACTTTCATATTGCATTCACATATATGTATTTGCTTAACGGATTTAATTTGATATGTTATCATATGGATGTTGCATATGGATGAATGGATATGCACACATGTAGTATTTACATAACTAGGGATGCTTGCATACATAATTGGACGCATGGCACTGACATAATTCGCATTAAGGAGGTCAACTGAATCAGTAGACCGCCTGATTTTGCATTAGATAAAGATATATACACATACTATGCATATGAATATGAAAGCATTTAGAAATCTTTTTAAGGACAATGAATGCCTGTGATTGAATGGTTGAGTAGATGGGTGATTGGATGGTAGGACACATTCTTCCTAACTTGAAGATTTCGGGGACGAAATCCTTTTAAGAAGGGGAGAATGTAACTCCCCGTAATTCTGTAACATTAAGATTCACATATTAAAGTGTAATTAATTCTAAATGAAAGAATTAAGGGAAATGGGTTACGCCATTGCGTTCGTCTCGGAATTCTGCTTGAGATAGAGTCTGAGATTGCGTGAATCGGACTCCGTATGAAGGAGTTATGACCTTCGGAAGTTTCAGAATAAAATTTAAAATTCAAACAGCTCGGTTTCAAGTTCAAAATTCGAAAAACAGGCTCAAACTGGGCTGGGCGGGAAAATTCCCACCCAGGGACCAGGTCGACCATGGTGTCGACCTGGTCACCCCAGGTCGACCATAGTGTCGACCTGGGTGTCGACCTGCCAGTCGACCTAACTGGTCGGCCTGGTTTGTCTGGTTGGGTCCTGACTCGAATTTCTGGGCCTGGTCTTGTCACTAGGGCTGAGTTGTCTTCTTTTAATTGACTTCTCTTTAGAAGGGATGGCTTTGATTAAACCTGGCTTCATCGACGGCTCTAATTAACTTGCAACTCTATAAAAACACCCTAGGTCTCTAACTAAAATTCACACAAAAATAAGAACTTGAGCCGCCATACTATCGGAAGAAAACTTAGGAGAGCCTCCGTTTGAAAAGAGACAAACAACGAATCAATTCAAACTAATTCAAATTTGAGATTAAAGCTACTAATAAAATCAAAACAACAACGTCTACCTAAAGGAACGCATCTCAATTTCAGAACTCAGAATCCAGAATTCAAGATTCCGCATTCGTTGTAAGTATAGTGGCTCTTTAGATGAGAATGTGATTAAGACATGATTTGATGTAAATTGTAATATGGAATTATATCCGTATTGACGATGTTGTTTTGTATTTGTCATTTGTGATAATTTGAATGTTGTGGTGATTGAATCTTTTATGTATTGTGAATCAAACAATCAACACCTTATGCGAATTGTATGTATATAGTTAGATCTAAATACATGCTTATGCAAGTTATAGGTTGCAAGTTAGATTTACACATGTATTGATAAGATTCATGTAGGCTCTATGTATATTTGTTTATGTTAAACCAATTGTGCCTAATTGATTAGAATAGATCTATATTCACATGTTCTTATGCAAGTGAAAACTTATAATTGGATCCATGTCAAAATCCGTTTAGGATTCATATGATTAACGAAAGTTTATTGTTAGATCTATGTTTCTACATATGTGTTGCAAGTTCACACCCTTAAGTGGTTGTCAAAATTATACATATAGTTTTTTCATATGCCAGTTTTATGTTTGAGGTTATGCCTAGGTCTATGCATTAACATGTTACACCATGTTGTAGTGGATTCATGTGACACCTATTAGGTTATACCATGTTATACCTTTATGTTAGGCTAAAACTATATGATTCATGTGACACCTATTTAACTAGACCCAATATTTATATGCAAGTTTGTGGCATGTTATGCAATGTTATGATTCATGTTATGCAAGTTCACCTCGTTAACCTAGTTTACACCTATTGTGTCAACATACATGTATTGAAATTTGACATGCCAGTATTATGTCACATGCTACCCTATAACTATGTTTATGTCAAAATTACATGATGTACATTGTTGAAACCTATGTTATGTATCCTACCTCCCTTTTATCTCTTGTTTTTGGATTGGGCCAATTAGTGGGCCCAATGCCTTTATGCGATTTATATAAATGAACAAACGGGGGTAACGTTGGGGGTAATTATTAATTTAAAACATGTTAATATGTAGGTGGGCCCAAAACCATGAAATTGGTTAAGGCCATGAATGGTGTAAATTTATACACCGTTAGTTTTGAATTAAACATGTGACATGAATAATTTACTTAAATAAAATGTAAATTTAGAAAATACGAATATGCCTAACCCGAGGTTAGACTGAGTTGTGGCGTAAGACTTCCCGGAATCGACCGGCATACAGGCAGCCACAACAATACATGTCTAATGTGGGTGGTTAAAGCATTGAGCCCAATAAAGACCCGAGGTTAGACTGAGTTGCGGTGTAAACCTGCCCAGAACCGACCGGCACGTTCAGTGACCGCAACAATATCTGTCTAATGTGAGTGGTTGGTGCTTTAAAGAATAGATTAAAGCTGAGTCAGAGTTGGTAGAGTTAAGTCAGATTAGAAAACACTTAACCAACTTAACATGTTAACAAGACAAGACTTGTAGGGGTTAAGTAACTGAGAAAACACTTAGCCAACTTAACATGTTTACTAGACTAGAGGGTGAGGTTAAGTAAAGTTAATAAACCAATTTAACATATTAACTAGACTAAAGGGTGAGGTTAAGTAAATTCAGGACACTTAACCGTTATAACCTGATAATTATATAAGTGGTTGAGGTTAAGTAAATTTAGAATACTTAACCATTATAACACGTTAGCTAGATAAGTGGGTAAGGTTAAGTAAATACACTTAGCCAATTTAATATGTTAGCTGGACTAGAGGGTAGGGTTAAGTAAACTTAGAACACTTAACCATCATAGTGTGATAAATGAACAGGGTTAAGTTAAAACATGAAGGGACAATACTTAACCAATACAAGGTGAATGGGTAGGGTTAAGTAATAAGAAATACTTAAACAATATAACTTGTTTTGTGATAAGGTTAAGTCAACGTGAATTACTGATAACACTTAACTAGTTTAACATGACAAATGAATGGGTTAAGTTAACTTGTATCGACTAATGACACTTAACCAATACAACTTGACGAGAAAGAAAACTAAGTAGTAAACCTTAGTTGAAAGGGGCTAAGTAGTAAACCTTAGTTAAGAAAACGATGATTCAAGAAACTAAGTGGTAAACCTTAGTTTGGAAAACTAAGTAGTAATCCTTAGTATAACACGAGGAGGAGCGAACGTCCATCTGATCTTAAAGAAGGCTCCAACGAATTGAGTTACGAAGCCCGAGGCTTCGAGGGGACGTGAGGGTACTCTTGGTATCCCTCTGTGAGAATGCAGATGATCCTCCTGGGCTTACAGAGGTTAAGATCTGCGTTAGAAGAACCAAGGGTATGCCTTGGTTGCAATATAAGGCAACCTAAAGACTAGGATGGACCAGCGTGATTCGGCGGGACAAATGGCCCTATGATAGCGACCCGTCGTCTACCTACCATCTTGAGTCAGTCGAGTAAAGTGGAAATGCGGAGAACTCCAAAAGACCATATACTTGCTATCTAGTTATGGGTGAGGATGACTACAAGACAGTGGGGGCATAGGGGGCCTGCGTATAGTTCTCAATTTTTCAAGGGTGGCCTTTCATTAGTTGAGGGAGGGGTCAGGTGGGACCATAGCCACTGGAAAAACATACCTTAGCATCTGCATCGGCAGATATCTGAAAGCTCCCGACCGAGTTCCGTGTTTCTAAAATAGCCCTGCCACGGGACTCGGGTCGCATATTTCAGGACATGTGCATCTAGACTGCGATAAACGATTCGCGACACATACGTGGGGAAAGTCTAGGAACATATACCACTCTAGGTAGTGCGTCCTAGACTAGGGACATCATTCGACGGGTAGCATAATCCCTAGTTGGACCTAGGTGGCATAAATCCTGAATCCGAGAAGTACTAAATAAGTCGCATAAACCCTAGTTGAATCTAGGAAGCGCTCGGTAAGAAAAACCTAGATTAGATCTAGGTAATAAAAAATAGATGTACACCTAAAGGCAACCGCAATTACAGGGATTGGGATCACGTTATCATCTTTATACAGATTACTAGTAGGGATACTAGTTAGGTGGTGCAGAGATATATAATGGGGTGTGATAGTATATTTGGTTTAAACTGGCTTGCTTTGGTTTATATTAGTCTGTTATTCTGGCACTGTCCCACTTTTCAGTTTACTCTTGTCATGAACTTTATCCTGTTCACATGCTAAAAGCCACTAGACTTACTCAGGCTTTATGTCTGACTCTGTTTTTCTTTTGTCTTCTTTTCTTCCGTTGCCCCCCCCCCCAAGGTAGTCAGGGAAGGAATAGCTCTGCTTAGTATGGACTGTTACTCTTTCCAAGCTTGATGACTCTTGGATATATCGCTTCAGACTCTCTTTTCCGCTGCTATGGCTGGCTTATGCTACATTGGGGAATATAAATGTTATTTTATGCTTCTTTATTTTGTAAGACAGCTGATACTCTGGTATTGGAAAGCAATTGTTGTACAAACTATTTTATCAATAAAGTAAAGTTTTATCTTCTGCTGTTTTAATTTTGTCTGTCTTGTAATTTATCTGCATCTTTTACCTTAAATGCTCCACAGAACTTAATGCATTCCCTTTTTGAGTGACATTAACGGATGTGGGGTGTTACAAACACCCAACATGCCACACTATTATTCCATACTATACGACTGATATCTATTAATGTATAACCTTTAAGCTCATACGTCTCAGAGAGGGGTGTTAAGAAAAGAGAACAATTTCTCCGCCACCAAATAGATATATATTTAGCAGAGATCAATCAACATGGCATAGAATGCGATGTCAGACACACATCCATTTACAAGTTTGTTCTCGGTCTGAAAGAAACTAAAGGCACCTTATTCCTCGTCATACAAGAGAGATGCCCTTGCATATCCGGTCGATCTCCAAGTACGTCTGGACGATCACCACTTATAAGATCGTCTTGGGTGGTACACCCTAATCGAGACATTAACAATAATCCAAACGATGTGAAGATCTCCGATCTTCGGCCACCGTTTTCAATATCTTTGACTTTTAATCGTCGTATCAGTTATTCAGAATGGGTTAAACCCGGTCTTCTCGAATAACTATCGCATCTTTCAAATCAAGTGATATATATACATGTCATACATCTCATTCCAATTCAGGGTATTATTTTATTCAAATATTTTTTACCTTGGGAATTACTCCCTTAAATCTTATCAAAGATTTACTTCATTTAAACTTCTTGATTAATTTCTTCTTTGAAAATCATTTCAAAAGATTATACATAATCTCTATTTTTTCACTAAAACCATATTAAGGTTTCTAAATTTTACGGGGACCAACAAACCTTACGCAAAAGATAATATTTCATATCGTTATCTCCATCCCAGCCTATTCATCCCATAGAGCGAAACCGGTAGTACTCCATATCTAACACCTATCGTGTTATCGGTAAATTTAATTACCACTTTACGTTTCAAATCGTATTAAATCTCGAGAAATCGTTATTTAATTATTATTCAACTTTAGAAAATTAATCTTGTCTTTAACTGGGTTGAAGAACAAAAGTCATTTAAAACATCGTTCACAATAAAACCAAAATCATCTTCCATTAAAATGGAAACTTCATGAAAATCAGATCAGTCATAATCGATATCAATTTCCATATCAGACTAATACTATAAATGGAATAATGGTAAAGCCTTTTAAATTCCATAAATAGTATAGGCCTTCCTTCTCAGAAGTTCATCTCGATTATTCATAAATCGAATTCCATTCAATTCCAATTTAGTTTATTAAAGTGGAAAACTCTACTTTGGAAAATTCCATTAAATTTTAATTAAAAGATTCATATATTCCAAATCATAACATCAACGTTAATTGGGTTAAAGAACTAATGTTATTTAAAACATCGTTCACGATAAACGCAAAATCAACTTCCATTTAAATTTATTAAGTGGAAAACTCCATTAATCTTAACTAAAAGATCTATTCTTTCCATAACTGGGTTTAAGAATAGTGTTATTGAAGACACCATTCACGACAAACCCAAAACCCAATTTGATATTAAATATAAGGCTCTGAATAAAAATCATATTGACTTATATTCAATATCAAATTCTGAAACCAACAGATATCGTTTTGGGAATAACGATATCTATATCTTCCAGATTCTTCATTGATATCCTTATAATTACGGGACCCAAATATCGAAATATCCAAAGATTATTTCCATTCAAATACATTCCAATTAATATGTTGGAAAAATTCTGGTTATATTAAAACTACTTCAATTCCTTTCAGTTCTTTACTCAAGATGGTAAACAAATTATTCAGATAAAAATATATTTTATCTTTTTAAACGAGGAATATTTCATCCAAAAATCATTTATTTATATTTTATATAATTTGTTAATATTTCAATAATTTTATTAAGGTCCTTACAGTCAGTTTCCAATATAGGCCACCGAACTGTATCCATGGCAACCTTTTCCAAAACTGATTTGGACCTATTTTAAAATCTAAACGTTGGAGTCTAAATCTCTTATATTCCTTTGAAATATCATTTCAACACGAACCCAATGGGTCCGATTTTATGAGAATGCAACAGTTGGATCTTCTGTTACGTCAATTCGAAGTTACGGATTGAACTTCGCAAACTATCGCTGCGCAACACGTACTATTCAAGCCCGAATTGGTTTATAATTAAATATAAAATCAAATAAATTTCTAAAATAATTTATAAATATTATAAATTATTTACGACTACCATTCGAAATTTGGTTTCGATCTTTTACTTCAAAATCAAATATCTTTATATTAAGCCATTATATTATATATATAATAGATTTCAATGATTTCCGTTCAAAACGTATTTTATAAAAACGTTTATAAATTTGTTTAAAAACGATTTCAACTTTCTCTTCGATTTTAAATCAAAATAGAACATCTCATTTCATTATAATATTAAAATAATAATATTTTCAAAATATTAAATTTTGAAATCAAATCGTATCCATTAAAATTTTATAATCTTTGTGTTCATCCAAAATCAGACATCATTAATTCTTCACTGAATATTATATTCAAATATTCATTTTTACTCCGGATTGAAATGAGATTCAACCTATTACCATATAATTTTATTTATACGGATTTCATACATTACATGTACTCAACAATAATTTTAAACGATCATTAAACATGCAATTCACATCCAGAGTGCATCTACAACTGTATAAGCATAAAATAAATAAATAGCACTTATAACGGTCGGTCAATCAATTGATTGACATACAACTATACACAAGGGAGATATGTAAATTAATTATCATCCCAAGACCCATATGAGTTTTTCAACCAATAAATAATCAATTAATAAATTATTTATTTATTCCAATTGATATTACTTAAAATGGGTGAACATAAACAAGTCGGTTGACTTGTGAATGGATGTTTTAATCCAATATTAACTATCATGAATATTTTAACAATGTTTTTAACATATTAATTATTTCAAAATCACATTCAGTTTATAACACAAACAATCAACAATTCATCCATCGGGTTTTCAAACAACTGTGCTGTGAGCTATCATATATCATATAACAATTTGTGATACTTAAATCAAATATAAATTAGCATAGGTAATCAAAATATATTCAGCTATAAAATAAAATAACTGTACAAATTAGTTGAGTGAGAGGGTTCTCACATTGATTAGTTCTGAAATTGTTATAAAAAAATTATTTTAATAAAATTAAACAGGCATTTAATTTTATCAAAAATTCCAACTGCTTCTGAATATGTTCTGGTCTGTTCCATGGCGCAGTATTTTTCACCATGATTCCAATGCTTTTGAATTCGTTCAATTTCGTTTTTGTTTGCAAAAGTTATGAATGTTTATATATTAATTACATAATTATTTAACCAAAATAATTAGTTTAATTAATTTTCTCCTAATCTAAATTTACGCTAATCATCATCTTCTTCAATGTAACTAGGTTCACGCTCAAAATCATTAACACGCACTAGGGTTCGAATTCGCCACTCCTTCGCTCAACCGGACCGCCATCAGACAAAACCACCGCCTCCACCTACGCTTGAGCTCCCCACGCCTGGAAGGGCATGCAACTCGAAGGTCCCCTAGTCCCCGAAATGATGCTCGAACGCGCCGGGTTCAAGGCTCAATTTCTCACGATTTTCGAAATAAAAAAACACCACCGTTGAAACTGACGATCTCGATGAGATGAAAAACATTGTAGTTGAGAAGTTTTCGATCTAATGCAGGGATTTGGAGAAAATTGAAGAGGAAAATGGTTGCATTCTGATTGTCTGTTAGGAAGGAGGCGGCTCCATGAATTGTTGACCGCGGGTAGGAGAATTTTAGGGTTTGACTACCTTTAGGGTTATATATATATATATATATATATATATATATATATATATATATATATAATTCATGAATTTCTTCGATATGGCTCCGAACTCCAAACGAAACCCAATGAATTGGGCCCTAACCAAATACCCCCATTGTGGACACAATGGGACATGTTTTGTAAGCTCATTTGACCATTTTAATAAGTTTTTATCAAAAATAAAATATAGATCAATATAACGTTCAAAATTGATTTTGAACTTACGTTTTAATTTACCAAGATCACATACTGACTCCAATAATTACAAAATTTGAAATCTCGCTATGTTTTACAATTACGGTTCTAACAGAACTAATTTCATCGAATTTGGAGACCGTTTGAAAAATGTCTCTATAACTAGCTTATTAAATTTACAACTAGAATTGAACATGCGTTTAAATTTGTCTTACTAACATATGAATTCCAATTGACTTAAAATTTTAAACCTGACCATAATTTGACGTTCTGAATCCAACAAAATTGGTTTCGTCGAAAATGGAGGTCATTTGCAAAAAGGCTATTTTAAGGGCTTAAATAATATTAAAATATTAATATATTCCATCGCGACTATTTTAAATTTTAATTTGGTCATAATAATACAAAATCTCTATTTCTTATATTCGTTAGAAAGATATTATCAAACAGATTCTAACATTTCTTGTTTTATCAAATTCAGACTTATATCAAATTCAGTGTCTTCGTTTAAAGTTTAAAACTAAATTTTCAAACTACCACGACATTACGTGTTCATTTTATAATTATATTATTAAATTTTCATTCAAACTTGTTTTAAATAAATTTAGGTCATTTATTTTCAAAATAAATCATTTTAAATATTTAAAATACATTAATTTTAAATTAGTTCCAAAAATCAGGGTTGTTACACCTATATTGAAGTTGATCGAAGAAATGACTTACTGTTGCAAAGAGGAGGGGGACTAACCCTTAAAGGGTATTGGTTGATGGTCACAAAATTATATAACAACCATCGTAGATCCCCTGCTAGACGATCGTCAGTTGAAGTCCATATGGCTCATCGTCATTTTGTAGAATCTTTGATCGATACCGTGACATTATCGAGAAAGTTGAAGACAAAGACATATTTAAACAACTAAATCAACTTTTTATTCTCGTTACCTATTAGAATATGGTATGGAATTTATTCGTCACAAAGCATATATATTTCGCTATAGTTGGCTAACCCGATATGGCGCTGAATAGACATATGGTATATGTCTATGTTAAACTCTAGTTTTATTTTATGATTGTATGAAAATATGCAGTAACTATGATTTTGTGCTTTATTTAAACATAAGCAATCTAATGTATTTTAAAATTTTATGCAACTAGTATTAAAACGTCTAAAGATATCAGATAGTGGGAAAAGTAGGAAAATAAATCGTTGCATTGATAAGTAAATAGTTACTATAATGGGAATTCTAGAGGTACTACAATGGGAATTATAAAGTTATAATATCAAGAATTACATGCAGCTAGTAATAAGGAAACAAATGAACAAACGATATACAATTGAGGAAACTTTGATGCAAGAATACGCTGTTTCAGACCCATCCAATATTCCTTTTCGTAATCATCCATTCCAGTCAAATCTTTGGCCATAATGTCTATCTCATCATTTTGTTGTCTATATGCTAACTCCTGCGGAAGAATTTACAACTTCTTCTCCTCCAGATTAGCAAACCTGATCATTACCTCTATTTTTTCTTAGCATTTTCATTTCTATCTAGATGTCTGTGCTCGTGTACTTCGTAGCGGGGGTTGACTTTTCCATCAACGACAACATCAACTTTGCCATTTCTTTTCGTAGATTTGACTCTCTAAGGTCCAAAATCTTCATCAATTATTTTATTGAACTCATCAAGAAGGTTTTCACCTTGACATAGAGAATATTTCAAAGATGACTCTCCAGGACTAGATGAACAGGTAAATTTTGAAGCTTTGTTCTTTTCCTTTGATGAAGTTTGAACATCGTGCAGGCTCTTATCAAGTTCAGAATTCCATTTTGGT
This sequence comes from Allium sativum, assembly GCA_030737875.1. Taxonomy (NCBI): domain Eukaryota; kingdom Viridiplantae; phylum Streptophyta; class Magnoliopsida; order Asparagales; family Amaryllidaceae; genus Allium; species Allium sativum. The sequence goes on from CM060926.1 coordinate 242,400,954, forward strand.
TGGTTGGTAAGCAGATCATAACAATGCAAAAATTGATAATAATGCAGTCTCTTCGCCTTATTTTCTCTAGCGAAAAGCTTTTTGAACTCCTCGTTTTCCATTCGTTTCTAATTAAAGAAAAAAGGAATATGTTTCATAAATAACAATAAGTCAACCACTAACGTACATTTTATGAAAACTTACCACATGTTCCTCGCCTCCCAAGCCACTATAATTGACTTTCTTTATTTCATAAACTTGTGGTTCATAAAAAAATGTTTGACGACTTAATTTGCTGAATCAACCCTGAATTGTCGACACCATTAGTAAGGCTGTTTCTCAGTTAAAGCAGTCTTTATTTTTTTTTTTCAAAACTTAACGGCTGATTGGTCATTCCATGTAACCGAACCCTTTAAGAAATTAGTAGATGTTGCATAGATAGACGTCCTCCTCACTTATCCATGGAAGAGTTGATTATTTACTTGGAGGAGTAGCTAGGGCATACTCGGTGTTATCTTGAGAAAACTGGCTGCCGGCCATCTTCGGATGTGAAAATTCTCTAAGACATTATTAAGTTTAAGTTTCTTTAGGATTTAGTAGATAGAAAGAAATAGAAATTTTGTTGTGATGTAGAACGTAAGGAAGTTGATAATTTATAATTGAAAATATAACCGTTATAGTTGTATTATGGCCATTGGAAAAAAATAGGACTATTTTATAACAGTTGGAGGAAAATATGACCGTTTGTAGCTGTTGGAGCCATAAAAACAAAAAGATTTTAGTTGTTCAGAGAGGAGGAGGTAGAGTGTGGAATTTATAGGTGCTCTATAGTGGCGCATCGACTTTTCGGCGCATACCAAAAATATCGGTGTTCTACCGCACAGTGCCGATAAATTTGGCGTGCGGGACCAATTCCAAAATCAGGAACGATCTTTGAATATTATCCTTAGTATTACAACTCGTAAGCCTTTTTGGGAGCAAATATGGCTAAAATTCATAATTCAGGATTGTAATTGAGCGTTGTTGGAGTTGCTTGTATAACATACATAAATAACTTTGCTATTTTCGTGTTGAGAAAATTGTCAATTCATATAAGTATTTGTTCAAAAAAAATTTATTCACTTATATATTGTAATTTCAATATCTTTCTCATTTATTGTCCATTTGAGAAGCTATTATCATGTTATAACTAGAGTTTTATTTTTATATATCTACATCATTCGTTCAAACCGTATCTATTTTTTCACTTAGTTTTTTATAATCACACGAGATTTTGCAGTACTTTGTCCTAATTAATTTTAGGTGCTAAGGATTATTAAGCCATGTATTTTTTAAGAATCTATTAAATGATAGTAAAGCAGAAGAATTTCTAGCTCTCTCCTTACTTCTATCAATTCTCTCAATTCCCCTTATTTCTCTCAATTCTCTCGATTCTCCTTAAGACTCTAAAGATACTTTTATTAAATCAAAATTATCAATTATATTGTTTAACTAAATATCTTTTAACTATCAATTATATTGTTTAACTAGATATCTCATTATTTTAAAGTATCTATCTATGCTATACGGTAACAAATGAGTTTGGAATTTTCTGAAATGACCTTTTCTACCGCTTCCTTCGCACGCTCTCCCATCCTCGAAACCCCAAGTTTGCTGTTATGTATCTCCCTTTTCAACCGGCCTCTCCCCTTTCTCCTTCCTTACATTCCTAAAAATATCAAAGTCCCTCTCAATTTGTGCCTATCAGGTTCTTCCGCCGCCATCCACCCATCCCACCAACATCGCCACCAAAACAGGCTGATTCAGGCATGAAGAATTTTCGCCACCATCTAGCACATCGTCACCTATAGGATTCTCTAACCATACTTCTCACGTCTTTCTAAGTCATCCTGATGGCTTGATTTAAATGTCTTCTATGTTGTTTAACTCTTGCTTCCCCTTATTTGGTCGGAAAATCATGTATTTTCAGAGATCTGATATTGTTCATCCCCTTGGTATGTCTAATTTTAATGATAAACAGTAAATCATAAACATGTTGATTTCATTATCCGATTCAAATAGACTTTGTATTAACTTTGGCGTAAACATATCTAGGTCGAAAATCGTGGATCATATTATCCGATTGAGTAAATTATGCCAATCAACATAGTGGATGTTGCTGCAGGGGAAATCTCTAATTTGATGCTTAGCTTTTGAAATCTTAGGTTTTGCTTATGATTTTTTGATTTTAATTTCATGTTGTATATGCATAAATTTTGTTTATTTGATGGAATAAATATGAAAAAGAGCACATGTGAACTGATCATCGTGATGTAAGTCTAAAAAGTGAATTACAATGTGGTTTATTGGTCGAAATTATGTCATATGGCAGTAAATTTACATGCTATATGATTATGTCCTATTTTGGAAAAAGTTGTAGTTAACAGTAAAAAAAGGTAAGAAATAAATTAAACCTATTGTGAAAATATATTTAAATCAGGACAATGAATATTGATTTTCTATTGTTTTCAATTTGAATGCGTACATGCAATGAAAAAGAGGTAAACATCTATAAGAATTGATGTGTATTGTTCACTTCATTGAGTATTCAGATATGTTGTTTGATTATTTTATGGGCTTATCAATGACAATACATAGATAATTCATCTAGAAGATTATCGTGTTTCAAGCTTCAACACCAGATAAGTGTACTTTATCTAGAGTAATAAGCTAGAAAAATTCGTAATATAAATTGCTTTATTTAGTGCCTCATGGATGTTCTTCTGCAAATGCAACTAAAGCATTTTACTTTGGTTCAGAAGCTTCAACGGTTCTTAAAGCCTAAAAAGGCATGGTTATTTGAAACTAATACTGTAAGATTCAGTGTTGACCTTATGATTTGTCATAATAATGCTTTTGTAAGCTTTCATTCTTGATAGTGTCATAAAACATATTCATTAATTATTGTTCAAAATATTGCTTATACAATAAAAAACACAATGAAGCAGTTATATTCTTCAACATCTAAAATAGAAGTTTTACATCCTACTATTTTTCTTGGACAACAATCTAAAAGTTTTTTTGGGCAAATTAAACCTGTTGTAGAGGAAAGTCTTATTTTAGAGAATGTATATGGTTTTCTTCAGCATCTGATTCACATGTCTATATGCAATGGAAAAAAGATAAACATTTGTAACAGATGATGCATATCATATTTGCCTCAATTTGATAACGGTTAGTTTGTGTATTTTGCAAGTTTATTATTGATAATTCTATTTATACATTATGGGTTGCAATGAATTATGAGATTTCTGCATCATTGACCAAACATGATTCATCATAAAAGTCTTGCAAAATTTCAAGGTTTTCTTCCACTTAAATGTAGTCTTTGTTAATTGTCTATTGGAGCTCATAGTCTAAAATGTATTGTTCAGTGTTTCATTTATGATAATGTTTTAGGAATTTAGCTGGGAAATTGTTGATCAAGCATCATAATTCCTCTTTCAAATCCTTGTGCAAATGCAATCGTAGAAATAAAAGCCTCGATGTCTACTTAATCATGAGTCACGACTATTTACAATTGCTACTTGCAAAAATGGCTTATTTCGGTACTATATTGATTATTTATCTTGCAAATTTTTAGGGTCTTTACACAAACTTTATCTTCATATATATGGTCCATCAAACTGCATTTATATGCTTTCCATACTACCTTTAAAATGCTTATATTCCGTGTAATGACTAACTACTGGTATTTTCAAATCTCCCGTCTATTTGAGTTATTATTCGTTATATTGAGAATGTTAGACAAAACATAGATTGTGTGTTGCCTTACTATACTATAGGTAGAGTATCTATACCCCTATGTGTTGTAAGACCGAAAATAGATGTCGCACAATGCTATTTTGAAAATTAATGTAGAATGTGATATCTCTGTATTTGTCTGTTAATGCAATTGACAAGTATGATAATTTGAAACCTCATTCAATTTAGCTATGGACAATGCTCAAGCTTATTGAAAAGAAGCAATTCTTTCAATGAGTAAGGTTAATTTTTTACCATAAGATCCATCAAAGCACACCGTTATCACTTAAAATAAAATCATTGGATAAAAAGTTATAGTTGGAGAGGTTTTGCTTCTAGTTCATACTAACACTAATTTCAACTTTATTTTCTCTACGGGGAGAGTCATGCGATAAAGAAAATCTATTTTCTTCTTTGATATGCATCACACATGTAACATGTTATCGTTAGTATGCATCACATGTGTAACATGATAAAATGGAGAAACTTAGGCCATACATATATTTTACTAATTTAATTGGTTGTTATGTCTTATTTTTTAGAGACTATTCCATAATGGCGTGTTTGATGAAAATTTGAAACTATCATGTTTATATAAATAAGCCGATGTGAAGTTCAATGATTATTTAGAAAAAATGGATGTTTTTGTTTTATTATGTAGGCATACCTTCTTTTGTACAATGCTAACTATATGACGTAAGAGTTGGATCTTCATCTATGATTTGATGAGCATCAAGCTAAACAAATAAGTTCACCATAAATAAATGGTTTTTTAAAGTCATTTCATCCATTGTCAAACAATAAATTTGAAATACACTTAAAAATACTGCATTCAAAAGCTATGATAGCTGTAGAACTTTTGATATGATGAGTGATTTCATAAGCAGTGTAGAATCCCTATAATATGAATCCAAAACTTTTTAATGTATGCTTCAATCTGTATTATTTGAGTTTACATATTATTTCTAACAAGCCATATTTAGTTTTATTTAAATTGAGTTTACTGGACGAACCCTACTGTTTTCCAAGATATGATTTAGCTATTAATAAATCAAATGGCGACTCAAATTTTTTTTAGTTGTCTTAACTTCTGGTTGGTTTATCCGAATGGTAAAGGTGCTTTATGAAGAAAATGATTTGAATTGCTAATTAATCTCAAGTTGTTTACAACATATGCAGGCTATTAACGTTATAGTTTTGATTTAAGTTATTAGTCAGTAACAAAGACATAAAACACAAGATGTAACGTTCTCTGCATGTAACATTATCATCCATATATTATAATCACTAATAAATCACCCATGTAATATTCCGAGCATTCCTTTTAATTAATCATCCAAAAGACATCGTCGATTGAATTCAAATTTTAATTTCAAATTGTTTACCTTTGATAGGATTTAAAGTGGACAAACAACCAGAGCCATTTACTGATCAAAATGATGGTGGAATCGTCTAAAACTTGCAGGTAATGTTTCTAATGTTCTCTTTCTCTGGATTTTAATATAGAATCAAAGATATGATCTTTTCTGGGAAATATAAATTCATATATATATATATATATATATATATGCATGTATGTATGTATGTATATATATATGTATGTATGTATGTATATATATATATATGTATGTATGTATGTTTGTATGTATGTATTAATTTCTCAAACATGTTCCTTTATGATTTTAATAAGTTACTTATTATTATATTTTTATTAAACTTAATATAAAGTATGTCTTCTTTCTTCGCAACCAGAAAACTGCATTTTCCCTCATTTGTTCGTTAGGCCACCTATGGGATTGTTCCACACCTCTTGCAGACCAACCAACGACCATAGCCCATGCCCTTGGGGTTTGAGTTTCAACATCAGGCTGCTACCTCAACCCTATCGATTAATGTTGGCCCCGTCCATTTGATGCAGACGTCTTGTACGAATCTTAGCTCTTCAATGCATTTGATAGTTTATACCACTTGCGAATTGGTATTTAATATTGCTTTTGTTCGTTGCACTTCTATCTTTGCTTGCTGAGGATAATTATACAGTATGATCACGCCTCTGTCGTATCCATCTTTCTTAAATTTAGTTTAAGAAGAATACTTTTTGTTTCCATGGAATGGAAATTCCTTATTGTTCTGTGACTGAGGACATATTGAAGTCTTATGTTTAGTAGATAAAAACACGTTTCCTGTGTCTTGCAAAATAAAACCATGCTGCAAAATTAAAATATTTACCGAATATCATACATCAGTTTATGAATAAAAAATGAACTATAAGATGTAAATGAGTTATATGGAGGTGTAAAATTGGAATAGAATTATCGGCTAATTCCACATATTTGTTTATATGTACAGCTTGAATTTGAAATTTGATCACAAATTAAAAGTCACACCAAATTTCATTAATAAGAATTTAGGAGTAATGAAAAGTATTATTAATTAATTTTCTGTGTCATGCACTCTCAGGTTTTCAAACGAATTTTGTTTATCCTACTTACATAACATAATAGTTGTTAGTTAGTCTCACGGTTGTATTTATTATATTCAAAAATGCGTCTACGTATGCTTTTAATCGCCTTCTAGAAAAATATATCTGATCACAATTATAAATTTCATTAACAGTTGTGATACACTAATACTGAAATGAGTATGAAGTATAGGAGGACCTATAACCCCTTGGTTCATGTATTTCTACTTAACCACTTATATAGAAACAGTACTTCGCTACTACTGCATGTTTATACACACACACACACACACACACACACACATATATATATATATATATATATATATATATATATATATATATTGTTTTCTTATATGTTGATCAACTTTATAACAAGCGTCAAAAGGAAAACTGAAGCTTCACGATCCAACAACTAAAGCAGGAAAATCCACAAAGTTGCAGACCTAAATAATGTACCTTAAATGCATGAAAGTGACTTTTGGTGTTTAATATCACCGATAATAACGTATGACATAATATTTACTTCATTTACCCTTAATCACCTACAATTCAATAGCAATATCACAACATCAACTGTACCTGTGATCATTAGATGCTTAGTTATGTTTGAAAGTCGTTCCAATGGTGTGCATGTGTATGCTCCATACTGGCATGATACAATAGAGGAATTAGACGTCTCAACTCTAAGTGAAAAACGCAGGGTTTAAGGCTAGGTGAAAGAAATTTTAAGTACAGTATTACAGGTTATAGAGTTGTCATCTGTACAACGATGTTGAAGATGAAGCTTTGAAGCAATTTATTCCAAGAGAGACACAGATACTGCATTCTACGCACATTGTGAACTAAGGAACCTAGTAATTTACAGAGTAACAAATAGTTTAGACATATTTTGAAGTTCTCCAATGCTTGATTGGAAATTGACAAAAATACAATAAAAGAAGCACGTGTTTTTGTACTGGAAAATAAAGCAATTTTCACTTTATATTTGACGACTATACTAGTATATATTATGAATGTATCTTATTTTGTTAACCAAGCATAAGTGCCTATGAATCAACCTATGTTCTAGACTTAATAAATTGATAATAGTTCAAATGGTATACAAAAATCTTGCAGTACCTAAATTCCTACTGACACAATCATTGGATCAGTGCAGTGTAGCAAAATCTTGGAAATCTTTCACAAAGTCTTGGTACTTGGAATAGGTTAGTGCCTTTGTCCTTTTTTTAGTCTAAGGTACCGTTTAATAGGAATCTTGATTTTTATTTTATATTTCATTCATTCGGAATGTCTCGGTGTCGTCCATGAATATTTTGAAATTAGAACTATGGTCATCTTTTTGATTGTATTTTAAAAAGTTTTAAGATAACCATCATGGTGAAGATCGGAATATTGAATCAATATTAAAATACATGAAATTGATGACTTTTGAAGCATGAATGTTCATAATGTCTTTAAGTTACCTATTTATTGCCAACGAATTTATAAGCTTAGAAGGCAAGCATCAAGCGTAATGGAAGATAGGTAACATAAGAATTTATAGTTTACTATATGGAGTATGCAATTGTCTTCCAAAAAAATTAAACTTCTCGCTTGAAAATAAGCATTACATCAGATTCATAATATTGTATTAGTTGTGTTGAAAATAACTATGCAAATAAGCCTTCAGTTCCATTTGCCGAAAGTTTGCGCTCTCCGCATGATTTATTCACTTTTCCTGAAGTTTTTATGTACCGTAAAATTGGATTTATTCCAATGTTGACATTTGATTTTCATTTTGGTAAAATTATTTTATCTATGAATATTTTGATAAATTATATATGTTTAATATTATTGTTTATGAATGTCAACAGAAAACTGTAAATGACAAATACTATGTCTATCATCTTTGTAATATATTGTAAATGCCAAAATATTATGTAACGTCTATGACATATATTTTGAAGGCAAACATTATAATTTTTTAAAAATGTAAGTGCGTCATTTCACAAAATAAGCTGGCATAATTATTATGCTTTGGATGTTATTTTGTCCCGATATAGAGTAAGCTGCTATGCTTTATTTATGTATGGTGCAATATGATTTATGGTTTTTTTTTGTATATATGAAATGAAGGTAATGTATTAAAAAAGAAAATAAACTTGGGGTTAATAAGGCTAGCGCATTCATGACTGGCTCTGAATAGAATTGTAACAACCCGTACTTTCAATAACCTGTTATAACATAAATCGAGGCAGAATTTAATTCTAAAATCTGAATCAAGGGAAACGGGCTATGCCATTGCGTTCGTCTCGGAAAAATACGCGAAATAGAGTCCGAGTTTTCGAAAATCGGAGTCCGTATGACCCGATTAAGGCCCAACGAAGTTTTCAGAAAATTCCAAAGCAAAAACAGATTTCAAATTCAAGTTTGAATTTGGAAATTGGGGCCAGTTTGGGCCAGGCGGGAAAATTCCCGCCAGAGCGCCCAAGTCGACAGCCCTGTCGACTTGGGAGTCGACTTGGTTGGACCCAAGTCGACAGCCCTGTCGACTTGGCTGTCGACTTGGTCCAGCCGGGCTGTTTAGCCTGGTGCACCATTTAGAGATTGTGTTGAGCTTGGGGGCCAGATTCGGTTTTAAGGGCTGGGATTGGAACTAGGGTTTAATCCTAAGGCTAGAACTAGTCCTAATCTCTATAAATAAGGCCCTAACCTAACCCTAAATCATCATTATTCATTCTATCAACTAAACTATGGCAAAATTTTACCTCTCATGGCCTCCACTCTCTTCATAAAATTCCTAAATAAATTTTTAAAGAGATTTTCCATGCATACAAGTGTTTTCAAGCTTGTATGAGCATCATTAGCTTGCATTCAAGTCAAGTTTCCATATTTGCATCATAAAGAAAGAGTTTTGATCATTTTGGCTCAAGGGTTTTGCTTGCATTTTGGGTTTATTTGATTTCATAAGGGCTTTGGCATTGTAAGCCCTATTCTACTTTCATACTTAAACTCTAAAGTTAAATGCATGATATGCAAGTTTACTATGATGTGTTATGCAAGTTTACTATGATGTGTTATGCAAGTTTACTATGCTATGATATGCAAGTTTATCATGTTGTGATATGCAAGTTTATATGCAAGTTTGCTATGCTATGATATGCAAGTTTATCATATTGTGATATGCAAGTTTATATGCAAGTATGCCATGTCATGATATGCAAGTTTATCGTGTTATGTTATGCAAGTTTGATATGCAAGTTTGTCATATGATATGCAAGTTATGTTATGCAAGTTTGGGTTGAACATTTTGTTCATGCTATCATGTTATGCAAGCTTATCTTGAGTATGTAAACATAAAGTTTCAAGCTTTATGCTAAAGGTTGCATTTTGGCAACATGTAAGTTATCATATCTCTTATGATAACTTCCATGTGAGGCTAAATGCGAACTTATGGCCATTTCTACATGTCATTTATCACCATGTATTACCAATATTCTAAGTTTGGTTTTATGCATGTTTTTGAGGCCTAAAAATGTAATATGCAAGTGTATGAACATGTGAACATTTCATATGCCACCATGTTGAACTTGTGGCTTCAACACCTTTATGTCATGATTATGCCAAGTTCCCTCTTTCTATCCTTTATGCGCTATGGCGATATGTAAGCGATGGGATTGCGTTTGGGGTTGGGTAAACTTAAAATACATAAAAACATAAGCTTGGGAATTTATCTATTAAGTTAGGTCTACCCTTTGGGAATTTACCTATTAAGTTAGGTCTACCCAAATGCTTGAAAACTTGTAACATGTTTTGGAAACATGATGGACATGACACTTAGAAAAGATAAGTGTGACCAACTCGAGGTTGGGTTGAGTTTGTAGCATAAACCTACCCGGAACCGACCGGCTTAACTAGTTGCTACAAACAATAGGACCCAATGTGAGAAGTTGGTCATGTTGTACCTTGAACCCGAGGTTAGACCAAGTTGTGGTGTAAAGCTACCCGGAACCGACCGGCTTAACTAGTAACCACAACAAGGTCTAATGTGAGAGGTTAAGGCGCAGTAAATTAACTAATGCCTCGTGATTAGGGTTAAGTCATGGTCCACTTAATACTTAACCAATTTGGGCTTGGTAGATTAGTCAGGGTTAAGTCGTGAACTCATCGTTACACTTAACCAAGTTAATCCATGATTATCAAGAGGGTAAAACCGTACTTAACCCACTAGAAAAATCCTAGCAATGGGGGCCCACTCCAGCAGTAATCCCAGTTTGTATCATTAAGGCCCTAGGAACTAGGCTAGGGAGGGGGCACGATTACTGGGTTGGAGGTAAGCGACGGCCGGGTGGTACGCCGATGTAGTTCCGGACGGACTATGGTCGTGCACGTAGTCTGTATTTGGAGAAGTCACCCATGGGTACCAGTAGATCGAGACTGTGCACTCATGTTTATGGTGTCCAGGGGTTGGCACCCTATGGCTTGATACACCCGAAGGGTGGACCCGGCACAGTTCGACTACAATTATGTTTGGGCCGTATTGACACCAACACGTGACGAGTTAGGCTTATAGGGAGCCGATCGACTAGACCGTTTGGTTAGACCTTGTATTAGGGTCATTTCATGTTATTGGGCCAAAGCTTGGGCCAAGGGATCAATACTTGTATATTCAAGTCATGTTAGTTTGCTAGTACACCTGTGGTGCAAAAACCTTAATCCTGATTATGCGATGACACCTTTATCTACCTTGTTAGTTAATCATCATGCTAGTATGTTGTTATCCTTATGTTCATCCCTGCTTCTCATGCCAGTTAACTTTATCAGTTTACATTGATTGTAGTAGGGCTTACTCAGTCTTTTTGACTGACCTGTTTTCTTTCGCCTCTTTTCTTCCGTTTCCCCCCCTCCCCCAGGTTCTCAGGGAGGGAATATTGGAGCTTAGCTGGACTTCTGATCGCTTACTTGTGGGATTTTAGCTCATGTACGGTCTTGACATGAAGCTAGCTATGGTTATCACTTATTTTGGGGATAGTACTTATGTATTTCAGTTTTTCAGTAATGTTGTTTTTATCTAGACTTGCGTATTTGGAAAGTTAACATTATGTTGTACCAGACTTGTTTTGAAATGGTTTGAAAATCTTCCGCTGTTTTATCTATGTTATTTACTCTGTTTACATATATACATATGTTCTTGTTCTGCCTTGATATATCATTATGCATGTTTACCTGATTCAAACGCCCCTCCAAAGTCAGAGTGCTTGCAAGAGTCACCCTGGCGGAGGCGGGGTGTTACAAGAATGCTCTCTTAAGCATGAACTGGAAAAACAATAAGAAAAAAATAGGATAATCTGGACCATTATTTATAGCCTATTATTCAAACCTAGAATTGAATGCATTGCTGATGAACCAAAGTAGCACAACCAACCAGCTTAAAGGTATTTTGCTAATTATTCATATAGATTCAATTTTATTTCACTGGCACTCTTATTGGGTGTGTCACGTATTTCCAGGTGGTTGGCAGACAAGGTGAGCTCTACCCATTTGGTTGACTTGCCTGCCTAACCCAAAAATGTCCTGAGCATGATGTAGCAATCAAATAAAGAGTTTCTTCCTTGCTGCTGCATAATGAAGTATTGAGACAGTCTGAGGTTTTCAGCATAATTTTGCTTACAGCGGGTGCAGTGATAAATAGATAGGAACGCTCAAATTTTGATCACCCATGCTTATGATGAGTCCTTCGGTGCCATTTTGTGATTGCTTCATGTATGTCTTCTATGGTTGTTAAACATTCATACTTTTTATATACTTAAGTGTCAAGATGTATAATGTCTTTAGCATATAGTGTATTCAATTTATTTTCGGTCTCTATAGCTGTTTGGGGCATTGAGTTGAACTACGATGTACAACTGCACAGGGTCCATGTAGTTAAATCAATATTCGCTTGAACTGGCTATTGTTTCATGCAGTAATAATTTAAATTGTCTTTTAAAAAAATATGGCTTTTAAAGTTGAATGTTATGTCAACAATGCGTACTACAAAAAAGCTTACAACATTTGCAATATAATATAGAAAATAAACCATACTTTTGACATTCTTTTATAATTAATACCATGTCTTAAAGTTAAAAAATAATAACAATAATTGGGTAATGATATTATTAACATGCGCTTTACATTTTTAGTGTCTGCTTTGCATTTAGTAATGGTTGAGCTATTACCAGCTGAAAATGATATTAGCATTATAGCATTGCGAACGGAATCTGTAAAACTATATTATTAAAAATACACAAAAGTATTATCTGAGCGATGATTGCACACGAGATGACATTGGTACTCTGTTTGAGTAAAAATGCAAATCGAGTAAAAAAACAAAATTTTAATTTGTTGCGTTCCCAACTAATAAAAATACTTTTTTGGCAGTCCGTTGTCCGACTCGGTCCGAGGCTAGATGATGTTTGGTCCGTGTCTGTCCGAATTCTTATATGACATAGCTTGGACACACCTCCGTCCGGTCTCATCCGACCCGTTTACACCCCTATTCATATGTTAGAATTAATCAAGAATCTTAAAACTATAATCAAACTTAGTAAACAATTCATTGTTGATGTGCTAAATAAATTATATATATATATATATATATGAAATTTTCAATATTTGTACAATATTCAAATTAACAACAAAGGAAATAAAATTCATTTGGATCACATAACATGATCATATATATAAACAATGATTGCAAATTTTATTTATGACTATTCTATATCGATACATTGGTGCATTATATTGTACAATTTTTATTTTAGCTGAAGTGCTTATATTATAAAATTTCTACGGTTGCTTACAAAACTCACCTCAGTGTCACATAATTTTGCACATTTACATTAATATATTTTTAATAAACCTTGTGATCTTCTTTTTAATTTATTAGAATAAACTTAATTGATAAATATTTGTTAATTCATCTAATAAATCCTTAAATGTGGTTGTTTCGGTTTTATATCATATTAATGTTAAAAAAAGCAATTAAATAGATTTTTCATTTAAATTTAAAGATATGTAATTCGGTTATCATGAATATTTTACATCGATAACATTACCTAAACTAATTTATTATTCATTTATTTCAATAAATTTATATTCTTTGTTGAATTCTTCTTTTTGTCTTTAAATATCTATATTTTGACATTTTATAGTTATGTACAGCTTCATCGACTATTTCCTATCATTTTTAGATTTATGTATTTAAATTGTTTACGAAATCCCAAATTTAAAGAATAATCTATATATCAGTCGTATATGTATACACGCACTTATTAATAAAAACAATAAAAATTTTGTGTTTAACTATATAGGTATATATAGATTACATATATACATACATATATATATATGTGTGTGTGTGTGTGTGTGTGTGTGTGTGTGTGTGTGTGTCCATGAACAATAATAACAATGTGAATTTGTAAATTAACTGTAACCATTTATGTACACAAATAACAAATTTATCATATGCAACATAAAAAATTCTATTTTTAACTTCAAATAACTTGACATTAAAATCTCTGTAATCTTTTTATAGAATCCCTTACAATTTATTCAAATTATTTACTATTAAGTCGATGTATTTGAACTAATTACATAATTTCAAATTTAACATATATAAAAAAATAAGTTAAATAATATTTGTTAATTTATCTAAAATATTTATAATATGTTAATTTCAACTAGAATACTTGCTAATTGTAGTAGTAAGAATAATAAAATTATTGTTTTCCTTCAAAGAAATATAAATTACAAACACATATCATGTATAAACAACAACAATAATTATTTTATGTTTATCTTGTCAAATTACAGTGTGTTGTATATTAAAGTTCCGATTTTAGCATTAAAATTATAAAATCGATATTTTATAACATTATCGTGTGCAACGCACGGATTACACACTAGTTGATAATGGATAAGGGGCCTGAGTGAAAAACATTTGGGACTATCGAATGAAACATACAAATGTCGAAACAAAAATGACAATTACAATTGCATCCAGTATTTTCCAAGTTTTTTCCAAATTAAGGAGATTGTGTTGGTGTTTACTGGGCCATGCAGGCCCACTTACTGAAATATCTGCCTATAGTTTCAAATAGAATCAGTGGTTTATTTGTTGGATGGAACCTTTTCAAATGGCGCAACTAATACGTGCCCATCAATGAATGGGCCACAGTAGATAGGCGTTCGATTTAGTGGGCCCAATTTAGAAAATGCTGACCGCACCCGAATTAGACCTGAATCAGGTTTGGAGCATGTATCACGTACCAACTTCACTCATTGTATTATTCTAATGAACACGACGGAAGATGCGAATTGGAAGACTATTAGATGTTAAACAATTTATGAGAATCCCGAAATGGGCCTTTAAGTGGCCGTTAAGTAAGTATCCTTATAACTAGATTTTGTTGGGTTGTGTGCACTCAATAAAATTTCAGAGAATCTGAGGTTTGTATAATCGTAAACAGTTTGTATATATTTTGCATTGTCATTGCACCTACATTACACACGGGCTTATCAGATTTGATGAAAAGAGAACAACCAATATCATATGGAAAGACATATAAATACGTTGCACAAGATCCTTCACAAAAGTGGGACTCATCAGATTTGGTACCATCCTTGTTTTGATGACCGGGCTAGCCCGGCTAGGCATACAGTTCAGTAACAGTATCTACATATTGGTTTCCCCTATCGTCCAAGATGGCAAAAGCGTATCTTTTTCAATCGTGGGCTTGTGCAAGCTGAAGATGAAACAAAGATTGACAGAGAGTGCGACAATGCTGCAATTATCACACCAAATTATGGGCTTTCTCGACAATTTGAATCTGAGCTCCTCAATTAAAGTTTCAATCCAGATGACTTCAGCGGTAGCGCTGACATTTGATCGATACTCAGCTTTAATGTTGGACCTCGAGATGGTGGATTGTTTTTTACTGCACCACGACACTGGATTGGGACCGACGTATATACAGTAGTTAGAAATCGATATTCGATCATCAAGATCATTAGCTCAGTCAGCATTACTATAAGCTTGTATGTTAATATCATTACTTTCTTTCAAGGTTTAGTCGTGGTACTGTGTCCCTTTTAGATATCTCAGTATACATTTCACGGTTTTCTAGTGATCTGGTAAAGGATTTTGCATATGTTGACACACCTTATTCACACTGAAACTTAGATCTGGTCTAGTGATAGTGGCATAATGCAATACCCCCACAATACTCCTATACTGCTTTACATTGTCGGGTTCTCCTTTGTGTTTAGATTGTTGCAGATTACTGATAATTGGTGTAGGCAATGGCTTAGCCTTGTCCATGTTGGCCATTATGAGTATTTCAGAAATGCATTACTTTTTAGACATGAATATCTCTAAGTCTGACTTTATATTGATGTGAATGCCTAGGAAAAATAATAATTTCCCTAGGTAGGCTTTGTTTATAAGTTGTATCACATATTTTATTATACCATCATTGATTAACATAGAAATGTTTTTACTTTATGCTCTTATATTTTATCTTTTGTTTATAAATAAATATTACTTGGGTATTGTTTTGTCACTTTTACAGATATGCCAACTAAGCCACATGTAGTCAGAAAAATAGAAAATCAAAATCAAAATGCTATGTATATACATACGAAGACTTGCAGATGAAAATCTTACATCAAGTTGCTTTTCGGACAAAAAAATAACTGGTAGAAAGAAGATCCATATCATAAATCAAAGAAGAATTGTCAAAGAGGCAAGAGGAAAAGAGGAAAGGCCCGAATTTACTAGATTTAACTAGGGCCGACAATGGATACCCCTGAAATCCATCCATATCCATATCCGAAAAAACAGATATATCTGATATCCGAAAAAGCGGATGCGGATACGGATACAAAGGTATCCACGTCCAAAATTTATCCGTTCAATTTTTGTCAACATTATAGCTTATTTTATAAATATTTAGCATAATAGACAATGATAAGCTATTATTTTGTTAAGTTAATAGTTTATATTTAATGCATATTAACTGCTCAAAACAATTTATTATCATTTTACTTATTGATTTTGTATACTTTTATAATTCATGACGTTAAAAAAACATCATGCTAAACCTAGAATTTCAATTTATATTTCTTTAATTATCGACCGTTAATGGATAGGATAATTATCTGATATCCATCCGTATCCGCAGATACGGATACAGATATGGCACTGTCCATATTCGAAACTATCCGTTGACAGCCCTGTATATTTAACTAAGGCCCATTTGTGATTGTATTAGAACTTAGATTGGCGATCTATCCTATATATAACCATGTATTCTGATTGTAAATTTCATCCAGGAATTGAGAGTTCATTCTTTTCTTTTATATACTCCTCTTGGGTCTAGTAAATTTGTGCTATCTATTCAATTAGATTTGGTAGAGCACAATTTACTATTGTATTTTACTTTCTCATTAGTGATTCAACAGTAATCATAATTTTACTTTCCTATTTGTTTGTTTCAGTTCTGCAATTTTATTTTCAGTACTTTGTTTTTTTTTCTTTGTTAATCATTGAATTTATTATAGACTCCATTACATTCGAATCTATAGTAAATTCAACTGTAGTTTTAATTTGTTTTCAACTGATAATTGTGATTTGGTCATCGGTTCAATTATATTTGTTCTGTATCAAATTGCAATTTCAGTTTTTGTTGTTTTCAATCAAATCCTCCAAATTTGTCTAATTCACCCACAAAATATATAAATAATAAAATTCATTTTTCCTTCCTGTGTTCGACCTGCATACTACACACGTTTGCTTCCAGTAATTTATAATAAATTTGTGCTTTTCTGTTCCATAGGAAAGTGTCAAACAAGTTTTTAGCACCGTTGCCGGGGAGACAACAATTAAATTTTATTATTTATTTAATTTCCGATTCGTGTTAGTTTTTGTTTTTTCCCTTTTGTTTTATTATATATATAGAAGAAAATTCTTGA
Source organism: Allium sativum (assembly GCA_030737875.1). Taxonomy (NCBI): domain Eukaryota; kingdom Viridiplantae; phylum Streptophyta; class Magnoliopsida; order Asparagales; family Amaryllidaceae; genus Allium; species Allium sativum. The sequence continues at coordinate 242,418,172 of CM060926.1, forward strand.
TTAGTTTGATTTACTAGTAGTCAATGATACTGTAATCTTCCTAACAAGAGAAAAAAATATTTACCAAATTTCCTTGATTTTATTTCACGTTTTCATCTAATTCCTTTCTTTTTTCTTTTCAAATCCTTTCCTTCCTACAAGTTTCTTAAAAAAATACAAGGTTTTTTTCAATTATTCTTGACTGCCTTCTGTACACAATTTCATAAGCCCATCCAAAATTCTTTCCGATCGCCACACTAGGGGTGAGTAAACCCCGGTTCAGTCCGGTTTTGGGGTAAAACCGAAACCGGAACCGAAAGACCTCGGTTTTAAAAATCTATAACCGAAACCGGAACCGAAGCATCGGTTTCGGTTTTAAAACCTCGGTTTCAGTTTTTATCGGTTCAGTTTTGGTTTTAAAACCGATTTAAACAAAAAATATTATAAATTTAAACAAGCACAAAATAGATTGAGTGTATTGAAACACATGATACAAAGTACAGACTAATAGACTATAAGTAAGCCAAAGTAGTACAAAGCTAAGCTAGCTAGCTCTAAGCCAAAGACAAGAAACAAAAAAAAAAAAAAAAAAAATGAGCAGGAGCATCCAGTGAACCATACTACAGCAGACCAGCAACAACTTGGAGTTCTAGAAAATAGTCTACTGGTACCTCAACTTTCATCTTCAATTCAAAACATCCAGGAATTTACAAAAACAAGAAATTGACATTTTGTATTAGTCTACCCCTAATCTTGTATTCAGCTAAATCAAATGAGCAAAGTAGTGACCAGTGTATGTATACTATATAATACGAAGCAACATGCAGCAAGAGACAATGTGCAACATTTTATAATTCGGTTCGGTTTGGACTTGAAACCGAAACCGAAATATTAGTACGGTTCGGTTTTTTGATTTTCGGTTTGGAGTTTAAACCGAAACCAAAATATTAGTACGGTTCGGTTTTTTGATTTTAGGTTTCGATTTTTTTCGATTTGGTTTTTATCGGTTTCGGTTCGGTTATGGTTTTGGTTTGGTTTTTTCTCACCCCTAGCCACACCAAACACGTCTTCATGAAATACAAATTCCCTTCCATCACAGCTACTTCCGTACATTGTCAGCCTCAATCACCATCCATCAACTTTCAACATAGCAATTCCCAGACTCCACAGAGCACATTCTCCACAACTACCTTGCGATCATTAGCCACATCATTCAACCAATTGCCACCAACCAGTTCGAGCACTCCACCATAACCCAACTCCAACCTCCATAACCCCTGTCTCATCATTATCACCAAGCCGAATCCTTCAACCAAACCATACATCAATCACCACTCTGCCCAAATTCCTCGAATCCACACCATGCTGCCTCTTCCAACCCTTTAGTCATCGACACAAAACAAATCCAAGCCTACGTTGCCATCTGCAAAATCGTTCACGTTATAGTCCCTAAACCTTCCTCTCACTCACCCAAACCAGCCAAGCAACCAAGGTGCATCACATTGTTCTATCTTGCACCATCGTCCACACAAGCCAATCTCGCACCCTCAACATCACATCTGCCCCTCTACAAACCATCCTCACGTTCCTCCCCAAAACCACCAAACTTCGAATACAACCCCCCAAATCATTACACCGAAACCCAAGTTGAACCCTAACCCACAAAATTAAGATCGCAATTCGGAAATTATTATCAAGATCAAAATTTGCAAATCAAAATCAAAATCAAAGACCATCAGTGCCCGTTTTGTTTGTTTTCACGTTTTGCTTGTTTTGGAGAAACTAGAAAAGAGGGGACTAAGTTTTTTTTTGTGTTGAGTATTGTGGTTGTCTTTGGTTTCTGAAGAAAAAACAGGATTCACATTTGCTTTGAGAACAAAGGGGGCATGATTTTTTTTTTTGGTCGATTCCTTGTGATAGGCGTATATAAAATAGTGGCTTGACCTTTTGTAAGAGCGTTAGTGTCCCTTTTTTTGTTGAGCCTAGGTTTTTTTTGGTAGGTTTAGCTTTTTTGTTTTCTTTTTAAGTTTAGTTTTTTTGTTTTGTTTTATTGAGCTTAGTTATTTTATTTCTAGTTTAGTTTTTTTTCATTCTTTTATCTTGCTATAGTCTAATTTTTGTTCTAGTTCCATTTTTCTCTCTTGCTCTTTTGCTTTCAAAAAAAATCAAAAAAACAAAACCAAGGATCGAAGTGAGAGCAATAAACAAGGAATTCAGAGATCAAGCAACAAAGCAGTGGATTTTTAATCGTGATACAACTCAATTGCTCTGGATTGACTGTCATATCCCACTGTAAAATTTTCTAAATTCTACAGGTGCTGCAGTTGCTTAAAAAAAATATGCACATTGCTTGTAAAAATTTTCTGCAAGGACAACGTCTTTCTTGTACAATTTTTTTTCTTGCAATTATTCTTGTCTGATCGTTGTGTGACCGAATTTTTTTGAATCAAACTGAGCAACGAATTTCCACCACTAAAATCACCACTCTCGTCATTTTCAATAAAACATGATTAGAAATTTCAAAATATTTAAGTACAAGAGTGTATTTTATGAAATTGATTCTCTCAAGGTTTTATTGCAGATATTTGTTAGTTCAAGTTACTAAATTCTAGTAAAAGTGGTTGCATAGTACTCGTAAAACATTGGTCTTATCCCTTAGTATTTATACTATACATAAACGGATATAAGACCCTCTTCCCCCTTCAAATCGAGATTATCAACTAATGAGATTTACTTGAGTACGTTATTTATTTCGATTAGGAGCTCATTTTGACAACCTCAAGTCTAGGACTTTCATTGTTTGCATTTGATAACGATGAATGATAGCCACAATGATTCTCCTATAGACGTATCCTCTTTGTCATTTGAAGAGCTATTTGCGGACGAGATTAAATTTTAAAATGATGAAATGTGAGTAAACATCAAAGATAAGCTTAATTCCATTCCATCGAATGAAATTGTTGTTGAAAACCTAAGTTTATACCATTTTGATAATCTTCAATTGAATGACGTGAACCCTTGGCATGACAAAATTTACATAGGGAAGATTTTGATTTCAGAATTTATGTAACAACCCAGAAATCCGAGCCGATTTAAAATTTTTATTTTGGCAATTTTAGCGAATTTTGAATATTTAAAATGAATTATTTTAAATAATAACGACGAGAAATTTATTTTGAATAGAATTAGAACGTATATATTTATGTAGATCATCGTTAGAATATAAATATTTATTTATATATAAAAGGAATTGAAATTGGCGCGGTAGTTTGATAATTCGATTTCTAATTTCAAACGAATATACAGGATTTGAAATAAATCGAATTTTAGCGAAATCAAAAATATTTGAATCTACTTGAGAATACTTTTCCAACAAATCCGAAAAATCGAAATTTCATAGTGGGGATAAAAAGTTATGTCCAGTTAAAATTTCAAAATAGTCGCTATGGAATTCTGGCCATTGAAAATAGCCATTTTGCAAACGACATCGGTTTTCGGCGAAACCACTTTTGTTGGATCCGCGATGCCAAATTATTACTAGGTTTCAAATTTCATAATTTTTCAAATCAATATGTGAGCGTGGCAAAGGAAAACGCGTTTGACCAGTTTCAGATGATTTTAATCGACTGGAAAATGGCCATTTTTCAAACAGTCTCAGAATTCGATGAAACTAGTTTTGTTACGACCGTATTATCAATACGAAGCTAGAAAATATTTTTCTAGAATTTTTCGAGTTGGTATGTGACCCCAGTAAATTGAATTGCGCGTTCAGATTCAATATATAGAGTTATATGTTGATTGTAACGACCCGTCTTTTTTGCCCAGTTTTCGCCTGTAATTAAACCAACTAGAACCGTTCACAAAGGCGGATGGTTATGAGTACAACATATATTGAACAAAATAACAGAACTTTTATTGCATAATACAAATGTTACATCAGAGTTACATGGAATATCAGAGTTAGTATCAGAGTTACTACACATACAACAGAAGAAAGGCAAATATACTCTCAGCGGAAGAAACCATATGATACAGCGGCAGCTCCAAACTCTAGCGTGAACTCCAACTCAGAAAGCGCTCTGAATCTTCTCCAATGATCCATAACTGTAAAACTAAACACTAACTGCCCGTGTGAAAATTAGTGGGCACCTAGAGTTTAGGAAGGAACAATAAACTCCAGGTCAGTCATGGGACTGGTGTGAGATTTCAAAACATTTTCTTATTTAAAATTCATTTTAAGGTTGGGAATTCAACGGACCATGCCGCTAATGCAGAACGGGTTTACTACATATGAATTTCCGTGCATAGAAATTCGCTATGACTTTTGAAAAATGAAGATATCATAAGCTCGACCCACATCACACAATGCAAGCGCACACCAAATGGGCGAATTTTGTCTTATGATACCCAAACATGCTTTCATACGTGAAAATCCTCTTTTAATACTAATATATAGTGTGAAAACAATTTCGCAAATAAATGTATTAATCCTAGACGACATGATACCCCATAATATATGTCGCCATATATATACAATAAAAATCGTCTGGCTCGTATTGGAGATTTGGATTTCCAACTTGATGATTCCTGGCACGAAAGATCAATCGGAACTCAAGCGAAATGTAATCACGGGTTTTTCATCTAGACGCAGACACCAATACAAATCGCAATGCAGATCAACGGTTTTCGACCAGACGCGGCCCCCCGAACATACCCTATTCCAGTTCATAAGTGGTTTTACCCACTGCTGCAGCGGTCATCATCAATCCATATATATATACACAACCTAACCGCCAATTTCTCATCATTCGGGGTGTAAGGTTTGTCGATGTCACATCATACACAAAGCTTCTCTTTAATAAGCCGTGCTTTGATCATCATTAGCTCATTCAATCACTTGAGTATGCCACATTGTCAATCTTCCATATATCACTGATTCAAATCAAACATACCCTCTAAGAACGTAACTTAGGGATGGGAATACTCAATTGCAACAAGTCTGATATATATTCATAGGAATCAGTGCTACGTGTTCAATTATAATGTCATACACACAATCCATACATGTCCATTCTGTGTCTGAACGGAACAAAATCCGAGAATCCTCAAATTTATCCAGACCTCAAGCAACGTGTAACCTCGTAACATTGATAGTCAAAACAAATGATCCAAAGATTCCCGGTCTTCATTTGCCATTTCCAAGTCCTTAGTTTGCTTCATAACGTCGTATTATTACTTGGAATGGTTTTCAGACTGAAATCCAATCCCGGTCTTTCCAAGCAATAAGCGTATTTTAAAATCAGCAGCTACGTTCTATACCGATTCCCAATTCAAATCTCCTTCTCAACATTTTACTTCCAATTAAGGTTGGATTCATTTCCTTAACTTATTTTTATCTTAACTTTTCTTTGAATATTCAATGTTCGTTCCAAATCTTATATATCAAAGAAAAATCCATTTATTCATCGTTATCCTTTCCTTAGATATTTCATCCTAAATTTGGATTTTACTTCCCATTCAAATGGTGGATTTTTCAAATATAAGTTTAAACAGAATTTGGTCGACCTATATTTGACATCGATTCACCATCACGGCCAAACACCATCAGAATTTAGATATGACTACGGTTTACTATTTATGATAGTATTTATCCAAACTGGGATTCCATAACAAATATTTGACGACCAAATTCTGTCCCAACTCAATTCCTTTAAATTTCAAACTTATCATATCTTACTTGAAATTTAAATAACTTCATACCATTTGGTTTAACCTCTTTTAAAATCTCCCAATACATTTAAAAAATTTCTTTCAAAGTGGCTCATGGTTTTCTCATCTTCAAATTCCAAATCATTTAAAAAGAATAGTTCAATAACGTTGAAAGCGTTACTAAAAAGTGCTGCGAAATGGTTATTGAACCAAATCAATCCAGGAATATTAGAACTAACTCAAATCCCCTTCATATAATAAAATACGATTTATTATGTTTCCTGGACTTTTATATAATTTTTATAAATCCATTCTTATACCGTATTTAAAATTTCATTTCCCCAAAATCATACCTATTTCAATATCATCTTTTCAAATTATAAATTTTCATTTCAAATGAAATATAGATTTCAATACTTTTCAAATCAATATAGAATACGTATTTGAACCATTACTCGATTAAAATTCAAAACTTAATTTAAATAACCCATGAGTAATGGGAATTATTCCCAAAAACTTTTTTTCTTTTTTTTTTATATAAAGCAACGTTAAATTTTCATTTCAAATCCTTTTCGATTTGATTCTCGAAACACATCCGCTTAAATTTCCAAATAGTTTAAATTCAAAATTTAAAACTAATTCAAAATAAATAAATAAGTCTTCATTTAAAATGGAAGGAGAGTTTTAAATCGGTTAACCGTATAATCACACAGCTATAGTGTGTGTGAATTCATGCAATTAAAATTAACTCTATAGTCCAACACAAAGCATCCATCACAACAACAGTTAAAAAATATTTGATTAACTGTGCGCGGAGAGTTATGGTCCATAACGCTCAGTGTTTATCGTGTTTCCTAACCATACAAACACACATTACAAAACCAAAAACGAACAATTCATCACAACACATGATCAACAACCAATTATTTAAATTAACGATTGATTTAAATAACTAAATAACTAATTTAAAATAAATTTTAAATTAGGAAATCTCACCTTCGTTGCGGTCCAATTTCACCATTAAAACCCGTATTACTGCGAACAAAGCCTACACGGACACCGCTTTTCGCACACACTTCTTTTCCGCAAATACACCAGCTTCACGGACACCGCTACTCCTACCCGCACCTCTCTTCTTCTTCTTTTTTTCTAGAAGAGCGGACTGGAACAGTATGGTGGTGACATGCGGATTGGGTGAAGTCTTGCATGCGGAAAAGGCGAAGCATTGGTGGAGTTCGGTTGATATATGTGGAAATTCATGGTGTTGTGGAGTGCCACACATGGACTGAAGAGGTAGTGTAGATGTGGACATGCGGTTTGGAGGTGCGTGGACCGAGGGTTTAAATGGGACAGAGAAAAAAAAGAACATTTGCGGTGAGGACTCGGCACATGCAGGGTATGGACTGAGGAGAAACAGACACAGTGGTGCATGCAGGAGGTGGAGCTGGGTTTTGGGTGACTAGCACCTGGGGTTAGTGCGGTGGAAGTGGAGCTACTATGGAGGAGAGAGAAAGACGCTGATAGATGGAGTGCTTGCGAATGGTTGATGGGTAGTGATGCTTGTAGAGGGTAGGAGAATGGGTGTGGATGTTGGCGTTCTGAGTAGAGGGGTGCGCTATGAAGGCGGAGGAAGGTTGGCGGTTGCGCAAGAGGTGGTGTAGCTGATAAGGAAGAAGAGAGAATGTCACATGGACTAAAGTGCGGTCCTTATATCAAACTTTCGTTTCCTTCGTGTGCTTCTCATACGTGTCCTTCCATTTGGACAGATGTCCATCATGCGTCTCCACTGTTTACACGTTAGTGTATTTATTCATTTTTTTTATATATAAAAGGGCGGACTGGAAACCAAGGCAGGGGATGGACTGAAGTGAACATGTATTTAGAAAAGAAGAATGCAGATGCCAAAGTATTAACACGTGCAAATGACCAGCTTGGCAAAAGTCTCCATTGTTCAGACTTCTTGAATTCCTTTGTTAGGAAACGCAACAACTACAATATTTATGTACCAAATGCCATGCGACTTGTTCCCATATTGTCTTTAATAATGTTTACCTTTTAATCCCATTCTTTTGTTCACTTTGTATTGAGTTATGCTATTTCATCCGTACCGTAAAAGTAGGTATACGCAAACAATTTTCGTTCATGCAAATGAAGTTACGAACTAATATTTAGCGTTTATCTGCTTTCTAATTTTATTTAATTAAAATTATTAATTGTGAATCGTACGAAAATAAAATCATAATCGTATACAATAACGCATCATGATTCCAACACAGTAGTAAAAACTGTCCGGTTATTCAATTCTGTAAAATGTCTAAAGGACCACATTTGCCCCAAAATACGTTGGAAAAATATATGCTTATTTTCAAATAAAAAAATTACAGAAAAATTCCTAAAAATATTTAAAAATGACGCGTACAGAAACTGAATGAATATTTAGAACAGATATTTAATTATAATTTATTTTTAAATCAAACAACTTTTAAAATAAAAATTCATATACATAATGGTTTAAATATTTAAAAACATACTTGTAAGAAAAATCCTATAATTAAACACATCCTTAAAATAAGTTTGCATTACAATATTTATAACATAAAATAATATTACTTATCAAAATATAAAGGTCATTATATCTTTAAATATAAATTCAAAAATCCTACGTACTATATAAACAACATTTTATACAAAACCTTATAAATCATAAAAATTATATAGTAGTACCTATAGAACCCTAAATAATATCTTTAAAATAAATCTTTATAAAATAAAAGTACTTATTCAAACTAATAAAAGGGATTTAAATATATTCAGAAAATGTCAAAATGTATTAAAAATTCAAATTTAAATTTAGAAAAATCCTGGTTTGTTACATTGATTTTGACAAAAAACTGATCGAAACAGTCGAATCAGCCTACAAAACATATCCCATTGTGTTCAGAATGGGGGTAATTAGCTAGGGACGACAGTCGGTGGGTTTCGTTTCGTGTTCGAAATAAAAAGTTACTTTTTGGTGGAAAATAAAATATATAAATTCTCTCCACTCCTTTTCTCTCTCCTCCTCTTTACCTTTACCCCCCCCCCCCATCATCGTTCGTTTCATAATTAAAAAAAAGAAAAAAAAAGAAGCCACTGATCGCCAGCGTCGCGCCCAATCCCCATCCGCGCCGCCGCATCTCCTCCCCCCTCTGTCGCCCCCATTCCCTCCTCTCCTCTTCCAATCGACAGTGAAAACCGACTCAAACAAAACCCCTCGAACCCATTAAATCGCCTCCTCCTTCTATTCTCTCTCCTCGTCTAGAACCATACCCCCTAAACCCGAAGACCCACTTCCCCCACGCCCTCCGACAGCCGACGATCCACTCCTAGGCCTACCTCCGACTGGCCGCACCGCCCCAGCCCTCCTCCTCTGATTCTCCGGCGATTAAACCATAAAAGCTGTAAGTTTTTTTTATATATTTATTTTTATTTTTCTATTTGATTGATTTTATAAATTTAAAGATCAGTTTTTGCATAAATTTAAAATCAGTTTTTATATAATTTTTAAAGAACAAAATGATAGAATTTTTAGAAAGTAAAAGTTGAGATTTTTATTTAAAGAAAGATATGATTTATATATAATCAAAGAAGTATTTTTATTTATATGATAGTATAATAAAGATGCAAATTTTATATAGAATAAAAATATAATTTTTATTTAGCTAGAGTTATAAAAATATAATCTTTATTAGAAGAAGAACGATATAAAAATATAATTTTTATAATGAAGTGGTTATGATTTTTATAAAGTTAAAAAGATGTGATTTTTAAAAATGAACACCATATCAAAAATAAATTTTTAACGAACAGCGTAGAGAAGGCTGCGTAGACATTGCAGACAAATCCAGACCGTTCAGAAATAAAGCACGGCAGAGTGGAACCCTCGGTGAGAACTCCTCACTTTTAAATTTAATTTTCTAGTTGAAATACATACTAGGATGTAGACGGTGTTTAGTAGCACCCGACACCCGTCGTCCACAGACCATGGACGGCTTGTATGCTTGTTTGTTTGATTTTGATGTGTAGTTGATTGTGTGATGTGATGTGAAATGAAATAAAATATTTATATAGTTAAAAATATTTTTATAGTTAAAAATAGAATTTTTAATGTGTATATGAAATGAAATAGATTAATATAAACAAATCGAATGATTTGTTTATATACACACATTTGACTAATATTGATTGGGACGATAAATTTTACACATCTCTCAACTGCACAAATAAAATCTGAGTTGATTGTTTGAAAACCCCACACGGATATTGGGATGATATATGACATACACTAGTCCCAATGATTAGCTGTATGTCGATCGATTGATTGACAGGCTGTTATAGGCGTTAAATATTTATATTTGATGGTTATACCGTGTAGAACGCACTCTGGATGATGGTTGATTATTTATCGTTGTTATTTTATACATGTGTTGTAGAAAATCCATATAATTAACATTATATGGTAATTGTTGGGCCTCATTCCAATTTTGAAATAGAAATATTTGAAAAAGAAATATTTGAAATAGAATATTTGAAAATAGAAATATATGAAGCCGTGTTGATTAGATTGACGCCATTTTGACGTGAACGATATTTATATCAATTTGTTCATTTTTATAATGAATATAGAAAAGGAAGTGATTTCAAATTCTGATATTTTGAAACGAATAGAATTCGAATTAAAATTGAATAGAATAGAATTCGAATCGGAATCGAATAGAATAGAATTAAAATTAAAATTGAATAGAATAGAATTCGAATTAAAATAGAAATGAATTCGAATTGAATTGAAATTGAATAGAAATCGATTTGAAATAAATTCAAAATCGAATTGAAATTGAATAGAATTGAAAATGAATTGAAATTAAATTAAAAATCGATTTGAATTGAAATCAATTTGAAATGAATTTAAAATGAATTTATGAGGAAAAATTCAATTTTTGATTTGAATTTGAAATGAAGTTGAAATCGTTTTGAAAACGAATTTAAAATGATTTATAAAATACGTTTTAAAAGGAAATCGACGAAGTATATATTATATATATTATATATATATAATATAATGGCCTGAGTAGAACGCGCCACGCCGCGGCTGTTCGCGAATTTCGACCATTGACTTCGAATGGACGTTGCGGGAGATCCGACCGTCGGATTCTCCTAAAACCGGAACCGTTGGGTTCGTATCGAAAAGCGCTTTCTAACGAATATTAGAAATTTGAAATCTAACGGTTGGATTTGGAAATATTTCCAAATCAAATTTGAAAAAGGTCGTTGTAAGTGCAGTTCGATGGCCGTTGATGGAAATCGACTATACGGGCCTTGATAAATTTTTTAAAAATATCAATAATTTCTGTAATATCATAAGAAATTATTTGTGAAGAATTGGGATGAAAAACTCCATATTTGAAAAGATAAAAATAGATTTTTATTGAAATGAAGTAGTTTTGAACTAGAATTATAATTCTATTTAGTTTTAAAATAAATAAATTGAATTTGAAACGGTTTTGAAAATAACCAGAATTTCCAACAATTAAATTGGAATGGATTTGAATCGAAATTGTCTTCGGAATAGTTCGATGTTGGATTTTGTGATGATACAGATATTGTTATGGGAATTTGAACGATATATTAATATCGTTATTTCCAATACGATATTTGTTGGTCGTAGAATTTGATATTGAATATAAGCCAGTATATTTTATATTTAGAGCCTTGTATTTAATATCAAATGGGATTTGGGTTTGTCATGAATGGTGTCTTCATTGACACTGTTCTTAATCCCTGTTGAGAAAAAGATTAAATCTTTTTATTTAGATTTAATGAAGTGTACCAATTAAATGATATTTAATTGGAATTGAATTGATATAATTTTTAGGTTTATCGTGAACAGTGTTTTAAATAACACTTGTTCTTTAACCCGATGATTAATGGAATGTGATTTTGGGTTGTCGTGAACGGTATCTTCAATAATACTATTCTTTGACCCAAAGGAGTTAAGAAAATCATAAACTAACTGGAGATTAGTTAAGTTGAATGATTTCTGGGGTATTGATCTGATGTTGGTTTCGGCCTTCGGGTTAATACTTAAGGAATTGCTCACTTGCTAATTTACTGTTAGGAACTGATTGAAATGGAATGTGATTTTGGGTTTATTGTGAACCGTGTTTTAAATGACATTGATTCTTTAACCCGGTCAAAGATTAAAACTAAGTGGAGTTTTAATGAATCTTTTATTAGATTGAAAAGATCGAGAATGGAGTATCACCAGTTTTGCTCCAGGCGATATTTAAATCTTTAATTAGATTTGAACGTGAAATGGTAATTGAATTTACCGATAACACCGTGGTGTTAGGTATGAAGTATTACCAGTTTGACTTCATGGGACGAATAGGTTGGGATGGGGAAATAAAATAAATGATCACTTCGGTGTGGTTCGCTAATCCCGACTAGTTTGAATTGATATTGAAAAGTAGATTAAAGAATAAATTTACAGGACTTATCTTTGATAAAATTAATGGGAACCTTTCCCTAAGAAGGTGAAATTTAGAAACTAACTGTCGATTAGCTAAGCAGAATGGTTTTCTGGATATTGATATGATGTTGGTTTCGGCCATCGGGGTTAATATTTGGGGAAATATTCTCTCGATTAATTTACGGTTAGTGACTGATGAATTGGAATGAGGCGTATGTTGTGTTTGTGTAACACTTGTTTATTATATACGCGAGTTATTCGGAAAGACCGGGTTTATCTCATTCTGAATAATTGATACGACGTTAAGTCGAAGATGAAGACCAGAGCTCTTCACGTTGTTTGGATAATTACTGATGATCTTGATTGAGTCGTACACCCAAGAGGAGGGAATCAGTTGGTGATCGTTCAGACGTACTAGAAGATCGATGGATATGCGGGGTACTAGGTGCCTCTGGTTTCATTCAGACCCAGAACGAACTTGTAAATGGACTGTGTGTCTGACATTGGATTTTATTCTGTGTGGTTGATTTCTATTATATATATATCTGTTTGGCGGTGGAGAATTTATTCTCTTGCTTAACGCCCTTCTCCGAGACGTACGAGCTCAGGGGTTATATACTGATGGATATCAAACGGATAGAGTGAATTGCCTGTGTGGCATGCCTAAGTGGCAAATCATCAAGGCTTCTGTTGAAAAGAAAAGTCTTGTGGTTGATGATCAAAGCACGGCCTTTGTGGTATAGCTTTGTGTAACGTTTACTTCGCGAGTTTCACACCCAGTATGAACCAGAAACGGGAGAGGACATCAGGGAGGGCATGCGTTTCCTTATAGTCAGAAGTGGCGTCAGTGGTTTTACACGCCCTGACGAGTTTGACTTATGTGGTTGTTGCTGTTGCGAGGTGCCTAGGATATATCGGTGACTATGTGAAGCCGATGGAGTCATTCGTTGGCTCATTTACGCCCCATAGAGCGGGGAAATGCATGTTCAGGTATTTTAATCCACTCCGTGTGGACCGGCCCTGACAATCCAAGGGCTTGACTGAGTTCTTGTCCTGAGACTTGGGCTAGACGTTCTCAGATCGGTAGAGGACTATCTTTTTCCTCGGTTCATACAATAAATGATAACCCAACTTCGAATACGACATTTTGCTGTTTTGATTGTATACCTATATATGGCGACATAGTGGTATGAGACATTCATGCCGCCTATGATTGATATTTATGATTGTACTTAAAATAAGAAACTAACTGGAAATGAGCTAAGATGGGTGGTTTCCTGGGTATTGGTCTGATGTTGGTTTCGGCCGTCGGGGTTAATACATAGGGAATCGTTCTCTTACTAATTTACGGTTGGAGTCTGATTAAGAATTAAAACATGAAATTTAACGTATCGAGCATTCTTTGGCTATTATAAGGTAAAAACCCTATTCTCCGGCTTGCATTGCATTGTGTGATGGGACCTGGGTCTTATAATAGCTTCATTTTTCTTTATTTAGCATTGTGCTGTTGTTATATACACTGGTATTCTTAGGAGGAAACCCGTTCTGTGTTATACGGCGTGGTCCCTTGATTTACCTAACTTTAAAATAAAGATTAATAACTGTTTTAGTTCTCACACCAGTCCCATGACTGACCTATAGTTTATTGTTTTAACATAAACTCTGGGTGTCCTTATTTTGACACGGTCAGCTAGTAGTTTTGGTTTTGCACATTTATATTCACAGGATCCTGATTTACAGCTAGAACGATATCCGGAAAGCTCTGTATCTGTATATCTCCTTCAGTTGTGTTTTGTATTATTTTCCGCTGCTATGTAATTTATTGTAAATTCTGTTCTTTGCTGTTGTGTAATATTTATTTATACTCTGTATATTCTTGTAATCTGATGGAATTGTTGTAATATACAATGAAATGTTCTTTTGTCTACGTTCTTTTGTGTGTTGTCCTCAATTCTATCCGGGATTTCCCGTAAGGGGGGATTTCGGGTCGTCTCATCGTGGTATCAGAGCTTTGGTTTACAATGCTCAGAGAACAAGACACATTAGAACCAAACGAAGGAATTCATCAGAGATTGGATTAGTAATATCCAATGAGAATGACTCATTAGAGATGGGATCAGTACTATCCTAGAACGGGTGTGAGGAGTATATCTTTAAAGTGAAAACAAATTTTGTTTTGAAAATTTAAATCGTTTTATATGTATTTGAATAATTATTTATATTTAATTTGGACAATCCATTATATATAGATTTTGCATATATGTCTGATCCACGGGTATTCGAAGTTTTAATATACTGGATAGATATAGAATCACATTCTAGTCGCCCGGAGAAGATACTGATGATTAAGATCTCATCATTAGTGTTTTTGTTCGAGTCTCGAAAGTGGGATTTCTATATATTTCCATTAGACTGGTGTGATAACCATTAGATTTGGCATCAAAAATCTGATTTTTGACTATGTATCAAAATTATGAATTTGAAAAGCTAATCAACTAATTGATTGATGGTTGTGTTATTTGATTATTGTTTGATTAAATGTGGAACGTTTAGCCAAATTGTATCAAATAGTGAATTGTATTGAAAGTTTGTCGCGTTTGCATGCATATACATGTACTTACATTGAACAGGTCATTGCAAAGAGGCTAGAGCAGAAGAATAAAATTGTTTGCCCGACAAATAGGTACATGTTTACCATAATTTACTGTTTTGTTTGGGTGATGATGATTTTATGAGTCGATTGGCGAGCCGCTTGGCTTTTTATTTTTCTTTTGGATTGAAGAAGGCCATGGGAGGCTATATGAAATATCCCGAAGTCCCCGGTGCAGGGGAGATTATGGCAAAAAAAATCGGAAATTTAGGTGTTAGCCAAATTTTTGAAAAATTTGAAAAGTTCGTAGAAACTGAAAAGTTGAAGAACTTAAGCCGTAAAGAAAATAATGAAAGTTGAGTTGATTAGTTAAACAACTTTCGGCTTCGTTCCTTTTCGGGATGAAAATTTTTAAATGGGGGAGATTGTAACGACCTGGAAATCCGAGCCAATTTAAAAATTTTATTTTGGCAATTTTAGCGAATTTTGAAAATTTAAAATGAATTATTTTAAATACTAACGTTGAGAAATTTATTTTGAATAGAATTAGAACGTATATATTTATGTAGATCGTCGTTAGAATATAAATATTTATTTATATATAAAAGGAATTGAAATTGGCACGGTAGTTCGATAATTCGATTTCTAATTTCAAATGAATATACATGATTCAAAATAAATTGGATTTTAGCGAAACTAAAAATATTTGAATCTATTTGAGAATACCTTTCCAACGAATCCAAAAAATCGAAATTTCATAGCGGGAATAAAAAGTTATGTCCAGTTGAAATTTCAGAACAGTCGCTATAGAATTCTGGCCATTGAAAATAGCCATTTTGCAAACAACCTCGGTTTTCGACGAAACCACTTTTGTTGGATCCACGGTGCCAAATTATTGCTAGGTTTCAAATTTCATAATTTTTCGAATCAATGTGTGAGCGTAGCAAAGGAAAACGCATTTGACCAGTTTCTGTTGATTTTAATCGACTGGAAAATGGCCATTTTTCAAACGGTCTCAGAATTCGATGAAACTAGTTTTTTTAGGACCGTATCGTCAATATGAAGCAAGAAAATATTTTTCTGGAATTTTTCGAGTTGGTATGTGACCCCAGTAAATTGAATTGCGCGTTCAGATTCAATAAATAGAGTTATATGTTGATTTTGACGAAAACTGATCGAAACAGTTGAATCAGCCTACAAAACATATCCCATTGTGTTCGGAATGGGGGTAATTAGCTAGGGACGACAGTCGGTGGGTTTCGTTTCGTGTTCGAAATAAAAAGTTACTTTTTGGTGGAAAATAAAATATATAAAATTCTCTCCACTCCTTTTCTCTCTCCTCCTCTTTACCTTTACCCCCCATTGCCGTTCGTTTCAGAATTAAATAAAAGAAAAAAAAGAGAAGCCACCGATCGCCAGCGTCGCACCTAACCCCCATTCGCGCCGCCGCCCGCCGCCGCATCTTCTCCCCCTCCGTCGCCCCCATTCCCTCCTCTCCTCTTCCAATCGACAGTGAAAACCGATCCAAACAAAACCCCTCGAACCAATTAAATTGCCTCCTCCTTCTATTCTCTCTCCTCGTCTAGAACCGCACCCCCCTAAACCCGAAGACCCACTTCCCCCGCGCCCTCCGACAGCCGACGATCCACTCCCAGGCCCACCTCCAACTGGCCGCACCGCCCCAGCCCTCCTCCTCTGATTCTCCGGCGATTAAACCCTAAAAGCTATAGGTTTTTTTTTATTTTTATTTTTATTTTTCTATGTGATTGATTTTATAAATTTAAAGATCAGTTTTTGCATAAATTTAAAATCAGTTTTTATATAATTTTTAAAGAACAAAATGATAGAATTTTTAGAAAGTGAAAGTTGAGATTTTTATTTAAAGAAAGATATGATTTATATATAATCAAAGAAGTGATTTTTATTTATATGATAGTATAATAAAGATGCAATTTTTATATAGAATAAAAATATAATTTTTATTTAGCTAGAGTTATAAAAATATAATCTTTATTAAAAGAAGAGCGATATAAAAATATAATTTTTATAATAAAGAGGTTATGATTTTTATAAAGTTAAAAAGATGTGATTTTTAAAAATGAACACCATATTAAAAATAAATTTTTAATGAACAACGTAGAGAAGACTGCGTATACATTGCAGACAAATCCAGACCGCTCGGAAATAAAGCACGGCGGAATGGAACCCTCGGTGAGAACTCCTCACTTTTAAATTTAATTTTCTAGTTGAAATATATACTAGGATGCAGACGGTGTTTAGTAGCACCCGACATCCGTCGTCCACAGACCATGGATGGCTTGTATGCTTATTTGTTTGATTTTGATGCGTAGTTGATTGTGTGATGTGATGTGAAATGAAATAAAATATTTATATACTTAAAAATATTTTTATAGTTAAAAATTGAATTTTTAACGTGTATATGAAATGATATAGATTAATATAAACAAATTGAACGATTTGTTTGTGTACACACATTTGACTGATATTGATTGGGACGATAAATTTTACACATCGCCCAACTGCACAAATAAAATCTGCGCTTGATTGTTTGAAAACCCCACACGGGTATTGGGATGATATATGACATACGCTAGTCCCAATGATTAGCTGTATGTCGATCGATTGATTGGCAGGCTATTATAAGCATTAAATATTTATATTTGATGCTTATACCGTGTAGAACGCACTCTGGATGATGGTTGATTATTTATAGTTGTTATTTTATACATGTGTTGTAGAAAATCCATATAATTAACATTATATGGTAATCGATTGGGCCTCATTCCAGTTTTGAAATAGAAATATTTGAAATAGAATATTTGAAAATAGAAATATATGAAGCCGTGTTGATTAGATTGACGCCATTTTGACGTGAACGATACTTATATCGATTTTATTCATTTTTATAATGAATATAGAAAAGAAAGTGATTTCAAATTATGATATTTTGAAACGAATAGAATTCAAATTAAAATTGAATAGAATAGAATTCGAATTGGAATCGAATAGAATAGAATTCGAATTAAAATAGAAATGAATTCGAATTGAATTGAAATTGAATAGAAATTGATTTGAAATAAATTCAAAATCGAATTTAAATTGAATAGAATTGAAAATGAATTGAAATTGAATTAAAAATCGATTTGAATTGAAATCAACTTGAAATGAATTTAAAATGAATCTATGAGGAAAAATTCAATTTTTGATTTGAATTTGAAATGAAGTTGAAATCGTTTTGAAAACGAATTTAAAACAATTTATAAAATACGTTTTAAAAGGAAATCGACGAAGTATATATTATATATATTATATATATATATAATATAATGGCCTGAATAGAACGCGCCGCGCCGCGACAGTTCGCGAATTTCGACCATGGACTTCGAATGGACATTACGGGGGATCCGACTGTCGGATTTTCCTTAAACCGGAACCGTTGGGTTCGTATCGAAAAGAGCTTTCTAACGAATACTAGAAATTTGAAATCTAACGGTTGGATTTGGAATTATGTCCAAATCAAATTTGAAAAAGGTCGTTGTTAGTGCAGTTCGATGGCCGTTGATGGAAATCGACTGTACGGGCCTTGATAAAATTATTAAAAATATCAATAATTTGTGTAAAATCATAAGAAATGATTTGTGAAGAATTAGGATGAAAAACTCCATATTTTAAAAGATAAAAATAGATTTTTATCGAAATGAACTAGTTTTGAACTAGAATTATAATTCTATTTATTTTTAAAATAAATAAATTGAATTTGAAATGGTTTTGAAAATAACCAGAATTTCTAATAATTAAATTGGAATAGATTTGAATCGAAATTGTCTTCGGAATAGTTCGATGTTGGATTTCGTGATGATACAGATATTGTTATGGGAATTTGAAAGATACATTAATATCGTTATTTCCAATACGATATTTGTTGTTCGTAGAATTTTATATTGAATATAAGCCGGTATATTTTCTATTCAGAGCCTTGTATTAAATATCAAATGGGATTTGGGTTTGTCGTGAATGGTGTCTTCATTAACGCTGTTCTTAAGCCCAGTTGAGAAAAAGATTAAATCTTTTTATTTAGATTTAATGAAGTGTACCAATTAAATGATATTTAATTGGAATTGATTTTTGAGTTTATCGTGAACAGTGTTTTAAATAACACTTGTTCTTTAACCCGATGATTAATGGAATGTGATTTTGGGTTGTCGTGAACGGTATCTTCAATAATACTGTTCTTAGACCCAGGGAGTTAAGAAAATCAGGAACTAACTGGAGATTAGTTAAGTTGAATGGTTTCTGGGGTATTGATCTGATGTTGGTTTCGGCCTTCGGGGTTAATACTTAGGGAACTGCTCACTTGCTAATTTACGGTTAGGGGCTGATTGAAATGTTATGTGATTTTGGGGTTTATCGTGAACCGTGTTTTAAATGACACTGATTCTTTAACCCAGTCAAAGATTAAAACTAAGTGGAGTTTTAATGAATCTTTAATTAGATTGAACAGAACGAGAATGGAGTATCACCAGTTTTGCTCCAGGCAATAGTTAAATCTTTAATTAGATTTGAACGTGAAATGGTAATTGAATTTACTGATAACACCGTGGTGTTAGATATGAAGTATTACCAGTTTTACTTCATGGGATGAATAGGTTGGGATTGGGAAATAAAATAAATGATCACTTCAGTGTGGTTCGCTAATCCCGACTGGTTTGAATTGATATTCGAAAGTAGATTAAAGACTAAATTTAAAGGATTTATCTTTGATAAAATTAATGGGAACCTTTCCCTAAAAAGGTGAAATTTAGAAACTAACTGTCGGTTAGCTAAGCAGAATGGATTTCTAGATATTGATCTGATGTTTGGTTTCTGCCTTCGGGGTTAATATTTGGGGAATTATTCTCTTGATTAATTTACGGTTAGTGACTGATGAATTGAATGAGGCGTATGTTGTGTTTGTGTAACACTTGTTTATTATATATGCGAGTTATTCGGAAAGACCGGGTTTATCCCATTTTTAATAACTGATACGACAATAAGTCGAAGATGAAGACGGTGGTTGAAGACCGGAGGTCTTCATGTCGTTTGGATAATTACTGATGATCTTGATTAAGCCGTACACCCAAGAGGATGGAATCAGTTGGTGATCGTCCAGACGTACTTGGAGATCGATGGATATGCGGGGTTCTAGGTGCCTCCAGTTTCGTTCAGACCCAGAACGAACTTGTAAATGGACTATGTGTCTGACATTGGATTTTATTCTGTGTGATTGATTTCTATTAAATATATATCTGTTTGGTGGCGGAGAATTTATTTTCTTGCATAACGCCCTTCTCTGAGACGTACGAGCTCAGGGGTTATATACTGATGGATATCAAACGCATAGAGTGAATTACCTGTGTGGCATGCCTAAGTGGCAAATGATCAAGGCTTCTAGTGAAAAGCAAAGTCTTGTGGTTGATGATCAAAGCACGGCCTTTGTGGAATAGCTTTGTGTAACGTTTACTTCGCGAGTTTCACACCCAGTATGAACCAGAAACGGGATAGGACATCAGGGAGGGCATGCGTTTCCTTCTAGTTAGAAGTGGCGTCAGTGGTTTCACACGCCCTGACGAGTTTGACTTATGTGGTTGTTGTTGTTGCGAGGCGCCTTAGACATATCGGTGACTATGTGAAGCCGATGGAGTCATTCGTTGGCTCATTTACGCCCCATAGGGCGGGGAAATGCATGTTCAGGCATTTTAATCCACTCCGTGTGGACCGGCCCTGACGATCCAAGGGCTTGACTGAGTACTTGTCCTGAGGCTCGGACAGTCTCGAATCGGTAGAGGACTATCTTTTGCCTCGGTTCATACCATAAATGATAACCCAACTTCCAATACGACATTTTGCGGTTTTGATTGTATACCTATATATAGCGACATAGTGGTATGGGACATTCATGCCGCCTATGATTGATATTTATGATTGTATATAAAATCAGAAACTAACTGGAAACGAGCTAAGATGGGTGGTTTCCTGGGTATTGGTCTGATGTTGGTTTCGGCCTTCGAGGTTAATACTTAGGGAATCGTTCTCTTACTAATTTACGGTTGGAGTCTGATTAAGAATTAAAACACGAAATTTAGCGTATCGAGCATTCTTTAGCTATTATAAGGAAAAAACCCTATCCCCCGGCTTGCGTTGCATTGTGTGATGGGACCTGGGTCTTATAATAGCTTCATTTTTCTTTATTTAGCATTGCGCTGTTGTTATATGCACTGGTTTTTTGGGAGGAAACTCGTTCCGTGTTATACGGCGTGGTCCCTTGATTTACCTAACTTTAAAATAAAGATTAATAACTGTTTTAGTTCTCACACCAATCCCATGACTGGCCTGGAGTTTATTGTTTTAACCTAAACTCTGGGTGCCTTTATTTTGACACGGGCAGCTATAGTTTTGGTTTTGCAGATTTATATTCACAGGATCCTGATTTACAGCTGGAACGATATCCGAAAAGCTGTGTATCCGTATATCTCCTTCAGTTGTGTTTTGTTTTATTTTCCGCTGCTATGTAATTTATTGTAATCTCTGTTCTTTTCGGTTGTGTAATATTTATTTATACTCTGTATATTCTTGTAATCTGATGGAATTGTTGTAATATACAATGAAATGTTCTTCTGTCTGCGTTCTTTTGTGCGGTGTCCTCAATTCTATCCGGGATTTCCCGTAAGGGGGGATTTCGGGTAGTCTGATCGTGGTCAAAATACGACTATTCAACACATGAATTTCTATTCAACAAATGAATTTCTATTCAACACATGAATTCGGTTTCAACACATGAAAATAATTTCAACAAATGAAAATAATTTTAACACATGAATATTATTGAAAATTTCGGCATCATAGTTAAAACTGGGACCGTATCGAAGTAGGGCTCCTCGCTCTACCTTAAAACCTTGTGGTTTTTGACAATGGGGATTCACGCATCTAGTTTGCATGTAGGCGACATGTTTTATTTTTATTTCCACAATCCTATTCGAATTCATTTCAACCACAGATGGGTATTTTTCAACCACAATCAACCATTCTCAACCACAAACAATTTATATCAACCGTTTGCATTATTCACCAAATTTCACATCAAATAAATAATCCAAACAGTATCACAACCAATAAATATCGTCCATGGTCTGTGGACGAGGGGAGTATATATATATATATATATATATTCGTATGTAAATATATTTCAATTCACTTCAATTCATTTCAATGTCATTTCATTGCATATATAATTTTTACAATGCATATATAACTTATACATCGAACATACAACTTATACAACGCTTATACATGAGGTGTACAACGCTTATATAACTCATACATCGACTATATAATTTATACATCATTGTTTTCCATATCGTTTATGAATTAGAAATCTCACGTTGGATCTTCACAAATTTTATATCAATAGAAAGATCTTTTCAAAACGAATCCAACGGTTCCAGTTTTGGGAAAATCCGATGGTCGGATCTCCCGCACTAATCGTTTGAATTACGATTTCAAAATACAAACTGCAGCGTCGTTATTCAATTTATTTTAATTATATATATATATATATATATATATATATATATATATATAATCGATTTTGGCGCTATTTTTCTTCAGATTTGAATTACACATTCCAGACAATCCAACCGTTGGATCTTTACAAAGTTGGTGCCGTTGGAAAGATATTTCCAAGGCGAACCCAATGGTTGTGATTTCGGGAAAATTTAATTCAAATCTGAGGAAAAATAGCGCCAGAATCGATTATATATATATATATAATTAATATAAATTGAATAACAACGCTGTATTTCGTATTTTGAAATCGTAACTTCAAACGATTAGTGCGGGAGATCCGACCGTCGGATTTTCCTAAAACTGGAACCGTTGGATTCGTTTTGAAAAGATCTTTATAATGATATAAAATTTGTGAAGATCCAATGTGAGATTTCTAATTTATAAACGATATGGAAAACAACGATGTATAAATTATATAGTCGATGTATGAGTTATATAAGCGTTGTACACCTCATGTATAAGCGTTGTATAGGTTGTATGTTCGATGTATAAGTTATATATGCGTTGTAAAAATTATATATGCGATGAAATGACATTGAAATGAATTGAAGTGAATTGAAATATATTTATATACGAATATATATATATATATATATATATATATATATACATATATACTCCCCTCGTCCATAGACCATGGACGATATTTATTGGTTGTGATATTGTTTGGATTATTTGGTCGACGTGAAATTTGGTGAATAATGCGAACGGTTGATATAAATTGTTTGTGGTTGAGAATGGTTGATTGTGATTCAAAAATACCCATCTGTGGTTGAAACGAATTAGAATAGGATTGTGGAAATAAAAATAAAACATGCCGCCTGCGTGTGAACTAGATGCATGAATCCCCATTGTCAAAAACCGTACTTCGATACGGTCCCGGTTTTAATTACCCTACCGTTATGTTGCCGAAATTTTCAATAATATTCATGTGTTAGAATTATTTTCATTTGTTGAAATTATTTTCATGTGTTGAAACCGAATTCATGTGTTGAATAGAAATTCATGTGTTGAATAGTCGTGTTTTGAAATAAATATGATACCAACTGTAGTTACCCGAACTACCCCATCTCCGAAGAGAAGAGAAAGAATGAATTACCGTGAGTACAAGACAAATCAGAACATAAACAGAAGAACATTTCATTGTTAATTACAACAATTCCATCAGATACAAGAATATACAGAGTATAAATGAATAAAATACATTTGATAAATATCAGGGATTACAATAAATTACATAGCAGCGGAAAAACAATACAAAACACAACTAAAAGTAATACATGGATACAGAGCTTTCCGAGCATAGTTCCAGCTGTAAATCAGGATTCTATGAATATAAATCTGCAAAACCAAAACTACTACGCGCCCCGACGAGCGCACCCCACCGCCGACGTAGGTCCGCTGTCCACCTCCCCCCTCCTCGTCCTCGCGATGTCCTCCCTCCAATCTGTCGCGAGCCCCCTTTTTAGATCGAGACCCCCGAATCCTTGTAAGGACCCGTAACTTCCCCGGTAAGGAAAGAGCGGATACTTCGAGAACAAGCCACAAAAGAACGCAGACAGAAGAACATTTCATTGTATATTACTACAATTCCATCAAATACAAGAATATACAGAGTACGAATGAATAAAATACATACGATAAATATCAGAGATTACAATAAATTACATAGCAGCGGAAAAACAATACAAAGCACAACTGAATGTAATACACGGATACAGAGCTTTCCGAGCATCGTTCCAGCTGTAAATCAGGATCCTGTGAATATAAATCTACAAAACCAAAACTACTAGCTGCCCGTGTCAAAATAAGGGCACACAGAGTTTAGGTTAAAACAATAAACTCCAGGTCAGTCATGGGACTGGTGTGAGAACTAAAACAGTTATTAATCTTTATTTTAAAGTTATGTAAATCAAGGGACCACGCCGTATAACACGGAAAGGGTTTCCTCCCAAGAATACCAGTGCATAAAACAAACAGCGCGATGCTAAACAAAGAAAAATGAAGCTATTATAAGACCCAAGTCCTATCACACAATGCAACGCAAGCCGAGGGATAGGGTTTTACCTTATAATAGCCAAAGAATGCTTGATACGCTAAATTTCATGTTTTAATTCTTAATCAGACTCCAACCGTAAATTAGTAAGAGAACGATTCCCTAAATATTAACCCCGAAGGCCGAAACCAACATCAGACTAATACCCAGGAAACCACCCATCTTAGCTCGTTTCCAGTTAGTTTCTGATTTTATATACATTCATAAATATCAATCATAGGCGGCATGAATGTCCCATACCACCATGTCGCCATATATAGGTATACAATCAAAACCGCAAAATGTCGTATTGGAAGTTGGGTTATCATTTATGGTATGAACCAAGGCTAGGGATCGTCCTCACCGATTCGAGACAATTTAGCCCATGTCTCAGGAACAACCGCAACTACACCATGGATCGTCAAGGCTGGTCCACACGGAGTGGATTATAATGCCTGAACAATACGTCTCCCCGCCCCATGGGCCGTAAATGAGCCAACGAATGACTCCATCGGCTTCACATAGTCACCGATAAATCCGAGGCGCCTCGCAAACCAATAACCACATAAGTCAAACTCGTCAGGGCGTGTAAAACCACTTATGCCACTTCTAACTAGAAGGAAACGCCTGCTGTAACACCCCGAATTTCAGTTAACATTGATATTCACTAATTACAGAGTTAATAATCTCAGATGTGAGAATCAGGGGAAACGGGTTACGTCATTGTGTTCATCTCGGAAAAATACGCGAAATAGAGTCCGAAATTTTGTAAATCGGAGTTTGTATGACCCGGTTAAGGCCCAAAGAAGTTTTCGGGAAATTTGAATTTCGAAACATGCAGAAATGGGGGCCAGGCGGGAAAACTCCCGCCCAGCCAAGTCGACTTGGCTATCGACAGGGCTGTCGACTTGCCTGTCGACATGCCTGTCGACTTGGCAGTCGACAGGGCTGTCGACTTGCCCTGTCGGCTGAATCTGGCCTGGGTGCACCTGGTTGAGTTTTGGGCTGGGTTAGAGGGCTTGGGACGAAATCTGACGGACCTAAACTAACATAGGGTTAATCTATGGGTCTAAAACACAACCTAATCCTATAAATACACCCTAAGACTACCCTAATCCATACTAAAAATAGAATCTATGCCATTATGCCGCCAAAATGCAACTTACAAGGAGCCTCCACTAATTAGAGAAGAGGATTGCAAGCTAATCAACTACTAATCCACCTCTACTTCAACTCTAGCAACTATCTAAGGAGCTAATCTTGGAGTTTGTGAGTTTCTATCACTTTAATAACTAATTGCTAAACTAAGTAGATGAGATGTGATGAGATCATATGGTTTTGCTTGCGGATCAATGGGTTTTAGGTCATATGTTATGATGCTAGTTTGCTAATCACTATGTTTAACACTTATTCATGATGACACTATGTTTATGCAAGTTAAGTGTTTGGGTTTATGCATGTTAAGTGGTGGGTTTTATGCATGCTGAGTATTCGGTTTTATGCATGCTAAGTGTTTGGTTTTATGCAAGTTAAATGTTTGGTTTTATGCTAGAATCATGTGTGAAATAAGTGACATGACATGCAAGTTTAACCTATGAGTTTGGATCTATAATATGCATAATCTATGCAAGTTGTTTGGATTAGTGATATGCATAACATATGCGAGTTTACCTTTGTATGTCATACATACATGTGCAAGTTCATATGTAACATGTAATGCAAGTTATGTGCATGATTATATGCAAGTTCATATGTAACATGTTATGCAAGTTATGTGTTTGGTTATATGCAAGTTAACATGTGGCATGCTATGCAAGTTTACCCCTTTGTATGACATAAGTACATGTGCAAGTTCATCCCTTTTAGACCTATGACATGTATGCAAGTTGACACCTTTATGATAGGTCTATGACATGAACATTTATGCAAGTTACCATCTTTATGACTTATGTGATTCATGCAAGTTTGGGTTTGTTATTTATGCAAGTTGGGTTTATGGTCATATATGCAAGTTGACACCTTTTAAACCCATGATAATGCTAATGATATGCTAAGTTGAACCCATTGTGTGTATGATGAATCTTCTCTTTTGAAGTATGTCATGTTAACGTATTTACGTGGGGACGATGGGGTAAAAATTAATGAACACATAAAATTGTGTGAAGTGGATATGATTAAACATACCATAAAGTGGATGGACATAATTGGGAATTTACCTATTAAGTTAGGTCTACCCATATTATGGAATTGGGAATTTACCTATTGAGTTAGGTCTACCCATATTCTTAAATATTTGTAATTAATTAGGGATAATTAATACAAATTATGGGGGTGATTAATTAGGTGTAATTAATCTACTAAGACACGAGGTTGGACCCTTTTTGTAGCATAAGACTGCCCGGAACCGACCGGCAAATCCAGCGGCTACAAATGATTGGCCCAATGTGAGAGGTCTTAGTCATAAACTAAATATGTGACAAGTGTAAAGACACGAGGTCCGACTCTGTTATGGTGTAAGGCTGCCCGGAACCAACCGGCATATCCAGCTGCCATAAAAGACAGTCTAATGTGAGAGGTCTTTACAAAGGTTACGATCTTAATTAATTAAGAAACACTTAACCAAATTAGCATGTAGTGGGGCATGAGGGGTTAAGTGGGTGCCTTGGGTGGCATGTAGTAACTAGTGGGGGTGCCTTGGGTGGCATGAGGAAACTAGTGGGTTGCCTTGGGTGGCAATAGAAAATACGATTAGAATACTTAACCAAAGTGGAACATGTAATTAAACATGATTAAAGGGTTAAGTAAGTGCCTTGGGTGGCATGTGGGAATCAAGTAAGTGCCTTGGGTGGCATGTGGAAATATAGTGGGTGCCTTAAGTGGCAATTGAAATATGATTAAATGACAAGCTTAAGTAGTAGCTTGTGGGGGCCTTAAGTGGCAATTGAAATATGATTAAATGACAAGCTTAAGTAGTAGCTTGTGGGGGCCTTGAGTGGCAATTGAAATATGATTAGATGACTTAACCAAACCTTAACATGTAAGTGGGCATGATTATAAAAAGGGGTTAAGTGGGATGCACTAGATAAAATGACAAGCTTAAGTAGTAGCTTGTGGGTGCCCATTTCAACCAGTAACCCATATGTATCTTATTGGGCTCGACCCATGTCGAGGACGGGACACGCGTACCGGGCTTGACTATAAGAGGCCAAAACGGGGTAGCGGTGGCAACGCAAGTCCAACGGGTTTCATATGCGTGTGTGGACCCGGGCTGGTAAGTAAGACGTTGTTGCATCGTGTAGGTATAAGCCGTGCACCGTTGATATTATCAGGTTGCCACTTTGGGGAATGATACACCCCACTGTGGGGCCAGCACGGGTATCTACGTTAGGGAGCCGATCGCTTGGGGAGTAGTGGGTACACCTAGCGGAGATAGGGGCAGACGACACCTATGTAGTCAGCTAGGGGTACAAGAAACTACTGGGTAAAATTACTAAGTACACTTAGTGGGATCAACCTTTAAGTAGGAATTACTCTTGGTGGGTAGAACTGGTGTGGTGCAGTGTAGGAATTACCCTTGGGTGGGTAGATCTGGGGTGGTGCAATCTAGTAATTATCCTTGGGTGGATAGGCGCGTCTTTACGGTTATCTTAGTTCATCCTAAGTCTAGTTGGCTGCTTAGTGTAGCCTTTTATCCCCAGTCGTTACCGTATATCAAGCTTACGTCTTACTCTGGTTACTTTAATGATTGTATTGTTAAAGTTATAGGACTCGCTCAGACTTATGTCTGACCCCGTTGTTTTTATCTTTTTCCCAACCCTCAGGTTATCAGAGTGGGCCTAGCACTAGTGGGCTTTGATCGGACTGCTTTATCTATCTTTTGGAGCTTGGACCGTGGATGTAAAGCTCAGTTTATCCTTTCTAGTATGGCTATTAAGTTATGTAGTGGGATTATGTACTTTTGTTTTATCAGGATGGATATTATGTACTTGACTCTTGTTTATGGTTTTGGTGTAACCAAACATGTTTTACTTTCCGCTGTAATGAAATGATGTTTTAAATTCTCAAGTATTACTTATATCTGTCTTGTTGTAATTTTTCTGTTCAATATTCACTTAAAATACTCCACCGATGTTATGGCATTCCCTTAGTGAGTGACCGTAGCGGGTGTGGGGTGTTACACCTGCCCTCCCTGATGTCCTCTCCCGTTTCCGGTTCATACCGGGTGTGAAACTCGCGAATTAAACGTTACACAAAGCTATACCACAAAGGCCGTGCTTTGATCATCAACCACAAGACTTTGCTTTTCAACAGAAGCCTTGATCATTTTCCACTTAGGCATGCCACACAGGCAATTCACTCCATGCGATGGATATCCATCAATATATAACCCCTGAGCTCATACGTCTCAGAGAAGGGCGTTAACCAAGAGAATAAATTCTCCGCTGCCAAACAGATATATATTTAATAGAAATCAATCACACAGACTGAAATCCAATGTCAGACACGTAGTCCATTTACAAGTTCGTTCTGGGTCTGAACGAAATCGGAGGCACCTAGTACCCCGCATATCCATCGATCTCCAAGTATGTCTGGACAATCACCAACTGATTCCCTCCTCTTGGGTGTACGGCCCAATCAAGATCATCAGTAATTATCCAAACGACCTGAAGACCTCCGGTCTTCTACCATCGTCTTCATCTTCGAACTTATCGTTGTAACAGTTATTCAGAATGAGAAAAACCCGGTCTTTTTGAATAACTCGCGTATATAATAAATACGTGTTACACAAACACAACATACGCCTCATTCCAGTTCATCAGTCACTAACCGTAAATTAATCAAGAGAATAATTCCCCAAATATTAACCCCGAAGGCCGAAACCAACATCAGGTCAATACCCAGGAAACCATTCCGCTTAGCTAACCTACAGTTAGTTTCTAAATTTCACATTCTTAGGGAAAGGTTCCCATTAATTTTATCAAAGATAAATTCTTTTAAATTTATTCTTTAATCTACTTTTGAATATCAATTCAAACTAGTCGGGATTAGCGATCTATACCGAAGTGATCATTTTTTTTATTTCCCAATCACAACCTATTCATCCCATGAAGTAAAACTGGTAATACTTCATATCTAACCCCACGATGTTATCCGTAAATTCAATTACCATTTCACGTTCAAATCTAATTAAAGATTTAAATATCGCCTGGAGCAAAACTGGGGATACTCCATTCTCGTTCTTTTCAATCTAATTAAAGATTCATTGAAACTCCACTTAGTTTTAATCTTTGACTGGGTCAAAGAATCAGTGTCATTTAAAACATGGTTCACGAATAACCCCAAAATCACATAACCTTTCAATCAACCCCTAACCGTAAATTAGCAAGTTAGCAGTTCCCTAAGTATTAACCCCGAAGGCCGAAACCAACATCAGATCAATACCCCAGAAACCATTCAACTTAACTAATCTCCAGTTAGTTCCTGATTTTCTTAACTCCCTGGGTCTAAGAACAGTATTATTGAAGATACTGTTCACGACAACCCAAAATCACATTCCAATAATTATCGGGTTAAAGAACAAGTGTTATTTAAAACACTGTTCACGATAAACCCAAAAATCAATACCAATTCCATTCCAATTAAATATTATTTAATTGGTGCACTTCATTTAAATCTAAATAAAAAGATTTAATCTTTTTCTCAACTAGGCTTAAGAATAGTGTTAATGAAGACACCATTCATAACAAACCCAAATCACACTTGATATTAAATACAAGGCTCTGAATAGAAAATATATTGGCTTATATTCAATATCAAATTCTACGACCAACAAATATCGTATTGGAAATAATGATATATATATATATATATATATATATATATATATATATATATATCTTTCAAATTTCCATAACAATATCTGTATAATCACGAAATCCAACATCGACCTATTCCAAAGACAATTTCAATTCAAATCCATTCCAATGCAATTACTGGAAATTCTGGTTATTTTCAAAACCATTTCAAATCCAATTTATTTATTTTAAAAATAAATAAATGATTATTCTAGTTCAAAACTAGTTCATTTCGATAAAAATCTATTTTTACCCTTTCAAATATGGAGTTTTTCATCCCGATTTTTCCCAAATCATTTCTTATGATTTTACACAAATTATTTCTTTTTTTAATAACTTTATCAAGGCCCGTACAGTCAGTTTCCATCAACGGCCATCGAACTGCACTTACAGCGACCTTTTCCAAATTTGATTTGGACATAATTCCAAATCCAACCGTTAGATCTCAGATTTCTAATATTCATTGGAAAGGTCTTTTCGATACGAATCCAACGGTTCTAGTTTTAGGAGAATCCGACGGTCGTATCTCCCGCAATGTCCATTCGAAGTCAATGGTTGAAATTCGCGATCTGTCGCAGCGCGGCGTGTTCTATTCAGGCCATTATATATATATATATATATATATATATAACATATATATTATATATATTTTGTCGATTTCCTTTTAAAACGTATTTTATAAATCGTTTTAAATTCGTTTTCAAAACGATTTCAACTTCCTTTTCAAATTCAAATCAAGATTAAAATTTTCAATATAAATTCGTTTTAATTTCATTTCAAATCGATTTCAATTCAATTCGAATTTCAACTCTTTTCAATTCAAATCGATTTCAATTTAAATCGATTTTAGTTCAATTTCAAAACGTTTTAAATTCAATTCAAAAACGATTTCAATTCTATTTCAATCTAATTCGAATTTCAATTCTTTTCAATTTAATTCGAATTTCAAATCATTTCAATTTAATTCGAATTTCAAATCATTTCAATTTAATTCGAATTTCAATTCATTTCGAATTTCAATTCATTTCAATTTATCAGATTTTGAGGTCACTTTCGATATTCATTATAAAATGAATAAAAATCGATATAAATATCGTTCACGTCAAAATGGCGTCAATCTAATCAACACGGCTTCATATATTTCTATTTTTAAATATTCTATTTCAAATATTCTATTTCAAATATTTTATTTCAAATATTTCTATTTCAAATATTAGCAACTGTGATTGCCCGTAACTTTCCCGTGAAGGAAAGAACGGATTACCTTTAGAACACGACAAAGTAAAACGCAAACAGAAGAACATTTCATTTCTTATTACACCAATTCCATCAGAATACAAGAATATACAGAGTATGAATTAATAAAATACATTCGATAAGTATCAGAGATTACAATAAATTACATAGCAGCGGAAAAACAATACAAAACACAATTGAAAGTAATACACGGATACAGAGCTTTCCGAGCATCGTTCCAACTGTAAATCAGGATCCTGTGAATATAAATCTGCAAAACCAAAACTACTAGCTGCCCGTGTCAAAAATAGGGGCACCCAGAGTTTAGGTTAAAACAATAAACTCCAGGTCAGTTATGTGACTGGTGTGAGAACTAAATTAGTTATTTAAAACTTTACTTTAAAAGAGAGTAATTCCAGGGACCACGCCGTATAACACGGAACGGTTTTCCTCCCAAGAATACCAGTGCATAGGATAAACAACGCAATGCTTTTTCGAAAAATGAAGCTATTATAAGACCCAGGTCCCATCACACAATGCAACGCAAGCTGGAGGATAGGGTTTTCCCTTATAATAACTAAACATGCTTGGTACGTTTAAAACAAATTATTTGATACTATTATAAGTGTATAGTGTCAAAACAATTTCAATCATAAGTATCAATCATAGGCGGCATAGCTACCATCTACTATGTCGCCATACTAGGCTCTACAAATAAAACCAAAATATCTCGTATTGGAAATTGGATTTCCATCATGAGTCGAGGCAAGGGGCAAGCCCCTCTCCGCTCCGAGGCACTCTAGCAAATGTCTCAGGACTACTCTCTCTGGGTAGCCTCTGGATCTTCAGGGCCGGTCCTCCCTTACGTTTGAGGATTAATTATTCCTGAACACACGTTTCCCGGTCCTAACAGACCTATATCCGAGGCGCCTCGCATCCAACAACCACATAGGTGAAAAGTATATAAATGTCAGCTAGTTTAAGCACTGACACCACCACTAGCTAGAAAGAAACGCCGTGCTCTCCCTGCAGTCACTATCCCGTTTTTGACTCATACCGATGTGTGAGGCTCGCGAATCCACGCTATACACAAAGCTGCTCCACATAGGCCGTGCTTTGATCATCAACCACAAGACTTTGCTTTTCAACAGAAGCCTTGATCAATTGCCACTTAGGCATGCCACACAGGCAATTCATGCCATGCGACTGATGTCCATCGATATACAACCTCTGAGCTCGTACGTCTCAGAGAAGGGCGTTAAGCAAGAGAATAAATTCTCCGCCGCCAAACAGATGTATATTTAATAGAGATCAATCAACACAGAATAAAATCCAATGTCAGACACACAGTCCATTTACAATTTCGTTCTATGTCCGAACGAAACCGGAGGCACTTTCCTCGCATATCCATCGATCTCCAAGTACGTCTGGGCGATCACTAACCGATTCCCTCATCTTGGGTGTACATCCCAATCAAGATCATCAGTAATCACCCAAACGATGTGAAGACTTCCGTTCTTCAACCACCATCTTCATCTTCGACATATCGTCGAATCGGTTATTCAGAATGGGTATAAACACAGCCTTTCCGAATAACCCGCGTATATAATAAATAAATGTTACACAAACACAACATACGCCTCATTCCAATTCATCAGTCACCAATCGTAAATTAGCATGAGAACAATTTCCCAAATATTTACCCTGAAGGCTGAAACCAACATCAGATCAATATCCAGGAAACCATCCTTCTTGGCTAACCTACAGTTAGTTTATAAATTTCACATTCTTAGGGAAAGGTTCCCATTAATTTTATCAAAGAAAAATTCCTTGAAATTTATTTTTTAATCTTCCTTTGGATGTCAATTCAAACTAATCGGGATTAGCGAACCACACCGAAGTAATTATTTATTTTATTTCCCAATCCCAACCTACTAATCCCATGAAGCAAAACTGGTAATACTCCATATCTAATACCACGGTGTTATCGGTAAAATTAATTACCATTTCACGT